>OY730193.1:8233006-8945135 GCA_963422505.1 Pseudognaphalium luteoalbum | reverse complement strand
TTAGTATAGCCTTTTGTAAAAATCCTATAAAAAACAACATTTTGGATAGATCTATTCTATATTTTGATCTTAAAAAAACTTTCCTAAAAAAGTTGAACAATCTGTAGAGAAAACTAAGATCAATATTATGGCAAGAGGTAAGATTCAGATTAAGAAGATCGAAAACTCGACGAATAGGCAAGTAACGTATTCGAAAAGAAGGAACGGGTTGTTTAAGAAAGCGAGTGAACTTACTGTGTTGTGTGATGCTAAAGTTTCTATTATCATGGTTTCTTGTACTGATAAGCTTCATGAATACATCAGTCCTTCAATTACGTACGTATTCGTTATAATTTGTAACTAGCTACTTCAATTCATTTGATTATTTTTTATTAATTGGTGTGTGTTTGTGCTTGAATCAGGATGAAACAGTTCTTTGATCAGTATCAAAAGGTATCAGGAGTCGACCTCTGGAACTCGCAGTATCAGGTAACGATATGCGACAATAATTGTTTAAATTACTTGAACTAATATAATTTTATACTGGTTCAGGATTCTGAGGCTTTGAAAACTTTTGAGTGTTGTATATCTTGTGCTCGATCCGTTAAAGACGATTTTGTCAATTGTTAGATATATATTCAAGAAAAAATAAGAATTTGATTATTTTTTGGCTATTGTTATGTATCCGGTGATAATCACATAAGGAACTGAAAATTACCGGAAGCTCTAAAACGATTGAAAGAACATGGGGATTGAGCGATTAGCTAAAAGATTGTTAGTTACTACTCTATTTAATTAGGGCCCTATGATTTGCATGGATTGTGTATATAGTAACACTGTTCAACATGATAATCACCTACCAAAGCGATGTTCAACCAGCTAATTAATTTAATTAATAAAGAATCAAGTTGTATAGAAAAAAAACAATTATTATGTGTTATCTCGAAGGAGAAGAATGGTGTGTTGTAGGAAATATATATGTTTTTCTTTCCTTACATGCTCTCAATCCGAGCTTCGGATGGCATGCGCACAATAATTAAGGAAGTAGACGCAAAATTCTATGAACCGTTAATTGGGAAAGCTCTTATTTACCTGGTTCGAGTTTGTTTGGATGTGGAGTCGAATATCATGTACCAGTCGGCCAAAGTCAGATATGACTATTTATTGTGTCATTGTGTCAAGTTAAGGTTAACATTAGATATGATCAATGGCTTAAAATGCAAATGAGGTCTATCACGCTTGCAGGCACACCACTATTATCGCAATGTGTAACCATTTCTTTGTATATATCTTGGGTACTTCGAGGTTTTTCGTTAGTGATGGTTCTTCAACATATTCCTGCTACTTTGAATAGATAATTGGGGTTTGGTAGATAATGAATTAATAATTTTGACAAATGATGGGAAGATTGACTTATAATTATTATCTAAAACATAATTCAACATGTTATAAGTTTTTTAAGAAGGCTTGGAGACAACTAAACCAAATTTAAGCTAAGAAAATGATGATTTTAACAATTGATAATCGGATGAAGGGATAGTAATAATGTAATATGCAGATGACATCATTGATACAACGAAGTTATTACTTGTTCTTCTTTCACTATATGTTCTGCAGAAAATGCAAGAGGAACTGAGACAGCAGAAAGATGTGAACAGAAATCTTAGGAAGCAAATCAGGTACATTTAACTTATACTCGATCAACTTCCTCAACTATCATCATGCTTATTTTCTTTCCTTTCTTGATGGTTCCTGTTCAGGCAAAGATTGGGTGATTGTTTGGAAGATCTAGGATTTGAGGAACTGCTGGCACTCGAAAAAGTTTCGCAGGAGGCTGTGTACATTATTCGTGAGCGCAAGGTTAGTTTCTTATAGCACCACAATATGGCGCAGTTTGATTTTTTGCTTGTATATAAATTTAAATACAGAAACCTTGTAGTACAGCATTCAAAAGCTTATGATTTATGCTATGCTCTTGTTACTTTAGAAGTATATACTCCGTACATGCTAAGAATTATACATTTGAAGATAGCAAAGCTCATATTCTCAGTGTAACAAAAACTGCAGCTCAAAGTTATCAGTAATAAAGTGGAGACGTCCAAAAAGAAGGTATTTATTGGCATACGTACTACGCTTTTCACAATACATAAATCCGTAGTTATATACATTATATTTGATTAGTCTTAACTTGCAAATTTGATTTTCCATTTGTCTTTCAGGTGAGGAGTGCCCAAGATGTATACAAAAAGCTCATGCATGAATTCGTGAGTATTATGAACTTCAAGTCTTCGATTATTACCAATTGCATGACTTTAATTAATCTTCAATCAAGTCTTCATTGATAATAGACGAGAGAAACAGTTTGATGAAATCGAAAAAACCCAAAAAAGTTTGAGTGAACTTCACTTAGGGTTCATCACTTAAAAATGATATTGATTGTTCATTTTTTGTCTGTCCCTAGCTATATACATATGTACTTTTTTGTTTTGAAACAAACAAAAAATTTATTGGACATATATGAATATGAATGCAGGATATAAGAGGAGAGGATCCGCAATACGGGATGATAGAGGACGGAGTAGAATATGAAAATGTGTATGGATATCCGCATATGGGTGCACCACATATGTTGACTCTACGGTTGCAGCCGGAGCATCCCAACAATCTTCATGCTGTAACTGGTGCAACCACTGCATCTGATCTCACCACATATGGCTTCCATGGTTTGGATCATGTCTCACGTATTACTAATTAATTATTTTATTAACATATTGAATTTCAAAACAATTGAATCGTGTTGGATGTTCAAAAGTTTTGCCTGGTTTGGTTGGCGTATGATCGACATCTTGTGTTTCTTTCTGCTTCATGTTTGAATTACTACTATCATTTTTATATACATATATATTTGGTGTTTGGTTTGTATATAATTTATTGATTACTATTGAATTTTGTTGAGTTTTTCTTAAGTTGACTATCTATTGAATATTTGGATTAGTATGTTATGTCACAGCAACCTTGTTGCTGATCTCTCACATCAAAGTACCAAATATTATTATCAGTTGTAGTATATAATTCTAAGTATTATAGTCTTCTGTTTCAAATCTCTATCATGGCCGTTGTAGGATTTGTAAGACAGACAAATGTGGTCGCAATTGTTTCCTCCGGAAGAGTATAGAAATCTAGAAAAAGAAGGTCTTTAAATCCTTAGAATTCTGAGTACTGATAGTGCTTTTAACATTGTAATCAAGATTTGAATCAATTGACCCTTAAAATCGCCACTTGAAGTTATTATTAGATGATATAGTATCTTCAATCTAACATACATTTAAGATAAGAAACAGAGTATAAGGTGAATATTAATACCAACTTTGCTATATTTTAAGGCAAATTTATGTTCACAATACCTGTATTTTACCACTGTTGCATTTTAACAATACAACACTGCATCTTATCATCTACACATTTTTTAAATGCTTCAACTTTGGCATATCCCTTATTTTCTCATTTGAAGCATTCCCCTTGATGTATGTTTATGTATAAAAACGTATACTAATTTGAAATGAAAAAAGATGTATTAAATGCAATGTTCAAAATTGTAAAAAGCTACGAGTGTCAAATGTTTATTTGACAACTTGAATTCTTTTATGACACACTTTTCAAATGTAGGTCCGTTTTTAGGCATAAGTAAAAGTGATATTCCTTTTATTGTCAAATTATGACAAGTTAATTTTTTTTTATCATTTTGCCTTAAATTTTATTTAGTCAATTTTAGTATAACTTTTTTCGAAAAGAATATTATATTATATAATTATAATCAAAGATACTAATTTCATATAATATTAAAAATATGTAAGATCTAAGACATAATTAAAAAATTTGTATAGTGGTATAAAATGAAATCCTAGCTTTTTGTAATTTATTTTTGTTTATATCAATAAAATTGTCCATATGTACTATATGATTATTAAAATAGATCATTTTACCTAGTTTGCTTATTTTAGTATTTCTCGTCCTAAAATTATTGTCATAAATACATAGTTTAAGAAAAATAAATCTTTTATTGTTGAAGTTTATCTTTACTATTTTCAAATATTTTAATTACTCAGTTTTGAAAATAATAAGTATTATTTTGTGCAATAATAAAATGAAAGAGTAGTCGAATAATAAATTGCGAAGGATGTAATATTTATAATTATACAGTGGCATGAATATTGTGATAAAGAAGTAAATTAAATCTATTTTTAGAAAAACAATTATGTAAAAACTATATGGTCACCCAATAAGAAACAGCTGTACTGTTGAATCCACATTACATTACATAGTTTTATGCCAGATAAATAACAGATATAAAAGGGGTCCTATTATACATACCATTTATTTATTATGAAATTAATTTTTCTATATTTTTTCTGTACTTTTTTAAATCATTCTTTCTTATATTCTATATATTTCCGTATTTTTTTTATTATTTTAAGCAACAAATGATATAATCAGAGATAAAAAATGTTATGAAAAGATAAACTTTTAAGTGACCCCCTTGCCTTGTTTTTTATTTTTTTATTTTTAGTTATGTTGAAAGTGTGAGCCCCACTTAAAACCCTCCTAAAATTTTTAAATCATTCTGAAACCTTGACAGAAACTTAAGCAGAACCGGCAGCCGCCGCCGCCGCCGCTGCCGTTACACCGCCATGGGTGCTCTCGCCGCTGACTTCACTTGGACCAACGAAGACGATTTTAAATTAAGAAAAGCTGCTGAGGTAATGTATATCTTTTCGTTATTTCTTGTTAATTTTGAGTTTTTATAGTTCGATTTTTGCAATTCATGTTTCTAGGGTTCGATCGGTCAATTTTGGATTGTGTTTGATTAATTCAATTGCCTATCAGTTACTCAGTGTGTGGAGTATTCGTTTGTATGAAGTGTTCCAAATGCTGTTAATGTTGAAATTTTAGGTTGAATTCGAAGTTAGGAATTTTGATTGAATTGTTTGGTGGTTGTCTATAATTTTTAATATTTAAAATAATTTGGATTTGAAATTACGTTAATCACTTACATTTTTTTTTTATTTTTTTTGTATTAATGTCAAAAAATCGTTGATTCATATGAAGAATTGATTATTAATCTGATTGAGAATTTTTCCGAATTTGTATAATGCATGCCTTTTACAGACTCGAAACACATTATAAGTTAATTATCATTCTGTTTGTGAAATTGTGTATGCATTAATTGTTTTCTTAAACAGGTGTACCTTTAGGCATGTTGCTAAAGGCTGAAACATTTATCGAATTATATTTTCTAAACTTCAGAGAGTATACATATTCAATTTTTTTTACTAATTTCAACATTCGACTTGCAAACTAATATGATCGGTTGAGGTGGGCGGGAGGTAGAATAAGTGGTACGTAACATTAGTTTGTAAGTAAAACGCGGTCAACAATTTGTAAGGGTAGACTTTCTCTTTAACAATAACGAACCGAACTGAAATAAGCTACAATCAAGTTTCAACCTGCACGAATTTGTTAAGAATAATGACAGAAATAATTCTATGCTTTATATAGGATTCCGAAAATGTTAAGTAGACAGTAAATGTGATCGACTATTCATGTTTCTTGTAATAGTGTGGCGCCTCCTTGGAATCACTAGCTAGAGACGTGCAGTTCTCAAAACGCTTCACCATTCAACAACTGAAGGATCGTTGGCTTGCTATACTCTATGATCCTGTAGTCTCTGCTGAGGTATCTGCTCATATGCTGGAGTTTGAGCATTCCGATTCAGCTCCAGTTATAAAAATTAATGACTTGGGCAACATTGAGGAGAATATTCCAGTAGCTGGCAAGCGAAAGCCCGAGAGTATTCGGAAACGTTTCTACGCCATGCGAAAGAAGATGCGGGAGCAGGACCATCCATTGAATCCACCGGATCTTGGTACTAGTAGCATAGTACAACCTCTCCCTGTTGGTTTTGGTGGGCCACTTCAAAACAACGAGCCTGCCGGTCTTTTGACCTATGAAGAAGATGCTTGTAATGCTGACAAAATTTTTGACTTTGATCAGCAGACACTGCATCTCGAGCATCAAAACTACGATGGAGATGGCAATTATATTGAGGCAGTTGAGGAATCTGATGATTTTGCTGAGGTACTTGAACTACTTGACTTTGAAGGACCAGAATTGCCACCCATCATTGATCAAGCATTTGACGAGCACAATGAATATGCTATCGGTGAAAGTGTCGAAAACATACCAACTGGTCCTTCAGGTGCTGCTGAGCTGGCAATCCAACCGTTTGATGACGCTACTACAACTGCACTTACTAGTACCAACAGCTACTTAATGGACATATCAAATGACCTTTTTGACCTCAATATGGATGATGATATTCCTCTCATGGATGCTGATGGGAATGTAATTGACAAGAATGATATTGATGGTTTAAGCTCGTATTTGCTAGATTCTCCTAAAAAAGACACCAAACGTGATATCATTGTCGACGAATTCTGTAACAATGACAACATTCAGCCTCAATATGACAATCAGGAAACTGAAAGCTTCAAGAGTTTTTGGCCACAATCTATATCACGTACCTCAGGGATCATATGTGTGTTAAACACCGAGGACCTGGAAATACCTAGCAACGATGATGTTTTTCTCCTGAACCTGATTCCCTCAGAAATGCGAACAGAAGTTTTCAAGCCTCCCCCTCGCGCGCCTTCCAAATCTGTTAGGGATTTCACAGGGGATTCCAAGCGTGCGTTTAAAGTTCCTAAGCCAGTAATCACAAAAGTTAATAAATTTGAAAAATCCCAATTATCTTCACCAATCATCGGTTCACAGTTTCGATCAGAAATATTAGGAAATCATAGGGTCAAACAGGAATTTTCTAGTAACGATGGTCAATATCGAAGCCAGATGCTTCGGCCAATCATACCCAGAAACAATTATATTCCTGCATCCGAGAAGGGAGTGACCATAAAGTCTGAACATAATGCAGATGGTCCGGATATTTTCACAAACCATGCTCAGTCAAATGGATCATTTGGTAACCATGACATGCATGCAATAGCGACCATTCAACAAGAAGAAACGTTACCTGTTGCGATAGCTCCTACAGAAGTGATTGATCCAATCTCGACTGCAAAAGATTCACCAATAGATGAGGAACCTCTTTCATTTCAAAGTGATGATGATGATGATGATATTGATGAAGACAATTATATACCTAACTTTTCAGAGGTTGAAGCAATGGTAAGTATTAGTAATTAAATTTTTGTCATCTTGATTTTTGGAAACTTGATTTGGTATTTGAATATTAATTTTTTTTTTATGCTAATTAAGCAGATACTTGAGGAGGATTCGAGTCTAGATGAGCAACAATTATATCTGGAGGGAATTGGGAGCGCTGAGCATCTAAAAAGTATGTTACTTTATGATAATGTTACCTACATTTTTCTTGATATGAAATATGATTTTGATAGACTTGCGTAATTTGCTTTTCATATGTATGATTGTAGACAATTCGTACTTGGTATGGGAAGAAAGATCCTGCTTTTACTATGATGGACTTTCTATTTTTTATCGCCCTTTAATCTAATTTGCTCATTAATGTTTACGGATTGTTACCAAATTCAAAAAGAATGACATGATTTATTTTCACCGATTCTTATAGTTTCAAATAATTAGATGTGGCATCCATATTGAAATCATATATTAATTACTACCTTACCATTAACATGTATCTATCATTGCAAATGTAATAGTGAACGCTGTAATCATATTGGGCGTCAAAATCTCAGCTTAGTAAATCATTGATCTTCGTTTCCTTACCGTTTACAAATGTCTATTCTATGCTTTGTAATCTTAGCTTAATTTTTGCAGCCTTTAAGTATGAGAATGCAGACACCCAAAAGATGATCATGAGGTTGGAACGATCTGCTAATCACATTGTGAGAAGAGATATGACATCACAGGGAGCTTTTGCTATTTTACAAGGGTGGCATACGAAGTTTTATGTTAAAAAGCCAGAGGTATTTTAAGTAAACACTAGGAACTGTGTAATTGGCATATTATGTAATTTGTTTCACTATCTCACTGATGATTATATTAATTCATGGTGTGGTTTAGGTTCTAATCGGAAGGGCAACAGAGGATTTTAAAGTCGACATTGACTTGGGAAGAGAAGGTCAAAATAGTAAAGTATCTCGACGGCAGGTGAGCTATACCCTGGACCGTATAGTTAAATAATAAATTATTCAAAATGGGTAGTAGCGTGAAAAGTCAGAACAAAACAATGTACCAGAATATTAGGTATCATTAGATAAAGGGTATGAAATTATCTCACGATTTTTGTTCTAATGGTATTTACATTTCTTGCCAGGCAATTTTACACATGGATAGCAAGGGTTCCTTCCATATGAAGAACCTTAGCAAATATCCAATCTTCGTAAATAGCATGGAAGTAGCAACCAATCAGAGTATTAGCTTGACTTCTAGTTGTTTAATTGAAGTATGTTGTGACACTTGTTTACTTGATACAAAATAATTTCCTTCATTGTTATCTCTCATCTATTATTATTACTAATTACGACATGTAGCAAAGCATTATCTGCATCCTACTAACGTCGGAGAATTTTACAGATAAAAGGGATGAACTTTCTTTTTGAGACAAATGAAGTATGTATAAAGCAGTATGTTGATAGCATCAAGAACAAACCGGTTATCGCGGACAAATCTTGAAGTTTTGATCTTTAAATGACTAGAAGGTTTTCGGAAAGCGCTACCTTTTAACTGCACTTTCTGTTCTTCTGGTGTTAGGTACCATCCTTCCTATTATCAGCGCTACAAGATTTTCATTTTCTTCTTTGGTACAGATTACATCTTCTTGTCGTTTTACCAATATGTTTCTTTTGGTTGAAAGTTGGAACAAGTTCTATGAAATTTCATATCTTAAATATCTAGTTGGCAGTTATTGATAAGTACTTGGTGACCAACAATCTTTGTTTGTGTTGCAAATCACTTTTGTATATGGTGTTACTACTTACATACAGGATTTTAGAAATGGAAACTTTGACCCATGTACTTTGAATGGGTCAATTGGGTTTATATTTTATATGTAACAGGTCAAACGGGTAAAATAAAATAGTAGCTTAAAAGAATACGCGTCAAATGGGTTCAATATCTCCGAAACCTTTTTTGATAAAAGAATTTTCATTTTTTTTAAATAATATAATTTTTGCTATCATATAAGGCATACTACTTCGTGTTCAGAATTTTGAACTCTGTCTGGTCGTCTGGATGGGTTTGAAATAATATATTTTTCGCTATCTATGAATAAGTAGTTCAGAATATTTTCGACAAAAGTGTTTGACATAGTTCAAAATTTAACGTGTTGATCCGTTACCTGACTTGCCGGAACTACCTATACATCGCCACCTGGCACCTTTTGATCTGAATAATTGTTGCTGAAAGTATGTTCTATAATTTAAAGGTCTTTGTTTCTTCTGGGTTGTATGTCACGTATCGGTACACAAAACTCAAAACAGATATGAGGCTCTGTAGAATACTAGAATATCTAGAAAACTTCATACCATGTTTGTAGTGGTTTTTGGTCTTAAGTTAATGATTAAGACTTTTATGCATTCATTTGTTTGTGTTTAGGCAATTATGAGTTTATGACTTGCTGAATACAATACAATACAAGTTAGGGTGCATAATGCACAGGGTTCTATTTTGGTGGATCTTGTGAATGGATTCAATGAATCAAGTGTGTTAAGTCTCTGGGCTATAACCAAAATGGTTTGGTTGGGTTGTAGATCAAATTCTAACCATATTGCATTGGATGATTTTAAGATTTTTGAAATCTTGTTTATTATTTTCCAATTATCTAGAGAGCTACTCCGTATACTTATAATTACTACTATAAAACTATATAATAAAAATTACTACTACGTATTATTTACGTTTATTCTCCTCAACTAGCCTTCAGTGTTATAAAACCGGTATATCTGTTTATGATGATTTGGATGTTGGTGGCTTTGAAGTGAGTAAAAAGTGCAGAGGCAGGCACAGACTGACCAATTTGCTAATCCTTATCCACTAAATAATATTTTCCATTTAATTTATCACATGGAGTATTTACTTATTTAAATTTAAATGTAAAGTTATTAATTTAGAAAAAATAATATTTGATTAGGGATTTGCATTTAATGAAGTCGAAATTTCTTTAAATATTAATATTTATATTTAATACTCATTAATTCAATATGATTATTTCCTTTTTATGCATATATTAATTACAAATTATGTTATTTAAGGAAATTACAACTTTATTAAATGCTCCTTAACATGTGTCACAGGGCACACGTTAACCAAACTTATTTATTTGTTTTATATTACTATTTTTTTTTTGCTGTCATTTATGAAGTCATGTGTTCCCCACCAAGTAGCCCATAACCTGAGATGTTGTCAACACCCATACCTCTCCTAATTATTATTATTTTTTACTTAAAAGCTGATTTATATGATCAAGTTGAAAATCGCTTACAAATTGATACTTCAACCTTTTAAACTTTAATCTCCATTCAAAATGATTATTGTCTCAATAGTAATAAATTTATTTATTTAATTATTGTATATTTGATTTTTTGTAAATCAATGAATAAGAAGACACAGTCAAATCATGCATGCAAAATATATTATGTACAATCTCACACAATAAAAATGATCGAAAATAGTTTTGACATCACAACTAAATGTATTATACGTTTCGGTTTTTACTTTGTTTCTGAATCTTACAACATTTTAAAAAGTTCTTTCTCATGCTTAAACTGTTCATATCATTTAAAGTCCACGATAAACTTTTTTTAAATCAGATAAGTTTAGTAAAAAAATTAGTAAGGCTTAACAATCCCCTACCTAGAGAATATTAAGGCATATTCCATTCCAAAGGAAACAAGTAGAAACCTTTAATTATACGGTTAATTTAAAATACATTTTATGTGCCTTTTTGTTTGCAAATGAGCTAGATTGATATTATTGAGTACCCCCAAGGCCCCAAATGTGGTCCTCTATTAAATCCATGTATATTATGGAATTTATGAGTTCCCCCATGACCTTCTAGGGTCTTCCCAATTCTTTCCATTAATTAAATCTATAGTTTATCTTTTTTTCTAACGACAATCCTTAATCTATCACATGAATATATACACTCACACATTATATATATATATATATATATATATATATATATATATATATATATATATAATTCACACGAAGTTTGAATGTGCAACCTCTCGGTTACTGAATTCCTGGATACCGTCAAGTCAAATGCCATGTGTATTAAGTATTAACTAGATCTTTTATCAAGTGTCTATAGAAATATATATGTATCCTTATCAAACGATTTATATAAGTGACATTTTTTTTACTAGATATGTCATATAAACTTTTTGGTTTTGAACACGGGAGCATAAGTACAGAGGGCAATTATTGTTGTACAATTGTTATTACTAGTGCTTTTTAAGAAAGTTTTGGTACACGTGTTATTGATGTATCATATCATAAAGTGTTAGATGATTGAAGTTTGAAAGAAAAATGTGAACATCGAGATCTTAATATTTGTCTGTTCATTTCATCTTTGTTTACAACAAATGAACCGATCGATGTCTTAAAATACAACACACTAGTTCACCCTAATCAGTTAAAAATGTTACATTACCTAGAAATAGGTCTTTTTTTGTTGTTGTAAGATTGAGCTTTACACCACAATACTAAGGGATTCTTGGAAATTATAGAGAATTGAGATTCAGATTTTGATATAATCTTCAATCTTATAAATAAAAAGCTTTGTTTGGTAACAACTAATAAAAGAAAGGTGAGTATTCTTGAAAAAATAATCTCCTATAATTTAATTTCTTAAATAAAAAGCCATTTTCACTAACTTCTAAAAGAATTTGTAGCTATTAGAATTTTCAGCTACAATCTACAACTCTAGCTATATCGTACAACTCTATTTAGTTTGTTGCCAAAGACAACCTTACATATCAAATTATTTAATTAGGGGAATCTAGAGTCATGGGCCGTTGTCCTAAAATGCAAAAAAGGTTCTTTATATGCTTTAGGCCATGTTATAATTAGATTTTGATGCCTTACCGTTATTTTAAGGTCTAGTAGCATCAACTTAGACTATTCCT
This sequence comes from Pseudognaphalium luteoalbum, assembly GCA_963422505.1. Classification (NCBI taxonomy): domain Eukaryota; kingdom Viridiplantae; phylum Streptophyta; class Magnoliopsida; order Asterales; family Asteraceae; genus Pseudognaphalium; species Pseudognaphalium luteoalbum. Next base: position 8,932,968 of record OY730193.1, on the reverse strand, counting down.
TACACCTAAAATATTTACCATATATACCAGACAAATTTAAACTACTACAAGTGAAATATAAATGTATCATTTGAATGAAATATATCTGGAATTTTATACACTTTCGTGTATTGAATGTTTTGATAATTATCAATTAATTAATACATATTAATATGATAAAGTTATCAAAAAAGACATGTAGATATGAATATAATAATTCATATGATAGAGACAACAATGTTTTAATTATGTGATACTTATCTATCTATTCACAATAATTATTGGGGAAAATAAATTAATTAATTAATAAAAGTATCATTTAGCCAATCCCAACTTGTAACTGGGAATATCAACTTGTTGTGGAGTTGCGCGAATAAGGTTTATGTAGTAATTGAGATTTGACACACATTACCTGTAGACCGTCTGATAGGTAGGTAATGTTCCTACCTTTTTTTTTTTAATCTTAAAACGTAAAACTAAAAATGGTTAAAAGTGAATATATAATTGGATATGAGATTTAGGAAAAAAACATTCGATTAAAAAGATTCAAAATAAACATTTGAAAAGTGGATTTATATCGGAAAGCAAATTGAAAGTCATTGTCACGTCATTACAATAAGTCATATTTTTGTATTAATCTTAATCACAGTGGATACGAATAATCATATTAAACTATAATTTAAATATCAGAATATGTAGTTATGAAATGCATAGGAAAATTTAATATTAGATTGATTGTTAATATTTTTAAAAAAATATGTTTCTATTAAAGGCACTTTAACGTATATCATAAAGGCACACGTTAGGAATTTTTTTTTGAAAAGGTGAGAATATATGTTCCCATCTTCTAGTTATGCTATACAGGGTTATCACATTTACCACCTAATGTTGATCATGCGATCGATTGATAAAAATGTTGTAAAGTGAGGTTATCTTTGAACAAGTTTTGGAGGTTTGAAGTTTCTTAAAAAGTCATCTTGGATGATTAATCAATTATCAATTATTTTAAATACTCAACTACTCCGATTATAATAGTCCATTGATTATTGATGATTTGATATTCCATGGACTTCTAAATGAAGAAGGAATAGTACAGTTGGTCATGAAAGTAAACGTGGAAATATATTTGGATTTGGATCGCTTAAGGAGATAAAATCTGGAAAAGAAAAATAGTAGAAAATAAAAATAATAGAAAATAAAATAAATATTTGGCTTTTTTTAAAAGTAGTCCTTTGTCGTGTTGTGTTAGGTGCTTCAAATTTTCCATGTCATAGATTAGGAAATAATTTTGACCGCGACTTTATTTGAATTCCGAGTCTCCATATTTCATAAACTATTAAGTTATTTTTTACTCCACATAAGTTAGAGCATATGTTTTCCATAAAAAAAATATGATACCGATTAACCTCACAACTAAAAATAGGGAGGTAATTCCGTATCACACTTAAAAGAAACATGAGACTTGTAATGCATATTAGTCATCACTAGGCTACTTTCGCAAGGACGTCCATACCAAAAAGCTCTTTAACTAAACATGTAAATTCAAATAGGAATACGATAACGACAGTCCTAAGGGCTGTTAATAAGAATATACTATAATAATATATCTGACCCCCTGAATTTTAGTTGACCCTTCATAAATATCCATTTAATACAATCAATTGATGCACATTATTGACAGCCCTTAGAGCTGTCATTAACAATACCTATTTAAATATCATAAAATTTGATCTTGACTTCCTTATTAATTACCCATCTCCGATCTAACTCAATCTTATAATTTATGTTTGAACTTGGATAATTTGTTCTTCTTCAAATTTTAATTGATACTCGCTTAGTTTATTGGAAATTTTTTAAATGGATTCTTATATCAAGATCAAGTTCCTGTCTTACAAAATCGGTATTGATAAACTTGATTAATAGTTTGAGCTCGAATTCGAATCATGTTTATATTTGAGGTACCGAATTTAAATCTATTAGTCATTTTTCTTTAAAGCATTCAATATAAACTATCTATAAGCTAGACTCGTCAATCTCATTATATTATACTCGATTAGCTTGTTTGACTCGAAATTTAACGAGCTAATCAAGTCGAATCAATTGGTTAGCACACTTTTTTCAAGCTCACCTCGAATCAAACGTTATCAAATTTTAACTCTAGGTAAACATTACAAATTAGTTAACAATGCTACTCTACATTAGGAAAATCTAATTAACTTTTTTAATTAAACTATTTTGTAATCTCCATATCTTACATACATGTCTCTCTATTGCAACCTGATTTTCCATTGCTCGCATTCGTTGAAAAACTGTCATTTTTGACGTTCAACAATCATATTAAATTTCTTTGAACATTATAAAAATGTGTGTTATGATGTCTCCATCATGGTGTGGATATGATACTGCAAGCCACCTGTGGCAATAAAAATTGCCCCCACCCTTTTCTTTATAATTTTTTATCTATTTTTTTTTAGATTTTTTGTTAGGATAAGATCAAAAGCAGCAATTAGCACAGTAACTACAAGTATGCCAAATTAATCGTAAGGACGATGCCTACACTTTTGGCTCAATGCTTTTCTAAAAGTTGATGAATAAAAGATACGCTTATAGTTACATAAAATATTTCTCATTTTTTCTTTTCTATTTTTCTACGAGACTAGAAGTGTTTTAATTTTGTACAAATACAATGAAACTTTAAAAATGCATTTAAATGTGAGAGGTGAAGTTTCATTTGTCAATAAAAATAGTTATGAAACACCTAGGGCGCATTTAATTGCAAAAGACTCCTATTGCATAAGAAAACTAGAAATTGAAAAATCATGGTTAAATCAGAGTTTCTTAAAAAAAACTTTTAAGAAAAAGAAGGTTTCTAATTCCCATTTTATAACTATAATCATTTTTTGGATATATGAAAACTTCACCCCTTATATTTAAACGCATTTTTATATTTTCCATTGTGTACTGGAGAGAAATGAAACACTCGTTTTCTTGAAACACTCGTTTTCTTGAAAAACACGCATTTTTAATTTTTTGTTTTTACATAAAAGTTTTTGGAAAAAGTGAGAAGTTTTTCTTAACTAAACACACCGTAAGAGTTACGAAGAAATAATTCCAATACAATTTAAGCCAACATTTTTGGGTTCAATTTTGAAAATCAGAATATGATGTTTGTCTCCTCTATGTTCCCAGTTATTACTCCAATATATATTGTGCATTGTAATAAAATATACTAATAAAAAAAATGTTTTTGTTATTAGAGGGACAATGAGTTAAATAGAGGAGAGGAGATTTTTTTTATCTACGATTCAAATATAATACATTATGAGTGTGTTTGGCAAAACTAGCTTGAGATTGAACTGAGGTTGAAGATGGAGATGGAACTGGAGTTGAAAGTTTGGGGCTGGAGCTGGAGCTTTTCTTTTTAAATAAATGTTTGGCAAAGTAGATGGAATTGAAGCTTATAACGTAAAATGACAAAAAAGACATGATATTTTATAACTCTCAATTTTTAATAAATATAAGAAAGGTAATGTAGTAATTTAATCATAAGTAGATGAAGATTCTTAAGATAAGCTAATTTTAGGAGATTCTACTTAAGGAGATTATTTTTTAAAGAATCCCTATTTCAATTTTTATGTCAAACAAGAATTGTAATTTTATAAGAGATTGAGCTTCTAGAAATTAGAGTCTCAATCCTCTAGAAATCCCAATAATCCCTTGAAATTGTATTACCAAACACACCCTATAACTATAACTACTTTACATTTTAGCCTTAAAATTCTAACTGCATCATAAATTTTGACTTTTATATCGTGCCCTCTGAAATGCGAGAAAAAATAGAAAAACATTCCGATTATAAGATATCATCAAATTGAGCATAAACTAATGTATTAAATACCGACCACCATTTTTTTGCCCTTTATAATATAATAAATAAACATAAATAATAAATAGATAAATATATCCGATCCATCATGTACGGTAATATGTCGACCAAGAGAATCTTCAGAATAAAATTTCAGAGGTGTCAATTTTAGATCCATTGATTAATTATAGGTCAATTTGGTTAATATTTAAAGGGAATGAATTTGTTGGGTCTCCTCTCTATTTTTTGGATAGGTCTAAATGAGTATTTCAATACAACATCTAATTATGTACTCCCTCCGTCCCAATATTATTGTCCATGTTTCCATTTTCGGACGTCCCAAATTAATTGTCCACTTCCAAGAATGAATAATGAAGTTTGGTCGTGATTACCATATTACTCTCAATTGAATTTATTATTACACATTTTTCACAAATCAGTAATAAATTAGTTAAGGGTAAAACTGTAACAGTAATGATTATGTTTTTATTAAACTGCGTATTTTTTGTCGAGTGATAATAATTTTGAGACGGAGGGAGTAACAATAAATTAACGGGTCTAGCGGTTAATTTTTTTTTCCACCTCATTTCATTTTTGTTATTTTTCACTCAAATTTAAAGAAAAGTTTGGTAAAAAACCCGATGACCCGACACGGGGCTCATTAGACCCGAACTTGTTTAGACTCATCTTTCTAAATGACTCGTCTAGACCCGAACCCATTTAGACCCAAACCCATATAAATATATGACCCGATACGACCCGACCCGATATTTTGCCACTTATACAAAATTCATAGAAGATAAGACGATATATTTAACGAATTAAATAATGAATGCTCAAGGTCAGAGATATATATTTGATACCGTAAAGTGATTGATATAAATTATAAATTATAATTATTAATATTACAGATTAAGTAAAAAAAAACAATTGTTATAGGTAGCGACTACCATTTGTCAATTTTTGTCTTTTTGACACTAACTTGTAAAAATTGGTTGACCAATATAACTATATGTAATTACATAAGAGCAGTGCCAATGCAATCGTGGATTGGAAAATTGATGAGAATCACTTAAGTGACGCCCGTTAGTACCAGGCTATTGGTTGAGGTCGTTGGTTTGGTGGTTCGATTTGGTGACGAGCAACTGACGGAGGTGTGAGTATTAGAAAATTAAATTGACCAGTCATGGTTGACAATGTATAGTCGGCTGTTAGTCAGTTTGCAAAAATGTTGATCTGGTAATAAATTGACACAAATTGATCCGTTAGTTTTAGTAAGTGGTGTGTATCATATACGTGTTTTATCAAGTTTGTGGCTAGGTGTCGAGTCAAAAATTACCACACCATATACCTAATTAATTATGGTAGTTAACTAGTGATATAATGATATATTCACTATGTTACTATGACGAAATTCATACCGTATTAATTGTTATTACATTTTAAAAATTTTTGGAGCATCAATGTATCTTAAGCTGGGAAAATCACAAAAATGATCCAATCATCACACCTATTTTAACAAAATAATCCTTTGACCAACACTTTTCACAAACTAATCCATTGACTGGCGCCAAACATGACGCCCCCGGCGCCCCACCCTATTTATTCCATTTTTAAACTTTAAAGTCAAGAAAATAATGAGCCCGGCGCCCCTCGAATGTCACATCGGCGCCCCACCCTCTCACACATGTCACCATCGGCGCCCCTCGGATGTCACATCGGCGCCCCACCCTCTCACACATGTCACCATCGGCGCCCCCCTCACACATGTCACATCGGCGCCCCACCCCGTCACATCGGCGCCCCACCCTCTCACACATATCACCATCAGGGGCGCCGGGCCCATCATTTTGTTGACTTTAAGGTTTAAAAACGGAATATATAGGGTGGGGCGCCGGGGGCGCCATGTTTGGCGCCAGTCAATGGATTAGTTTGTGAAAAGTGTTAGTCAAAGGATTATTTTATTAAAATAGGTATGATGATGGGATCATTTTTGTGATTTTCTCTCTTAAGCTTCTATGATTCTTTTTTATTTTTATTTATTTATTATTTTTGAAAAAAGGCATTAATTTAATTATTATATCTAAATAAATGGTTTACTCTTTTGGCTAAATCTTACTCCTTCCGTCCCAAAATAAGTGTCATGTTTTGAATTTATAAGTCTTTTTTTTCCGACTTTGACCTTAAATATTTTTGTTTGTGTTATATAATACTTGATGCCAAATATATGAATGGATTGAGTTTTAAATTTATTTTTCATCGGTATGATTTTTATAAAGTGTTATATAATACAAACAAAAATATTTAAGGTCAAAGTAGAAAAACAAAGACTTCAAAATCTAAAACAAGACACTTAATTTGTTGGGACGGAGTGAGTAAAATTTTGAAGATGCAATATTAATATAATGCCCTTCATCTGATTTTTTTAAAAATATGATAAGTATTAAACTAATTTCAGGGCACTCCCAACAACTATCTGACTGGTGAGTTAGTGTTAACTTGACGTCATATTTCTAAAACTTACTAACAATCGACTGACCACTACAAACATTGACGCAATTATCTCATTTTTTTTGTTCCCACATTTACTTATTACGGAGTACTTTATTTCTACACACAAAACAAAAACAAAATAATAATAATAATAATAACATAAACTAATGCGTTACCAATCACGTCCGACTCGACGGATGGAGCCGACGACCGCAAATTGACGAACTATGCCAAAGGCGTTCTCGTAAGTTGGAACCGATGGGGAAAGAGACGCATGGTTGGGACCTATTTCATAGTTATACAATGTTTTTCTCATCTTTTATATCATATGTTTGAATTTACCCATTACAATATTTGCAATTTTTCTAGAATACATATACTCCGTATTAAATTAAAAGCAGGAGCAGAGCTTGAATGGGGGTAACGGGGCAGCTGCCCCATAAAAATTTTGAAAATACGTAAAAAACAAACTTTTTTAAGGTATTTATGAGATTTTTATAACTTTGCCCCTTCAATACTAAGTAAAATTAATTTTGATTTTGCCCCCTCCATATATATTTTCTAGCTCCACCATTGATTAAGGCAAATGCACTTACATAATGGAAAGCTCAAAAAGTACGGAGTAATAGATTGATGATTACTTATGGTAATATAAAAATTATTATTGGTTATCAATGCCGATCAACACTATCATATCGATGATCATCCACCAACAAAGTTGCACGAAACTTCTGTCATCTCTTGCCTTTTTTCACTTGTTACCGACTCATAGCGCGGAATTATTACCTTACTTTTGGTGTAGTCTTTCTATGTTCAGTTAAAATTAAATGATGGTATAAACGAAACATACTTGTACCCGTATTAACAAGAGTATGTCTTGATGGGTGTGAGTGTGTGACGGATCGAAGTACCATATGTTAACATTTTGTGTATGACACGTGGCGTTGCAATCCAAGTATCTTAATTTGCATACGCACGTCCTTCCGCTGTTATTCAACTTATAAGTTGAAAGTCAACAACTTCATGCTAACTAACACATTAATAAAGAAATTTGTAAGAGCATGGTGTGTTTTAAGTTGTAACATTGTTGTATTGTTGTAGAGTTTAACTCTCATTGCTTAAAAGTATAAAGAGTTAATTGTTTGGTTATGTATCTAACTTTGCCCTTTTTACTATTGTATGTAATAAACTTTCAAAACATCTATTGTACGTAATAAACTTGTAAGAAATACTATTGTATGTAATAAACTTTCAAAACATCTATTGTATGCTATAAACTTGTAAAAAAATCGCTATCGTATGGTGCGGTAGCTAATGATCTGCTAGAGTTTGTTCTTGCCGCCACAAACCAATGTTAAAGAGTCATTTTTAATTTGGCATGTACACATGGTAACCCGCAACATACAGTAGAGAATTTTTACAAGATCATTGTATACAATAGATGTTTTTAAAGGTTGTGACATACAATAGGAATTTTTACAAGTTTATTGCATACAATATATGTTTTGAAAGTTTGTTACATACAATAGTAAAACGAGCAAAGTTAGATACATAACCAAACAATTAACCCAAGTATAAAGTGGGTGACCGTGTTTTGGATATCATTCTTAAAATTTATTATTATTATTATTATTTTATAAATGTGTGTAGAAAAATAGGGGGAAAAAAGCTTGAGAAATAACGTTTTGTACAAAAAGGCGCAGCATCCAACAACACTGTCGTTAACTTTATTGAGAAGATTGTGGTGGTGTGGGTTAACACATTGTTACAGTGTTTTCGGCCAAAAACTTTGTTGACATCAGCTCCAAACTGTATGCTCTAAATTTAGCACTATTTAATATACAGTTCTTTTGTGAGCGTTGATACTAGTTTTTTCTTTTTCTTTTTCAACAAGGCTTTGATTAAGGAAAATGATAACGGCAGCCTTAAGAGTTGTCAATAAGAATTTAAAACATGCATTAATACTTGTACTCATACCATAATAAACTCTTTGACCCTCTAAATTTAAGTTGACCCCCATAAATATTAATCCAAGTATAATCAGTTTATGTACGTTATTAACAGGCCTTAGGTCTGTCATTAACTATTATAAATGTTTACATTACTATCTTTATAACAAATAACTATTAAAATCATCATATTTCAGTTTATCATCATTTATTACTTTCAATTTTTATTTTTTAAATAAATTTAGTCAAACTTGTTTTGAATATTAGAGTAAAAACTAACATTTATCTCACGTATCTTAATTCAAACGGAACTTGTTAAGGGATAATTTTTGTTCGATTAACCATAATTTATTCTCATGACGGTCATAAATTTTACAATTGCATATATTATTCAACCAGAGTAAGGTTCAAATGAGTCCATGATTTTTGAGTGAGACTAAGGGAACCAATGATATCATGCCACATGTACAAAGAGAATGTTCCATACTACAAAACCCATTGACCTCAAACATCAATTATCTCACAAACGACAAATTGAAAAATCATGAAACTTGCACCATATTTTTCAGCGTTTTATCCTCTTCGATTTGCCGTCCCTCAAAACATACTTTTGATATTAAAAAAATCGGGTTTTTGGTGGGTTTTATAATTTAGTAACACATGTGTTGTGATTGATTGTACATTTTATTTACGGTTATGGTTAGGGTTTAGGGTTAGAGTTTAGGGTTAGGGTTTAGCAGGGTTCATGATTTAGGGTTTATATTTTATGTTTTAATAGAGTTTAGGGTTTAGGGTTTAGTATGTTTTATGGCTTAGAGTTTTATAAAGCGTTTAGGGTTTGGGGTTTGGGGTTTGGGTTTTGGGGTTTCGGGGAGAAACCCCCAAACCCAAACCCTAAACCCTAAACCTTAAACCCTAAACCCTAAACCATAAACGTAACATTCTAACACATGTGTTAGTAACATATGAAACCCACCAAAAAAATGAAGAAAAAAAAATCCGTCGGAAGTATGCCTTGAGAAATGGCAAATCGAAGAGGATAAAACGCTGAAAATTATGGTGCAAGTTTCATGATTTTTCGATTTGTTGTTTGTGAGATAATTGATGTTTGGGATAAATGAGTTTTGTTGGATGGAACATTCTCTTTGTATATGTGCCATGATATCATTGGTTTCTTTAGTCTCACACAACTTTTTGATCTCATTTGAACCTCATCCGATTCAACCAATATATAGATGAAGCATTAACGCAACTTTTCAAGTTATTAACCTACTCTTAGAAGTTAAATTTTTCTTAAATGATTCAAATTGTTTTTATAATAAGAAAATACATATGTTATTAGTATTAAGTTTCATATTACCATAATGCATTCAAGAATAAAATATTATGAGCGAAATTAATTAAATCCTTCATGGAATATTTGAAATTTATTAAGATTTGTAGAGTCCGAATGGTAGACTGATTTTGAAGATAAATGGAAATTAATTGGAATCGTTGTTGATCTCGTTTAAAGTATACGTTAACTAGAGTTAAAAAAAATAAAGTTAAATCCTACAGCAATATCATAGAAGGTAGGTATCTCGGCGTTGACGCAATATCCACATGCTAATCCTGTTGATGGCCCCAATATCGTTTTGATATAACCATACCCAAATACTATTAAAACTTATTACTATCAAATTATCCGCGCTTATCCGCGCTTTATAGCAGTAATAAATAAATGAAATAGAGTGATGATCGACGGAAAACCTGACAAGACTTAAAAACAATTTAACTATTTTTTGGTTGTGATGCAAGGAAGTATTGTAGTGAACTTTATTTTCGTGTTGAAATTTGATGAATATCTATGTAGATTTTATATGTTTTTTAGGGTCTTTATTTTTGGTGTTTATCTATAATTACTTGTTTCCTAGTTAAATAGAGTGTTTTTCTCTTCAAATAAACACCACTATAAGTATTATGTTTATTTGTTTCATTATTTAGTTTTTGTTTTGAGAATATATAAACTAGAGAATAATTACCCAAGGGAAATTCGTTTATCTTTACTCTTTGTTATACGTTTGTGTGTGAATGACCATTTAATCATATCCATCATTCATTAGGTTGTTTGGAATTATCACCAATGAATAATATAAGGTTAATTTATTTAAAAAAAATCAAAATTAATAAATTGCCTAACTCCCTAGCTAGTTGGTTCCTTATCAATGAAACTATGAAAGCAAAGCATATTATCGTGTTGATTACTCTAACCTAAACACACATATCACTCGCGGGTCGCCACCAATGTTTTAAAACCCCGATTTTTAATCGAACCGGGTTAGTGCCGATTTCTGGTCGGACCAGTTGGATTGGTTGGGCCGGAGGGTCGAACCGAAATTGTTAAAAACTTTGAAAATCTAGTATATACATGGAGTAAAGACATACAAAACTCAACAACAAAGCTTAACAATCCAACAAATCTACAAATGTTCCATTCTTATTGCTTGAACAATTCAACAACAGAGTCATACAATCTAACATCAACACATGTTCCAAACCAAACGAGTAAACAACATTCTTAATCTAAATATTAAATAGTTCACCATCAAAGTTCAAACAAACCAACGTCAACCCAAATTACCACATCATATAACATAAAGAATGAAACTTTAATTTATACATATCCTAATACAGAACCATCAAGACGCGGAGTGTTTATTCAAATATACTAATACAATTGTTTTAATGGAGTATCATTATCCATTTTGTCTCTGTGAACATACAACCATATATCAAGACTATTGAGCTTATACGCTTAACTGTAATCTGGCCTGATTGGATCGGTCGAATCGGATCTTAAAACATTGATCAAAACCTCGTTGAATGGCTTTGCGATATGGTGGTGACCTCGTGATGACATGTTGGAATCTGAAGTTGAAATGTAGCTAAATCTTTATTTCAGTCAAGTATTATGTCATAGTTAAGCTATATCGTGGTAAGCTAAACTTAAGTTTTTCTTACAAAAGTTATATTTTTTGGAAAAATTATAAACAAAATTATGAAAATGGACTTTAATTGCCGATTTCCAAAAAGAACACAAAACATTTTCATATGTAGATTTAATTTTAAAATTTCATAAATATTAATATTCTAAACTAATAATCTTATCTTAAATAAATTATACATAAGAAATACCTGTGTAACATCAACATTTAAACTTAAAGTTCAATTGAACAATTAAGTTCCTATATATTACTTAATTTTGAAAACAAAACCCTAATTAATTATTTATAATTTAAATCTAACTATATAAAATAATCCATACAATTTTACAAATATTATTTATGAAATACTTGTAACATCCTCTCCAGTAGTCTGGTAATTTTCTCATTTTTTAAAATTGATTAATTGTTTTAGAAATTATTTAATATTATTGTTTAATTGTGAAACTTATATAAATAAGTCCCAGACCTTATTGTGAATAGTAAATTGTTACCTGTTTTAAATTACTGTAGTTAACAGTATTAGAAAGTAATATTTATCGCGAAAGATTTCTAGGTTCCAGACAATAGAATTAGAACGGGTATAAAATACCCATTTAGTGAAGTCGGTTTAAAAGAGGCCGACCTCCTCTTTAGGTTGTTTCTTCAACCTCAGCTCCTCAATTTTACACATGCCCTAATCAAATACTATAAACAAAATTAAAGGCTAATATTTTGGATTGATTCAAAGTGTTCTTGTGGCTTAATTCTATCATCAATTTCATCATACTGGTTTTATCATCATCTTCAATTGGATTTCTTAATAGTAAGTTGAAATTGTATTAGTATAATTGGTTTGGATCAAATTGATGCATACATGATTTTGAATTGATATAGAAGCTGAAGCCTATGTTGCTAGTTGTAATTGTGCATATTATTGTAGTATAAATACCATAGAAACTGAGTTTGATTTTGTGTGAATAGTTAAAAAAACGAATTGAGCTATGCAGAAATGAAGTTACTGGGTTTCTGGGTCTGGACTAGCTAGCCGATCGGCTGACAATGATGAGCCGATCGGGTATGCAGGATAAACCGAACGGCTAAAATGAGATGAACGGGTAGATTAGTTTTAAAATGCCACAGAACGTGACTTTGGACTAAAAACACTAAAATGTAAACGTTAGCCGAACGGGTAAATAAGGTGAGCCGATCGGGTATGGGTGTATGAGCCGAAAGATTTCTTTTAGCCGAACGGTTAGGATAGACCAAAACGACCACAGAACTTTGAGTCGAAAGAAAAGTGTAGGGAATTAGCAGGGTAGCCGATCGGCTACAGGCTTTAGCCGATCGGATATGGTATAGAAAACAAAATTAGATGGACGATGTTATGAATAATAATATGTGATTAGGAACTAGATGGTTATGAGGAATATATTAGGTTCCTAGTGTTATGAATTATTATGTATTGTATATTTAGTACTGATATGTTATATGGAATTTGAATATAAGTTAAAGATTATTAAATATGTTACTAACTTATATTTGATTGTCGATTCTCAGATCCTCCGAAAGATAAGTGATACCTGGATTACGAGATTGTGAAGACAAAGGTATCGGTGAGTGGATTTGGAACTCACCATTTGATTTAGTTGTAACTATTTGGTTGCAACAAGTAAACGTAGATATGTTGTTTTATTTATTATGCAAAGTTGATTATAAATATACCTGCTATGTGTGGCCTTCGGGCATCAGTTGTTAATGAGGTCAACAGGTTGAACTGGTTGGTTGGGCTAGTTGGTTGTTGTGTGAATAACACAGGGTCTTGCTTCATTTGTTGTGTGTATAGAACCTGTGTTTGAGTATAGTAACCACTAGTTATCGGTCTCGTCCGTTATGGCCAAACGGATATGGTTGGATAAGTGTTCTTGGGAACCACCCGGGTATTATGGTATTCCCAGAGCCACCGATCCTCATTACTATGTTGTTGATTAGTTGTAATACATGTTTACGGTTGTTTAGGGTAAACAGGTGGTTATGCTAAGTTGAGTTGTGGGAAATGAATTCATTCACTTAGCTTTGTGCTAATCCCTCATCCTACTTCCTACAGGTTTTTGATATATATGTGGGTGCCAGGAAAGGATGCTTTTGCAGGGAATGTCTGACAGATTATAACTCTGATATGGTTTTGTTATAAACCTGGTTTTGTAATATGTAATACCCCGACATATGTAGTTTTAAACAGTTCTAAGTTAGTACGTTTTGAATATGTAACTGTGTATGTATAGTATCTTAATGTACAGTATATATATATATATGTTTTAAATTCATACACTTCCGAGTAAAATAATATAATATTGTTGAACTAAAAGAGGGGTGTTACATACTCTTATAATTTTAGACTTAAATTATTCGAATAGTTGTTATAACCCATAGTAACAGGATCAAAAAAGAAGAAAATATGGAATCATATTCCTTTTTCCTCTTCTATACCTAAATGTCCTTCACCATTGAACCGAATCCTATATATATATATATATATATATATATATATATATATATATATATATATACTTTGAATGTAAAGACGTGAATTATCATGTGATTACATTTATTATCTTTACATCTTAATTTACTAACGTTTTAACACGGTTACATATTCAACTACTTAAAAAAATTATTTGAGATTTAAAACTTAGATGATCCGTGTGTATACACGAATCTAAGTACTAGTTAATTAAATAAAGTAATCATCATCAAACATTCAAACCTTGAACCTTGTTGCATTATCGTCTTTTAGCGATATAAACCAACACCGTACTATATACATTATCATTACAAGATAACGTGGTGATTGGTGTCATGATATCCTTATAACACGTGTTATGTTCAAGTCTAACTAGCAACATATCTTGGGGTAGAAAAAATAGAAACTGTCACTGGATAGGGAAAGGGTCGAAATTGATCACGAGATAACCCAGTTAAACTACGTACGTATGAGTACTGTTTGTCATCCCCGGATAATTTGAATATGAAAACTTTCATCGCTTTACCATACGTAGTACACCATTTATTCAAGCATTTCCGACTTATAAATGACACAATATGTACCACTATAACGAAGATATTTTAAAGACGTTATAGAAATATACTTCTTTCATCTCATTTTTATTGTCATGTTTTAACTTATAAGTCTTTCTTTTTCAACTTTGACATTTAATATTTTTGTTTTTGTTATATAATATTTGATGCAAAATATATGAAGGGATTGAGTTTTAAATGTATTTTCATAGGTATAATATTCATCAAGTAATATATAACACAAATAAAAATATTTAATATTATAGTTAAAAAAAAAGATTTCAAAAGTAAAAATATGACAATAAAAAAAATGAGAAGGATGAAGTATATATTACCTGCCAAAATATAAATATGGCCCACCCCATCCTCGCACATGTTAATTTAATTTAATAATTATATAAAAAGATTTCGAGTATCTAATTAGATAACAAAAACTCCATAGTGTTAACACGACTTTTTATTTCCTTCCATTCCACCTCACCCCACTATATTTATTTTTTCATTCTCATCCCCTTTCCGTTTTTATATTTTTACAACCCCATCATCGATTCCAATTATAGTACTACTTACTGTTCCATCTCCTTAACATTTCATCTTTCAACCACATTTCACCACCCACAAATGAAGATCCAATGCGATGTTTGTAACGAAAAAGAAGCGTCGGTGTACTGCTCGGCGGACGAGGCGGCTTTATGTTCCGCCTGCGACCACCGAGTGCACCACGCCAACAAATTAGCCGGGAAACACCCGCGATTCTCCCTTCACCACCCTTCACCTAAAGAATCACCACTTTGTGATATTTGCCAAGAAAAAAAAGCTTTCTTGTTTTGTCAACAAGATAGAGCTATTTTATGTAAAGATTGTGATGTTGCAATTCATAAAGTCAACCAACATACACAAGGCCACAATAGGTTTCTTCTCACTGGTGTTAAGTTGTCTTCAACATCTACTCTATATTCGGCTTCGACTCCATCTGTGACCTTATCGGATTCCAAAAACGGTGTCGTTCCTAATATACAACAAAAGGTAAATAGTACTCCGACCGCGAACCAAACTAGTATCAAAACGCAAAACTGTCCACATGAATTAAAAGGGTCGGGTCATGGATCGGATACAAGTAGCATATCGGAGTATTTGATTGAGATGCTACCCGGTTGGCATGTTGAAGATTTCCTTGATCCACCTACAATTTTCCCAAAGGTGTGTATTCCTTTAATTTATTCAACCTTCTACATAATTTATCTGCATAAAATAATAACATATACTTTAAGAAATATATCATTAGATTCATTGTACTTACCTTAGTTATGATCATATTACTAGATATGTTTTATATAAGATCTGTTTTGGAGATTTAAGATATGTTTTTTTTTTTGTTCCATTTAGTCACTAATAAACGTTTTCTGATCAATTTTATCCCATTAGAAGAAATATTATGTAGGCTATCTTTTTTCTTTTAAATCTTTGTTTTGATAAGTAAATAACTTTCTTGTTTATTTGATTCAAGAAACTACAAAACGACCCGACAGCGATTTGGGGTGATGATCTACTAGATGGAAGCTTCAATGGCTCGTTTTCGCCTGACTCGATTGGGATGTGGGTCCCTCAAGCACCACCACCACCACCACAAGCCGCTCTACCACCGCCGTCGCGTTACACTAATCTGGCTCAACAATTCGAACCGGCGTCAAATATGGGATTTAGAGATCAAATAGTAAACGGATCATCACCTGTATTTGCTGCAGATAATTACAATTATAATTGCAACAATAATAATAATGCTAAGAAAAGTACAAAATCAAGCAGAAAGTGGACATCCGATAATGGAAATTGCTTCATGGTGCCTCAAATTAGTCCTCCTTCAAACAACTCCAAGAGATCAAGAACACTTTGGAGTTAATTAATTAATATGTTAATTCCAGCAAGTTTTTTTTTCCTTTTTTTTTCTTTCTTTCTATTATTATGTTTTATGTTGTTAATTATAGTCTTTCATACCTACGTTAAGTTTTTTCACATTCCAAATGGGTTTTGGTTCCTGTTCATTTGGCTTCTTTGTTGGATTATGACAAACATAAAGTTCAACAATTAGATATGTGTAGTTAACAAAGTTAATAATATAAATTAAAGGGTTAAGTATCTGGAAATGCATCTAACTTGTCTCGAATGTCTATCGTATGTATCATACTTACGGGAGGTGTATTTAATGCATCCAACTTTTAAAAACGGTTTATTGTATGTATTTTGATAACGTGTCATCTTCTAAGGACGCCACGTGGCATCGTAAACGGCCGACACATCATCAAAATACATACAATAAACCGTTTTTAAAAGTTGGATGCATTAAATACACCTCCTTAAATACATTTTCAGATATTTAACCCTAATTAAATGTTTGTCAATTGTGTGTTGAAGTTTTATATGGGAGAGATCAGTACTTTGAATCTATTTATTTATTTGTTTATTATTACACTATACTTGATCGAATATATAGCTGGGTGAGATATTTTATCCTTGAAACTACAATTATTGGACCTCTTTTTCTACTTAAAAAGTGGAACCTTTTAGTTAACGAGAAATAGGATGTGCACTAAAATCCAAACCACGTGTAGTTTGTTTATTATGTTAGTCATACACTCGTACATTATTAATATTATTTACAGAATTATATATTACTCCGTATAATTCTATAAAATATATTTGGTAGTGTATGGTTAAAATGTGACGGTATACACCTTATCACTACCCGTTATTTATTTGTTTTGTACAAATCATTATTTATTCATTAATATTCATAAATAAATCTGTTTGAAACTTGTCCAAGGTAGATTTGCGTACAATCCAGCTCAAATTTATGCCTCTTTTATATTAGTTTGCTCCTACAAAGTCACAATAAAGTACAATGTTGCGGTAAAGTTGATACAAACAAGCGGTGGTGCAAGAGTAGTGATGATAGGATATTAATATATAGGCATTATTAAATGTTTACGTGTGTTTTGTTCTAAAGATTTTTTTTTTTAATGGTAAGATACTGAACTTATATACTACGGAGTCATTTCGGGGTTGAATTTGCCTTTAAATAAATACTAACATGTTTTCTATGTAGTTATAGATGCATACAATTTTTCGGTCATGAAATGTCAAAGTGTCATAGTTTAGAAAGATATGCGAATACAACTATTCAACTTTAATTTGGAAAACTATATATCTGTATATGTGATTGCATCTTTGGATTTATACTTTAAAAAAGTCTAACAGAAAAAATTATCTATATCGACTTTGTAATTTAGCTCTGAAAATGATAAACAGTAAATAGATATATCTTAATTGAAACGGGTAAAGATCGAATCCCATGAACAAACTATATTGTATGTACGTAAGATCGATCGAATGTGACATTTCATAAAGGTAGTAGCTAGGACTTTGCTATATCTTATTTCAGGAAATTTTATACGAGAACCTTACATTCACTTGCAATAAAAAAAGATATTTATACCCAACTACAATTTAATGAAGTGATACCCAAAATACGATGATAGTGATGGTCCAAGTTTTCTTGATTTTCCTTGCAAATACATATACATGGATGATGGATCACATGAAATAAAAGAAATGATCTCATTAAAAATATAATTAAATAGACAAAAATAAAACAAATACCCTTCCTTCGCACATCTCCCATCTCCCCACCACCAACTGCCTTGGTTTACCACCAACAACCACCGTCAACTAATGCCGACCAAAAATTGTGTCAATCCGAGTTAAATTATATAAGAAATAGATCAAACCGGTAAGACCACACGGATCGGGGACGGTTAGTTGTGGAATATCTAAGTACCATGATTAATTATCATGAACGACTAGTGGGAGTGGGGAGTCCCACGGCTAAATCACTTGATTGTGTTGTTGCATTAGGGAATTGTACTATTTGTATTTGTATTATTAATAATAATAAAGGTGGTAAACAAAAATAAGCAAAAAAGAACAGGTGGGGCCCACTTACACTCTCGTCATCCCTTGTCATCTACACCACGGAACCACCTGCACCACACCTCCACTCCCGAAGGACACCAACATATTATTTAAATCATTCAAAATATACTGTATTATACTATTAGTGTACAGGTTTTTGTACATATTTTTTACAGTGGTTATGTACAAAAATTAAAAAAAGTGGACAAAAATTATACAGGTTGGCTCAACCCAACTGACCCATTTGGATCCAAACAAACTTACCCATACCGAACCCTTATCCAACCTGTCCACTTTGTTACCTCTGCCAATAGGTAGGAAATTATCTGCATCAGTTGCTAGAATCAGGATCAAAGTTGTTGACAGTGGGTATCTCCTTCATTCCTGTGACCAATGCTAACAATTATAGACTCTGCAAAGTAATCTTATAATTTTCTCAACAATAACGGTGCGTGTGACTCGATGAAGGAGTTACTTTGTCCATAAGCAATAACCTGCTGTGCTTTTCAGCTTCTTCAGCAACTAATCCAACAACAATGGATCCTCGTGGAAGAATGGGATAGTTGGAGTTGGATAACAGGTCAAAATGGGTTCAAGTTAGGAAAATTAGTTTGCATTGCCAGTTGAAACGGGTCGCATTTACCTGAATACATAAGTTTGTCTTCTCACTTTTTAATCTTGTACGTAATGGATGTGCAAAATATGGTTGTACTTTCTATTATAAGAAATGAGTCGCATTACAGACTTACAGTATCATTTTGGGTGACCTCCAACCAACTGGACCCATTCAATCGTTCCCGTTGTAATTTTTTTTTCTTGAATCTACATCAATTTGACTTATAAAGTAGATGGATCAATAATGAATAGACCCCATTTATTCCTCCATATCTCATCTTCAGACTACTTTACATCCCGGGACCTATATAATAGATAGTCTCATCATCAGTATGTCGACTGATAGGGTCGATGCTGCTAATATTGTGAAGCCTGAGCATTGAGATTTCTGTACAATCACTGATTATACTTCCCTCGGAGGGCTCAACCAACATATGCGCCCATGTTTGTAATCTATATGCATAATAATATACACAGAATATGATGATTTGAAGGTTTTAAGCGTTAAATCACAATAATGCAACCTATGCATTTTGACCCATTTTAGTTTCAGGCAAGGTTTATGATGTCAGCACTCGCTTTCAAAGAATAAAAAACCGGAAAAATTAATAACTATTTTGGAAATTCTATTCTTAAATTACACAAATGATACAAGAAACCTGCTTATACGGTTTGGTTTACACGAATGATACCACAAATCAATGGCTATTCGTAAACTACACAAGTGATACAACAAACCAAAACACCTCATCTAAGCTAGCCAAAATAAATCCGAATTCAAAGACCTTAACTATCAAAAAAACCAGGACCTGCACGCGATAGTAGTTCCTCACCAGCATCTTTCCCCATCAGAATCATATCATCATAAGCATACAATCCTTTTCTAGAAGTTTCTAGTACTGAAATGAATACAAAACCAAGAAAAAAATTAACAATTATTAGTTATCAAGTAGTATACAAACATATATCGAGGTGTGCTTTTATGTATAAGATTTAATCACCTTTAGTTCCATCAGGCGAGGCAACCAATCCTCTAAAGAGGCAATTACCATCTTCATCCCGACAGGCATATCCTGCAATGGGTGTCCTACAAGATCCGTCAAGTGTCAACAGAAAAGCCCTTTCACATGCAACTGCTAATCTTGTTTCTTCATGGTTCAGCTTTGCTATGTAATTAGCCTGCAAAACAGAGTGGCATTCGGCATAAGGTACAACGACAGAGTTATACACTGCAATTTCACATCTAAGTGTGTTTTATCTGATAGAAGAGGTAACTGAAAGGAGAATAGGTCAAAAAGGTTGAAAGCAGGCAAAGTTTTTTTTTTTATACATACAACCTCCTGAATCATATATATTCAGAAATTCAGATATTACACTAATACAATTATTTCCTTATTCAAGATTAATGCAATAGCTATTATTTTCAAACTAGAAAAGGAACAAAAATTGTTTGCCGGTCAACTCAGCCAAACACAGCCATTCGAGCCATATAAAAGAAGGGACCAACGCACGCTGCCCATCTTCACACCTCTACATATCGAGTGAATTGTAGCAAATGATTCATCCTGTCATACGATTATCAATTCACCTTACACAACTAATGTTCTTTATCAAATGTCATGATAAAAAAGTAAATATGCAGATTAATCCAATGAAAAGATTATATATGGTTTTGCTTTTGGTAACATTATAAGTTCACATCTTGTAAAGCAGCAT
This sequence comes from Pseudognaphalium luteoalbum, assembly GCA_963422505.1. Taxonomy (NCBI): domain Eukaryota; kingdom Viridiplantae; phylum Streptophyta; class Magnoliopsida; order Asterales; family Asteraceae; genus Pseudognaphalium; species Pseudognaphalium luteoalbum. The sequence continues at coordinate 8,912,344 of OY730193.1, read as the reverse complement.
CCAGAAAAGTGACATTAAATCAAGTTGAATTATCCAACTAAGAAGGTCTCAAGCAGCCATAAATTTCAAAGGTATCCAAGCAGATAACAAAAGCAGAAACGAATAAATGACTTAATAAAGACGAAAATAGAAAAATACCATCTTATCATCATCACTTCGGCAAGCGATTCCTATTGCACCTTGTGCAACAGCTGGAAGCATGTCATCAATAGAAAGAATGGAAGACACATGCTCAGTCATGTTTAACCGTTTGAGTCCAGCTAGTGCTAATAATGTTGCTACAACAACACCATCATTTAGTTTCTTTAACCTAGTCTGCACATTCCCTCTAAAATTTTCCAGCACCTACAATCAATTTAATCAACCATATTACAACGAGTTTGTGAAGAGGGTAGATACATGTTTAAAAGATTAATTATGACAAATGTAGACAAATACTGATAGTACAAGCTGCAAGGTCTTACAGAGAGTGATGGATATCTGTGAAGCAGTTGAGACTTTCTTCTGAGTGAGGCAGTACCAACAACACTTCCAGCTGGAAGATCAGCTAACGAAGTTGCATTCAATGAAATAAATGCATCACGAACATCCTCACGTGGAAGATTGCAAGGCAAAATAGTTTTATCAGGTAGATAAGTTGGAACATCTTTCATTGAATGAACAGCAATGTCGATTTCACTGTTTAAAAGAGCCTCATCTATTTCTTTAGTGAACAAACCCTTGCCACCAATATCTGCAAGAGGTTGACTTAATATTTTATCACCTGTTGTTTTAATCACCACAATTTCAATAGCCCCCTCTTCTGCCAATTCGGTACTTGAAGCCATGAGTTTCTCTCTTGTCTCGTAAGCTTGTGCAAGAGCTAATGGACTGTTGTATATAAAAAAAGAATGTTAACTGAATTATCTCATGATATAAAGTGATTAATTAAGACAAAAACAACATGGAATTTGATAAATGAATCAGGGGCAAATCTAATAGGCAAGGTACATCCTTGAACATTAAGTAAATTTATTAGTAAGAGATAATTCCAAACAAGGGTTCCGAAAGTTTCAAACGCACACGATACAGGGAATGTAAGTTCCTTTTGCACATTAAAAGAATATTAAGTTCAATTCTGTCACTAACATATCTGGTTTTCTACATCAAGCTTTTCACTTCATGCTACCTTTTTTATGAGCAAAGTTGCACTTTCACTCCCAATTTGCAAATGTATGTTCCCTATATCGATCTTTTCTCAAACATATGTTACTTCTTTCTTTTTTTTTGTAATTTTCCCGATAAAGGAGCTACCTTTAATAGTGAAGTAGAACATATAACTTGATCAACAAATTTAGCGATGAGTGTATGAAACCTTGAGCAATTGTAACAACTCTGATACGGTTACCGGATATATGTTTCGCATTCACAGTACAATTGCTATCAAATCTAATACACCAACAACATAAAATAACACAACATATAAATGATTATATGAAATAAATAAAAAAAAAAATAAAAAGAAGGCGAAGGTATGAATTAGTACCTCCCTCGAGTGCCGATTCTGATGAGTGCAACTCTCTTGTGTGTTTGTTGCTCAACGGCAGCAGCAGATGACGCTTTAATGAGTTTGTGACGGCGTTGAAAGATAACGACCGGCGGCGATGATTTAAGGGTTGGTTTATAGAATCCGTTAACGGAGATGGTGAGATTAGCAGCAGAAGTTAGGGTTTGATTCAATGTCTCCATCATGTAATGTAATGTAAGGTAATGGTATTATGAAGATTCGGATTTAGAAAGGTTGAATTGAGGGAAGAGATCGACGGATCGTCGTTGTGGATTGGGGGATAAAATAAAAGGGTTTTTTTATATATGTCAGTCAGCTTATCCTCCAGCTCACCTCATCAATTACTCGTTAATGTAATATTTTGTGATGGATCAGATCAATTTTGACTTCTTTTGGGCTTTTATTTCAATAAAAATACTTGTACTTTTAGAACGCAAATTGTTGTCAAATACGAGTAACATGTTTTTAAAACCTTCATTTCACTAGCATTAGCATTAGTTTCCACTATCCCTCGTTTTTTAAGAGGAAAGAGCGGTCGATATTATGTTCGATGTACAATTGAACATTGAAGTTTAATACACGTACGGTATTCAAGTGGATCCCAAAATTGTTTTAAACCAATCATGAATAAAACAATGCTTGAAATCAACATTCTACTTTGAACATTGAAAGTGAACCGCCTTGAATGTTAGCAGGGAGTGGTGAACGCCAACTTCCGGCGTTAAAAGAGATGTGATATATAAATTATGATTTTTGAGTTGTGTACAAATAAATACCGAGTATTTCTTATTATGCGTAGAAATAGCATATGATAATGATGTTGTATGATTAAAAAGTTATAGTGCAAACACCGTCTCTCTTTCGATGATGATGTGAACCCAAATATGTTGTAGGAAAAGATATATATGAATGATAATGTACATCTTCTTTATACAGTCACATCTCAATTTTTTGTTCGACCAAATCTCGTTGGTTCTACACTATTCCTTTGATTTGGGTTATTGTGTAGCGATTAAAAAATAACCAAAGAAAACCGTTTAATCGATTTGGTTTATTGTTTTGACATAGGTAAAGGGTTAAAGTGACAAATCAAAAACATATGTATAACGAAGAACTTTTAAAGGTTAAAGTGGAGAAGCAAATTCTCAAAATTAATTTGCTAGGAAACCATCATACTTTAAGTTTAATTCAATGGGCAATGCAACAAAGTGGACTTTTGTATGCGATAGTAAGTACCGTGACAGTTTCAGTCTTCCAGTATTTTTTTCGATTTATAAAGTATATGTTTTTATTTTCAAAAACAATAAAATTAAGATGAGTCCCAATCGTGTCTGTATCTCTCTATATTACTAACAGAATAGTCTTTTTTCAATGTAACATGATTATCATTTCTCCACCTAATATTTTTTCATACATGTCGTCATTTAATGAACTTACTCTATTTTATTGTCACGTCATAAATCTCTTAATTTTAGAATGTCGTTAATGTTTATAAATGAAATTAATTAACAATAGATCGAAGGTCAACCATATTTTAATGACTCAATAAATTATTTTATACAATTTTTGAAGTTCATGAGTATTATATATATTCATATATGATTAAAGATATGTTTTAAGTTTTTCAAAATCCTATTAATGTCTTTTTCTTTCTAAAAGTTAAGTTTTTACATAATTCAAACATTATCTACACAAACATGCTTAATACTTCCCGATCTACGAAAGGTATCATCATTCTTTAAACTTTTCATATACAGCTATTTCAAGTTATATTATATAAGATAAGATTGTTGTTTTCTGAAATTTACGTCTTTATGATTCACGGGAATTACTATTCATTGTTTTCATTTTTTTAATTTGATTAATTTAATTTTGATTATATCATTACTAATCTAACACGTTTATTAGAAGTTGATATAAGCTTATATGATAGTGTTCATTCAACTATATATAATGTGTTTTTTGATTTTAATATGTACTGAGAATATTCCATTATATAAAATTTGTTGTGTTTTAACATATAAAAAAACTGATAGAAAAAATATGTATTTTATGATTTTACATATAAATTTTATAGGTTGTGCTTTCTCGAAAACGTTGTAGACAAAATATATATATCTACTATCGTAAGATGTAAAGTATCATCAATGATTTAAAAGTTGACACATATATTTAGAAGCTCTATATATTTATGTCAATATATATTGTCTAATGTGAAGAGTTAGACTATTTTATTGTTTCAACTTCAACTTCAAATTTATATTTATATTGTTATAGATAAGTCAATTGCCCAATATTTATATATAAGTAATAATTAGTATTTGATTTTTTAAATATGTATTTGTTAACCACTAAGAGATTCAATTCTTTTTTATCTAAACCTCAAATTCAAATAATTATTAATGATTGAGTCAATATAAATTGACCAATTGTTTTTATCACCATTAGTATTTATTCATGTTAATATATAATAATTGTTAATATATAGTTATCGTTAATTTAATATATATATATATATATATATATATATATATATATAAAATAAAATACCATGGAGAAGTTTAGGCCCTTGATTAGGCTCCCTAATTAAAGATCAATGGCTTAGATTAATTTAAAATAAGTACACTTAACACCCCTATTAATAATAACTTGATAACTATTTTATATATAATTAAAAATTAAAATACATACAATTTTAAAAAACCACATCTAGCTAAATAGTTTTTATAAATAAAATATCTTAACCATCATATATATTTCCTAAAACCCTAGGTCCATAGCAGCAGCGGCAGCCTCAAAGCTTTCATCTGCACACTTTGAGTATGTAGAAATTACGTTAGTTTTTTCTTCATTATTAAAATTAGCCATCCTTAAATCCATTTTTTTTGGTAGTTGATAATCTTTTGGTGTGTCCATCAGTCCAAGGAATCTTATTAGTCGAGGGTTGTCAAACTGTGGGGTGGGTGGAAACATGTTTCATAACTAATTGGGTATTGTTTAGTCTTCCGTAAACACAAATAGAATTAAGCATTTTGAGGTTTCTTGAAATTACTCAGGGTCTCTTCACTGGTTCATGTTGAACCTCTTTGGACCATGGTGTAGTTGTGGTTGAGTACGGGACAGAAGATGGCAAGGATTATTGGATCATTAGAAACTCAATGGTTGAGGAATGGGGTGAGCAAGGGTACATTAGAATGGAGCAAAATGTTCAAGATAAGAAGGGTAAATGTGGCATTGCAATGGAAGCATCTTACCCAATCATGAGTGGTTTGAACCCACATAACTTTGAAACAAAGGTAAGAACTTTGTGCACGCTCATTTTGTCAAACATATATTGTGCTTAAAAGCCTTGTGAAGAGACTCATATCTCAACACACGTTATGGGAGCTTTTGAGTAAGTTTGTTATAGCACACAATCATCAGCTTACATACAGGTTTTGTCTATTATACTATTTAGCCCTAAATAATGGAAAAGTCAACATTATCTTATGGGTCTGATTATAGGTACTTAGCTACAGAGTATCCTTTAAGCTGAAAGCTAACAGAAAAAGTCTTATGTTTTCTCATTTGAGGTCATGCTGCTGGAACTGTCGACTGGAAGGAAACCAATTGATCCTACCTCCAACCAAATGGAATAGAGAGCTTGGTGGAATGTGGGTTTGTAACCTTCCATTACTATTTTTTAAGTTATATTAAAAGAATTAAAATCACATACAAGGGTTAAAAATTTTTGTATGTCAATAGTGCATGCAGTATTAAATCATTTATGTAATGATTTGTTTTATTAAAAACTTTAGGGCCACTAGCTCCTGGACAAGGCATTAGAAGATCAAAACTACAATGACCTCTTCTAATGTTAGTATGTATAAATATGTGTCAAGTACGTTGTAATGTAGATAAGTATGTGCGGTAAAAGGCACCATGTTATAGAACATACACATATAAAATGTAACTTCATACGTTGATAATTCTTTCAATAACTCAATTTATATGTCTTCTCTAATAATAGCATGAGCCATTTTTTAAGCTTGATTTGTTTCCAACTCTAATGTCTTGCATTAATAGCATACTATTCAACATGGCAGGGACTCATGGAGGTGGGGTCTATGTGAAGATGATACTTTCTCAGTCACTACATTGTCACTGTTAGTTGACTTAAGACTTTACAACTCAATAATGTAGCTGTGGAAATAAGACACAACAAAGTGGATGATCCCCATTAAGAAAATTTGAATTTTTCATTTATCGAATATCATAACATGTTTAAAGATGGTGGTGACCCTGAAAAGGTATATTCAATGTATGATGTACAAGTATATGTGATTTCTATAACTTATTCAAGGATTATCTCGAATAAAAGTAATTGGGTCATATTAGCTACTGGTTTTGGGTTTTGACTGGTGCGTTTTAGTGGGGCATTTGAAGATTTCAGTTTGCAATAAGTGCTTTTTAATTGTAATTGTTGTTGTTGTTTGTTCTGATGTGCGAAGTGCTCTTGAGATCATGTATAGAAGGGTCACTGTAGTAGGTGTTGGTGAATGTTTTTGGTGAGAGACCCATGCGTACTATTTGTTATTTTTGCTCTTGGCAATAAGATGGACGGTCTTCTTTGTGAGGTTCACTTCAGCAATATTTTTTACTTGAAAATGTAACCTTTTCAATTACCTTAATTGGGTCTAGTAGTCTCTGTTGTGTACTCTTTTAGCATATTCAACTATTTGTCTTATTTAATTTTTGTGATGAATTATATATTTTGTAGCAAGGTTTTTATCAGAATTTTGATTTACCCCATCATATGTATCAAAAGTTTTAAAAGCTTCAAATAATCAATTGTTTTTGTATATTAGTTATTTCAAATTCAACCTTGGATGAATTAGCTCCATACAACATAAGGGAATTAGTGCTAATAGATTGTTGTTTGGATGCGTTGTTTATACTAATTATGAAGATCCTATTATATTTACAAGAATGTTGTATATGAATTTGTTAAACGTAAACACTATATCAAGAATGTGATACATGTCAAATATGTCCAGATTTGCATATAATGCATATGAACCCGTACATATTATATAACATCATATGACATTGATAATGATATTGACCATTTGTATCCTATATTTAAAATATTTACTTATTGTATTATACATTTAACACAACAAATAAATAACTCTTCAACTTAAAAACTAAATTATACAAACACAAACTTCATAGCCCGCGTTGTCGCGTGTCCTTCACCTAATTATTAATAAACTTTATCATATACTATTGTTATTCGCTTAATGTCGCATAATATTTTCAAATCATTCTTTACGTTTTGTTACTTTTTAGTTTTTCCAAAAGTATACACTTTGATCATAAAAAGATTAAAAAATATATTTTTAATTATAAGAATTTGTTTATATTCGTGTGTATGTAGAATGACAGTATAACCAAGGCATCGATGAACTAACGTTGTTGCCAAATGTTGATTTTTTTTTTATCACTTTACTCAGTTGTTACTTTCTATAAATTTGTTGCAGGTGACAACTTATCTAAATTTATTACCTTATCGGGCGTCAAGTATAAAATGATTTTTGTGATAGGGAATGTGTTTTTAATTTGAAAGTTGTATGAACATTTCGTTTTAGTAGGTTATATGTTGCTATCATTTGCAATTTTTATCTCTAGTCGTCTAACGGACATGCTCAATACTAGTTTCCGATATAATAATAATAATGGATTATAACAGTTATCACTTATCAGTGTCATTAGATAAACATAACATTTTGTGTTCTAAAACAAAGTTACTCAAGGAGGAATTCTGGGTGTTGAAACGAACCCATCTGTTAGCAAGAGATATTCTCGTATTTGTTGGCTAAATATTACAGGTTTGCCTATTGTTTATTGGTCACAAGAGAACTTTCAACATATTTCTGCCCAATTTGGAAATCTTCAAGCATTTAAGCAAGGATTTGATGAAGTCTCCTCAGGGAAAAATATAGACATTTTAATTCAAACTAAGGAGACTAGCCCAATCAAAATGTCTAGCTCTTTCAACTCCTTACAAGGTGATCCTATTGTTTAAGGGAAGTGATAAATACAACATGGATTTTGTTACATACACCAACACATATGCATTACAGTGTTATACTGTACAACACTGTAATGCATATACGTTGGTGTATGTAACAAAATCCATGTTGTATTTAGCAACACCCATTGTTTAATCTTATTTAGAGATAACAGATCCTTTGGTTTGGTCTCAAGGATCCAAGCCTCTACATTTCAATTACGAGATTGAACGAAAGGTGCAAAAGGAGACTCTTTCTACTCAAACAAATGTTTCGAACCCGAAATTCAAAACCCAATTTCGAATGAAAATTCAAAATTTTAATTTTTCACCAATCCCAAAGACAAGTGTGTTCAGAGTAGGTCGCAGTGTAGTCGTACTTTATGTTAGCATCATCAAAAAAGCTCTAGGGAGCTTGTGGCTGAAGCTGGGGCTTGAACTTCTATTTAAAAGCCACTTCAAGTAGCTTCTTGTTTAGGGGCTTCTAGGGGCTTATTTTTTCAAGAAGCCCCATTGTTTTTGTGCTGCCAAACAAGACTTATGGGATGGGGCTTATTAAAAGTAGAAGCTCAAGCCACTAAAAACCCCCATAAGCCCGTTGCCAAACACACCCCTAGTAAGTATGTTTCTTATGGTTTTGCTGCTTCTTCAAATGCCAAATCAAAAGAAAATGTGAGAAGGGCAACTAAAAGGAAGAAAGTATTCAGAAGAAAACACCTCAAATTCTTTAAACCATGGCGTTGTATTAACAACCTTCATCTCAAGTAGCGAGCTTTAATGTAGTTCCCCACGCCTCAACTGGGCTCTGGTCTTTTGTTATTCATATGGATCGAAACACTTGATTAATGTGCTAGAGTAAGGTTCAAATGAGTACACCAACTTTAAGTGAGAATGAGAGAACCAACAGATTTCTGCCATGTGTCATTTTATTCTCTTTTCTCCACATTTTTATTAATTAAATATCTCACAAAGGGTAAGTCGAAAAATCATGAAAACTGCACCATAAAATTCAACGTTTTCTCCTCTTCGATTTGCCGTCCCTCAAGGCATACTTTCGACAATCTTTTTTCCTTACATTTTTTGGTGGGTTTTACAAATTGGTAACACATGTGTTAGTGATTGGTTGTACATTTAATTTGTGGTTAAGGTTAGGGTTAGGGTTTAGTAGGGTTTAGGATTTAGCAGGGTTTAGGGTTTAGTAGGGTTCAAGGTTTAGGGTTTAGAATGATTTATGGCTTATAGTTTTGTAAAACGTGTAGGGTTTAGGGTTTGGGGTTTAGAGGTTAGGGTTTAGGCCGTCACCCCAAACCTCAAACCCTAACCCCTAACCCCCAAACGCTAAACCCTAAACGTAACACTTTAACACATGCGCTAGTAAATGTGAAACCCACCAAAAAATATGAAGAAAAAAAAATTCGTCGAAAGTATGTCTTGAGGGACGGCAAATCGAAGAGGAGAAAACGACGAATTTAATGGTGCAATTTTCATAATTTTTCGATTTGTCGTTTGTGAGATAATTGAAGTTGGAGGTAAATGGGTTTTGTAAATGTGGAATATGGCTTGATATCATTGATTCCCTCATTTTCACACAAATTTTTATTCTAATTTGAACCCACCCTAATGGGCTATTATAGTTTCTACAATTATTGGGCTGCTCATATTATCTAATCACTTGATGGTAACAAGCCCATTCATCCAATCACTTTAAACTTTTCAAGAGTTCATTAAGTTTTTTCTTGTTAATCAGTTGTTCTGAACAATGTGGACGTCAAGTTGAAGTACAAATCAAGATGTGAAGTTCTTTGTTGTTTCCATTTCAATGTTACAGTTTGGATTTCAATGATTCATGATGTAATATTTCACATGTATCATTAATACGGGATTTTCTTAATCTCCTAATCAATACATTTTCTTGTTCTTCGCCAAAAAAAAAAAATCAATGTCATTTTATAGTGTAATGTTGATGTGACATATTTTTTCAATATGATTTCCACCGATGACGTGACACATGTTTCGATCGTGCTCTTATTTATAATAAAAAGATGTGTTTATGGAACTTATAGGTACATAGCTAATAACTACTCCCTCAGTCCCAAAATTATAGTCCACGTTTCTTTTTTCGGACGTTTCAAATTAATTGTTCACTTTCAAAAATAGATAGTGAAATTTTATCGTGATTACCGTAATACCCTTAATTGGAATTATTATTACACACTTTAAGAAAGAAGTAGTTAATTAGTCAAGAGTAAAACTGTCATTCTACAAAAAGTAAGAAAGAGAAAGCAGTAATAATTATGTTTTTATTAAACTGCGTGTTTTTCGTTGGGTAATTAATTTTGGGACGGAGGGAGTCTCCGTCCCAAATTTATTGTCTATCTTTCCATTTTGAGAAATCCCAATTTTACTGTCCATTTTAATACTTTTAACGAATCAAAATATTTGAATGTGATGAGAGCTTAACTCTTATTGGTTGTATAGTACGACTAATACATTTTGCTTCAAATGCGTGTTTTTTTTATACGTGAGCAATAAAATTGGGACGGATTGAGTAATTATTATTGTACTCTATAAATTCAAATCTTTTTAAAACATAGGATGTTTTATACAGTAATATTTTTAAATAAATATATCGTGATTTAACTTTAATTGAAACATAAGAACTTATAGGTATTGTCGATTGTCGTTAGTTACTTTGGCGATGAAGTGGTAGACTGGTAACAGCTTTCAACACATCTTTGCATGACTAACTTGACAGCGTGTTAACGGGCATATCTATCTTTTTAGACACAAAAGCTTACATCCTAAAATAATAATTGTTATTTTTATAACTAGCCAATTATAAAATGTTTAGGTGATTAAATAGAAAGATATTAATCCATCCATTCCAAAATAATTATCCAGTTTTGACTTTATGAAGTTTTCCCTTTTCAACTTTGAATTTAAATATTTTTTTATTTGTGTTATATAATACTTGATGAAAAATATACTAATGAAAATACATTTAAAACTCACTACATTCATATATTTTGCATCTAGTATTATATAACACAAACAAAAATAAAAAGACTTAAAAAGTTCAAAACTTGAAAATAATTTTGAGACGAAGTAGTAGTCGTTAGCACTTATATCTTACGTTTACAATTATATATATATATATATATATATATATATATATATATATATATATATATATTGTATTGAACAAATAAACTGAAATGGAGTTACAAAAGCACTTGGCTCCATCTAGCTTATCAATTGTAGAATGACTTGATAGGTGTTGTTTAGTAAACTACTTGTACATTAAACCCATGCAATCAACCAACGGAAAATATAGACTACAAAAAACTCGACTTTTCTAGCAAGAACGAATACATGTTTCGAAGGAGAATAACCAATAAAGATAAATTGCCAAGCTTCAATGTCTAAGAGCCTTTGATTAGTTTTGTTTCAAATAAAGCTTCAAAGTTTATTCGATCACTCCTTACGGAAGTTTTGTGAGGTTCGTTTTAGTCACACCACAAACTTCATCATAAACATGCTCTAGTGACGGAATTCGTGGTGTCCTCGACAAGTGTTCTTAATTTTCATTTTCTTCTTTTTGTTTAAAACAATAATAAATAGGAAGTGTCAATACCATACCAATTGATAAGCGGTGGGCAATTTATGATTGTGGACATCTTTCTGTGTTCGAGTTGTTCACAAATGGTAAAACGGTGGTATGACATCTAATTTTGGGGTTGTGAATATTTCTATGATACAAGTCTGCTCCTAACACAAACAAATTCATTACCTAAAAAATGTTTTATATTTACTTTGCATTTTGACAATTCAAGTGCTTCAGATTTCACCAAATACAATAAAATAGTTTATTCAACAGTTTTTGTAGGTTAGTATCACGGCAACTAGATTAATCAAATCACTTATTGAATTGTCACCTAAAGTGTATCAAGACATACGGAGGGGGGGAAAGTGACTTTACATTGATTAGTAATAAAACCATGAATTATTAGTTACAAAAGCAGGCTACTATCTTTACAATCAATTATTGATTCTATTTTTATCATCAATCAACCTCTAAAAGGATGGCTGACAAAAATGCTACTATCTTTAGATGAAAATACTATTTAGATGTACCACAATAACAATCAAACATTCTTCACTCAGAAAGTTAAATCCCACAAGATTCGATAATTGTTACTAGAGAAATCCCAAATCTGCACCATATAAAACGCGAAACAGAAACAAAATATGACCTCGCTATATCACAACAAACTTTAGCCAAGTAATGATGTGAGACAAATAGACAATTGCCTTAATCAAGGGTGCTATTTAAGCTTAAAGAATTAGTGTTTGGTGAGAAAGCTAAAGGCAAAGTTATAATCATACAAGCCACTCATACCAAACTATAAAAATGGTCCCTACTCCTTATTCTTTTACTATACCAACTAACGGATTAATTACTACTATATGTCTTTTGGTACCCAATAATTGCCCCACCCCACTACCCTAAATTATGCCCAAACAGTTGCTTAAACCCCCAGCACTTAAGAGTTTCTAACTTTTGCAATATATGGTCATTTTGCAATGATCAAATGCACATTATCAGTTGTATAAACAATGAGAGTATGCGTTATGTAGTTAATCAATACTATAATCAAAGAAAGATCAAATTAGATGTTAATTAATGATATCATACCACAAGATTAGCTTAAAAGGAATTTATTATACATTGATCACACATATCACACATTCTAGGAACCTACAAACAAAAAATTAAAATAAAAAATAAGAAAGATCATTTCATTTTACAAGACTAAGAATTAGTAGTACCTGATGAGCTTTTAGAAGTTTGTGATGAACTAAACCACATACACTTATCTTTAACTGCTTCACTCCCATTAGTATACTCTTTAAAATTATACTCTTCTTGCTTGAAATTAGGAGCTACTTTCCCTTCACTGTAACATTGACTACATAGACTAAATTTTGATTTCATCTCCTTAAAACGAGAGCCGATTATCGGGTATTTACAAACAGAGCAAGTGTGTTTTCCATGTCGATTTCGATCACTCATTTCAAGCTTCAATAAAGTAGACATGACACCGAAGCCCGAATCCCGATCATCAAACATAACAAGAAACTCGGGTAATGAGATCAGTGAGTCATCCGTGTCACCATAAATCTCCAAATTTTCACTGATTGATTGTGAAGGAATGTAGATGGATCTCAATAACTTTAAGTAACGTAAAGCATCGGCTTTTTTAATCTTTCCTCCATTTCCTTCTTCATTCACGGGCCGCCATAGAAGTGATTCAAATGCTACCCTTTTCCGTTTATTGGGTGTACCACCACAGATCGGGGCTAAAACAGCAAAAAACAAACCCAAATCCACCCTCCCGGATTCTGATTCATCAAGAACCGAAAGAATTTTAAGATTAATGGCCTTGACCGCCCCTACAAAAGTTTCGGCTTTCAAGAAATTAAGTAATCTTCGAATAATGCACTCCAAAGCAGCCTTACGAATAGACTTTTCAGGCACACCATAACCAGAATAGCTCACAGGAGTCTCTGTTTCATTCATTTCCTTCTTAAGAAGCTCAACATCACATCTAAACAACCGGGTGATTCTCTGAAAAGATCGAATATCAAGAGCTGTTGCTAATTCTTGTCTCAAAGTCGTTTTTTCACTCAAAGTTTTGAACTTTGATGGTTCAATTACTATAAAGGAATCTTCCCCATTTCCGTTTCCATTTAATTTCTTCTTCTGAAGTTGCTTTAAGTGAGATAAAGCATCATGTAATTCAACTCTGCTAGTCATCTTTAAAGCTTCCTTTAAAGACTTTCTAGCTTCATCAGTCTCACCAGCCCCTAACAACGACACCGCCTTATTCAACTGAGCCCGCCAATGATTAGGCCACAAACCCAAAACCCGAACATAAACCTCAGAAGCCCGTTGATACCGACCCATATCCATATATAATCCACCAAGATTATACAAAGCATCAACATGACCAGGTTTCAAATCGATCGCCTTTTGAAACTCCTTAACCGCATTATCGTCGCTACCCATTGCGTGTAAAGCTGAAGCAAGGTCACAATGTGCATCCGCATAATCATTTTTTAAATAAATCGCTTCTTCTAACGCCTTCACAGCAGCCTTGTACTCACCTACGCCGAATAAAGCACTGCCCAAAAGCTTCAAAGCTCTAAAATGGGTCGGACAAAGAATCGCAGCCTCTCGATAATGCTCACAAGCACTAACAACCATTCCCTCTCCTTCAAGTGAAATCCCAAGATTCACATGAATTTGAGGAAGTAAATAACCCCATTGATTACCACCTACTTCAGCTGCATCCAAAGCTAAGATAAACTCATCTTTAGCTTCACTATATCTTCCAACAACATAATAACAATTCCCAGTTCGAAAATGTGGTCTAACATCCGTAGGCTGCAATTCACAAGCTCTTTTGAAACACACCAATGCTTCTTTATACAGCTGTTGATCATACAACACACGACCAATCGCCATATGCCCATCAAACGCTTCTTCTCTCGATCTCGCACCATCAGCCCTACTTCTCAAAACGCCCAACTCCTTAACAAAAACCGTGTAATCATGCTTCGTTTCATCCCACACAATCTGTTTATTCATCTCCATTGATGGACCCAGCTCCCTTGACCACCCTGGATCCGAAAACACATCCGAACTGTCCCCCTTCATCTTCAAATCCTTCATTTGCTTCATTTTCAACCTCTTAACCAAAGCCTCTAAATCATCCACAAGCTTCCACGTGTCATCAAACACAATCCCGTGATTCGGTGACGCCGCCCAAGTCGCCGTCCGGAGCTGCCTCTGCGGCTCCGGCGAGGACTTCACATCATTAACAGAAGTCTCACCTTCATTACTATTGTTAACAATAACAGCATTATCATTATTACCATCATTGTTATTATCATTAGTGTTGTTGTTACTTTCGGACTTAAGTTCGAGACCTAGGGCTTCAAAATCACGATCAACATCACCGGCACCGTCGTCGTAAGTCCGTAACAGGCCGTCAAAACTAAGACCTTTTTCGGAATCGATGAATTCGCCGTAAGTACGGAAAACCTCGTCTAAAATAGCGGTAATTTGTTCGTCACTAAACTTAACCCTAGGGTTAACAGCAACAACTAAAGCGGACATTTCATCTCTACTAAGACATCCGTCTTTGTTCAAATCAAATTGTTGAAAGATCCTTCTTACTTTCTCTGATCTGCTACCTCTAGTCGTCATTCTTTAATCAATTAGGGTTACAAAATCAAAACTAAGAATCCTAAAATAAATGCAGTATCTAAGAAGCTAACGAAAAACAATAATAATAATAACGGAAATTAAAAAGGAAAATAGAGACGAAGGAATGAGGAGTTAATTATCTGTGAATGCGTGATTTGTTTTAGCAGCTGATAAATAATACAGTAAGGATGATGATGATGATGTTGTTGGGTGCTCGGCTGGAAGCTTGGTGTGATGATGGTGAGAACTAAGCAGCCGCACTAGGACTAGATAGATACTTTTTCTGTTCTACAAAATAATGTTGATTTAGGTCGGCAGATTTATATATATACGGAGTTGTAGAGTTAGATAGATACCAGATACGCATTTAGATTAATTAGGGGCTTCACATTATTATTATATACCAATACCAACGTTTGATTTTGTTAAGAGTTTTTCGTAATGGTTTTTAGCATGTGCGTATTAAATTTTAAATGAAATATAAATCTTCTCAATAATGGAATCGTCAACTTAAATATTATCTTATCCTAATGTTGATCTTATTTTTTGTTATTTAAAAGAATTAAGGATTCATTAGACGTTATAACTAAAACTTTACCATTGAATTTTTAACATTTTTTTTTCCTCTTTCGGTTTGGTGTAATTATTTGTCAACTGTCTATGAAGTTGCTAATCCTTACTGAACAATACGAAGTAACATGACGAGTCGAGTCAAACATCTAAAAAAACAAGTTGGCTTAGACTCCGACTCTTACGAGTTGCTTAATCTTATTGACTCTTATGAGTCGTGTGTGACTCTTCCGAGCTTAATACGACTTTTTTGATTCGAAAAATTATCAGTTAAACTTTTAGTGTAATGTAATAAAAAAACCCGATAAAATAGAAAAAATGATCATAATCTATTTTATATCAAACGTTTTTGTTAATTGTAGGTCAACTACTTTCACCGTGTTTTAGTTCACTTAAGAACAAAATTTTTAAATAATAATATACATATACATATAAATATATGTATTTATTGTAAAATAGTAACTCTTACAAGTCGAGTCGAATCGAGTTGAATCACGAGTTAAATTTCGAATCACGAGTTAACAACTATGGTAACATGTTACATAATTGGTAACTAGAATATATATGTTAACTATATTTATCGAAAATCAGTTATAAGCCACCGTCGCTATGTACAAGTTCATATTATATGTAATTTTAATTATTTTAAAAAACGATATGATTTATTATGTTCATCAAATATAAACAAAGGTCACAAATTTCATTAATGATTTCTAACATGTAAGAAATGTTAAACTCGTTCGACTTTAACATTAATGAGAAATGGTTTGAAAACTCGTGATTCATGTTAGACAAACAATTTTTTTTTTCTTCTTTAATAGAAGTATAGTTAGTTGGGGTCTTGGGGATATACTCATATACATATACCATGAAAGGAATTAAATAACATTGCTTTTTTTTATTTATAATATGTTTCACTTTAATTTTAAATGTCTCTTTCTTATATCAATGTATAGTTTTTTGGAGGAGCCATGAATGGTAACATTGAGAAATCATCATAACATATGCGTTAGATTCATAATAAATGTCTAACTTTAGATTAAGTAGCCATCTGTCTAATTTTTCAATTATAAACGTATGTTTTTAAATTCTGTTTTATGTAAAAACTTTCTAGAAAAGGGAAAGGAAAAAAAAATACCGTGACAAAACTAGGTTGACAGGTCAAACCAACAATTCAACATCAAGGACTACAGGTTTTGACCCAAGTTGTCCGACCCATCCGTTTTGTCACCTCTAACAATGACTAACACCATCAATGGTGTATGGCAATATGGGTCGATTGGCTCACGATGCAGTATTTGTTACTAATGCTTCTGAAAGAGGCAATACCAAAAATTTTTTTTGAAATGTAGTAGCAAATAACTAAATGACAGTTGCAGTAGTTTGTCCATTGACTCCACTGTATTCATCTATCAGATATATCTTTTGATTTTAATTTGGTAACTACAATACTGTAGTATAGGTCTCCTACACCCTATCTGATCTTTAATTGGTTAGTTCGATACAGACAAGATCCAAGTAATATTTACAATGGGTGTGATTCATACACCACCAATTTTTATCCATACACCACTTTACAAATGAAAGGAAATCGAATCTTATTGTGGTATACATCAACCCTTCAAATATTTGCAAGTAAAGATGTTTATGTACACTGTGCCAATAGGCATTCACTCATTTCTAAGATACAATCTACACATTTGCAAAACAAGTGTTTAATATAAAGAGTGTAAAGGACAATTTGACGTCCCGATATAATTAATAAATGGCAGTTGCAGAATGTTATACCGTTGTGATGCCTTCCTCTAGAGGATAGTTAGTCGGATGTGGTGAAAGAAATCTCCGGCAAGCATGCAATACCGCTGAGTGAAATCCTTTTGCATTGTCTAGGAACACAAAGTGTCCCGCCTGCATATCATGATTATAAAAAGCATATGTCAATATGATCATCAGATTATACATTATACTATCCTTAAATATGTCTAAATCAGCCATCTGTGTCTGTACACAAGGATGGTTCCAAGAAACAGACCTGTGGTATCCTTATGATTTCGCAAGGGACTGTCATATTTTTCCGTGCTGCATCCGCCCCTAAGTAATCCATCCAGTCTTGAAAACCATATATAAAGGTTGTTGGCACTTTCCACTCAGCAGATCTGCACCGGAAAGAGAGGAAGAGTGATGTAGTTACCACTTGCGTCACATATATCAGCAATAGGAAAGACTGCATAAACTAGAGAAGGCAAAATGGGCGACTCAAGTGACGGATCGAAGCGAGTTAAAGTCAAAAGGTGCAAGTAAGGGTAAGAATAGATTGGTCAGGTTAGGCCATCCTGCTACACTTATTTTATCCACTTTTAAAATGAAAAATTTGTATATAATGTAGTATAACAACAACACCCAATCCAGCCATTGGTTGGGAATGGGGGAGGTAAAATATAGATAGTCATACATCTACCCGAGGGTAGAGAGACTGCTTCCAGGTTGACCTCTGACAAGCATGAATGCATATATAGGAGTGCAAATATATATAATGTGTTGAATATATATACATAAACTATCTACATTACATATAATGCATCTTTACCACCCTGTTTATAGAAATCTAAAGATTTTGGTGCTCAACATTTCTAAATTTAAAATGTTTAATTTTCATATTTTATTAACTTACTATCAATATTTTACTCGTATGCCCTTCTTAATCCGAATCTTTAACTCTACACACTAAATTATTGTTATCGATTCATCATCATATGTAATACATCGAAAAATAGTAAACACAATTATATATACAATTACTGTTGAGTTATAATATATTATACATTTATACTCCGCTGCATTGCGCCGGTATTATGCTAGTAGTATTATAACAATCTTGCTTTTTATTTCTAGAAGAGGTTTTACGCATTTAAACACACTTTGGATGAACTTTGACCCGTTCGAAATAAAATATAACACAAATCAACCCAATTATAGGTAAATGAGATGACATTGCCATCTCTAGCATAGATTACACCATCTTAATTCTATTGTAGGTAATTTCCGTACCTCGATCTTCTAGGCAATACAAATGTTCGTTCTCTACTTTATATTCGAACTCTATATCTATCTACTAATAGTTGAAATTATCAAATTTAGTAATGTAAAACATATGTGAAACAAAAGGGACACGCTACTGTTATTCACAAGCTGAAAGTATAATCTGTAGTAATACAGCTACTCACAAAAATCTACTCATTCAATAAGCCAGATTGAGAACATGGAAAGAAACTTCCAGGATATATAATTAAAAACACACCTTTGTAATAGAGGACTCCGAGCAAATGCCCCAAATGAAAAAATATGCTTCAAACATAGTTCTCCACTTGCCTTCGCCACCGAAGTGTGGTACACATAATCTTCAATAAGAACGTTCAATATCAACAATGTTTCTTACGAAATAATGATATATTACAAAGGTAGCAAGATGACTGGGTTGGGTAACGGTTTAAAGACGGTCAATTTTAAGCAAAGGTTGGAACATGCAAGGCTGGGTCAGATTGGGCTGACCAGCTAACCCTCTTTTTGTCCATCATTATCGTTTTTATATATAAAAAATGTGATATGATTGGAAAATCAAACTCTGGGTAACTTCCAACCTGTTCGACCCATTAGCTTTTAGCAAAGAATATTACCCTTTTCAGATAAAACACAGCACAAGATCGACCCATTCATAAGTAATGGTCAACATTACCCCTCTATTATGTCAAAAATGGCCACTTTAATCACCTGTAAGTAGCCTGGACTCTTCCTCGGCCAACGCTTCACCAGTTGAATATCGGCCAAATCTTGCACTTGTATACTTGTGGACAATATTTGGACCAAAGGGACCTAAACCTCTGCAATATGGAAGCCCACATACAATACATTTAAAATGACTAGATATTACTTACTGCACTAGATAGAACATAAATTGATGTTTGTTATGCCAAAGCTTGAAGTATATCGATCAGTTTCGGGTCAAATAGGAAAAACTATATAAATTTTTTTTTTTTTTGAAGCATTCAATCCTATATGACAGTTCAATCCATTGTTGATTTATACACATGCAAAAAAACTTAACAATTAGAGTAATTTATTTTAAAACATATGTGCCACCATGATGACTTAGTGGCATTTATGCATAGATGTTGTAGAAAAACGTACACAGAAGAGTATAGCATCACAATAATATTTTGTTACCTGACAACCTTCATAGGAGTAAAATTAGACTCCCATAAATGATTTAAAACAGCACCTTTCCATGTTGCTTGGAATTTAGCAAGTCGCTCTGATTTATTGTCTATTTCTGATGAGAACCCAGCAGGTCCTACCAGAATCAGATGTTGTACGTGCTCCGGGTGCTTCAGTATTTTTAAGAAATCATTAATAGAAAATGGATTGGATCATTACACAATATTTTTCTTAGCAGGAAATACATTATTTCTAAATTAAGATAATCATCAGCAGGAAGCTTACTTTCAGGGCGTATTTAGCTGCAACGTATCCTCCAAATGAGTGCCCAAGTAAAACAAAGTTGCTAAGGTTTTTAGCTTTGCGCCATTCCTCCAAGGAATCAATAAACCAAGCCTCAGTTTCTGCACTACGGAATCAAACTGTTAAAATATATCATTTGATGATTGTTTCAATCAAAAGGTCATTTTGTATTCCTGACACAATTTATGTGTGTGTGTTTTGTACACACAAAAATCGAACTACAAGTACTTTAAACTTTAAAGACGGAAAGAAGTAAAAGCTAACTAGTGTGCAAGTACAAGCGGAAAAAAAAACCCAACCTTCAGTACTTGTGCAAGTGAAGTCGGGCCTGCTAGATCCACCCCAGCTGCCAAAAAAGAAAGACAATCGGAAGAAATAAGCTAAAAATTCAAAATTAGTAGTAAAAGATTATGGAGACCTACAATTATATGCAAAAAAAAAAAAGTGTTGTCAGCTTTTTACTAGCAGTCTAGCACTAAATCATGATGCAAGAGACTACGTATGATAATGTCTCAACAAAATTGACCAATGGTACATGAAAGCCATTACAAGCTCATGTCGCTTGAGCGTGGCTCTCAAGTTTATGTACTAGATGCTAAAATATGACATTTCTGTTCCAGTATATTTCTATTGAAGGGAGCACATAAGCATATAAACCTCAATGAAATAAACATACATAAACCTCTGGCACCATATGATGGAAATTTATACGAGGCATGTAATAATAATGTCAAAAAATGGAAACCAAAAAAATGTGTAGTGAGCTCACTCACCCAAGCTGATCAATTGCAATCACCCTAAAGTGTTCAGCAAGAGCATCAAAATTTCTAAAGAAGAAACCTTGAGAAGATGCATATCCATGGACCATTACAAGCGTAGGAGATCCCTCTTTGCTATCAAATGTAACAGTATTGATAAACCTTGGTTCATTGCTGACAGAACGAAACCAACTGACTTTAGACCCTGGTGGACCAGATCCAATATTAACCAGCTCTTGAGTATACGGTGTCCTGTATTTTATTCAAGAATAATTATCATGATCTAAAACAACGATAAGCATAATCAAGTGCACAAACACCACTGGTTCCATGATTCAAATTGTATTCAATACGATAAATACGCACAAGCACTTTCACTAGTCATGAGCTGTTAGATACGCCGTACCTTCAATGGCAAACCTTTACAAAGTTTTTGTGGTAAGAGCATAATTGAAAACAAAAATTTTTGACTCCAATGCATAAACCTATTTTAAACCTCAAAAACTATTAACAGTTACTATTAAACAAAGATGAGAGAGATTGTTAAAAAAATTTTCCTTCCAAACCTCTTGCACCAAACAAAAACCTATTCACACACTCTCTCATACAGTATTATTTTAGTGATTTTTTAATAATTTTGAAGTTTGATATAGGTTTATGTATTTGAGCCAAAGCTTCTTCTTTTTGTTTCCTAATTGAGCTTTTAAACGAAAACTTTGTAAAGGTTTGCATTGAAGGTGCTCTAATACATATCACGTTTCAAATCAAAAAACACTGAATGTTTAGTTAATTACAGACTATTTGATTTGATGTTAGACCAAAAGCTACAGATAAATCTAAGAGATCTATTCACTTTAGCGAAAAAATCGAAACCTAAATTATTCATATACATACACCGTAACAATTCACATAACAACAATCTGACGATATAATAGCTTATAAAACACAAAATGTTAAAAAGGAGATCAGTGATTACTTTACAAGAGATAAAAGGCGTTTTTCTGCGGAAATAATGTGATCAGTTGAAGTCGGAATCCAACGAAGAACAGACGGCCATAGCCATTTCTTCGTTGTTGAAGTTGAGCTTATACTGGCAGCTGTTGCCGTCGCCGTTGCGGTTTCCGGTGCAGAAGAATTCAGTTCCTGCGCCATAGCTTTTACCGGAGAGCTACAAATTGAACGGCTCACGCTGATTCTAGCGCTCATACGCTAGATTCAGTACAGCTTTATTACTTATATGATCGGAATTTAAAAATCTAGAAAAGTGAGGATCTGAAACAGGTAATTAATCGTCGGCGGTTAACGGTGATCGTAATTTTGACTTGGAAAAGAAGAAAAGAGAGGGGAAGCGAGTAACTAAATCCAAACGAGCCACGAAATTTCCGGGAAAGTATTTTTATGTTACTCCCATAACTATTAGTGATATGCAAGTTTAGTCCCTTGTTTCTTATTTACAGTTCAGCTTATAGTTGTAGTTTTCTTTCATTTTGGTTCGTAAGTCTAACGATGTTAGTAGGTTTTCGTTTAACTGATATTTAATTTAATAAATAAGTAAATGCGCATTATGCGGGTGCTTCTATCTTGTTTCGGGTCTTGAAATGAATATTGCTAAAAGCAATATCTTTGGTCTAAATGTAGAACAAGAACTGGTCATAACAATAGCTAACAATGTTGGATGCAAAGTAGGGCAGCTACCTTTTGTTGGAAAGCTAAGCGATTATCTTTTGCCGGACGAGTTGTACTTATTAAATCTGTTCTAGACAGTCTTCCTGTCTATTACTTTTCTGTCTACAAAGCTCCGACAAAAGTAATTGAGGTTTTGGAAAAAATACGGAGGAACTTTTTATGGGGAGGATCGAATAACAATAACAAGATAAATTAGGTTTGCTGGTCTAGAGTAATAGCTCCAAAGGAAGAGGGAGGACTTGGAATTGGTTCTCTTAAGCACACAAATATTAGTCTTCTCATTAAGTGATGGTGGCGATTTCATAAAGAAACAAATGCAGTTTGGAGTCGAGCAATTAGTGCTATTCATCTGAGTAAAGATAAGAATGGTTTGATCCCAATTAAGAAAGGTTTTTCAAGCTCATGGGTGAATATTAGTAAAATACAAAAAGAGTTACGGGTATATAACTTGGATTTATCACAGCTGATCATGATAGAAAATGGATCTTGTGCTTGGAAAGGAGATGCCTCTGGTACTTTTACCATTGCATCAGCTCGACATGCCATAATTAATTCCTATGCGCGGGCTAAAGAATTCCACTTCAAATGGAGCAGACGAGTCCCTGGAAAAGTTAACATATTTTTTAGCGTGCAGAAATGGATCGTGTACCAACTAAACGGGCATTGATTACAAGAAACTTCAGGTTACATCTTCTTTTTGTTCCTTATGCAATCAGTTTGATGAAACCATTGAACACCTTTTAATTTCTTGTGAATTTGCTAATATGCTACGGTGTTATATAAGTTCATGGTGCAAATCAGCACCAATTTTTGCCTTTTCGGTGCATGAGCTGTTGTATGGACTAGATGAGGAAAGCAGTGGGAAAAACTCTATAATAAAAGCAATCATCCTCACGGCTTGCCGGTGTTTATGGAAGGCGAGAAATGAAGCTTGTTTTAATGGAATCTCTCCATCTTAGCACCGGATAAAAGATGAAGTGTTGAATCTTAGTTTCTTTTGGATCTCCAAGAGAGCTAATTTGCAAGACCTGACTTGAAAAAATTGATGCGAATTCAAGATTTAAACAAAAGATGGAGGAATTAATATGCTGCCGGATGGGCCTGTAATCAGTTGGTGATAGCAACAAGGGAATCAAGTGCTCAATGAGTCTGCCTAAGTATGGAAAACGAATGCACAGGATGCTTGTGGGTTGGGTTTGCTGCACATGGGTTGTTGCTATATGCAGATTGCTGTTCAACATGCTTCTTATTCTATTTTATGCAGCTTCTATTTCTATGGTTCAAGTGGTCTATATCAGTTATTATTCTCTGGATCTGTATGGGGTATCATCAAAAATGAAGTAGGGTGAAAACCGGTGGCGCGACCCCTATTTTCGGGGATTTTTTCCTGGGAATTCTCAGGGTTTTTTTATCCTTTTTAGTACCCTCGTTGTTAAGATCTGGAGTCTTTGGTGTCTAAGTATTAGAGGTGTGATATTGGTGTTTGTACGTTGTACTTTGGTGACTATCTAGCATCTTGCTAGTAGTCTTTTATATATAAATCTATGCCTTTAAAAAAAAAAGTAGTAACTATTAAATTACCTATAAATGGTTGCAGGCTTGCAGCCCTACTGTAATGATAAAGATGTTATGTTATTTTAATACTCCGTAGTCATTATTACAAATAGATGTTATAGAAGCACAAGAAAACACACTCTTGAGTAATGGAAATATCTTTTTTTAACATGTAACTAGCTAATTTGGTTAAGTTAAAGGTTTGATCTCTAATTGTAGTGAATTGTGCAAAGCTTGCAAATTGGAACAATCTTTGTGGTTGACTAAAGAAACCATACATATGTCGTTTTGTTTTGTTTTTATCGATAGTCGAAAGTGTCTGTGAATTGAGATTGATTGTGGTGCTGACGCCGTTAGAAATATAATACCCACCTTGATTTCGAGTATTGGGTTAACGGGTTGAAAATTGCACCTCTAATCTGTTAAAAGAATCAACGGTAAAGCACATTGCAATCAACATTGATATTAAAAAGGAGGTAATGCTACTTTATTGAGTTTGAAACTTTAAACATAAAGAAAAACTCTTGCTCAATCTGGTAAAGTGATACAAGGGATGAAACATGAAGTTCTTTGAATAATAAATAAAAATAGAGCAAGAAAGAATATAAGTAATAGTGACAGCCTTATTATAGCAGCAAAGTATTATCTAGTCCACAACCTACCCTCAATACATATGTCATCACCATTTACCACCCACCAATTCGGCCAAAAACCACCACACATTACCACAAGTGACTACCAACTAATGCTTGCTTAAGTTTTAGCTGTAAAACACACGAGTATGGGACCGACATGGCGGCCTTCTAGTCTGCTCTGGACTGACCAGCTCGAGAAGAAAGGATGATGCCGACAATAAGACCGTAGAGAGCAAGAGCTTCAGCGAAAATGAGAATGAGGATCATCCCAACAAAAAGCTTTGGTTGTTGTGCATTGGCTCTGGAACAGAATTAAGATAATAAATCATTATTTACCAGAAGGAAAATAAACTATGAACATAAAAGAGCTTGGTTAGATGTTTTAATCAAATCAAACCCCAGATACATAAATGTTTTCGATGACAGTAGCTCATACTGTCATGTGGCGAGAAAGGAAATTGAGACAGTTGTGGACTTGTGGCTAGAGGTGGCAATTCGATCCATTTACTTATCAATGGGTCAATTCGGTTATGTTTCATCTCTAACAGGTTATAAGAATGGAAAAGAATAGAAAACTGGGTATTAATTAAGCATGGACAAAAACTGTTACAGGCCAACCCAGCTCAACCACTAAGGCACTAACCAAAGCATACCCGTTTTACCTGAACCCGTTTTAACCAAAACATACTTTAATGCAATCTTGCCATATGTCATTTAAGTTGTCTTAACCAGTCAAGCAATTATTGATTGCGACATACGTATTACATGAATATATATCGACAATAAAGCCTATCAAGAACAATATATTGGGACTAAATCGTATTACACTAAATGATGACTGAAGATGATCATTCGCCAACATAACACATCTAGAACTTCACAAAAATTATCCTAATTTGGCACATTAACATATAGGGACTAAACTCTTATATATAAATATATATTACGATTACGATACGATGAGACGCACTTTTTTTTCTTCTCATGAATAAGACATTTACAACTTTATGAATTCAACATTTCCAAAATCCCAATTCTACAGGACATTGTGTTATAATCTCCAATACATGGTAAAACATCATACACTGAGCAAAAACATGTAACTTATTTCTTAAACTAAGGCACATCAACTTCCGTTGGAACTCGAAACGATAACATAACAAAAAAGTTTATTATAAAAGGAAATATAATGATTTTACCTGACACCAGCATCACCAACAATACCAATAGCCATACCAGCAGAAAGACCAGCAAGACCACAAGCAAGACCAGAAGAGAGATGAGCATAACCATCAAATAAATAATAAGACTTAGCTTTAGGGTTGATTCCAGTACTGATAATAACAGCAATAATTAGCCCATAAATTCCTAAAACTCCAGCCATAACAACTGGTACTATTGATTTCATAACTAATTCTGGTCTCATTACTCCCATTGATGCCACTCCTACGCCACTCTTTGCCGTTCCGTAGGCTGCCCCCATACCTAATCAATAACCGAGATTAGATTAGATTATGCAAACAGGTATGAGTTGAATCGTGCAATTGGAATATGGAATTGAATAAAGTTACAGGAGAAGACAAGTGCGGCAGCAGCGCCGAGAAAGCCAAAGAAAGGAGCCGTTTCATCGCCGGAGAAGGTTGAAGACATGATTGATTGGTTGATCGGATCTCAGGGTGTAGAGGTTGAGATATGACGTAATTTGTATGTATTTGTGTGGCTTTGTTTAATGTGGATCTCGGAGTGTTACTCATGATCATCATGTTCCTGTTTATTTATATTTATACAATTTATTTAGTAAACTTTTCATTCTAGTTTCAAGGTTTGGTTTTACACCAATTTTTTATATAATCATATAATCAATCAATATGAATGTGATACGGGTTAGTGTGTTTTTAAAAAAAATTAAATATCTCTTAACAGTGAGTTGAAAAATCACAAAAATCACACCTTAAAAATTAGCATTTTTTTTCTCATCAATTAAAGAGATTACAAGGTATACTTTCGACGAACCTTTATTTTTGGTGGGTTTTGAAAACGAGTAACACATGTACTATCGGCGAGTAACACATGTGTTACAAGCTCGTAACACATGTGATACTGGCTCGTAACAAATATGATACCAGCGAGTAATACATGTGATACCAACTAGGCACACGTGTATTACTAATTTTGTACAATTTGTAAAACAAAAAAAAAATCGTCGAAAGTATACGTTGTGAGATGGCAAATTGAAGAGAAAAAAATGCTGATTTTTATGGTACATTTTTTTTAATTTTCTTTTTTGAAAATATTTAAATTTAAAAAACATGAAAATAAGTTTTATAACACGTGACGCTTTGTGGTTCTCTCATTCTCACAAAAAATCTCTCTCATTTTAACTTCAATTTTATTTTCAAATATCTTAAAGTTTGTACTCTATGGTTTTAAAATTTTGTGTGGTTACCTTTCATGATATACGTAGGTAGTCGTATACGCGAGTACAGGTGTAAAATTTTGTGTTGAACCGTGAACATATTTTCATCTTCATGGCTTCATCCCGATCTTCAATAAATTCACTTGAATTTTGATGTTGACTTGATAAACAAATAATAATAAATAAATAATTTACATTGTTTGCTGTCTATAAATAGTTGGAATAAGAAAGAATAAAACAATCAGAAGTACTTGAAAGCCAGCTCAAGTGGTTGAGGAAAGTGGTCTCCATCCATTAGGTTTTGGGTTCAATCCTAGACAAGGACATCTTAAATTCCATTTTCAGTGGTCAGGGAGTTTTCCACTAAAGTGGTTTCTTCCCGGAGGTTATGAGTTCGAATCTCGCCCATGACATGCATAGGGGAGGGGGAGACTCCGCGGCGCGATACCCATCTAAGACATGGGAGAGCAACCCCTTTAGAGCGTCATCGAGATTTCGAACTATAGAGCGGTTCTCATATTGGGGAGTAACCGCTTGTGAAAAATGAACGGATGGACCAAAAAAAGGTCCGTCAGTGATTCCACAACTGCCTTAAAAAACGATCACAAGCAGTAGTGTAAATATTGTATTATTTCACTTCAACTCAATGTATTAATATTGTCCCACATGGGTCGCAACCTGAGAAGGGAGAGGCATTTATCCCTTATAAGTATCCCATGATTCCCATCTCACAAATGTACGAGGTATAAATGATCCTAGTCGGTTACATTTAGTGGGTCTTTGTTAAAACGTATTCAAAAGCCCAAGTCCAGATATATGGGCCACCTTTGGTTAATAACCGATTATTAACCGAAAACTGACCCAACTAAAGTGTTAAGAACCGACCCGACCCATATATTAAACGACAACAATCGGTTTCTAAGTTCACTTAACCGACAATTTGGTTATGGATCGGTTTTGGGTCATAACCGACCCATGCTCACCGCTATCTGCAACTCACTAAACATATCATCTTGAAGAACATCCATAATATAATTTTCTAGTTGCGATTTAAGTGCGAGATATTTAAGAATTTGGAAACTTAAAGGCTAGAATTATGCCATTTTCACCAATTCATCCACTTTAAATGCTTCAAAAGACTTACATGGCCACGTGCACAAAGAAGCAACACAAACAAGTAAACTCGTGCTAACTTCATCAAATGATTGTTGAGTTATTGAAATTGCATATCTATTATCGAATAGAGCACATTAACCTTTTAGTGGTGTAAGCACGTAGTCCGTATAAACAAATCAAATTGGTAATTGTTAGTTGTGCACATTGTTGATCCAAATATGTAACGTTTGAAGGATTATAGTAAAAGTCAGCTGCTAAATAGTCAAAGATGCTATGATTAGGCTTTTCATGGACTATTGGAATATTTAAACTGAATACATGATTTATTATGGGCTTTACTGCTTTAGGGATTTATATATAAATGAGCATGAGTCAATCTATATTTAACATGAGTCCTTAGTTATTTTTAAAATGAGTCCAACCTATCTTTATTACATGCTTCGTTGAGGAATGAGGATTTTGAGATGTAAAGTGGGTCATTGGACCCATGTAAGATACAAATAAATATGCCCCTGGATTTTGTGCATCTTTTCTTTCGAAACTTTATCTATAAAAGTGTGGAGAAATTGAAGGATACAAGGTTAAACAAGTTAGAAAATATAATTTCCTTCCTCTTTTCAACTCGTGAACACGAAACGTGTAAATTTTCTTTCTCTCTTTTCAGCTCGTAATCACGAAATGTGTAAATTTTCTTTCTCTTCTTTTCAACTCAAGAACGCAAAACTATTCTTCTTCTTCATTAACTTTCTATCGGTTCATATCATTTTATCTTATTTTCTTCAAATAAAAACTTGAGAGCAAACCCTTAAGGATACGTCTGTAGATGTATTTATTAAATTAGATTTTGGAAAGAAATCTAATGAAATCGTACTTTGCAGAAGTCTTCGATCGATGGGTTGTTTTCTAATTGTATGAAAAAGATACCCTTTATTGGTTTAATGTGGGCTAATGTTTTTATGAAAGTAGGCTATGGGTTATAACTTATAACTTATAAGGTCCAACATTGTCTCTTCCTGGGCCAAGGCCTAAAACTCCGATAGTCCAATATACCATTTGAACATTTTCTTGTTGACTCAAATCACCCCGTTAAACTACTTCCTCCGTCTCTGTTTTTGACTTTGCACATAATTTTAATACTTCCTCTGTCTCATTACAAATGTTCACTATTGACTTTTGAAAGTTTTTGTTTTACAACTTTGACCATAAATATTTTTATTTATGTTATATAATATTTGATGCAAAATATATGAATGAATTTGGTTTTGAATGTATTTTCAATGATATAATTTTCATAAAGTATTATATAATACAAACAAAAATATTTAAGGTCAAAGTTGAAAAATAAAAACTTCAAAAAAGTCAATAGTGGACATTTGTAATGGGACGGAAGGAGTATTTTTTACTAATTACACTTTTCATTAATTAAATAATCACTAAAGTCTTTTTCGATTAATTAAAACATGAAAGTTAACACTTATTTGAAACAATTTAAAAAATGTAATGTAAACACTTATAGTGAGACCTGAGAGTATTAATTTAATGATAATCATAAATTTACTTAAAACATATTGAACATATAATTATTTTGTATTTCTCTTGTTATTTAATACAGTAATAGCCATAGGTAGTTTATTTTTTCCCTTTTTTCATGTTGGGTTGCTTAACATATTGAACACGTACATCTGTCCAAACATAACTATTAACCATATTTTTTCTCTCATTATACATGTAATCGTATTATTATAGACCGGTAAATAGCTCGCGCAAAGCAGCGGATAGTATCGTTACAAATATCATGATATAAGCAAAATATTATAGATATATAATAGTTTAATTGGTTTAATCTAATTTAGTATTTAACCAATAGATGGTACATTGATTTATAATTGATTGTTTATATAAAAATTTATTTGATTATGGAATGTATAATAAATATTTTGAAGGGTATAGATGTAATTTTCCATCTTGAATTTTAAGAAAGTAAAGAAAAATAGGTAAACTCTTCTTTATAATGTAGTATAGATGTAGATGAAGTAATTATTTGAAAATAATTGCATGTCTCAGAGTTATCCATAGCTAGTGACCAAGTTGATCGGAAACAACAATTAATAATTCTTCATAACAAGGATAGTATCATGAATGATGAATGTGTTTTCCAAAATATTAAGACAATATAATAAAGAAATTGTTAAGCTGTTAGATTTGTGGGTATCGTACGTGTCTTATAAAAGTCTTTTATCCAAACGTTACATTTACAAAAAGGAAAATGATTGAGATGGATCATGATTAATTCTGATGTGCTATCAAAATCTTTGTTATCTTATGATTGAGCTAGCTGTTGCCGTACAAATAAACTTTACATTACTCTAAATTGGAGTTTAAAGTTAAATGTTATAAAATATATTTGATTTTTTTCGATAACAGCTGACTTGATCGTAAGATAATAAAGACATTGAGATAGCACATCATGATTCATGATCCATCTCAATCATTAAGACTCTACAATAGGATAATTAAATCATCCTATTTATTTATTTATGAAATGAAACTTCAATTCGTATGTAAACCAACAGCACTCTTATAAGTTTAATTAATTAACGTGTAGTCATCAGTCGATATTTAAACCTGTCCGTCCACCAATGACCAACCCCTCTCATATTTCATCTCAATGTTTATGTTTGCTATTATTTTGGTCCAAGTAAACGCCTTTATTGCGAAATAAATTTACCATTTTATAGAACTTTACTTCTCAAATTTATATTAAAAATAATGTTAACCGGGACCATATATATATAGTTCACAATATGAAAAATGGTCTTAGATCCACATGTACTTCATTATATACAAATTTTTATTTTATTTAGATTAGATTAGATTATAGATTATATTCACGTAAAATTTATCGCCGCCACTGCCACCACCACCACCGTGGATCACACAAAGAATGACTTCCCACATTTACTACCACCTCTTCTTCATTTTCCTCATCCACCATGTTCTACAGTGCACTGCCGCCAACTGGTCCATCCTCCTTCCAACAATCGGAATAAGCGCCATGCACATGCAACTCCTTCCCAACGACCGTATCGTTATCTTTGACCGTACAGATTTTGGTCCCTCAAACATCTCCCTTCCCTCGGGCAAATGTCGTTCGGACCCATACGAAAAGGCTTTGAAGGTTGATTGCACCGCACATTCTGTCGAATACGATATATCTTCCAATTCAGTTCGTCCCCTTATGGTTCTCACGGACGTTTGGTGTTCGTCTGGAGCTTTAACTTCGAAAGGAAACTTAGTCCAAGCGGGCGGATTCAATGATGGTGATCATGTCGTTAGAGTTTATAGATGGTGCGATAAATGTGATTGGGAAGAGATACAATACGCATTAAGTGAAAGAAGATGGTATGCTACTAGTCATATATTGCCTGATGGCCGTCAGATTATTATTGGCGGCCGCAGGCAATATAATTATGAGTTCTACCCTAAAAAGGTACCCGGGGAGAAAGCTCAATACTTTTCTTTCCTACATCAAACTTACGATAAACATATAGAAAATAATTTATATCCGTTTGTGTTTCTTCATACCGATGGAAATTTGTTCATCTTCGCAAATGATAGAGCAATTTTGTTTAATTACACAAATAATGAGGTTATGAGGACTTATCCACGAATGCCCGGTGGAGACCCAAGGAATTACCCGAGTACGGGCTCAGCGGTACTGCTTCCATTGCGGTTGGTTCAAGGGGTTGTAGGTGCTGTTGAAGTTTTGATCTGTGGAGGTGCACCCAAAGGTGCTCATGTTAATGTGAAGAAAGGTCTATTTGTCGGAGCATTGAATACTTGTGGGCGAATTGAAATATCGGATCCAAACCCTAAATGGGTAATGGAGACCATGCCCGTGGGTCGGGTCATGGGTGACATGTTATTGCTTCCAAGCGGTGATGTTTTGATTATTAATGGCGGGTCTAGTGGGATCGCAGGGTGGGAAGTTGGACGGGACCCAGTTCTTCAACCGGTTATTTACAAACCAGATAATCTACTTGGGTTTCGTTTTGAGGTGCAAACCCCGAGCACAATACCCAGAATGTACCATTCAACTGCGATTTTGGTTCGAGATGGTCGAGTTCTGGTAGGCGGAAGTAACCCTCACGAAGCATACGTTTTCAAAAATGTACTTTATCCTACTGAATTAAGTTTGGAAGCGTTTTCCCCATCTTATTTAGATCCAGTCTCATCCACTTCTCGTCCAAAAATAGGTTCGGTTGTGACTCGAATCCAATATGGGAAACAAGTGATTATACCGTTCACGGTGCAAGCACCACTTGACCCTAACCTAGTCCAAGTGACAATGGTAGCACCTTCGTTTAACACGCACTCGTTCTCCATGAATCAAAGGTTCTTGGTTCTTGATAGCGGCACCACCATGGTCACGGGAACCTCAAACTACGAGATTCTTGTGAAGTCCCCACCTTCCGGCAATGTAGCACCAGCCGGGTACTATCTTCTTTTTGTGGTACATGGAGGGATACCAAGCAAAGGCGTTTGGGTTCGCATTGAATGACAAACATTTATATAGGACGTTTCCTTTTATTTATTTTTTATTTTTTTTATTGACGATAATAACATCATGTACATCACAAAATATGATGTGCACCATGTTAAAAGGTATCGTATTATATTGTGTGCGTCTAGATGAATATATGGTGTGTATATAGAAATATCTTTTGTGGTATGTAGAAATATCTTCTGAGGTTTTGTATTTGGGAAAAAAAATATAGGGATAAGGTGTGTTGGTGTTTACATAAGGAACGAGATTATAATGACTTTGATTTGATTGTACGTATTTGTAAAAGTTTCGTTTGAACTGATAATATGTACTAGTAATTCATAGTGATCATTGTGTGTTACTATACATTTTGCTTTTCGCATTGAAGTATGAGAAGTAGTGTTGTTAAAGATAAATTGAGAGAACTTTGTGATTTAAATGGCGTTGATGATTTTTAATATTAAACTATTCATCATTTTTGCTGCACGATTATTATAATTAATTGTGATAATGTTTATAATATTATAAGCAGAATGTTCAAAACCATCCTTTTAATTGTATAGAGATCAAAAAGAAAAAAGAAAAACACACACACATATATATATATATATATATAATGTCTGGTACAAACGAGAAACACAAAAGGTACAGCACTGCAAAAACCTTTAAATTACATAGCTTTTATATGTGTAAACGCAACAAATTACACATAAATGTAATTTAATGTTCATATTATTGAAAAAAAAGTTAAAAATCACAAAAGGTGTGTTAAACTATAAAATATATGAAGTGTTCATATGTGAACGAAATATATAAATTTGATTTTAAATGTTATTTTGATATTTTCAAAAATTATTTTTGCTTTTAACCTTAACCTAGATCAATGTTAACATGTAATTGAATCATCATGTTAAAATTTCTATAATTTAAAAGTTCTCGCAATTCTATACCTTTTTGTGGTTCTCATTTATTATATATATACATACATACACACACACACACATATATATATATATACATATACATATACACATATATATATATATATGTATATATATATGGTGACATAATCCATAGGGAAATGGTACAATTTGGAGAAAGGGGGGAATCGTTGGTCTAACCATCCATCTCATCTAATCAAATTAATAAGGTGCACCATATTCTCGTGATACACTACTAGAAAAGTTGCCATCACCATGGAAATTTTAGAAACTACTCGAAAGTCGTTGGCAAAATTGCACTTTAGCAATGAATTTAGCAACTAACATGGATAAAATCAGATTATTGGATAAGCAACGACATCTTCGTTGCCAAATGCGTTGTTAATGTGTGATTTTTTTGGAGGGAACGTTCCCGCCTTTAATTGGCAACGACTTTTGTTAAATGATTTTGCTTATGCAAGTTAGCAACGACTTAACTATCGTTGTTAAATTAAATTAGCAACTACTTGTTTTAAATTTGTTGCTATCTTGCCAAATTTATTGGAGGGAAAGAAATTAGGGGTTTTTGGAGGGTGGGGGGAAAGTAATTAAGAAATAAAATTTAGGAGGGAAAATTCCTGCCTTTAATTGGCAACAAAATTTATTAAATTAGCAACGATTATATGTCATTGTTATTCAAATTATTTTTGATATATTTTCTTTAAGTGATGAATTATGCATATATATATATATATATATATATATATGTTTCATTGATTTTAGTTGCATGTTGCCATTAAATATACGATTTCTTCTTCCTCCGAAAGTTAAAGAAGATACTAGCTAGGGTTACAACTTTGTCTAATCATTATATCAACCATTTTTATCTTAATTGATTAACTGAATAACCGAATGAGCAAATCGAATAACACAAGTAAGCGACATAATATGAAATAAATGAAACACTGTCACTTTCTAATATCAAAATAAAAATGTAATTTTTCTTATAATCAATAAGCATCGAAAATATACTATAGCTTGTAATGTTGGCAAAGAATATAACTCGACCTCAACTTATGTATAAATACAATCTTATTAATTTAATGAAATCGTGTTCGTCGTTGATCAGATTATATAACACATGATATTATACTATACATTAATAAATTAGCTTGACGAGTTGAAGAGTATTATGGTTCTGGGAATGATGTACCCATAATAAGGAGTTATATTGCAGTCGAGGCCTAAGTTGAAGCCATATTGGCATTCTCTATACGACGCATGAGTGCCTCGTTAAATTCACGAGTCTATAACATATAGATGTAATATTCTTCTGATCAACAAGCATCGAAGATTTACTATAGCTTGTAATGTTGGCGAAGATATTACTCGACTTCAACTCAGGTACAAACACAAATCTTATTAATTTGATGAATTCATTTCTCATTGATCATATTATATATCACATGACATGATATTGAGTCATTGATGAATAAGCTTGGCGAGTTTAAGAGTATTTTGGCTGTGAGGATGACATATCCATAATCAAGAGTTTTACTGCAACTGATGGCCTAAGTAGAAGCCATGCTAACATTTTCGTTACGACGCATGAGCGTCTCATTTTTAACGAGTCTAATGCGTTTAATGGTCCCTATTTGTTGAAGGGTTGTTGTCAACTCAATCACTTAACTAACTACTTGAGCTCAAGTTTATTCACCTCAAGTTCGATAACGATAATATTCGAGCTTGAATCAATCTTGAATATAGAATTACTACTGGAGTAGTTACGAGTAAGATGAGCTAAAAATATATAATTGACTCGACAGTTCGAAACCTCATTTAATGAAGAGTAAGTCGAGCTAATCAAATTTGTACACATTTTAGGATTATCCGCTAACTACACTTTTCACAGCTCAAATAACATTTATACCCACTAAAGTCTCGATTGGTTGAAACATAAAAGTGGACACTTATTCGAGACAATCTAAAATAATAACGTGGATACTTGTGATGGGACGGATGAAGTAAATTTTTCTTGTAGAACATCTATATTTGGTTAGTTGCTTAGTCTTTCTTTATATTATAATGGAAGATTAGACCTAATTTTTCTTATTATTATTATTTATTTATTTGTATTATTATATAAAATTGGGCCATAATTCGTTGATCCCAAAACAAATTTTAATGCAAAAAAGTTCTATGTTTGACTTTTTATTTTTATACGTATTTATAATAATTATTATTATTGTTTATGTTGTATTATTGTAACATTTTATTTAATAACTAATTTTTTTTATTCTTAATCTTTATAAAAAAATACAAAAGGTTGAATATATCTTATACCCTAAAGCAACAAATACTTCAGAAAGAAACCCAGACAAATGGCTTCCATCTCTATCTCACCCCTTCCGTGTTACTGCCACTGGTCACCGCTCACGTAGCCGTATGACCGCCCGTTATTTTCCGGCCTCTTTTAGTCTCGTCATTCTTCAGATCCAGGGTATTTCTTCCTTTCAGTGAAAGTGTGATGGTTCATGGATGTTATTGGTAAAACCCTAACTTAAAATTACTTTTCATCTTGAAACAGGGAAAGGGGCTTCTTTGCTTCGTGGGTCATCTCTTCGATCTATACCGTCATTGCTCACTAAATCAAAGGTTTTTAAGTTTAATATACTGTAGCCTCTTCTAATTGCATCTTTTAGCTATCAGCTAGAAATTTTGTGCTTTTTATGTGTATTTCTAAGTATTGAAAACAAATGGTTCATTTTGAAGTTTTTTATTTCCTTACTTGTGTTTCTTTGTGGCTACGAGGATAATCTCAGTTGGTTGAAAAAGATCTTGTATGTTTCCATGTCTTGTTTTTATAAAAGAATTAAATATATCATTGAACTAAGTGTGCTTAAAGGATATTTTTATGTTTAATTTACTAAGTCTTCTCACCGAAGCTGCAAATATTCTTACCCATGCAAGTTCTTCTCACCAAACGTTGTCCAAACTGTTGTTTGACATGCCTGACCCATCTGACTTGTTTATCTACTGAACTATATGATCTGTTTGACATGTATGACCTGTGTATAACCCGCTAACCTGCTGATTTGTTGACCCGGGGCTTCTTTGCTTTGTAGGAGAAACAATTGGGAAAAAGACCCTGTCAAATTAAAGCTTATGAGAGGTTGCACAAACTTCACAAAGGTGAAGGTGAATGGTGTGATGCAAGGTCTGAAAATGTTATTAAGAAGTATGAAGAGATTGTCAAAACTACTAACAGTGTTGATTCAGCTTTGGGTCTTCCTTTTGACCCAAAAGCTTAGCTAGAGGTAGTCGGCGTTCCCAAGAAGAAAGATGTTTATGGTTTTGCAAAAACTCGAGAAGCTGCAAATATTCTTACCCATGCAAGTTCTTCTCACCGAAAACAATCTTCTTCCTACAACAATGAAGTCATCATTGAATCTGAAGTCAATGCTAGAGTTGAAGCCATTATTGAGTCGCAAGTTGATGCTAGAGTTGAAAGTCGACTTGAAAAAATGAAGGAAGAACTTAGGGAAGAAAGGAGGGCTGAGATGGAGGAATGGAAGAAACAATTCAATGATCGACATAACGACTCATCCTCTAGCGAGTAATCTACTATGGTATGGGCTAACCTTTTTTAATAAATATAAGTACTAACTTATTGGTAGCTAAGCATGTAATATTTTTGTAACCGTTTAACTCTAGCTACCTTACCATATTTTGATGGGTTGTTATTTGTAACAAATACTAGATGAATCATGGTCAATCGGTTCATATGTTGCACGTGATTGCATATCTTTATGGAAAGGAATTTCATTTGCTTTTGTAAATAGGTTTGTATGAGTTGCGTATTTATTTCTAAGTTATATATGTATGTAAGCAGGTTTGTGTACTTGTGTAAATGGGTTTGTATGCACATGTAAGCAGCAGATTGTGTAATGGATTTTCTGGAATATGCAATATGCAGGTTTATGTATTTTATACATTTGCCACGAATAGGTGGTTGCTATATACCAGCAAACATTGCCTCATTTGCAACCACTTGTAATCGTTGCTAATATTACTCTCAAATTTAGTTTTATTGATTAACAACAATTTTTCCATCGTTGCTATTTTTGGAATTGGCAACGACTTATCAAATGATGTGAAATTACCCACAATGAGAGAATTCGTTGCCATTTAGCAACGAATTGGATTGATTGGCAACGAAATGACACTTAGCAACGGGCTTATTGGCAACGACTGATATTCGTTGCTATATTTGTTGCAAACAGCGATTAGCCACAATTTTTCACTGTTTAGCCACAATTTTAGGTTGTTGGAGATGGCAGTTTTTCTAGTAGTGATATGCATTTCATGGGAATTTAGTGACAACATGGAAGTGTCAATGATAATACGTGATGTGTACAATGAAAACCCATGTACCGCTAGAACAAATAATCTTACAAGCGACAAGTCGAAAAATTATGAATATTGCATCATAAAATTCAGCGTTTTCTCCTTTTCGATTTAAGATCACTCAAGGCATACTTTCGACATTTTTATATATATTTCATTTTTATGAGTTTTACAAATTAGTATGTATAAAAATGCATAATATTGGTACTTGTGAACATAAATGTTAACGTGCATCAATTTAAAAAAGTAGAATATAAATTTAAATTAAAATGCATTATAGTGCATGCTAATAATACTTAGGATTAATTACTTAGAAATACAAATGGGTTTAGTATTTCAAATATTGTCAATTAAAAAAAAAAATATCACAAAATGTCATTCAATTTCGTAAAGATGGAGAAATCGCAATAAAGATTTACAAATTCGTAATATACATTTCGCAAGATACATTTTACAATATCAGTTTCGCAATACGCAATATCAATTTCGCAATAAACAAATTTAATTTCGCATTATGTAAATGTAATTTTGCAATATTATTAGGACGGAAGGAGTAATAAGTAAATTAAAAGGCTCGATCGATCACTAATATTCTAGTACAACCATTGTAATATTGTATACACACTATTTTCCACATGACTTAAACCATAATAACCTTTTGGTTGATGGATTATTCGCATCTGCTTGATCAAATTAATGACATTTTGATTGTGAGGTCGTTACCTAGTTGAGGATTCCTCCATTTTTCGATTTTGATTTCGAGTACGTTAATTCGTTCTTTGAGTCCGAACTCTGAACATTGCCCTTGAAAAACATCGTAGAAACACGACAGGGAGACCATTTATAGTCCTAGACCTAGACTAGATGTGTTAATTCCTCAAACTTCCTGTCATAATTAAAACTGTCGGTGTAATTTTCTTTACTTTATTACATTTAAATGTGTACTAGTTAAAAAGGTTATTTATAACTAGTAAGTAGTAACATTTATTCTAAGGAAAATACGAGCAATAAATAATATTCCAAACTGTATATGTTGTAATAATGCTCTCACCGAGGCACCACGTTATTTAGTACTTGTCAAAATTCCATTTTAATTACGTTTTAATATAAAGAATAGAGTAGGAAAACGACTGCTTCATTCTATCACAAATATGTACCACGTATGTTTTATTACAAATGTTCACAATCTATTTATTTTTATCTCAAAATAATGTTCATTTTCGATTTTAGTTAATCCAAAAAGCCTTATAAGCGATAATTGTTGATTAATGAAAATTGTAGTTAGCCTAAGGGCACTGCCATCAGATTCATCACTTGCAAATCGGTTGTCAACCGATTTGCAAATTGGTGTCATCCGTTGTATCACTTCCCAGTCGGTTCGTTTGATAATCGGATAACCGATTGCAAATCGGTTGAATGTCTATGGGGCCCACATGCTTTTTGTTTTTTTAGGGTGTAAAAATGGTGGTATATTGGTTAATGTAGCAGGGTTCAGATAAAATGAAGTGGTCAGTCATTGATGACAGTGAGTAATCAGTTGTGAATCAGTTATTGAAAAACTGACGTGATGCTGAGGTGATAGATATGTTTTGAGAGTGATTTAATAAATCATTACTATTTATTATTAAATTAGATACTGCAATATTTGTTAATGCTTTTTTCACAGTAAGCAAATGCATTCTCATTTCTCGAAGAAAAAATAACCACAATTTTTAAGAATTCTCAAAGGAAAGAAAAACACTTTCGTCATTCGTTGACAAATATATATATATATATATATATATAATACAAACAATTAAGTTTTGTCCAAAATAACTATAGATAGACCAAAGGAAAGAAAGCAAGCTTTTATTAAAGTAGCCAATATGTCACTGGCAGGTTGGACTAAAAGGCAAAGAATCTCCACCTCATGCCTTTATTACAATTTACAACCCATGTTACATGATATGTTTGAAAGTGACAATTATATTTCAATTTTAATCAAATATAGTAGTATGCTCAATATGTTAATTTAACTGATAACTCTGACAAATAGTAATAATTAATAGTTATTAATTAAGCTAGTTGATAACAAAACATAATGATTTAAATTTTAAATTGAACTTTGAACATCCTTGATTTCTTTCGACTTAAGTCAATATATTATCAAATTTTATTGACATTAAAAATCGCCAATAAAACAATATACGAGTAATATTTTTCTATTACCAACGACCAGAATAATAATGACTAGATTTATTGTAAATAATAAGATGAGTACGTGATTCA
Source organism: Pseudognaphalium luteoalbum (assembly GCA_963422505.1). Lineage (NCBI taxonomy): Eukaryota > Viridiplantae > Streptophyta > Magnoliopsida > Asterales > Asteraceae > Pseudognaphalium > Pseudognaphalium luteoalbum. Next base: position 8,872,082 of record OY730193.1, on the reverse strand, counting down.
ACAATAATTATTTGTTGTCACCGCTATACGTATGCACAGTTGCACACCGCTAGTAACCCATAAAGGTGGTGCGGCCATCGAGAACCAAAAGTCTCGATCTGCTTTACTGAAAATAATAGGTTAAAGTGGTACGTTGTCCGTATGTTCTGTGTACACAGACAAAATTTTAGTACCACTACAAGTTTGCAATGTATGAAATTAGCGGTTCTCAAATACCTTTCAGAATCAAACGCTATTTATTAGTAGTAATTAACTATTATGTGACAACTGGAATATCAAAGTTAATAACGTTCCGTAATCAACAAATTAAATAGACGTTCAAAATGAGAACAGCCATTATCCAATGATTCTGGAACGAAATTATATCATTTTCGTTATAGTCGGGTGACATACCTAATTATTTTTTGTCCGTAACTTAATAATTATTTATGAATCGAAGGAAAGAAAACAACGTTTCTTTGAACAAGACAATATGCATTTTGGATTTTTGGCAACCTTGTGCATTTATTGCCTTTTCAACCCATGTTCCATTTATGTCCGAGATGACCAATTTTAATCAAAATATAAAAACATACTGAGCACTATATATAAGTCTAAATATATACCTAAGGATATGATTGAGAGATATGAAAAAATTGATCCGATGGAATTAAGGGAATAGAAAAAAATCAACTAATAAAAAATTAGATCTATTTTTAAGTTTATATAATTAGTCCTCTATTGCATTACTTAGATTGGATGAGATTTTGAAGCACATTTATCCTATATTTGGTACTTAACACACTTTTATACTCAACAATTCATACGCCCACAAAAAATTAAATTGTATAGATAATCTGGATTTGTATAAATAAAATATCTTCGGTAAAAAGTATCACACTTGTAAGAATCAGCTAAATAGTTATAATTTAAATCTGTATATACGCTGTTGCTGTATGGCTCAATGAATAACAACCCAAATGCCTACACTTGGAATATCTTGATGTACCACGAATAGCATGTAATACCCCGGGGGTGCAATCACGCCGGACGGTGGTGCGGTCGTGTGAACTTCATATATCGAATCCCCCACACTCTTCGTTGTTTTGCCACCATCAAGAACCAGCAATCTTTGGTTCATTGAAAACGAGTGTGTGTTAAAAGATGGTGATATAATTGTCACCGAGACTAGGTTTAGGTCGACTTGGTTTTGAACTGTGAATCGAACAACTATTTGTTCTTTATATCGGATTCTAGCTTGGCTCGAAGGTGAAATTATTTTGGGACGGATCCCGGATGAGGCTTGATCCAGATAAGAAGGTGAAAACGCCTCCAAGCTTAATTCAGTAGGAAAAAGTACGTTTGTGAAGTTATAATATACGTGAGGGTTACTTCCGCCAACCAAAACTCTCCCATCTCGAACCAAAAGCGCGGTTGAATGGTACATTCGAGCTATCATGCTCGGCTTTTGCACCACAAAACGCGAATTTACCGGGCAGAAAGGTCGATACACCACTGGATCGAAAACCGGGTTTCTCCCATACTCCCAACCCGCGGTTCCATTCGCCCCACCATTAATGATCAAAACGTCACCATTAGGTAGCAATAACATATCTCCCATGACCCGCCCCATTGGCATTGTTTCCATAACCCATTTCGGATCCGGATCAGATATTTTAATCCTTCCACAACTATTCAAAGCTCCATCAAATCTCCCACTTTTAGCATTCACAAATGCTCCTTTGTGTGCACCCCCACATACCAAAACCTCCACACTCATGACACCCTCTTGTGCAACATGCATAGGAAGTAGTACGGCGGAACCCGTGCTCGGATAGTTCCTCGGTTCCCCACCCGGTATCTCCGGATATGTTTTCAAAACCCGGTTCTTTAGATAATCAAATAAAATGGCACGATTATTTGCGAAAATAAACAAATTACCGTCGGTATTAAGAAACACGAATGGGTATAAATTATTCTCAATATCTTTATCATTCGTATCTACTAAAAAGCGCAAACCGTAAGCTTTGTCCGACCCCACTCCTTTCGGATAAAACTCATAATTATACTGTCTGCGACCGCCAATCACAATCTGGCGGCCATCAGGCAGTATATGATTAGTAGCATACCATCTCCTTTGTACTAACCCTAAGTTAATCTCCTCCCAATCACAATTACTACAAGAGGTATTAAAAATCCTAATAACATGATCACCATCATTAAACCCACCGGTTTGCACAAGGCTTCCATCGGGCATTAACGCGCCCGAAGAGCACCAAACGTCGGTTAGAACCATGAGTGGTCGAATCGCGTTTGAACCGACGTCGTATTCTATAGAATGAGCACTACAATCTTTTTTCAAGACGGTGTCATTTGGATCTTCACGGCATTTGCCATCAGGAAGTGAAATGTTGGATTGACCAAAGTCAGTTCGGTCGAAAATGATGACACGGTCGGTTGGAAGGAGTTGCATGTGCATGGCGGAGATGCCGATGGATTGGTGGAGGAGTGACCAGCTGCCGCCGCCGGTCGATACGGCGGCGGCCACGGTGGTGGCGAATTGGAATAGGATGTAAAGGCAGAGGAAATAAGATGAAAGGATAATGAGTGGATGTGAATCCATGGGTAGGGAGAATGTAAAGTTTGTCGTTATATGTTTGGGATTCAATATATATTATGTTGTTTATAAATTTGTATAAATTATCATATGTTATGTTATGTTACATTATAATGTTAATTTATATATAGGTGGACGAAGCACCCATACAAACTCTACGTGACTTTATTCCTAAACGTAAAAGGAAGTACTATAAACGAAAATGACCCGTGAGAGGTGACAGAACGGGTCATTTTATTTTTGGTCGTTTTTCTTTTATTGTTTGTTTTATAGGTTTGTTGTTAAATAATTAAGATATATAGATAGATATTATGCGTCAACGAAAACGAAATACGAAAAAAACATAAGAATAAAAGTATGCAAAATTTAACTCAGTAATATAAAAGTAAGTATAAGATTTGATATCTACTATACGTACATATAACATACGGAGTATTACTTAGTCATGTATATATATGAAATAAGTATAAAAATAAAATTTGGTCATTGTTATCCTCATATCCAAAAGAAGTAGAGTTGGCAACACGTCTTGAACTATTCACCATATCCACACATACCAACATTTTTTGCAAGGGTCGTACGTGTACGTTTAAGACATGTTAAATATTGCAACATCGATCAATTTATATGTAATTTTTATTTATTTTTAAGTAATTTATCGTAATAATAAACTAATTGAAAATTTCTTCGCGTAATGAAGCCATTTAATTGGTGATCTATCGAATATAATTTATTTTGGACTACCTTCGGTTTTGGGTATCAATTTGGAAAATTTTATATATTAATTGATTTTGATCACTACAAAAGATGTGTAACAAAATGACAATGATTTTGTTTCTTTTTCTTTTAAGAGCACTGGTTTCGTTTGCTGATCGACACAAATATCGGTAATTTTCTTTTCCGCTAACGCGTTTATATGAGTTTTTATTAACTGTACCTCACTATCACACAATGTGTATTTTATAGTCGGAATTTTATAGATGTTAGCATTTATATTTGATACTAATTAATTCAATATTATATTTACATTTTTTATAAATATATTAATTACAAATTCTAGTGTTTCAAGAAATTATCGATTTATTAAATGAATTTAACATGTATCAGACACACAGTAGCAAAACCCTATGTAGCTTTCGAAAAAGAAGAGATTCTATATTATTGAAAATTTGAAATCATATCTTCTACAATTTCTAGTTATTATGCATTCAATTACTTTTGATGAAATTTGATATCACAAGATCATTTTCATATTCAAGATATTTACACCATGCGAATTCCCTCGTTATTAATGTGATATTTTGGTGCGTGGTTGTTCTTTTTTATTATTTAGAGCAATAGAGTCATGTCACATCTGTGCAATAGTCTTTTCTCCTCGAATTTCTTTTGAATTTGATTTCAACTTCTCAACAACAATATGAGTTAATTCTATACATTTTGTATGTTTTTCTTTTATTGCCACTTTCGATGTGAAATTACCCACATTTTAAGGAGTGGTTACAGTTTATAAATAAAATTGCAAACTTTGACCTTTAGTTAGAAAAAAAAAATATAGTAGTTCTTGATTACTAGAATCTTGATGTCAATATTCTTTACTATAATAATAATAATAATAATAGATAAATGCATAGTATTCTTCATGTGTGTTAAATTGTTAATTGCTTTACCATTAAGTGACCATTTTAATACCATATTATAGCGAATGCCGTGTTCATAGATAATTTGTGGTCCATTTATTATTATTAAGTCCAAATTAAAGGCATACCTCTAATACCAACAAAATACAACTTGCCCCAATTAATTTCCCAACAAGAAGCAATTTATTACTTTCATGTTTTTTTATATATATATTATTTACATATACTGTTTTTTTACACGTGATCGATATATTGTCCGTTTTACCTTTTTCATATAATAATATATAAAAACCATAGAATATTGTCATTTAACTACTCTACCATTATTAATACGAATTGTAGTATACTGTATTTTGGCATTTTGATAATAAAAAACAAAAAATTTCAGTGAAACGACAAGTATAATAAACCAAACCCGGTTTAGTTTCTAATGCAAGAAAAAATGTGTACGTAACAAGCTACATGTCGATCCATAGAAGGATTTATCGTCTTCTTCGACATGAATAAAAGTAATTTTTTGCATGTGAGGTATGATATAATAAATTTTGTCACGATCGATGTGTCTATATTTGAGCGTGTTGAGTTAATGTATTCATCAATTATAAATAAATTAATTCTCTACTTCTAGTTTGGATAAGTTAAATTCATATGTGGATAGTTATTATCATGTTACAATTAATTTATGTGTGTGTGAAATTCTTAAACAAAAATTCCGTATGCTATGTAGTCATGGATGGATGTGAATGGTTAGACACAAACATATAATAGTAGCTATGGGTGCATTTAATATACGCGGTGTAAATTTTTTGTAAAAAATTACATTATTTTTTGCATTCATTATTTGTGCTACCACTTCACAAAAGTTAATAAACCCATGTAACGGGTCACTTAAAATTCTGAGTCCGTCACTCGACACAAAAGGAAACTTATAGTTATTGAATTGAAGCAAATTTGTTGGTTTAGGAAAATGGTTAATTCGGATGGTTCTTAATTTCTTGAAAATGAGTCATTCCATTCATTATTGGTTGCTAGATAGCCATCGATCATCAGTTCTATCACGATCTCGTTTACAAATTAAATGAGGCAAACATCACTGTGCATGTGCCATGTTCTAATATGTATATCAGTACGTATATGATATGAAATGGAGAATGTATAACAGTACCAAATATACTTTGGCGTCAAACAGTCAATAGGGCCGGAGTCAGGATACCTAGATGGAGGGGTCGGAAATTTTTTTCCTTATTTCGTCTATAGTTTGGTGAGGTGAAAAATTTAAAATGTCATTAATATCTTAAAAAAATTCATTTTACCGTAATTTATAATATCTTGTTGAAGCGGCTACCTACGCTGCCCACGTCATGTCTTCGCCCCTACTTGGTGACTAATGATTAATATTCGAAACAATTAATGCAAAGAAAACTATGAGACGAAACCCTCAACGTACCCAAGCTGGCACACGGTTGATGTAGGTCGTAGTTTCATTTTCCTCAACCGAACCGATAATCATTAATGATTGATATAATATGTGTAGCTTACTATAGGCTAGCTACATCGAATATAAAACATGTTTTTGCTAAGGATTTCGTTTGTCATAGTATGGACGTGTATATGATACCACTCTAGAAAAACTATGTAACACCCTCAAAATATTGCGGAAGCGGTTGGGTCGGGTGTTACCAAATCAAATATCACAAACACAAAGGTAAATAATGAACGACTCTAAATGAGACGTTTGAAATAGTTGTACATTTTCAAAATAAAAGTGCATACAAGTTACGAGTTTGCAACATAATTTCAATACATAATTTGTAATACAAAAGTTATGCAGAGAAATTCAGTTGTTTGAAAACATGCGACTCGAGCTAGCATATCTTGTAGCAATCCTAGTCCTGCTGGGCACCTAAGAACACATGCTAAAACGGGTCAGCTATAAAGCTGGTGAGTTCATAGGATTGTTAGTTGAAACATAAAGAATAAACCTTATATGTTTTGAAAAGTAGTTCAAAATCTATGATTTTGATATGTATTGTATTGAAGTTGTAACACCAATGTGTATACATCCTACAAGGTATCTCATACCTAAGTGACCGTGATGTGTACCTAAGTACATAAACATTGAGGCATTACATACCTGAATACCTATTAGGTATTAATTAAATCTATCAATACGAGGCAATACATGCCTAAGTACTATCGGGTAATTGTATGACCACGTCATCTGATGTTGTGCAATAATTGATGTGCCACTTGGCATAGCGTGTTGCATCCAGCAACATAATTGTAGTCCCACGAACTATGATTATGTATTTAGTCAAATATTGAGTTAACGGCCTCGCGTGAAAGTTCGCCGATCCGTTAATGGTACGGATCACGAGTATAAGCTCGCCGATCCGCATATGTGTGTGGATCACGAGCATAAGCTCGCCCATCCATTGAGTGTATCGCTTTACCGCGATATTGTACTTGTGCCCACTTCAATACCGTGGCATCGTTTTGTGCCCACTTTACCGTGGCATCATTTTGTGCCCATCTGGCATCGACCGGATTGCTCGCAAGCAAAGTATGTAATTGAGCCGTCAGTATTACGACATGCCCGACTTAAGTAATGAGCCGACAGTACAACGACATGTCCGACTTGAGTAATTGAGAGCCGACAGTATTACGACATGCCCGACTTGAGTAATGAGCCGATAGTACAACGACATGTCCGACTTGAGTAATTGAGAGCCGACAGTACTACGACATGTCCGACTAGTGTAATTGAGAGCCGTCAGTACTACGACATGCTCGACTAATGTAAATGAGAGCCGACAGTACTACGACATGCCCGACTAATTTGATTGTGTTTGTATGTGTGCATGTATACCTATATACATAACTAAATTGTAGGTGACACCAAGTGCTCGAGATGAAGTACAAGCATGTGTGTGTGTGTGTGTGTGTATAAGTCGAACCAACAAACACCTCAGATAGGGTATCATGTAGCACATGAAATTTATTTATTGTAGCTAAGTATGAATATACAGTACTTAACTATTTGCTGTGTCGCAATAAGCCTAGGTATGACTAATCATCACCTAGTTGTTTTGGTATTAGTATAAGAAATCTATACTAACGTATATTTCTAATGTATACTCCTAGCCTCAGCCTAACAAGTATATTGAGATCCTTGGTTGTTGTTTACTTGAGTTCAATTCCAATTTAAAAGTCCTGGAATATATATGGGCAGTTTTAGTTCCTAAGAGGAAGACTAATCCTGTAAAAGTCTAGTTGTTGTCTTGAGTAGGTAGAACTAAATATTCCTAATGTGTTTAATAGCATTGTCCCGTGACAATATGGTCAGGGTATAATTGATAACTTAGTCAAGTTATGTAGTGGCAATTGTCTTTCAACAATCTAATAGCGTACGATGGTAACCTATCTAGGTTAAGTATTTATATTGTCCTACAACAATATTAAGGGTGTAATTTCCGAGTATTACACATTTCGTATTACATAACAGTAATATAGATAAGTCGGAATTATAAAAGTTTATTATTATAATTCGAAAACAGTAGTTGAGCATGCGTCTCACCCCGAAAACAGTAAAACAGTTGAAATAGTGGGGCTATGAAACTCACCTGAGGAGTTAGCGATCCTACGATACGCGCGTCGTCCGATGGGTAACCTCCTAGTGTCCTAAACACGTGAGGTTATATGAGTACGAGACAAATCAGTTTGTCTAAGCGAGTTGTATAAGTATTCATTTGTCGTTCAGGTTTGGAAACCGTGTACGAGGGTCCGGGGGCAGCGCCCCTGGTAGCGGGGTCCAAGGGGTGGCAACCCCTGGCGGGGTCCAAGGGGCAGAGCCCCTGGCTGGGATCGAGCTGCCAGGTCATCTTGGAAATTTTTTATTTCTATTACATTGCTTTGGTAAAAACGTACCCGAAATCCAAATTCGGAATAAAATCAAGTGGTAAAATCTAGTCCTGACACTTAGTGAAAATAATATGTTTTCAAGGTTCCGTGACCTGCGACATTAGGTGCGACGTTAGTTGCGACGTTAGGGCTTGTGTCGCTTTGTGCGACGTTCGCAATTTAATGCGACATTGGGTGTTGTGTCGCAATGTGCGACGTTGAGATTTACTATGACATCATGGTTTACGTTGCACCATGCGACATCATTAGATTTTGCGACATTGAGCTGCGATATTAACAATGTCGCAACACTGTTTTTGGTCCGTTGCGACATCACGGGCTGTTCGACGATTTTTCACCCAAAACCAAGATCTAACCTATTTTTGGACCAAATCTTGTTGATATAATATTAATACTTGATATATTAAGTATTTTTAACAAGAAATAACAAGAATAAATGGGTAATTTCTTACGATTTGAGAGATCGAGTGAGGAGGATGATGATGAACTTGATGAAGAAGATGAAGATGAAAATGATGATGTTGATGATGATCTGTTGTTGCTGATGCCGATTTGTTGTTGTTGTTGGTGATTTTTGTTGTTTATTGTTATTGTTGTTTGATGAAGATGAAATAGAGAGAAAGAGATGAGATAGAGATAGAAAATGTGTGTTTGGTGTTAGAGAGAAAAAGATGGGAAGGAAGAAGAAGAAATGAGGTGAAAATGGGGAGGGGATTTGGGTTTTGTCAAAACTCAAATCCCCAAATTCGGGGACTGTGGTCTCCAACCATAGTACAAAATACCCGTGTTTTTGTATCTGATCGTAATATGAATTATATTTTAAATTTCAAAAATTCATTTATATATTTTCGAAATATTTTTGAGTTGAAACATTTTATAAAAATAAAATGTTTGTGTTAAAATTTTATAACTTGTTTTCGCGTGGTTTTAGCTTAGTGAAACACATTTTTAAATGAAACGAAATGTGTTTAAATATTTTCCGAATAAATAAATATCATTTACGTTATATATATCTACATATATATAAAATTTTGAATTCTTTGGTTCTAGGTGCGTACAAAGTACAAATGTTTAAAGTTTAAATTTGAGCGCGAAAATTGACTTTTTGATCAGGTGTTACAAACTATATCGATAATTAGTCTTTTAGAACGTTGTACCTTCAACATAACGAATAATCATTATAAAAAACCATACTTTTTGGAAAGAAAAAAAACTACTAATTTGCGAAGGCGTGTGTTTATAAGAAAAACTGAGAATTAGAAGAGTATAATGTTGGTTTTGCATATACGTTTTTCTATGATTAGAAAATGACACCAAATAGGTGTCCATATGGAGCCCCAAAAGAAGTGATCTCAAATGACTAAAGTCTAAAATGTTATACATCAAAGGTGTGACCATTGATACCGGGTTAATGTTTACAATGTCATGTATAGGTCACCTCTTTGTATAGTAGTAGATCATACGATTCTTTCATAAAATAGAAATATCGTCTCTTTAAAGATTGTTTACAGGCTAACATAGCTTGCGAAGTCTTATTACAATCGGATAATATATAATGCCATCACTATAAACTATAATTAAATTAAATAAAGGATAATCATATGTACAGATTGTTATGTGCAGTAAGGTTGATTGTCTATATTTATAAAAGTTCAAGAACTAAATGTATAAATATTCAAAGGAAAGAATCGTATGATATATATATTGTCGGCCGTTTACGATGTCACGTGACGTCCCTAAAAGATGACACATCATCAAAATACATACAATAAACCGTTTTTGAAAGTTGAATGCATTAAATAAACCTCCCGTAAGTATGATACATACAATAGACATTCGGGGTTTGATGCATTTCCAAATACTTAACCCATTATATTATGTCAAACAACAAATATGACATCCTCTTGTACAAATATAAAAATTTGGTGACTGTATATAACAAGCCTGGTAAATTTCTAGTATTTCTAAGAAATTGAAACTAGGCTTCTCTTAAACAAAAATCAAATACTACGACTTGACTATGCCTAACGCCCTACTCACATGGAATGTTGGAATAAATATAATCCGGGTTTTCATGAACATTAGTCGTTTTGTTTCTTAATTACGGAGTATTAATGATAATTATGGTGATCTTTTAACTTAAGGCAGATTTATGCGGTTCTATTATTCCTTAACATATGCATGTTCATCTATATATACCACATGTGAAGTTCAATTGGTTGAATCTGGTCGCAATCCTACACAAATTTGAAGAATTAGAAGATACAAGTTTAATTTGAATGTAAGGTTATAGAAGTTCCCACAATGAAATTTGAACCCACAATTAATGGAATGATTGGTTACCCCGATACTAATACGATAAAAGGCTCCTTCGTGAAATAATCCTATTAGTTGATACAGTAAGGAGATTACGATTTTGCAATCTAGAAACTGAAAGTGATGTAAAAGTTATACCCTGCAAATTTTATAGTTAAATTCTTGCAATCTAACTGAAAATGTATTAATGAGTTTGCTTACCAATTTAAGATGACCTCGTGAATTGCTACCACTTTCTAAAAGTAGAACAATTTCTATAAATAACATGAAGGATCTTTTTTAGGCGTTTTCTATGAAGAATGTGTACTTTAGAAAGAAGCTAGGGGCGAACAGAGAAGGTTACAAACTACAAAGTGATGGAGCAAGATGAACGTGGGTTATGCGTCCATTCGACCCAATTAGGTGTAACTTTTTTATATAGTATTTCTATTCGATTAATTTGTGAGACAAGATGTTGATTTCATCACCTAAAACATCCTTTCTTTGGCGGATTTTGCTAAAGCAAATCATATTCCTATTCTCTTATCATAATTTAGTAAAACACACACAATATACTTAAAATTTTCATAAAAATATAATATGGTCGAACCTAACTGGGATTTGGTCTGTAGCTAGACCAATTTCCTGATACTTTCACGATTAATGCTCATTATGTTGATATGTACGCGTATGTTAGTAGAATTATCATCTGTACTTCAAAGCATTTGGGCTCCTAAAGATGCCAAATGAATACGTTGAACTTGCTATAGCTTCTTTGATCTTTCATTGGACTCCCTTGGGTTCCCAGAAGAATCAACATTTGGATAAATGGTGCATATGACTCATAATCATCTCCTTACTCTGTTTAATCTGTACTCTTGAAGCACTGATATAAGCTCTAATATCTGCCCCATGGTTAAGTCTGCGAATGAGTTGATAATTAATTAGGAGGTCGATCAAAGGTTTATTCACTGCTACCTAAAAACTCAATGATTTATTATTGTTTATCCATCTAAATCCAATGGGAAGCATCTTATAGATGCTTAACCAAAAAATTTCCTACATTGTCTGGACTCACAGTACATGAATCAACCAGCAAAGAGAGGTCATATAAGAAACAGTACCACCCGAACTTATTTCCTTATGTCCCTACTCCCTACTGTCAACCAAACAACCCATTTGGGCCATCTCTTAGTTGATCAGCAACAAATCTTAATCATGCCAACATTATCAATCTGGAAGCGAACTTCACCAAAGAATGTGGTCTGTACATTATGATCTATAAAACATATAACCCACACCACAATAGAAATACCTCAATTACTATGACGTACTAGCCGATTAACTTTTTGTCAGTTGCACACAATTCTAAAGCATATATGTAGGCAAAACTATTATATGAAATCTCATGACTGATTGATAGTTCATCCAATCCAAAATTTCAACAGCAGATCATTATAATCCCAAAATCAAAGGCCACACATGCAAGATACCAGATCTCAAAACATATCATACTATCCATATCATAATTGCATATCAAACTAAACCAACAATCTTCTTTTTAGTTCATGACCACAATATAAAGAAGAACAAAAGAAAGCAAAAAAACAGAAGTTTCAAAATGTAAAGGCAACATATACTATAGTCATTATCAGGCTTCTAAGCACGCTCTCCGCGGATACGACGAGCCAACTGGACATCTTTGGGCATGATGGTAACCCTCTTAGCATGGATTGCACACAAGTTGGTGTCCTCAAACAGACCCACAAGGTAAGCTTCTGCTGCCTCTTGAAGTGCCAACACACCATGGCTTTGGAACCTCAAATCAGTCTACAACCACAAAATATCACCAATCAAATCGTCATACACATATAAATTAAAGAGTGTGAATATATACCACTGTAAGATTAAAATTTATTTATGAACTAGAGAAACAAGTGACTATAATAACCACCTTGAAATCTTGAGCAATTTCACGAACAAGCCTTTGGAATGGTAGCTTTCTGATTAGGAGATCAGTACTCTTCTGATACTTGCGTATTTCACTGTATTCAATAACACAATCAAATAATGTTAATTCTTTCATATAAACATATCTCAACTGGCCGGTTGAATCTACTGATTTCGAGTTGTACAGTGGACTTCATTGGTCTAAATGAAAATGAATTTATGAAATTATTAACAATTGACCTAGTCACAATTGAGGAATTGAACTAGCCGGAATTAAATATTCTAGTGTTTAGAAAAAGAAATATAAGCAATGATTGTAGAAACAAATAGTTATACTACAGCAGAAATATCGAATCAAAAACGAAAACAGTCAAATAGATCGATTCTGCTTGCATGCATGCAAATGTTTTAAGAAATCAAAATTAATTAATGATTAGAATCTTTCATTGTACTTCACTGATCTATATATATCGAAAAATTTACCAATTAATCAAGTTCAAGATACGATTTAATACTATTTATGTTCACAGAACCAAAAGTTGGTAACTACGTAGAATTGTATTTAAAAGAATAGAGAAAACCGATAAACTGACCGAAGAGAAACAGTTCCTGTAAAATGGCTTGTGAGTTGGTGAAGAATGTGTGTAGGGGTATGGGTATATATATACACACACGAGATGGTTAAATCGGTTACGATTATGGGTTGACTTTGGTTTAATCTTTAGAATGCGTAATTGTTATAATCTTTGTGCTATTTTCTTATTGGTTGGTTGATATATTTGGAGGAATCTGATTGGCTGTACTTTCTTTGACATGGATTATAGCAATTTTGTGTTTCTTATGTGTCTATAGAAGTTATTTTTAAGTTAATTACAGTTTGTTATATTATTTTGCTGCAATACGGAGTATAATTTAATTTAATATTAATAATCTATAATCTATTTATTTAATTAATCAAATATAACATGGGTAAATTCCATTTGTCACTTTGGAAACTGGAAGTGATGAACAAATACCCTGCAACTTTTATACTTTTTTTGCAACAGAAAGAAACTGTAAATGTATTCATGAGTTTGCCTACCAGTTTAACACGACCTCATCGTACGTTGCTACTTTCTAATAGTATAACCAATGTAACCAATGTTATAATAAACATGAAGTTTCCAGAAACCTATAAAGGTTCTCAGAACAAGATAAAATCATAAAATGCATGGTCTAACCTTACTGGGATTTAATCATGATCTCAAGCTAGGCCAACTTCATGACACTTTCATGGATTAATGTCAAATTGAGTGTACATTATGCTGATTTGTAAGCTCTAGCCTTAATCGATATATCATGAGTATAGACGACTTCCACCATTCATAAATGCGACAGCCGACAACATTTTATTTTATTTATTTTTATAATTATAACTGAAAAGCAATTTTATTAATGACAAAACCAACAAGGAACAATTGCTATAAATTACATCATAGATTCTCCAAGATGGCGAAAACAAACAAAAAAAAACAGTATCTGACCCCCACAATGGAACAACCTATCCAAAACATAAAGATGATAACCAAACGAAGATCGAAGCTACCCTCGGTCAATTAAGCTTTTTGGATCTATAATCGAAGACGACCAATCAACAAAGGATCAAGTACTTGAAATCCATAACAGCGAAGAACATTGAAGATGGGGAAAAGATCCTCAATCCGAATCGAAGACTTAGAATCTGGACGAGCATGAACCCGGTTTCACCACCACCGAATAAACCAACAACATAACTCACCCCCCAAAAAAATCAATTCAATGCAAGTATCCATCAACCTTGACCACTGAATAATCAAATATGTATTACTTCAAGGACTTCTCCACACAAATGGGGCAGATGTATACGGAGTATTATAGATTTTAATATTTTATATCAATCGGTCAACTCAGAAGTCAATACAGTGGCAAAATTGTAAATAACTTGAAATCACCTCTCAAGATGTTATTCCCTCTGTCCCATTACAAATGTCCACTATTGACTTTTGAAAGTCTTTATTTTACAACTTTGACCATAAATATTTTTGTTTGTTTTATATAATATTTGATGCAAAATATATGAATGAATTTGATTTCAAATGTATTTTCAATGATATAATTTTCATCAAGTATTATATAACACAAATAAAAATATTTAAAGTCAAAGTTGAAAAATAAAGACTTCAAAAAGTCAATAGTGAACATTTGTAATGGGACGGGGAGAGTAATATGCATTTCAAAAGCATGTTAATCAAAAATACAATTTAACACTAGTATACCTAAATATACCTAAACATTCATTTATCATGAATATTAACTTATATATGTCTTTTATATTAATGAATGTTATAACTTAACATTCATTATTTTATAATAATGTGTATTACCTAAGATTCGTCTTAAACAAATGTTAACATCTTATTGTTTTTTTAGTTTTTAAAATTTACTTGTGATGAATGTTAGCTTATATGTGTTGTTGATACCGATGAACATTACAATATTCATTTACGATACATATTTAGGCTAATGAATATTATATTTACGATGAATGTTAATTCATATACATTATTATACACTAATGAATGTTATGTTATCACATTTAATAGTGTATAATAGTATATATAAGTTAATATTCATCGTAAATGAATTTTAAGAAATATTAAGTTGTAACTTTGGTTAACACGTTTTTCAGATAAATGCTAAAGCTCTGGAAATTTTTTGAATTTGTGAAATTCGATTGTAATGCCGATCATAATTCGATTAATTAGTTGTTTATATGTATTTTACAGTGAAATTCGTTCAATTTTTTATTGCTTTCATTACTGAATAATTTTTTTTCTCAAAATCCAAAAGTTACACCATAATTCATAATTTTGAATGAATTCGAATTATGAAGAATTGAAGATATGTATTAATGCGTTTGATGGATTCGAAGATTTTATAATATTTTTGATTAAAGAATCGTTAAATACGTACTTTAATTTTGAACTTTAGATGAAAAGTGATGAAATAGGTATCGTAAATGAATTGTATGAGGTATAAGAAAATAAGTTGTTGAGATTTGCTTCCTTCCTTCCCTCAAATTTGAAAATTCCCTCTTAATCCTTCTCATATATATATATATATATATATATATATATACACACACACACACCAAACAAATATATGCAGAAGCAGAGCTAGTAATTATATATTAGGGGGGCAAAAAAATTTATTGATTTTTTCTACATCTTTGGGGTAAAACTTATAAATTATTATAAATACTCTTAAATTTTACTTTTTAAAATGATTTGAGAAGTCTTAGGGGGACGGCTACCCTCATGCCCTCCTCTATATCCGCCCGTGAATATATGGATCCCCTAGAAACCAATGTAAAAAGTACATCATACAGCAAGGATAATAGACAAAACGCCAAAACAAGTCCTAAGATGTCTAGATACTACTAATGTGCGCAATAAATGACCCAGGAGTCCACGACATGCATATGAAACACCGGCCAGATTTGATAAATATATCAACTAGCAATAAGAATTGACAAGTCAGATTCCAAACACCTTCTCGTGTTATTTCTTTCATTCCCCTGCAGTCAACCAGCCCTTTTGCACCAACTCTCTCAGATTTATGATATGGTGCCCCAACCAATTAATTTCAATTTCAATCAGACCAACTTCAATTGGGTGCAAAGTTGATCAATCAATTTGCTCTTTACAAGATGAACTTGACAACATGAAACCCACACAACGAGGATATCCCTATTTCCACAAGCGGATAGATTTCATGTTAAACAATTCACAAGCATGAAAGCAAACTAAATGTATGAAATTGCAAGGCTGATTAATTAATTGTTCAACCAAAATTTACACATCTAGCATTCTAGCTTAAAATCAACAATACATATATTGTATAATGTTAGAACATGTTTTAACATTTTGTGACAATAGTTTGTATAGAGTTTTTAGCTTAGATTGATTGTAAATAAATGAGTTTTGCATGGCTTATGTGGTTTAGTATAAATACCACATATGGTGTGTTATTTCATTTAAGCCTTTCATTGGTAATCCTTTCACTTCAAAATCTAGAGAGA
Source organism: Pseudognaphalium luteoalbum (assembly GCA_963422505.1). Lineage (NCBI taxonomy): Eukaryota > Viridiplantae > Streptophyta > Magnoliopsida > Asterales > Asteraceae > Pseudognaphalium > Pseudognaphalium luteoalbum. The sequence goes on along the minus strand of OY730193.1, from coordinate 8,855,584 downwards.
GAGCTTGAGAGAGAGAATAGAAGCTAGCATTGTAAACTTCATGGGCAAGTAATAAAAGTTCACAACTTTTATTATACATTTTGTATATCGATTCCGATTTCTACATTCGATTCACGTTTTATACAACTACTCTACTTTCGCAATTGTAGTTGATTCGATCAGTTGTAGATCCTACGGTTCTTTAATTGGTATCAGAGACAGAACAGCTTTTCGAAAGAATTAGAACGTGATTTGAGTCGATTTTAGATTTGGTTTTTGCTTCGGATTAGATTAGAAAGAGTGTTTGTTGTTCAATCAGCAAAATTCTTATTGATTAGTTGCTTACGAGTGGTTGCTTGTGTATTACAATCATCAATTCATCAATTTGGTGAGTTAAACTCGTTCGGAACTAGTGAAATTGGTACGTACATGTACGGACGAGTACGGAATTTGTACGAACAGCTTTATTTGTTGAGTTTTCTAAAAATTGAAGCCACACGAAGGTCGGATATCACATTCCGAGCTGATTGATATCAAAATTAGCTCATTTGAGTTAGTTTTGAGGATTTTTCAGATTTTTCGTGATCTGTTCATCTTTTGCGAGAATAAGTATTCCCACAGTATCCAATAGCTGCTTTCTCCGACAACTCAAGTAGGCGGGAAAATTCGAAAATTCCGAAGTTAGCCATTGTCGCATGAACCGTAGCCATTGTCGCATGAACAGTAACGTATTGTCTTTTACACAGTAATTTGGTATTCTCGGAATCTAACATTCTCCGATTCTAACATACTCGGATTTCTTATTCTCGGATATATAGTAACTTGTGATTCTCGAAGTAACTCATTGTCGCATCAACAGTGTTTGTCGCAGAACTGTGATTATCGCATGGTTTAAAAGTCTTTTTGTGACCATTTAGCGATGATTTTAGTCGAAATTTTTTCGCATTGCCAAGATTTGTTCCTAGGTTTAAAAGTGTTCAAGTTTAGCTTTGAAAAAGTTTTGTTTTACTTGAGCACTTTTTGGACAAGGGATAAGTATCTGGGAATGCACCCAACTTGTCTCAAATATCTATTGTATGTATCATACTTACGGGACGTGTATTTAATCCATTCAACTTTCAAAAATGGTTTATCGTACGTATTTTGATGATGTGTCGTTCGTTTAAGATGTCACGTGGCATCCTTAAAAGATGACACGTCATCAAAATACATACAATAAACCGTTTTTGAAAGTTTGATGCATTAAATATATCTCCCGTAAGTATGATACATACAATAGACATTCGGGACAAGTTGAGTGCATTCTCAGGTACTTAACCCTTTGGACAATTTTTTGAGGTTTAGCGACGAAATTTTGGAGTAAAATTTCAGAAAAATGGGTTCTTCAAATTTTGAGATGAACTACAACTTTGATCTCCTACCTCCAAGATTCTTCTGTAATAATGATTACACTAGTTGGAAGACTAGATTTGAAGAATTTATTGCATTAAGTAATCCTGATTTGTGGATTCCCATTACTGAGCGGTATGAAAGACCAAGAGCGGGAGGGAAGTTCATAGGTGTTGCTCCATTTAAATCGGTGAAACTAGTGGATGAAAAAGAATGCAAGGAGTTTGACAGAGAAAAGAAAGCCTTTGAGACAATCAAAAGTTGTTTACCGAAAGATGTGCAGGGTTGTTTCACAACAACTGAAATTTCTTACGATTTATGGGCTGCTTTGTCAACTAGGTTTGGAGAACAAGATAAGTTGAGATTGCATAAATCTACTGAAGAGGTTAAGGAGCAAATGATAAAGAAAGAAGATTAAGTCAAAATTCTGCAATCCCAAGTACTCAACTTGGAGAATGAACGTGATGAAATGCGTTCAATGATTCAAAGAATGGAAGAACGAATTCTCAAACTTGAGAATCAACAAACCGGCCTAATCAAGTTACAAGAAGATCATAGTCTTGCTTTACAAACTATTCAAGATCTTCAACAAAAACTCTCTCGAGATTCTCACTCTACAATACAACCTAAAAAGGTTGGACAACCTGCAAAGGTTGTGAAAAAGATTTACACAAGTAAATCTTCGTGTGCGAAAAAGATTTCACAGTTTACTAATTATTCTTTGCAAAAGAATAACAAGTATTCTAAGAAATCATAATCAACCAGAACATTCATTCATAAAAAGGTTGATTGTTGGAATTCTGAAAAGGTTGATAATTCTAAAAGGTTGGGTTCAAGACATCAAAAGAAGACAACAAAAAGAGCTTCGGAACCAATTCAACCTTCTTCAGAATCAGGACAAACAAAATCTTGTGCATACACACGGGCACAGATGTTTGCATTAGCACCTTCACGATGTTATCGTACGGTGTTAAAGCAACCAAAAGATTTTGTTCTTTTCTCCCAAAGGCAAAATCCTTCACGATTGATTCCACGACAACAATTTAGATATGAAACACCACGTTTCATTTCTAGATGGAATTTGATATCCTTGAATTATGTAGACATAACTTATAGATGGCTGTAAGGGCTGTCTAAGCCTGTTGGAACCATTCTCAGGTGGGTTCCTAAAGTTGTTGCTACTTGATTGATACAAGACCAAGGAGACAAAATCTATTGTTCAAGAGGAGTAATATATTATGATGCTTATCAGAATAGGGAACAATTAGATTTTGTGAAGAATATTTTCTCTTATCAAGCTCAAGCTCATCAAGCTAAAGTTGAAGACTTATACAAGCTATTATCAAGAGGGAGTTTGTTGAAACAATAGAACCCCATAATGTATTACGTTTATTCATTCACTATTTATAATGATTACATTAAACCTTAGAAACCCTAAACCCACAAACGGGTCGGGCTAACATAACATGACTTAACCTAATATGATAATACTCTAATATTCCCCCGCAGTTGGAATGGGAGAAAAACGAACGCTCAAACTGAACGTAAAATCGTAAACAAATAAAATAAAAACGATAAGATTAAAATAAACAAAGTAAAATAGAGTTTTCAGGAGACCACGTGGGAGCTATTGCTTTCTAGAGTCTTCATTTGCCTTTTTTTTATTTTTAATTGAACAGTTAGAGGAGGAACAGACCAAGGAAAAAGAAAAGAGGTGATAGAGAAGGGACTGAGAAAAGGAGTTACTTGTGACAGGGGATCCAAATTAAAGAAAGACAGATGATATTTCATTCAACTTTTTGTTATTATTAATAATGGAAACAATAGCAGATTCCTGCAGCAGCAATATGTAGCTGGTAGCGGCGGCGATGTGGTGGAGAACGGTCGCAAAAAATAAGAAAACTTGTCGAATCTGGATCCAAATTTTGCGAAGAGTCAGTTGTACCAACCTTTATGTTTAAGTAGCCGGAAAAACGAGAAAATGAAGAAAAGATTTTGAGCAGCGACATTGATATGGCAGCGCGTGAGATAGATTTAGGGACAAAGATTACAAAGATCTGATCGAAATTTGATTGGGAAAATGATGGTGACAAAGATAGAGAGATAATTCCTTAGAAACTACTCTGATTTAGAAGAGTATCTCATATTTGTAATTTTTTTTTGAGAGAAGAGAGATAAAAACGATGGAAAGAAGGATTGAATATCGAGGGATAGGAAAAGAGTGTATATAAGAGCAAGATAGATTTGACAGAGGTTAGAGGCGGTGGGTGACGGTGGCAAACCGTCAACACTATAATCACACCCGCTCTGATACCATGTTGAAACAATAGAACCCCGTAATGTATTACGTTTATTCATTCACTATTTATAACGATTACATTAAACCTTAGAAACCCTAAACCCACAAACGGGCCGGGCTAACATAACATGACTTAACCTAATATGATAATACTCTAATAGAGTTTGTTAGAACATGTTGTTCTAATATCTTGCGATAATAGTTTGTATATACAAGCTATTGTCAAAGGGGAGTTTGTTAGAACATGTTGTTCTAACATTTTGTGACAATAGTTTGTATAGAGTTTCTAGCTTAGATTGATTGTAAATAAATGAGTTTTGCATAGCTTATGTGGTTTAGTATAAATACCACATATAGTGTGTCTTTTCATTTAAGCCTTTCATTTGTAATCCTTTCACTTCAAAATCTAAAGAGAGAGTTTGAGAGAGAGAATAGAAGCTAGCATTGTAAAGTTCATGAGCAAGTAATAAAAGTTCACAACTTTTATTATACATTTTGTATATCAATTCCGATTTCTACATTCGATTCACGTTTTATACTACTACTCTACTTCCACAATTATAGTTGATTCGATCAGCTGTAGATCCTACGGTTCTACATATAAAGATCATTAAACCCACACATCAAAGACCACATGCATGTGACATTTATCAAATCAGTAACCTATTATACCATCAGTAAAAATCCAACTTAACAAGCTCTTATATCAAACTGAAGCAACAATCTTCTACTTAGTACATGAAATAACCAGCAATAGAAGTCATATATTTTCATTTCCCTACTGTCAACCAACCAACCCATTTGGACCATCTCTCAGTTTATTAGCTTTTACAATGCTCACGGTACCACCTCCACATCTGAGATTGTGCAGTAACAAATTTCAATCATATCAACATTATCAATCTGGAAGCGAACTTCATCAAAGAATTATCAATCTGGAAGCGAACTTCATCAAAGAATGTGGTCTGTACATTATGATCTATAAAAGATATAATCCACACCACTATAAATATATCACAATCACTACGACGTACTAGCCGATTAACTTATCAGTTGTCACACAATTCACAAGCTAGCATATATGCAGGCAAAACTATTTTATTAATACTCATAGCAGATTGACTGTTCATCCGATCCAAAACTTCAATATATAGCAGATCATTATAATCCCAAAATCGAAAACCACATGCAAGATATCAGATCTCAAAACACATAATATCTTTATTATAATTCCATATCAAACTAAACCAACAATCTTTTTAGTTCATTACCAAATAAAAAGAAGAACAAAAAAAGGAAAAAAACAAAAGTTTCAAAATATAGGCAACATATACTTGATGATCAAGCTAATTAAATAGTCATTAATATATTAGTATTCTAAGCACGCTCTCCGCGGATACGGCGAGCCAACTGGACATCTTTGGGCATGATGGTAACCCTCTTAGCATGGATCGCACACAAGTTGGTGTCCTCGAACAGTCCCACAAGGTAAGCTTCTGCTGCCTCTTGAAGTGCCAACACAGCATGGCTTTGAAACCTCAAATCAGTCTACAACCACAAAATATCATCAATCAAATCAGCATACACATATAACTTAAAAGAGTGTGAATATGTATCAGTGTAAGATTAAGATATATATGAACTATAGAAACAAATAATCACCTTGAAATCCTGAGCGATTTCACGAACAAGCCTCTGGAAGGGTAGCTTTTTGATTAGGAGATCCGTACTCTTCTGATACTTGCGGATTTCACTGTATTCAATAACATAATTAAACTGGCCGGTTCAATCTACTGATTTCAAGTTGTACAATGGACTTCATTAATTGGTCTAAATGAAAATGAATTTAAGAACTTTTTTTATGACAATATAATTGACCTAGTCACAATTAAGGAATTGAACTGGCCGGAATAAAATGTTCTAGGGTTTAGAAAAAGAAAAATTAAGCAATGATTGTAGAAACGTATACTCCGTATATAGTTAGACTATAACAGAAAAAATTAATCAAATTTGAAAATAGTCAAATCAATAGATCGATTCATGCATGCATGCAAATGTTTAAGAAATCAAAGTTAATCAATGATTTAAAATCTTACATTGTACTTCACTAATCTATATGTATATCGAAGAGTCTACTAACTAATCAAGTTCAAAACACGATTTCATACTATTTATGTTCACATAACCTAAAACTGGAAACCACGTAGAATTCGATATTCTAGTGTTTAAAAAAGAACACAGATTATCGAGAAACTGACCGAAGAGAAACAGTTCAAGGACGAAAACGATGAGGCTTCTTCACTCCTCCTGTTGTCGGAGTTGTTTTCCTAGAACAAGCATGCTGCAATACAGCTATTCATAAACAATTCGCAGATATAAAAACAATATCAATTGATCATCAAAACCTGAATTTAAACCACATACCTTGAGAATGATTTGCTTTCTTGGAGCTTTTCCACCGGTGGACTTGCGAGCAGTTTGTTTAGTACGAGCCATTGCGATTTGTAAAAAACTAATCAAACAGAAGCAAAACTTTGATTAAGATTTAAACAAATTAAGCATCATAAGTAAGAAACTAAGGATCAAATTATATATATATATATATATATATATATACCTATAGACAGATTATGTTGAGCAGTAAGCCAGTAATTCGTAAAATGGCTTGTGAGTTGGTTAAGAATGTGTGTATGGGTATGGGTATATATTACGCACAGGATGGTTAAGTCGGTTACGATTAAAAGGTTGACTTTGGTTTAATTTATAGGATGATTAATTATTATGATCTGTGTGCTTATTTCTTATTGGTTGGATGGGTAATTTGGAGGAATCTGATTGGCTGTAACTTAATTGACATGGATTATAGTAATTTTGTGTTTCTTTAGTGTCTGTAAAAATTATTTTCCAATTAATAATGTTTTTGTTATATTTTTGCTGTAATATAATTTGATGTTATTAATTTAATAAATGTAATACATATAACAAGAGGCAATTTTATATCACTTTAATTTGGACTATCCCTAGCTATTTGAACTCTCTGCTTCAAATAAGATGACCATCAAAGCAATATATCGTAGTGAAGAACATATTTGAAGCAATGGGGATGATCAGTAAGCAAATTTAGATTATGCAATCGAAAGAAACTATAGTGATACCCAGCACGCAACTTTCTTATTTTTCTGCAATTTGAAAAAACTGAATATGTTTCATTGAGTTATCTTACCATAACAGGACCTCATCGTTTTAATTGTATTACTTTTGTAATAGTATAGTAATTGTTTAAGTTATACAGTAAATAGAATGAAGTTTTCAAAAACCTGTAAAAGCTCATGGAAAAAGATAACATATGGTCGAACCTAACAGAGATTTGATCATGATCTCTAGCTAGGCCAAATTCATGATACGTTCATGCGGGGATTAATGTCAAAGTGTCCATTATGTTGATTTGTAGACTTAAATCCTAATCGATATATCAATTGTAGACGACTTTCAGCCACCATCAAAAATATTACACCCGACTGACCATCAACCTTTGACAATTGTGTTGGGAAAATTATGTGACATGAATTTTCTGTCACACTATAAATTTGATGAGACAAAATGTAAACTGATTAAGGAAACACGAGTTGGAAATCTTGTATAATAAACATGGGAGGATGGAACTAGAAATGGGAGGATGGACAAAATTAGTACAGTTCTGCCAGTTCAAAAAGATAGTTCTGCTCGTATTTATGTTAATGCTGCTAGTGGGTCTGCTTTCTACCAACTCTGCAACACAAGTACACCTACTGCAGACATGCTTTTGAGGAATAGTGCACGCTGCAGACAAGGAATGGTAATGCATTTAATGCAGGTGTGTTTCCTAGAAAACTTGTCTTAGAAAAGAAGATTTTGTATAGATTTTATACAAGTTATTTAGTCTATAAGTATGTACTTGAGTTATAGTTAGATGTGTGTCTAAGTGTCCAATAGATTAGTAAAGTTGTAACCAAGTTTCAAGGTTTTTTTGTAACCCTGATACATTTGTGTATCTGTATTATTCAATAATAATATTTAGGCTTTTGATTGTTGAATCACTTGTGTTCTTGCATTGTTTACAACTCTACTTCAATTACATTACTGGTAACATAAATCTTCCTACTTGATAAGTGTTATTCCGCAAACTGTTTGTCAAGGAATTCTTAGCTTGTGTCAATACATTTGTGTAAACAAGTGTTATTGTGGGACCCCTCAATTGGTATCAGAGCGTAAGCCGAGTCTACCCAGATTCGCACAGATCCGCTCTGAGCAAAAGATGACATATGGAAGAAGATTAAAGAAAACAAGTTTCACAAGAACAAGAACTCAGACCCAAAAGAAGGTCACTTCCTTATCAGATCCAAATGTTAGCTCAAGTCTAAATCAATAGTTGTAAAGCTTAAAGATAAAATGTTCAACTGGTATGTTCATCATTTATACGTTCAGAATGATATGTCCACATTCTGTAACGGGTTAGCACTCCATGTTCATATTAGTTGAAGATCTTTCTTTTTGATTTATAAGTGTTGTTGAAGATATGGGCTAGAAATCTGTTCAAACCAAATCATACAAACTTTCTTTAACATGATTAGGGATTTAGTAGATTTCCCTAAGGTTCTTGTAATCCAGATATAAAAGAAGTTGTATTGTCTTGTTAAAGAAGGGTAAGGCAAAATAGGAGGAGAACTATTCAACATTGGGTAGCTGATGTTAAGGGGGAGATTAAAAGCTTCAAAGTTTACAACTTGAACATATACAAACTGTTCATGGTTAACTTTTAAAGAGAAGAGTTCTGAAGTTAAAGAAGAAACTTGTAAAAAGGGGAGATTATGATCAGTTTAGAAAAATATTTTGTTATCATCAAATCAGGGGGAGATTGTTGGGAAAATTATGTGACATGAATTTTCTGTCACACTATAGATTTGATGAGACAAAATGTAAACTGATTAAGGAAACACGAGTTGGAAATCTTGTATAATAAACATGGGAGGATGGAACTAGAAATGGGAGGATGGACAAAATTAGTACTGTTCTGCCCATTCAAGAGTTAGTTCTGCTGGTTCATCTTCTGTTAGTTAGTTCTGCTAGTACATTCAGAGTTAGTTCTGCTCAAAAAACATCACAGTTAGTTCTGCCAATAGATTTTTACAAGATTAATACTGCTAGTGCAAATCTTAGTTCTGCTAAGTGGATTTCACTTTCTACCAACTCTGCAACACAAGTACACCTACTGCAGACATGCTTTTGATGTTGCAGACATACTTTTGATGTCACATACCATGCTTGGATAGATTTGTTTCCATATATTTATTAGAAAATCTTGTAAAGGACAAATCTATATTTATAAATAGACTTCCTTGTCCTTGGAAGTATGGAAGCTATGTACTAAGTTTGACATTGAAAGTAATTGTGTTTCTAATGTAAGTATGTGGGTTTCTATGAATAAAGAAACCCATATACATTTAGGTGTGTGTGTCATACATATTTATGTGTGTGCCAGTGTGTGCCATACACATTTATGTATGTGTGTTTTTCTGGTTATATCTTCAGGCACACCACGATCTCATGACTTGAGATCGTTCCCCATATATACGCGTATAATATTTTAGTTAGCTCTCTAAGGTTGTGCACAACCCCGATACAAATTAAGTGTATCCGTCTTGTTAATTTATTGGCAAGATTAGAGAGTTGTAATGTTTGCTCCAAGGTTTACTTGTAAGTCCAAATACTAGATAGAGTATTTGTATTATTATTTCACTAATAATAATATTGGAGCTTTGGGTATTAGAAATCTTCTTTGTGTTCTTCATATTTTGCTTATTTTTATTTTACTTCTTTTGCTTGGAGTTCAAATGGGACCCGTCAAATTGAATGATCAATATATATATATATATATATATATATATATATATATATATATATATATATATATATATATATATATATATATTACTTCAAGGATTTCTCCCCACAAATGGAGCAGATAAGTATTAAGAGCTTATATCAGTGCAAGGCACAATATTCAGATTTGACATGTGTGGTCAGAAGATGATTATGAGCCATACTTGCCAAATAATGTATGGTGATTTTTGTGTGATCCAAAGAAACCAAAAGGATGATGATAGACGCTTAGACGAAAGAATTCCCAAGTTGTCTAGATACCTATGAGCGCAATGCATGACCCAAGACATGAAACACCAGATAACAAACATCTTATGACCTTCTCAAATTAATTCTTCATTTCCTTTGCAAATTTTGCAACCAACCAACCCATTTGGGGTACTCTCATTTGATCCATTTTTACACCAAATGGCATCGCCTGTAGGTTTGAGACATGGTGCCCCAACGTATTAGTTTTAACCAGATCAACTTGATTTGAATGCTAAGTTGTCAAATAATATGCTCTTTGCAGGATGAACTTGAGAACATGTAACCCACACAAACTATGTGTATATCCTAATTTCTACAAGCCAATTAAAAGAATGTCACACAATTCACAAGCATGCAGACCAAATAAATAAATAAAATTTGACCTCCGAATGAGCAGTATATTACTTCAAGGACTTCTCCCTACAAATGGAACATATATATATATATATATATATATATATATATATATATATATATATATATATATATGCCCGCCACAATATTGCAATTGCAGATTTGACATATATAGTAAGAAGACGATTACAAGCCATATATGCCAAACAAATATATGGTTTTTCTTTATGTGAGTCCAAAGAAATCAATGTAATAATAGTGCATCATAAAACAAGGATGCATGATAGACATTTAACCGAAACAATACCTAAGTTGTCTAGATACCAATGAGCACAATACATTTTATTTATTTTGAACAGCTGGTATTATGACTTAATTTTGAAAGGCTAGAGATTACTTAGCCAAAACAGAGCTACATGAGAGGACAATGCGCACAATACATGACCCAGGACATATATGAAACACCAAATTTGTATAAATATATCAACCAGCAACGAGAAATGAGAAGTCAGATAACAAAAAACTTTCTCATGTTATTTCCTCATTCCCCTGCAGTCAACCAACCCATTTTTTCACCAAATGGTATCTCCACATATAAGAAATGGTGCCGCAACCAATTAATATCACTGAGACCAACTTAATTTGGATGTTAAGTTAATCAAATAATCTGCTCTTTAGGAGGAACTTGAAAACATGCAACCTACCCCAGTTTCTACAAGCCAATAAACTTTATATTGTATACAATGAGAATTCACATGACATGCAGATGAAAAATAAATTGAAACAGGTGTAATTTATTAAACACCAGAGTATCCCACTAGCGAGAAGCTAAAATGGAAATAGATGAGAAAACACAAACATCCCGACTTAAATGGGAATACAAGAGGAAATGGGACAACACTCGAGCTAACTGATCCAATCTAACGAAAACTCTGTTCCCTAATAGGGCTCCTATAAGCTGACAAAACCTTTTTATTTTCAAGCATTCCATATAACCCACACAGCAGACAAAATGGATGCTGTTAACATCTAAGTTGTCGAGGATGATGTAATTTCTTTTCATGTATCCCCATATTTGTAACAAAGTTCAGAGTTCTGTGTAATCTCATTGATCGATTAATTGTTCATCCAAAATTTAAATAACTAACTTCTCAATACATTATACATACATAATTAATGATCGTTAAACCCAGACATCAAAGATGAGACTCAATATTTATCAAATCACAATCCATTTTATACCATCAGTAAAATAATCACTAAATTTCCATATCCAACAACTTCATATTAAGTTCAATACCTCAATAAAGGAAAAAAACAAAAGGTTTAGTAAGTAAAAACAGCATATACTTCATCAAGCTAGCTAATCAACTACTCCAGTACTATTTATCAAGTTTCTTCTAAGCACGCTCCCCACGGATACGGCGAGCCAACTGGACATCTTTGGGCATGATGGTCACCCTCTTAGCATGAATTGCACACAAGTTGGTGTCCTCAAACAGACCCACAAGGTAAGCTTCTGCTGCCTCTTGAAGTGCCAACACAGCATGGCTTTGGAACCTCAAATCAGTCTACATGCAACCACAAAATATCATCAATCAATCATCAGATCTTTAACATATACAAAGAATATGTAAACCGTTTTAAGATTGAGACATGCATATACGAACAAGTAAAACAAGTCACTATAATCACCTTGAAATCCTGAGCAATTTCTCGAACAAGCCTTTGGAATGGCAGTTTGCGAATTAGGAGATCAGTACTCTTTTGATACTTGCGAATTTCACTGCATTTGATAACATGACAAGTAAATGATAATTAGTTATTTAAGTCCTTAACCATTACAAACATTAACCTAATATTTTAGGGAATAGAAAGAAAAGATAAGAAATATTGTAGATACTAGAAAAATAAACAGTTAGATTAAAGCAGAATAACAATTAAACCGAATCAAAATAGAGGACAGTCAAATTAAAAGATGCATGCACGCATACTTTATATACAAGAAATCAAATTAATGATTTTTGAATCTTACATTATATTTCATTGACATGATTCAAAAAAATACAGAAAATTTTGCTGATCAAGTTATATATAGAAACGATTTCATACCATATAAGTCCATTAAGGCAAAACTAGACACGAGAATTCCATATTCTAGGGTTTAAAAGAATTGAATAAAAACAAACCGAAGAGCAACGGTTCCGGGACGAAAACGATGAGGCTTCTTTACTCCTCCTGTTGTCGGAGTTGTTTTCCTAGCAGAAGTAGCCTGCAATGTACGTAATATATAATGAAAACGATTCACAAGTTAAAAAACATTCAAATAATTAATAAACGCTACATACTTGATCACGAACGTACATCAAACCCTAACAAAACATACCTTGAAACCGACAGAGAGTTGCTTTCTCGGAGCTTTCCCACCGGTGGACTTGCGAGCGGTTTGCTTGGTACGAGCCATTACGTAAAACTAAAAATAATAACAATCATCAAAACAGAAATAAACAAATTTAATCTAATATTATAAGAAACGGAGAGTATATATACCTATTGAGAGATTATGCGGAAAGATGTAAATGTGCGAGTTGGTGTAAAATGGAATGTAGGGGTACGGGTATATATACACACGATGGTTGAGGCGGTTACGATTATGAGGTTATTAAGATTTTTGAAATATAAATTATTGATCTTGGTGATATTTTCTGATTGGTTGATTGGAATATTAGAGGAATCGGATTGGTTGTAATTAATTTGACATGGATTACACTAATTTTGTGTTTCTTTTGTGTCACTAAAATAGTTACATGGTTTTTCCGAGTAATTAAAGAAAAATAAAAAATGTGTCAAAATAAATTTCCAACTTATAATTGATTGAAATTAAATCAAATATACACTATCTATGAAAATTATAACTCGATAATCCACATCTAACCCGTTGTATTAGTTGACTTTTATGTTACACATTTAATTTTTTATACATGTACATGTATAATTTGTGACATTTTTTATTAGGTATAAATAGAGGATCACGAGGGCAACTTTCATTTGGAGATCAAGGAGAGCAGGGAGAGCAGCCTCACACCCATCTAAAGAGTGACAAGTATCAGTGTATCACACACCAACTTTCATTTTGATCCCTTCACTTTTTAAATACTTTAAATTTCTTTCCTAAATTTCTTAAATACATTCTACCACTCCCACCCCACCAACCACCCACTCCCACCCTTTACCATCATCCACCCCGTCCTACCGCTACCGGCCACCACCTCGTCGTCATCAGCCGCCGTCGCCATCAGATTCCGGTGAAATTTTAATTTTTTTTTCAAAAATAATTTCCCCCCAAAAAAAATTTCCCCTTTTTAATTACATTTTTAATAAACTATTACAGCATATTGTTGTTTTTACTGCCGTTTGTATACATATTTTTTATTACACGTTGTTATTTTAGACTTGATCTTGCATTATGCATATTACCCTTTATATGCTGCATTTTGTACAAAATTTACCACATATTGTTTATTTGACTGCATTTTGTAACACATGTTGTTTATTTTGTACTACATCCGTTCCAAAATAATTGTCCACCGACAAAAAACACGCAGTTTAATAAAAGCATAATTATTACTACTTTCTCTTTCTTACTTTATTCACAATGACAGTTTTACCCTTAAGAAATTAATTACTATTTTCTTTAAAGTTTGTAATAATAATCCAAAGTAGGGGTAATGTGGTAATCACGACCAAAACATCCTTTCTATTTTTGGAAGTGGACAATTAATTTGGGACGTCCAGAAAAGGAAACATGAACTATATTTTTGGGACAGAGGGAGTACTACATTTTGTATTATATATATTATCTTTTTTATACTGCATTTTGAACAAAATTATAATGTATATGATTGTGTTTACTGCATTTTGTATATATATTTTAAGTACACATATATTGTTTGTTTTCTACTGCATTTTGTATTATATGTATTATCTTCTTATTGCATTTTATATAGAAATATACTGCATATTATTTTTTTTACTGCATTTTGGGTATATAATTTTAGTAGATATTATTTATTTTTGTACTGCATTTTGTATTATACGTAGTATATTTTTACTGCATTTTGAATATAAATATAATGCATATTGTTATTTAGACTGCATTTTGCATATATATATATTTTTGTACATATTGTTTATTTTTATACTGCATTTTGTATAAACTTATACTACATATAGTTATTTTTACTCCATTTTATATTTATAATTTTTAGTACATATTGTTCGTTTTGCACTACATTTTGTATTATACATATTATACTTTTTGTATTGCATATTGGTGACGACTTTTATACAAAATATAAGATGTAGTAACATAAACTACAAAATGTAGTAAAAAGACTAACGTGTATACAAAAAGAATGATGCAGTAAATATATATACAAAATTTAGTATAAATGTGATTCACGTATAAATAAATAAGTAACAATGAATAGATAAACATACACAATGCAACACAAAAACTACAATATGCAGTAGTATATATATACAAAATGCAGTTAAATAACTACAAGATGCAACAAAATAATATTTTTTTTGTTTTAAATTAATATGTAGTGTTTTTAAGTAGGAAAATTTTAGTTAAGAATTTTGGGGAAAAAATTAGAAAAAAAATGAAAAAAATTTGGCCGAAATCAGGTGGCAGCCGACAGCGGCAAGCGATGGCTGGCGGTGATGGTGGGCGGCAGCTGGTGGCAGAGGGTGGAAGTGGGTGGTTGATGATGGTGGGGGTGGGGGAGTGTTATTGAAGAAGTTGTAGAAAGAAATTAAAACATAATTATAATGGAGATGCTAGAATGAAATATTAATATGGATACATGGCGCACACTTATTCATTGGTCAACCTTGCTCTCCACTTGACCCTTGCTCTCCTGAACCTTACTCTTAGTTATAAGATAAAAATAGATATTAATATTCCATCAAAATCGAATTCTTTGCACACTTTTTTTTGAATAATCATAATTAACACTTTTAAATCTATAAATAATAAAGATGGAGACATTGTAAACTCATGTTTTTCATAGTTGACTTCTAAAATTCAGTTGACTCTTTGAATCGGGGTTTCTTGAATTCAGTGATGGCTGAAATGTGATTTGGGGCTAAATGGAGACGTTGATGGTTGTTTAAAATCATCATGTAGCTCGGTTTTAATAAAAGGAAGTCGTACTATGGAATTAAAAGTTTTAAAAGTTCTTAGACAAGGCTGACTCATTACTCCTGTTTATTTATCTTGGCAATTGAAGCGCTAGATGTGGCCATTCATGATGTTAAAAATAAAAGTATCTTTCATGGGATAAACGTCGATAAAGACAAGATATCAATTGCGAATCTCCATTTTGCGAACGATGCACTTCTCATGGGTGAATGGTCGTTGGAGAATGCCAAAAATCTTTCCTAGCGTACTCACTTGTTTTCATTTAGCCTCCGATCTGAAAGTCAACTTTACAAAAAAAAAAAACAAGTTTTTTGGCTTTGGCGTATACCAAAATGAGCAGCGGCGAATATATGATATACATGTACTTAGGTCCAAGCTTCTTAAATTCATGTCTGGTTGGAAAACAAACCAAAATGGGTATTTATTTAATACGGGTTGGATCGATACAAATGCCATTCAAAATACACAAGTCATTAAAAATCTCAATATCGTCGCCATTGCAATAGCCACCACAATCAAATGCTTATAAATTTTAATACATTAATTAACCTAAATCATAACAACAACCGATATAAGTAATACACGATACGAATAACATATATTGTTATAATCAATAACTGAAAGTAAAATTACAACATTACGTATTATTATGATATATTTTTCTAACAGTTAAAAAAAACTAAATAGACAATGATTGAGAGAATGAATAAAAAGGGGGAATAATTTTTTAATTACTTACCAAATTAAAGAGATAAAAAAATAAATTGGCAAAGGCTCGCAAACTCACAGCTTATAATTTTGAATGAATTAAATCATAATAATTAAATAAATTGAAATAAATGGCAATTGATCAATCACAATAGTTACAATTGGACAAAGCTTGAAAATAATGGGCTTAATATTTAAAGTAATAGTTAAGGTTTTCTTTCTTTCCAGGTTCAAATGGGGTCCAATTTATTTTTTAAGTGGTATCCGATTCATATATGTATAAGGTTTTGCAGGAAAACTTAAATTTCAAGTGGGTGCAATGAACCCCACTTGTTACATATAAGATTCGCCCCTCAAAATGAGGCTAGAAACTTCGTCTCTATTCTCTGTTGTCAAGCATCCAAATACCCTTGTACTTACCTTGGGTTACCAAATTGGTTCTAAAATGTCGACAACCCTTGGTTGGAATCCAATAACAGTAAAAAAAAAATAACCGCAAGGAAATGGAAAACTCTTTCATTTATTAGTTGGTTAACTTGAATCAAATCATTTCTTGGTAGTCTTGGCATGTACTACTTTTCAATTTTCAAATCTCCAAAAAAAGGTTATTAAAAGATTAGTAGGATTAAGAAGAAATTTCTTTTGGGAGGATAAATGGAAGATAGAAAAATATCATGGTTAGCTTGGAATATAACCATTTATATCCAATTAAAAATGGTAGTTTGGGAATTGGAAGTCTTTTTGCAAGCAATCTTGCATTACTAGCAAAATAGTGATGGAAATTTCGTGTTGAACCATTTGCATTTTTGTACAAAATTATTAAATCAATTCATAGTCGTCATGTAGGTTTTAATAGTTCAATATCATCTTTGGGTTGTGGAAGAAAAATTTAAGCCTAGAAAAAGATTTAACAAAAGTCCATTTAAAAAAAAATCTTCTGTATTTAAAAATGGGTACTCATTTTTGGCATGATACACGGGATAAGAGGGACTTCCTTGATGCATGACTATAGAAGGGTGTTGATAAATGCAACATAATTTTTAATTCATACAACACAATTATACATAATTGATGCATGCAGTATAAATCAGTAATGCACAGTTTTATTTTATTAATCAAATTTCATGTTGTATCTATCGATTCCCCTATAGAAAATCTCTATGATTGGAGTACATGAAAAATTGCTATTGAAGTGGGCTTGGAGGAGACCTAGGTAGGCATGAACAAAAACCGGGTTGAGCAAAACCCGACCCGTACCCGAACCGGTTACACTTCCCAAATGAAATACCGGGTTTTTTTCCTACCCGGCCGAACCTGAACCGGGTTTTTTTTACCCATGAATACCGGGGTTTTCAACCTGACCCGTAGTGTACCCGGTTCCAACCCAATTTTGAATTTCAAAAACCCAACCCGGGTCCCTACCCGCCGGGTACTAAAAAACCGTTTTTTAAAAAAAAAACCGATTTCAGGGTTTTTTTCATGTTCGGGTTTTTGTTCACGACTAGACCTAAGCCATGCCTAGAGCAAGCCCACTTTGTTGAAATTCAAGAGCTTCTCACCTTCATGCAACTTTCTCATGGGCCGGATCAGTGGGCTTGTACTGTGAGCCCGTCGGGACTCTTCACGGTTAAAAGCCTTAACTCCCATGATAATCTTGAAAACAATCATTAATTAATTGATTTTATTTGGAACTAAAATACTACCCGCGTAATGCAGCGGTGTAAGAAAAAAAAACTTGTAATGATAATTTTTATTCACGGGTGTTTAAACCTCAAATAAAATGTATGCCATTTACTTACCATTATACCATATTAGTTAATTTTGACCAATTAGCCTGTTCACCATAGTTCGGGTTTAGGTTGAGAATTTTTGACCCGCAAATCTGAACCCGTTAACTTAAAATTCGTCAAACATTTTACTTTATTGGACATGTTTCAAACGTAAACTCTTTATAATATTTATGTAACTTACATCATTTGAAGAAAATACCAATAAATATTGAGTTAAATATTATGTAACCGGAATTTATTAAGATACATTAAATATAGAATAAATTGGATTTAATATATGTGTCTAGAAGTTGATAACTAAAAGGGCAAAATGGTAATTTACTATCTTTCTTTTTAAGACTTTATCTCAAATATTTTATATATTAATATAAATGTAGATAATAATATTCTTCCAAGTAAAGTTAATGTATTGACTTGGAGGATCGCGAATGAAATACTACCAACTCAGAGTATGAGAGGAATACACTTGCATTCTATTAGATGCCCGATATGTGATGAAGATCAAGAAGATGATAATTTGTCAGCCTTAACTTGGATGGGTCAACAGTCGCAGTGAATACCTAAGCAACAATTTACCTCACTTACCACCATTCAAAACTGTGACACCAGACAGCCCTGACCATCGAACATTTGAGGCATTTAACCTTCATAATATGATCAATTAACTCACATACATCATCACATATATGGGAAGTTGGAAGAGTACAAAAGTGCAGTTACTATATCAATACAATAATACTCCAAATTTGACACAGTGAGGAGATGATTCATTAGACACAGTGCCATAGTGCCTTACTGCCTTACACCAAAGTACCAAACACATATGATCACTTTACTGAAATCTAAAGATAATCAGACATATTATAGACCTTATAGAAGATCCGGAATGTGGGCGTCATTTGTTAAAGGGTATTGACATTCAACAAATTTCCTGGACACAAACGCCAACGGCCAACCATCGGCATTACTTTGGAGCAGATAAATAAAGAAGTTGGATATTCAAACTACTTCAACAATTTACCCATTTTGACCAACTGTCCTTCAATCTGTTACCTTTTAATACTTTCCAATTTCAGGGGCAGGTGCTTTTTCGATTCATGGGCAGATAAAGCATCAACAGGGAAAACTTAATTTAAAGAAGAATTTTATCTATATCGATCAATTATTACAACCAGTAGCAAAGTAAAGCATCCACAACTTCAAGTATTAGCTTCTAAACACATTAAAGATCATTAGAGGCCCATAAACATATAACAAGTCTAAGGTATTAATCTCAATCCATTGTATATCAATAAATATCCAACAATTTCCATATCAAGCTATCACAACGATTTTCTACAAGTTCACCACCATAAAAGAACAACAGAAGTTTCTAGTATTTAAAGGCAACATACATTTCATGAAAAGCTAATCGAATACGGTTTATCAAGATACTAAGCACGCTCTCCACGGATGCGACGAGCCAACTGGATGTCTTTGGGCATGATAGTAACCCTCTTAGCATGAATTGCACACAAGTTAGTATCCTCAAACAGTCCCACAAGGTAAGCTTCAGCTGCCTCCTGAAGTGCCAATACAGCATGGCTTTGGAACCTTAGATCAGTCTACCCAAAAAAAAATCAATTAAATCATTAGTATAAACAGTATGAATATTATTGTGAGATTAATACTATATGTATGAACTAGCGAAACACATAATAATGACCTTGAAATCCTGAGCGATTTCACGAACAAGCCTCTGGAAGGGCAGTTTGCGGATTAGGAGTTCAGTACTCTTCTGATACTTGCGAATTTCACTGTGATCAATTTTATAATCAGAACAATACTAATTCACGTCACATGAAAAACAATTTAACTCATCTGTTTAATTTGATAACTAATCAACACAAACAGCCATGTATAGTCATGTACAATTGATCAATTTCACATCTTAAACTGAATTTAGAGTTTATATAGGGGGTGTTTGGGGGAGCTTATTTTGCAGCTTATTTGCTTATTGCTTATAAGCAAATAAGCCCAAAAATCATAGCTTATTTGAGCTTATAAAGGGGGTGTTTGGATTAGCTTATTTATAAGCACTTATGTGCTTAAAAAATAAGTATGTCACCCCTTACTTATTTTTAAGTGTTTATTCCTTAGTAAATAAGCAGATAAGTAGTTTTCAGAATAGTGTTTGGATCTGCTTATCTGCTGTCAAAATAAGCAAATAAGCAGATAAGTGCTTATTTAAGCTAATCCAAACACCCCCAAATTATCCTTCACATATAAGCAAATAAGCTAACCAAATAAGCCCATCCAATTATAAAATCTGAAGCTTATTCTATCACGATAAGCAAATAAGCCCAAAAAATAAGCTCCCCCAAATACCCTCATAATAAGTTTTAGCATATGATAGTATACTGCACATGTTCTATATATTAAAACATTAAACATAAGGAAAATTACAACTTAATAGTCTAGGGTTTTATAAACAAAAAATAAAATTAGAGGCTCACCGGAGAGCAACAGTTCCGGGACGATAACGATGAGGTTTCTTCACTCCACCGGTTGTCGGAGCAGATTTCCGAGCAGCCTGAACATAATTCAACAATAAATAAACAATTAGTTAAAATATAATATATAAAAAAATATTGAAATATACATATACATATACATGCTAAATTAAAATAAGAATATGGAGAAATCGGAACGAGAAACACGTACCTTGGTAGCGAGTTGCTTCCTAGGAGCTTTTCCACCGGTGGATTTGCGAGCGGTTTGTTTAGTACGAGCCATTGCTTTTTCAGGTTACGAGAAACTGATAATCATCAAAAAGATATCAAAAGGTTAAATTAGATCAAGTATTAAGTAATTGAACACGAGGAGCGAAGAAACTGACGATGAGATTTATTTAGATACCTTTGGATTAAGAGAATCAAGTGAAATTTGTAAAAATTAAAAAACTAGGGTTTGAAATTGGGGAACGTGAATCTGGTAGGAAGGTACGGATAGCTATATATATATGTAAACACATGAGGTTGACTTGGGAAAATAAGTCTACGGAGAGAAATTACGGTGATCCGTGTAGTTTTTCCTGATTGGTTGATGAAGCATTTGTGGATTTTAGATTGGATTAAATAATTAAATGGGAATTGTAAACTTTTTGGGTGTGTTTAGTTGCGGAAAATTTTCCACAATTTTCCATTTCTAATTTTCTAAAGAAAATTGTTTTCCAGAAAATTATTGAAATTTTAGAAAACGCGTTCAAATGTTCGAAAAATGGATTTTGAAAAACTAGTTATATCTTGAAAAAATTTTCTAGAAAACTCTCCCTTTTTTCCACAACTAAACACCTCCTTAGTGTTTAGTTGAAAGAGTGTATAAAATATATACTACCTCGTATAAAATATATACTACCTCGTATAAAATATATAAAATGTATAAAATATATACTACCTCGTATCCGCATATAGCAGCGGTAAAAGTGAATGAATGAAGGTATGGATGCATAATTTTAAAATAGAAACATATTTTACTCCGTCCGTTCTATCCAAAATGTCCACATTACTATTTTGGTTTGTCTCATTATAAATGTCCACTTTGATAGTTAACCAATCAAAAAAGATTTTAGTGGGTATATATCATATTTGATTGGTGAAAAGTGTAGTTAGTGAAAAATAAATAGTAAATAAATTATAGATAATGGGATAGTGAGACCAAGTTACTTAGTCTTACAAAAATTTAGGAGAAATAAGATTAAATGTATTATATAGTAGTATAGATTGTATTCATATTATATTTTCATTTAATTCACTTTTGAAAATATGTTGTTGCACATATTTGATAAAAACCTTGGAAGAAAGTATTAAATATTACAGTTAATATGCTATATTGTTATGACACTTTTCACGTCTCGTGAGTAGTCGGATAATGAGCAATATCCAAAAAGGCATTAAGTTTTTGTTATGTGTTGTTCTTTAATATTATTATTTTATTCAACTTATTTAATAAAAATATATATAAAAACTTATTCAACTTTTTTGTTTTTGTAATCGCATATAGACTTCATTTTTTTATTTTATTTTTTCAACAAAAAAATTAAATTAAAAGCATCTCAATCAATATAAGTTGATGGATACAAAGAGATACAACGTGACACAACAAAAATTTCAAACCTATAGGACTACAAATTATAACTACAACTAAGGATTTAAATTCAGACAATACAACAAAACTTTTACAAAACTAACACGAAACTCTAAACAACTATAAACACTATCAAGTAAATCAAAAGAAGAATTGCAAATTTCTTAACCTTCAAGAGAGTTTTAGATGTACAGATCAATCTAATATTGACTAAAAACAATGAATAAGAATGATAGAACGTACAAAAGACGAGCAACAAAATACGAAATCATGTATCCCTAAAACCATGTTTTTGAAAGCGACTTGTCTGCTTGAATCATACATTAAATAATAAAATCATCAAAATTAGACATTAAATTTTCTCGCTTCTCAGTGAAAAGTTTAATTAAACATAATTAATTTCCACTAATAGAGATCAAATGTAGTTGTCTATATCAAATCGAATAATTATTTTTATTTTATAGTTAACTAAAATTCAAACAATCTCCGTATCAAAAGCAAAGTAAGAACCTTTAAATTTATTTAAATAAAGGTATGGTACGCATACGTATATAACTAAGAAAAGTTCTAATATGTTCTGCAGCCAAACATAAACGTCAAGCTAATCAAATAGTAGTCATCATCAAGGTTCTAATTTTAAGCTCACTCCCACGAATACGACAAGCCAACTGGACATCTTTGGGCATGATGGTAACCCTCTTAGCATGAATCACACACAAGTTGGTGTCCTCAAACAGACCCACAAGGTAAGCTTCTGCTGCCTCTTGAAGTGCCAACACACCATGGCTCTGAAACCTCAAATCAGTCTACAACCAAAGAATATTATATCATCATTAGCATATAATTTAAGAGCGTAAATACCTTTGTAAGATATTAAGATATACATGAATATGAACTAGTGAAATAAGTAGCTATAATCACCTTGAAATCATGAGCGATTTCACAAACAAGCCTCTGGAATGGCAGTTTAAGGATCAGGAGATCAGTCCTCTTCTAATAATTGCGAATTCCACCGTATAATAATCATCAACATATTTGGTAAACGTTAATTGCTCACCTCATACGAACATGGTTCGACTTAGCTTTATAAAGGATTTCATCGGCCTAGCTAATCAAGTACGGAGTATAAGAACTTAACTATTATTTTAGTCAAAAAATTCGGCACATTATTACAAGATTGCGTACTGTCTAGTTTTAATGTTGCATGCAAATATAAAAGTAGAGGTACACAAGCTATTAGACGATAGAAAAATCATCCAAACCAAAATTGAGAAAACTGTAATAGAATCATAGATTCAAATATGCATTTTCTAGGTTCTAAACAGGATTAAATGTTTGAAGAATGAATAAAAATGACCGTGAGGCTAAGCGAAGAGCAACAGTACGTTCCAGGATGATATTGATATCGACGAGGATGAATCATTCCTAGGCCAGTTATTAGAGTTCTTTTTCTAGTAGCAGCATCATGTAATTAATTCAAAACAATTAACAAACCAAATTACTTAGTCATATATATAAGAAACACTTGATGGTGATCTTTGCACCCTAATTAAAAACCGGATACCACTAGTATCTTTCTTGGAGCTTTTCCACTTGTAGACTTGCGAGCGGTTTGCTTTGCGTACGAGCCATTTGATTCCGAGAAACTAATAATCATCCAAACATAATTAACCAGAAAAATGTATTAGTGTATATATATTGTTTACTTTCATAAGGTGATAATCAGTATAGTAGTTAATAGTAATGCTGTAATGGTATTTGTAATGGAAAATAAGAGGAAAGAGGAACTAAAAATGATATGAAAGTAAGAAAATAAGACAATATTTAACTACGTACCTAAAGATTTAGACAATACCTTTCGTTGGTTTAAGAAATTAATCTAGGTATTGTGGAGTTAATGAAGAAAATTAATGCATGAGTATGAACTATAGATACACACACGAGATGGTGAAGTCGGTTATTTCGGTGATAAAAATGTTTAAGATTATAGACCGAGAAATAATTAACGTGATCTATGTATTTTTTTCCTAATTGGTTAGTTGGTTTATTTTGGCGATTATGATCGGTTGAAATTATTTGACACGGCGCACTTATATAAAAATTTGTGTTTCTTTTTTTTTAAAGGCACACAAGTTTTATTGATATATAACTACTAGTAAGTTGCTAGATAGTCACCATAGTACAATATAGTTTCATCATAAACTTATTACATATTAGACACCACCATGAATAATCCGGATTTTAACTGTTAGGGAGCTAAAATGGATGAAAAAAACCTAGAGAAGATCCAGGAAAAAATCCTCGAAAAACTAGAGGCCGCACCACCGGTTTTCACTCTAGCTCGTTTTTGATAACTCCCCAAACAGATCCGAATTTGCAATAAATCCCAACAAATCGAAAGTGCAAGACCATTAATCATCCAACACTCGTGTTCCATTCCATGTACTTTTCCACCATGCTATTCCCAAAGTATCAGATCACAGAATGAACGGCAACTATGTTCACTACATCCCTTGCTTCTAACTTGAATCCCGCTTCCATATATTAGTTATCCTTCAAGACTAAAGATGCACCAACTCTTCCAATTTAAATCATATTTAGTTGCCCTACTTTTGATCCAGAAGAAAGAAAGACATTGCACCTCTTCTTTTAATCTTTGCCATGAGGGAGGAACATTGTTAAAACAAACTTCATTTCTCTGCTTCCAAATGCACCAACAAGCTGTGAATATAATCGCCTGAATGATTTTACCCTGCCAACTTTTTTCATTATCCATGATGCCAATAAGATCTCGGATTGAAAAAGCATAGATGGGGCTTATTTTACATCAAGAGCTTATAAAACACCATAATAGGTTAGCGTATTCACATGAGATTAAAAGGTGGTTAGCAGTTTCTTCAAAATGATTACATAAAGGACAGAGTAAAGAGGTGACCTGAATATTCCTTCTAATCAAAGCAGATTTTGTAGGCAACCGGTCCATTTCAGCCTTCCACATTAAAATATTTACCTTGCCTGTGTTTCTTTTGTATCGGTAAATTTCAAAAATATGTGTACGTTCTTTCCAAAAGCTATTTTAGCTCATTCAAAGAATATAATCTAAAGATATCATGTTTGTTGTGAACCTAAGTACCTAACACATTAGTACTAGCTAGTTTGTTACTAGTCGTTTAGTTGTGGTCTAGTTATAGCATATCGAGTGGTATCTTTCGCAATAAAATTTTGACTCCATAACCATGTAGATAACGTTCCCCTTAATGTTTTAGTGTTCGCGAACAACATCAGACTCGATACGCCATTTAATTGAGGTTTATTTATTTTAAAATGTTAATATTGATTAAAGAAAATAAATGTGTGAGAACCCTCACTCTCTCAAAACTCGATATCTTAATTCAATTCAATTATTCCTCAACTTTTAATTTCAACATCATGTTATGATCGATCACTCCTTGTACGCTTATAGTTCACGTCAGTACAAGGAGTGATCATGGTTCAATTGGGTTTTTTTCTCCATTTAATTATAGTTCACTGATTACACTTATAGTTCACGAATTGCTCTCGTTCAATTGTTTTTTTTTTTCATTTAATTATCGATACAGATTCTTCACAAACAGTGACTCTTTTTGTAACGCATCAAAATTCCTTACATGATTTATGGGACTGAACATTAATTTGATAATAAATAAACGGTTTATTTAAAAAGAAAACAATTAAATTAAACACCCAATATGTAATACAGTAACTTATCAAACGCCCAAAAATCTACCTTCACATGGAGACTCTCTAAGTCTCTAGTAAATATCATCACTTCTGTACTACAAGTAGCATTAAAACTTTATGTAAAGAAAAAAATAGAAAGAAAAAAGATGGTGACTGCCAAAATAAAAACTGATTAAAATAAAGTGGTCACTTATTCATTCTTCTTTGCACCTTCACCCACTATTCTTGTAGATTTTCCCCTTTTCTTTCTTCTTCTTCCTTTTTTTAGGGTTTTTTAGCCTTCTGATTTCACTTCAAATTACCCATCACTTTCTTCTTCCTTTTTCTTCTTTAAAGTTCATTGCTTGGTTGCTACACTTGATTCTGTAAGTGACTTTATAAACCCCATCTAAGAATTATTATTCTTATTTACTGCTCAACTGATCAAGGTTTTATGTTTAATTGCTGATTTGTATCCATATTTGATAATTTATTAGTCAATTTTGTTGTTTACCAGCTAAAAATTAAGCTACTTTAAAGCTTTTTTCTCTTTCAAATTTGCTTTGAGGGATTTCCTTGTGGATTTAGCATAATGATTGTTTGTGGGTTTGTGTTTTTTTAGCTTAATTTAAGTTGATTTTAGTTTAGCTTGTAATTTATTACACTGGATGTGAAAATTAAAGTGTTCTTGATTTCTGGATACTGTTGACCTAATTTTAGGTGATGTGTCATCATATAAAGAAAAAAGTTGTTATCTGGGTTCTTAAATTTAGTTGGATTGTATATCATCCAATTTTATGGATTTATTTGGAAACATTATTGCACCTTTGCATATGTTTAAGGAAGGTATAAAGCTTATTAATATTGTAAACAGATATTCATGAAGCCACATTGATCACCAAGTACGTTGTATAGGAATTTCTATGTATATGTTTCGAGTCTAATAAGTATTACGGAGTACATGTTGTCTTGCACTCTTGCTATAAATAATAAATCAAGTGTTTAGTATATTGTATGCATCCATTACGGATGTCTCTTTGGTGTGTTTCCTTGGTGCATTTCATGTTTTTATGATCCAAAGTGTGCTTAAATGGATTTGTCATAGGTTATTAGGTACCAGGTATATCAATGTTCTATACAGTTGGAAATGTGTGCATATGCAAATCGTTTTTGTATGAACTACGTAAGCCTTTCCAGTTTTTATATTCGGAACTGTTATAAGGACACTTATGTACATATAACGTTTGACAAATTCTGCTCCATTTCGGTACTAGTTGTTGAGTATTTAGCATTTTGTTCAAAGACCCTGCAGCATGGTTTGGCTGCTCTGCTTATAGTTTGGGTTATTCAAAGTTATATAAGTTTAAAGGGTGTTGGATGTTTGTTTTAAAACTCATTACTTTATTGCGACAGTAAATTGCAATAATATGCTTTTCATGTTTGAATTAACAAATTCTGCTTCTTTTACTAGATGAGTTTAAACTGCTTATGATTTATATATTACAACTTCAAGCCAGATAAGCACATCCAAAATGCACACCCAAATACTCCCGTAGCTTCATATGGCTCATGTTGTAAAATTTATTATTAAAGATGTTTTCTTTATTTTCCTTCGTACCAGGCTTAAGCTACAGAGAGCTAAATAATGAAGGAAAGTTATAGGCTATCAGGTGCTAAAGGAATTTGCACCCTCTCCATAGTACAGTGGTATAATTGAAATATATTCGTTTGAGTCCTTTTTGGTTTCTTGTTTCATACTACAAGTTACAAATATGGTTTCGATGATAGTTCTTGAAGCTTCGGTTACTTTTTGAAGGATCCCATCGAAGTAATAGCTTCACGTACAATAAGGGCTTAAATTAGAAGTTATATCTTTCAAAGTTCAAATGGATGACAACGGGCATCGAGAAAATGGCAGACAAAAGCAACCCCAGGGTCAGGTATCATACTTATTTTATTTGCACCAGAGGTGACAGTTTTAACAGTCTTAGTTCGAAATGGGTCGATTTGTATTATCTCAAATAATTCAAAAATCAAAAACTTTATCTAAAATTGGAACTAGTGAGATGGGACGAAACTTGAATGTAGCCCAACTCATTTTATTTAAATCGTGGAATCAGATCGTTTCCCTCATCGTATATGACACATTATTTATTCGTAAGGAAATGAAAAAGAAAAGAAAAAAAGGTTCAAACCACATCAAAGATTTCTCATTTTGACATGAACCAGAACCACCTTATTATATCGTATTTTAGGGCATTAACTACCCCTACAAAGACAGAGTTTTTGCAATCCGCACTAGAAGTTGTCTATTTTGACCTGACCCACGTACTAATCCACCTGTTTCTGATGGGTGCATCTTCAGTGGCTAATGCAGCACCAGCCATCAATGAAGCAGATAATGACGATTATGGCAGAACGGGATGCAGCCATCCAAGAAAGAAATTTGGCCATGTCCGAGAAGAAGACCGCCCTAGCTGAGCGAGACATGGCACTCCTCCAACGAGATTCTGCTATTGCAGAACGCAATAGTGCCATCATGGAACGGGATAACGCCATTGCCACTCTTCAATACAGAGAAAACTCAATGACCACCAATAGCAACAACAATATATCGACCTCATGCCCACCTGGATGCCAAATCTCCCGTAACGTGAAACATATTCACCACCCACATCAATACCAACAAGAAGAAACGAGCTTGGGAGGTGGCAGTGGTGATGGGCAGCCAATAACGTCGCCTGCAAGCGAACCACCGAAATCCAGACGTACAAAACGCTCAAAGGACACTAAGTTGGTAACTACTAATAAGAAGACTTCGAGGTCAAGAAAAGTCAAATTGGAGTGTGATGATTTAAATAAGGCCATGTATGATGACACCCATGATTGGTCAAATGGCGGTGTTGATGACCTTAACCGTGGGTCCCTAACTGAGTGGAAGGATCAAGACCATGGTCTTAACCAAGTGTCGTATGATGATACTACGATGCCAATACCTGGTTGTTCGTGTACCGGGGTGTTACGTTCTTGTTACAAGTGGGGAAACGGTGGGTGGCAGTCGTCATGTTGCACGACTACCTTATCAATGTATCCACTCCCTTCACTTCCTAATAAACGACATGCTCGTGTTGGTGGTCGGAAGATGAGCGGAAGTGTTTTTAATAAGTTGATTAATCGACTTGCTGGTGATGGCCATGATTTGTCAAATCCGGTTGATCTTAAGGAGCATTGGGCTAAGCATGGGACGAATCGCTACATCACCATTAAATAAAAGTTTTGAACTGCATGTTTTCATCATGATTGAATGAAAATGGTGTTCATTACTCATTAGTATCCAGATATGAAATCTTGAAAGCATTAGTAGCTGTGTATTTGAAGATAAGATCTGGATCTAGTCTAAAACCTTGCATCAGTTGTTGATTTGAAGCATTGTAACTTGTATTTGTCATAAGTTTATACTCCGTGCATCTTAGCTAAATACATAGTATCATAAAATGTATCTGTTTGCAATGGTGAGATAGTTGCTGGATTTGTCATCGACTCGTATGTTACATCTAGTTAAGATCATTAAGCCTAAGAATCATAATTCATGCTAGCGATTGACATAGAAAATTTTGACTGAAACCATGAACTCAATTCTCTTCATGAAATACAACAAAATTCGACGAATTGAAAACTCAATTTCATTCCACACCACAAATATGTTTGGCTCACCAATGAAATTGAGTTAATTTCATTCCACAAATATGTTTGGCTCACCAATTCCCTCATTCTATACGTTACACGTAAAATTCTAATTACTTTAATGAATTTCAATTCCAAAAAAAATATTTCACAAACCAAATTTAGACACAAACCAAGAACCCAAATATAACAAATCTTGACCCAAACCATGAACTCAAACAGGTCTTTCAGGTTCCTCACGTTGTAACAAGGTTAAGAGTCGAAAACAAGTTGTGACAGACTTGCAGATTAAAGTCACAACGTCTATTTGGTAATGATCAGAGTTGCAGACTTTCAGTATAAAGAACACGTCTGAAGTAAACATCAAAAAACTAAATATGAAATAAAAAATAAAGTCACAATCCAAATAAAATAAAATAACAAACTGATAGAAACTAGTGTAATTACATTGTTTGAGTACGAATAACAGTTTACAGAATTTGATAATTCCCTAAATTTTAACTGTTACAAGCTCTAGCTTCAAGCAGTAATGCAGCATCCCAGTATCTCAACTGTAACACTGTCCTGCAAAAAAAAAGATTAATATCCAGCAAACAACAAAAGAAGCATTTCATGATAGGAAAATTAAAATACCAAACCATTTATCTAACTTGAAGATGCCTAGTACCAATATACCAATCAATAATATAGCAAAGGGTATACATCACATTCTTTTATGATAATTCCAGAATAGAATATCAACCAAAAAGAATCTGACGTATACTCCTTTGGTATAGTATTAATCAAAGGTATAGATTGTAATCATGATCTCTATTGAACAAATGATTCAGAAACATGTATAACACAACAAAGAGTACACATCAGATTCTTTCCATCACAAAATCGACAATCTCATACTATCTTTTAATGTAAGAGAAAAGAATCTGATATATATTCATTAATTGTAATAATATGATGCAATATTATATGTTATTGCCACACCCATCTCAACCAATCAACCCCATTTGCCCTATCACAAATTCAACAAAAAATAAGACTAATTAAAAAAAGGTGGGAGAGTGTCAGATCACAAATTCTCATCAAGATTTGATCAGACAGGGATAACTGTGTAAATAAATGATATCATCATACACAACCCACTTTACAAAAACCATTAAAACTTTAAAAAGATTGAAACTTTACAAAACCAACATCAAAATAAGCCTCAGACCGTCCTAGTTCATGATTTTCAACAAATTAGCAAGTATAAAAACTTGCTTTTCAGTAAACCATAATTATAAACTGTCATCAATGGCCAGCAAAACAGCAAATACATTGTATATCTTCGTAAAAAACAAACTTTATGCAAATAACATAAAAAAATAAAAAAAAGTTGATAATTAGAAGAGGAAAATGGCATCAGATCTTCCTATTCTGAGTAAGAATCACAATACACACATTACATAAATGTGTGTATTCAACTCGATTATATTAAACACATCATTTGGCCTATTTTCCTTAAAATTAAAGATTTTTGGAGAGAAGAAAAAAAAGGGGGTGGGGGGGCAATCAAGATTGAGAAGGTGTGACGGCGGTTGATAGATTAGGGGTTTGTAGGTTGTGATCGAGAAGTAGAGGTGAGTGATAGATTTATAGGCCATGTTTTCCGTCGTAAGGGTTTCGATCAACGGCTCATGTTGGGCCTAATTGGGCCAACCAACAAATAGTTTTAAAATGTCGTTTGTTGGGTTGGGCTTCATGACTTATATACGTCTAACGGTCTAAGTGTCTAACTCGTTAAAAGAGATCAAGGAGCGGTTCGATATTAATTTTGGTGATATTTTAAAACTGTCATTTGTCGGGTTGGGCTTGAGAATTTATATTTATATGTCTAATAACCAGTTAAAAAGAGGTCGAGGAGTGGTTCGATACTGATTTCGGTGTTAACTTTTAAGAGAAAATTACCTAGATAAACCGTCAATGTTTAGCTTTTTATTAAATATACTGTGTTAGATATTTTTCTCAAAAATAGACCGAAAAATCGTCAAAAGTGATTTAATAGGTGGCGATTTTTGTGATAGCCAATAAAGTCTCGCCAAGTGTCACAACTTTGTTGCCAATCAACGAAAAATCGCCTGTTAAAGGTAACTCGCCAACTCGCCACGTGTCAATAAAAATCGCCAAAATAGAAATTCAATCGGCGACTTGGCCATTTTTTTGAAAATTGGGTAGGTGGGTGGTTGGGTGACTTGCGACTTCTTAACTATAGTTTTACTAACGAGGCTCGAGAAGATAATAATTAAATTCATCTAACCTGTAACCCATGTCGTTCAGCATGATACTTGTTATCACATTCAAGTCTCTCCACTTCCACATACTTGTCAAATGAGGCATAGACATCGTGGCAGCCTTTGACATCACGCTGGAGGTCTGATACAGTGGCCAAAGCTTGGTAACAAACTAGAAGTTATGATTTATCAATAGCATGCCATCATACAACAGAGATGTACCATTAAAAGATTCCTTCCTAGTTGATTTGTAGTCCACATTTATGCATTAAATCGCATAAAGTGGTGTTTGACACGAAACCCAATTCTTCACAAAAAAGTCACCAAGTCGCCGGAAGAATATTGCATTTTGACGATTTTTTTGTACACGTGGCAACTTTGTGGTTGGCGACATATGCGTTGACTGACGAATTTTCCTTTGACCGACGACTTTTTTTTAACACGCGGCGAGTATTCATTGGCTATTATAAAAATCGCCAAGTCGCTGACCAGTCAATTCTATTTTGGCGATTTTTCGGTATATTTTTGAAAAAAAATGTCTAACATGGTACATTTAATAAAAAGCATAGCGTTGACGGTTTATCTAGGTAATTTTCTCAACTTTTAAACTCCTAGTATACTACCTGGTATGATTTGGGTGAATCGTCATTGGGGTTAGCCCATTGCATTTTAACACCAAACTTAACGGTCGGATAAAAACGGTGCTTATAAAATCCACCATCAAAATTGATAATCTATCAAATATATGCATTAACAGGTTGTATCGTACAACTTGTTAATGCATATGTTTGGTTTATTTATCAATTTTGATTGGTGGTATATACCAGTAGCCATATAAAAATGGGTAACATTAGGTGGATCAGCGTTAAATTCTTTTAAGTGTAATAGATGGATTGATTTTGGTGCAAAATTCTTGAAATATTTTCAAAAGAACAATTTTTTTTATATATATACAACTGAAATGTTAAAAATATCATTATTATAAGTTTGAATATTTTCTCTTTTTTCATAAAAAATGAATTATATTATGATTCTATAAATTTTCTTATAATTTGTCAAATACTGAAATTTATCACGATCTTTTTGCCTTTTTCAAAAATTGCAGTCAAGATTACACAATATCAATACACCGATCCACGCGTGGTGTTCTCAACACGATGAAATTGGGTTGCAAGCGTGTCAACTTGATAAATTCATTCAAAAAACTTGTTTGAATCAAAATTCAAGTTTTCAACTAGTTTTTGCCGTCCCACTCTTTGGGTGTTGTTTTGCAAGTTGTTTTATACCTCGTGTACATTTGGGTTCTATTTGAAGTACTTGTATTTAAAACTAGTACATAACCCGCGCAATGCGGTGAGAACATATATTAAAATCAGTAAAATAAAAAGTGAATAAACGCTGTAAAAGTTATTCGAAATACATGGCTTAAAGAAAATATCTGGACAAAAACGAAGCTGCATGTGAAAATGTATATGGGTACATTATACATATCGCGTTCATATGGTGACATGAAAAGGAAAGGTGAACATCGATATATAAAAATTACTTAAAATGGTTGTTGTCGTCATACACTATATAAAACAGTTACAATTGAAAGTTAAGTACCGTGCACACTCAATGACATAATAGAAAACCAATGCATGAAAGCGAAAATTAAAATGTTCTTCTAAAAAGTTAAATAACAATAAGTTACACTCACATTCTTATGCCCTACACATCGCGTAGCACTTCTCGATATACCACATTTGAAGTGTAGACTCCTTGTTGACTAAATTCTTTGGCAGGCTAACTAACACCTTTGTATTCTCACGTGATGTACCTCTAGATAATGCGACGTAAAGTTGACCATGGGAAAATACCAAGTCTAGTAAATAAACACCAACATTAGAGATAGTTTGACCTTGAGCTTTATTTATTGTCATTGCGAAGCTAAGGCGAACGGGAAACTGTTTTCTCTTCAATTTAAAAGGGAACATGTCATCTTCAGAGGGACATAGAGGAATTCTTGTCAAAAACATCCTTTTTCCAGCATGTTGTCCAAAGGCTATTTCAGAATCGATGGCGCTGGGTTGAAAGGCTCGACATATTAATCTTGTACTGTTGCATAATCCAATTGATAGGTTGATATTCCGTAACAGTATAATTGGACATCCAATTTTCAGCCGAAGTGAATGAGGGGGCAAGCCGCTAACATTTAGCGAGTTTAGAAATTCCATAGGATAGAAGTTGTTTCGATCATCTTCGGCTACATCAAAACTGTAGTAAACTTTTTCCTCGCCACAAAATCTATCGATCATCTTATCATTAATCTGGTCTACATGATCATTTTTTGTCGATAATATTGCCCTTGAGGTTATATAATCAGAGGAATTTGAGTTGAGTTGCAAAGGAGGAAAGACTGCATTGATCAAAGCATCTTTTGATTCATCATCTTTAGTGTAGGGAATGGCCATACCATCAGGTATGCGAATAAAGCTTTCTTCAATCATCTCTTGATCTCCATCCCCGACTCGTAAAAGATAATCTGAAAACCACGGATCGGTTCGTGCTCTCATATTTATAGTTAAGCGCATCTTTTTAATGATAGACCAAAGTGGTGACATTCGTAAGCTAGAGTTGACAATTTGTGCTCTGGTTCCGCGTCTCACGACTGGCAGCACCTGTCTAAAATCGCCTCCCAATACCATTATCTTCCCACCAAATGAGAGTCTTACCCCCGTAATATCTTGCATTGTTCGATCTACTGCCTCCACAGCTTGCCTTTTAGCCATAGATACTTCATCCCATATGATTAATTTGGCAGACATAAGTAGTTGAGCAGTCCCGCTTTGTTTTTTAATGTTGCACACAGAGTTATTAGCAAGATTGATGGGAATCTTGAATCGCGAGTGAGCTGTTCGTCCTCCTGACATGTTATTCGCTGCCGCACCTGACGAAGCCGTCGCGAGTGCAACATGACCACGGGAACGTACCACTGCAAGTAAAACTTTGTACAAAAATGTTTTCCCAGTTCCACCCGGGCCGTCTACGAAGAATACTCCTGGACAGTTTTCGTCTACGTGTTTCATGATGATATCATATGCTGCTTTTTGATCAGAGTTGAGGTAATCTCGATCACGTAGGTGATCGTCATCCACAACTATTGAGTACTCCTCTTGCACTTCACGATAACCTGCAGACTCTGAATTGATATCCGCGGTTATATTTGGAAGATCAAAATCATTAATATTCTTGCTCATAGACTGGAGAAATACCCCAATGTCCGTAAGTACCATATTTTGAACTCGCTCAAGGCTACCGCAATTGCGCCTATAGTCTTCAGAAATTGAATCGAAATGATCATTCCATAACTTTCTGACATCTCCAGGCTCGCAAAAAATGAGTATAGTCACGAATAAACTTCTCAGAGCACTTGGAAACTGGAAAATAGCAGCGTCCGTTAAACACTGTGAGATGTCGTCGTCGTTTTCTATTAACCCTCTCTCCGCTTTTTGAAACGTGGAGTATAATACTCTGTTGACTGTGTAAAGGTCTTCAAAGCATGTAGGCCCTTTAACATGTGACAAAAGTACGCGGAGGTAGTACCGCTCTCCTTCGGCTGGGTTTGCTGAAACTAGACGGCCCCTCATTTTTTGACCTTTTTGAAGATGCCAACGACGTTTCCCAACATCCCATGTGAATTGTTTTGGAAAATATTTATATAGGCATTCCCTCGCAACCGCATTCACTTTATTCACATCGAAAAATGCAGTTAGCATCGATCTTTTGTCCCTCTCTCTGTCAACAATATCTGTCATTGTGTCGCTATCTCTGAATCTTACCAATTGGTTATTCGGGAGATGAATTTGTAATGCCATGACATAAGGGTGAATTTGAGAAAGGGGAAAGCCAAAAATCCTCCACATTGCCTCTGGAGGTGACACGTAACGTGCATCTTGAAAATTCTTTATCTCGTTAACTGTCACTTTTTCTGCGTCTGGATGTTTGTCATGACCCTTGTAAACGTATTTGAAGACATATTTCACCGATGTGATACTTGAACAGGCCTTAACATTCATGTGACATTTAAACATCATTAGTAACTTTGGGTTCTACGGGACCACCCATCGGTTATCGACAGGTTTAGTTCGTACGTTAACCGTGATTCCGTTGACTCTTCTACGATACAATGGATATGAGTCATCACCTTGTATCGTGGTTTCATTGAATTTCCTAGGATATTTCCAACGACATTGCTTCGGCTCACCTTGCATACATGAGCAGTTAGGCCCTGAATTGCCACACGGACCGTGGATCATATGCTTCTGTTGGGTTTTCTATTCCCTAACTAGATTAATAAGCGCAGCGGAATTATAACAAAATAATTAATCTAAGGCAATTAGGAAACTAAACCCTAAGGGATCTTAACTTGAATAAATAAAAGCAATAAAATAAATAAGATAAATAAGAAATTACTAACCTTTGAGAAAACCAATTTCTCACGCGTAGACTAATAATCAAAACCTTCTTGCTTGGTGGCGAGTGCCCAAACTAGAACACCTCTAATGCTTCACACCCATGAACCAAGAGAAATTCCCAAGTCTCTTATGGTCACGACTCTTAGTCGTAAAACTCTTACATGGAGCAGGAATAAGAAAGAGAGAAAGGTACAAGGAAAGCTTAAGGGTTAGGCCCCTATTTATAGGGGAGGAGGAATGCCTAGGGTTCATATCCCAGTCGATGTGGGACAACCACATTTCAATCCATACGGCGTATGGATGATTATTCCAGAACATTCTGTCAGCCGTTCCAACGCCTTACAACCCTAGCATCCATACGGCGTATGGAAATTCCATACGGCGTATGGATGAATTTTCAGATTTTTCCTTTTCTTTTAGTTTCTAATTAATATTCAATTAATAAACTAAATATAATATTAATTCCAATTAATATTATTTCTCTTATTTATTTCTCTTACTGTTCATTGAGGGCGACCCAAAAAGGACTCCACTTTTAATGATGTACTTACCAATTAGTTATGATATTGGACACTATTCCAACAGCTTCACCACCAGCTCATGCATTTTTGGATGCTTTATTGGATCCGGAATTTCAGCGCACACCATCTTGTCGTAGTTGTCTGGACTGGTCATCTTGTGCCCTTGTTTCATTATAAGAAGAAAATGTGCATGCGGTAAACCACGTTTTGAAACTCAATGACATAAACATGTGCCCCGACCTCGCCAATTATATGTTATTGAAAAGTTGATCCTTAAGATCCTCTAAATTTGCACGAAATGCCCTTGCAACCAACCCTGGTCGATCTTGTGCTGTCTGACCGGGTAATAAATTATCTTTAATTTCATCTCATTGTGGATTGCACGTCATTGTAAGGAAGACGTCAGGTTTTCCATCATCTAGAACTAAAGTCATTGCATCAATAAAACATCTACGCATGTCACGTGGACCTCCGAAAAAAGATGCAGGCAACACAACCCGTTGTCCAACTCTTCCAGGATGAACTTCACCAGCATTGACACAATCAACAATACCTTGGTATAGATCCGCTCTTATCCTGGACTGGTTCCTTGCACAAAAAAGCAAACGTGAAGTCTCCATCTTTATGTTGATATCTACCGCAAATTGTTGTAATAATCTCCCACCTAATAGAATCAGACTTTTGGCAGGACGAATTTGGAACTTGTAAGCGTAGTACTCTCGCATAGTAACTGTCGTTCTACCCTTTCTTGTTTCAGTTCCTGCATAACGTTAAATATTAGTACATTATATACACATTTAAATGCACTTATAAAGACATAGAAATTTGGTGGTGCAAGAACGATCGAACCTTCTGCATTTTCCTCAACATTTTTGTCACCATCAACAATTTCATTGATGGATACTCCATTCCTTGGTATTTTAGAATGCCATCCAGGCTCACCGTTAGGGAAAAATAAAGGATAACATAATGGATCGTAACAGGCATAGTGAGGTTGAATCGTTTGACTACGTTTAGACCTCCCATAAATTACAATACTTCTCTCAAATGAAGTGATGTTATCGTTACCTTCAACCTAGATACCAGTAACCTGGAATATGTTAGAGTACAATATGAAGTATTAAATGCGTGTATATAACTTATGATGCTATAACATTAAATATATAAAATGAACAAACTAACTTGCCAACCTCGGATGTAGTAGGCCGGTTCTACACCCTTTGGTCAAGGTTCACTGATGCATTTAAAGTTACTCTATAGTTATCGAGCGGTCCCAACTCAGCCATGCTACGAAATGTCCTTACATAGGGATTTGTCGCTAGAACACGTGTAAGTCTTCCAATGACATTCCTATCAAGATTTGGCCACGCTAGCCTTTGAGAAAGCTCGGTTTCAGCATCATAAAAATACAACTGCAAGTATCTAGCCTGTCCATCCCTTGGAACTAATTGGTCGATTCTATGATATATTGCTCCCATAGCACGAAAGTTATATACTCCAGATTTTGAATTGGCATATCTGTCATCCAACTTCACACCCATGGATGCGAACAAAAAATTGGTGTTGTATTATAACACCCCTCTTTCTAATACCACAATATTATATTATTTTAATAGGAAGCGTATATTACAAAATACATTTCATTACTTTATATTAAATAATGTACATAAACAGTTACGTATTCAGATCACACCAAATTAAAACTGTTTAACAAATACTTAAAATGGGGTATTATATTTTACAAAACAAGGTTTATACAAAACCATATCAGAGTCACAATTCGTCAAACTTTCCCTGCCGAAGCATCCACTTCCTGACTACCCACATAGTAAACAAAATCTGCAGGAAGTAATATGAGGGATTAGCACAAAGCTAAGTGAATAGATTTATCACACACAATTCAACTTAGCTTAACCATGAGTTTACACCAAATAATCGTAAACACACATATTTCAATGAGGATCGGTGGCTCTTGAGATATCATAATACCCGGGGATTCCCAAAGAACACTTAACGTCAATCTGTATGGCCAATACAGAATAGACCGATAACTACTGGTTATTAAACTCATACACATGTCTCAAACACAACAAATGAATCAAAACCTGTGTAATTCACATAATAACCAAAAGTCCAACTACACGTTGACCTCAATAATCTGATACACAAATATTCACATATCACGTAGATTCATAGTCAATAATCAAGACTAAACAGTCTAACACATATCTACGTTTACTTGTTGCAACCAAACAGTTACAACTAAATCAAATGGTGAGTTCTAAATCCACTCACCGATACCTCTGACGTCTCCACACTCAGGATTCTTATATCACTGAGTCTTAGGTTGATCTGAAACAGAAAATCAAATATAAGTTAGAAATTCGTTCCATAATCATCATCAGAGCATATTTATCAAATCAGGTAATCCCTGAAGTCTAGTCAAACAAAAGTTTATTCAAAATGAAATTAGAAAATCCCGAAATGACGTTTAAAAACTGAAAAATGCCATTTTCGGGCCCTAGATGACCCCGAATGGCCAAAAACTGCCTAGACTCTTAGAATAGAGCCGGGATCATTAGGTCGTTTCCGAGTGACCATGCGAATTTCAATCCAATCCGAGTTAGTGAAATTGTCACATGTCCGTTACCCCGAAAAGACTTTACGCATTTTCAAAATTTGCGAAATAAAAAGTTGTAAAAAAAACTCGGTTCGCAACTATCTCAACTCGCAAGGTCAATTCGGTTCGCAGAAACTCGACTCGCAACGAAATAACTCAGTTCGCACAGCCATCTCGGCTCGCAGAACTCAATTCGCATAGGGGAACTCAACTCGCTTCGCAAGTTCAACTCGCAAAGCAATATCTTGGTTCGCAAGAGCTCGGTTCGCTTCGCAGAACTCAACTCGCTTCGCAACAAGAACTCAGTTCGCAGGACGAACTGGGTTCTGCGAGTTTCGTTGTTCTTACGAGATTTACGAACCAAAACTCATCAAAACTTTAAGGAACTCAATTCTATGGTTTCTAATACATCTACTAACATCATATACCACCTAATAACACCAAATAGCAACATAACAATCTTTAATTTGGTTTAATCACTCAAAACCCCAATTTATAAAACTCAAAATTAAACTCACTTCTTGGTGAATATGAAGATAATATGATGTAGATGATGATGTTGCTGTTTGAAATCGAAATCACAGAAACCTAGCTTAATTCTAACTTGGTTATGGTTTCTTTGAACTTGTAAGTTTGCAAAGTGAAAATGAAGAAAGTGTTAAAACTTGAAAACATATGAGTTGCAAAGTCGGTTTACAAACCGACTCACATTTTTAAATGGTATAATTTTATACCCGTCCCAAATCTATTGTCTGGAACCTAAAACCATTTGCGAGAATATTAATTTTATTTTACCGTTATCTGTAATAATTTAAAACAACTAATAGTTTACTATCCACAATAAGTTCTGGAACTTATTTATCTAAGTTTCACAATATAATAATATCGAGTAATTCCTAAAACAATTAAATAATCAAATTAAATTAAGAAATTACCAGACCAGAAAAGAGGGTGTTACATGTATGAACGTATGTTGTGCCTGAACATTTCACCTACATCAGATTGCAAAGTGAAGAGATGATAAAGTTCTTCTGGAACCACATGGTCTGCCAGTTTGGTCTTGCCATTCATGCAACAAAAGCTATGGTATTCAAACTGAAACTGAAATGCTCCACAATGCCTACAAGGTTTTTGTTTCTTCAATACACGATGATCTTTAGGGACACCATTGTAAACAAAATCATACGGATCATCATGGGAGTGTTCAGTTCCAAGTGTTGGACTAACACCTGCTACATAATTAACTCCTACATGATACGGAATTTTAAAATATACATTATGCAAAAAATATATGTTTTAGAAAGGTTGTTTGGAATACTACTTTAAATACCAACCTGTTGATGATTCACCGATGACCGTCTCAAATTGCGGAAGTAGTATACCACTCTCATAATGTTGGTATTTAACATTATGCAAAGAATATATGTTTTAGAAAGGTTGTTTGGAATACTACTTTAAATACCAACATGTTGATGATTCACCGATGACCGTCTCAAATTGCGGAAGTAGTATACCACTCTCACGTTCAGTGCCTATACAATAATAGATATAAAAATTGTCAAAAATTACTACGTTTTAACATGTTGGTTAGGAAGAAGAGCATGTTACCACCTAAGCTTTCAATATTTGTCATGGAACTTGCAGTTAGGTGACTACTCACTTGACTCGTAGCACTTGTACTGCCATTATTTTTTTCCAAACTTCGTTGATGATAAGCTCTGTTCCACAACTTCCTTTTTTGAGCATCTTCATTCGTAGAGGTAACCTTTTTTTGGGTACTTGGTTTGGGAGACAATATTCTTTCACATGGGCTAATATTTTCTTTGTTCCAACTTACGTTACCATGCAAGTTCGAGGACTGATTTGCTTTGGACGTTGTTCCATGCACTAAATTTGTGTAATATGATGAGCTGTTTATTCTCCGATTTTCTAATCGGTCTGATAACACCATTTCAGGAGTTTGTATGTTCATTTGAGTCGATGTCGCTCCAGTTTGATTTTCCATAAGAGGTGAACATTAGATATTTCCTTCACCATTAACTATGTGTCTCAATTTGTTCTTTTCCCTTTGTCGTGCATTTGATTCTTTATTGACTGATATTCCATATTCGTTTATCTACAAAGCAATTTTCAAGGATAACATGTATTATAATTATATGTAAACTTTAATAGAATGTATAGTACTAATTATAAATTAATTACAACAGAAATACCTTTTTGCGAATCCACTTGTGTTTGAGAAACATCACCATTAACCACTTTTCTCAGTTTGTTAATCTCCTTTCTCCTTGCATAATATTCTCTTTGATATTGTCTACGTTTTTCTAGAACAACAACAAATGCCCTTTTATGATAAATGCATAGTAAATTTATATAATATATATATGTTGTAACGCATACCTTTGACAGTCTCTTCGTAAGATGTAGTGACATCACAATTTACAATTGTCTCACCTCGATTTGTAACTGAAAACTACAATAAAAAAGTTGGTTAAAATTCATCGTTTAAGTAAGGATATCAAAGTGTAGACACTATAAGAGTACAAAAAGTCAGCACGAACGTTTAGTATTCAAAAGTAAATTTTTTTGTTTACACAAACATAATTTGTTTGGTGATTGTGAAACAACGGCATTTCTTATATAACTTGGTAAGTTAATGATATTAATTAAACATATTGAGTAGCATCAAGTTGTTCATTAAACACATTCATAATTTGAAAGAAATGGTCCATCATCTTATAGTATCTTAAAACGTTACAATGTGATCAACATCTAAGGAAGAAATAGTTATATTAAATAAATTGGCCGTAAACAATTATGTTTTTGGTCGACAAAGTATTTATAAATATTCGTTTTATGGTTTTCGTTTTTAGTTTGAAATATGATGTATTTAATTCTTATATTCGCATGGAACCTAAAAGCTCAGATATGATTAAGATATTAAAATTATTGATTATTATTATTCATTGCATAAGTCGGTTGCGTTACTTTAATTCGAAAAAACGACTCTTGGAAATATTGTAGGGTTTTAAGTTTTATGAAACGGAATTTATGTTGACGTATTACGTTTAGCGGAACTCACGTGTTACCTTTGTAAGGGCATTGGAAATCTTCTACACAATTTGTAGAAGATATAACATGGTTTTAGTTTTCATTTTTTATTTTTTTCTGGTGGGTTAGGAAATAGTTATACACAATGTTTATATAAAAAAAAGCAAAAAACTGACGTCGAACTCATATGAAATCGTGTAACTGATAATAAAATACAGACAAAGACAACCTCAATTGTCACGCAACATATTAATGTCTAAAAACAAAGAAATAAATTTAAAAGGAGTGACGTATAAGTTGCATAAATAGAAACTTCAAACTAAAATTCCACGTCAGCCAAAATGTTATGCAAGCATATCTTCAATGAACTTAGCTTCAGGCATATTCGGCTTGAACACAATATTGGTTAAGCTGGTAGACTCTAAAACCTTGACTATATATATATATATATATATGTGTGTTAATAATACATTAGTTGAGTTCCGTTCAAATGATATAATTTAATAGAATATAGATGTGTTATATTTTACTTTCTCCATGGCGGGTAAGCTTAACCCTTGAAATGTATACCACCCAATTCTCTAATATTCCTCTTGCGAGCATGCAGGGGAGTGTATGGAGACCGTGATACAAAACCAACTTCATGTGTTGACCCCTACTCGGCATATTTTGTCGTTAACATACAATTTTATGAAATTGTTTGTAAATCAAATTGTTGACTATTTAATAATATAAATGATAATCGATAGATTGTAACCATAAATATATATACACTTACGTATGGTCGTGTAGATACATTTCATATGCTCCAACTTGATTTATGAACCTTATAAGCTTTCCTTGAAAAATCTTCCTAACGACATCTAAAAGTTAATTTGTTTATATATATATATATATATATATATATATATATATATATATTAGATTTGTTAATTTTTAAGTCAACAAAATATAACTATAGCACACAATTCAAAATTTACCAATCAACATTCTTCTCTGCGAATCATCCGTTGCATAGGTTCCAAGTGAAGACACGTTTGGGTATATTGGAAACCCAATTGACTCGATGCGCTCAAACTTTGTCTTATTGGTAACGATGATTTCCCAATCATCGCGGTTGAAAGAGTAACCCTCGAAACGTGGGTAGTCAAGGCACGAGTGTCGTCCTTCAACTTGAAAGTGCCCAATTTTATAAATATTACCTAATAACCCCATGTTTTCATACTTTTGTATCAATTTACTTGAGATCACTGCTGTCATTCGCTCTCTCTATTAAGAAGTAATGTAAGATATGGGGGAGGGGAAATAATTTGTATACGTTTAATATAAGCTAATATATTGGAATAAAGTTTGAAACTTACGCTTGCATCTAGCAAAAACAAATATAGTTTGTTGTTTTTGGTGTCCCTCCAAATGAACACTACTCAAGCCGCCTTAAAGTTGAACCACACATGATGTTGATTTAGCGAAGAGTTTGACGTTGTCATGAGACAAATCGTGCTACAAATTTGTTTGGTGCAAAAGGATTAATGCTGATAAATTGGTATGTATAAGATAGATATATATCACATCACATATAAAAGTAGATAAGTAAATAACTCAATATACTTTGTACAAGTGGTTGTGGTAATTGATTAAAAAGTCTGTTGGTATCCTAATTGATATAAGTAGATAAGTTTCTATATTAATATTAATATTAATATTTCGGCCGTTGTATAA
Organism: Pseudognaphalium luteoalbum; assembly: GCA_963422505.1. Taxonomy (NCBI): domain Eukaryota; kingdom Viridiplantae; phylum Streptophyta; class Magnoliopsida; order Asterales; family Asteraceae; genus Pseudognaphalium; species Pseudognaphalium luteoalbum. Next base: position 8,811,545 of record OY730193.1, on the reverse strand, counting down.
TATATACATATATTTATTATATATTAATATAATAATAAACGATTAATATTAAGATGAGTCATCAAAGGAAGTAGTCATGTGACCACCTCCACCAGAAAACTTGTAAAAGCCTTGTATCTATGTTAGATCTCCAAGACTCCAAATATGCTTAACCTCCATCTGTTGTTTCGATTCAAAAAATTTCTTTTATTTACGACAATCTGTATACGAAGTCTCAGTGTGTGATTTCAGTCGGGGTTTCTCATAATCGTACTTTAAACCAGGAACGGAGACAGGGCGGGGGCAGCGTAGGCAACCGCCCCCACTAGAATTTTGAAATTACATAAAAAAGAAATTTTTGTAAGGTATTAATGACATTTTAAAATTTCCGTCTCAACTAAAATGCAGAAGAGCAACGAAAAAATTTATTTCGCCCCCACTAAACTTCAAAATAAATAAAAAATGTTTATTTCGCTCCCACTACTTATATTTCCTGGCTCCGCCCTGGTAAATAATCAGTGAAGATGGTGGAGTAATAACTACACTTGGTCCCCGGAATAATAACCACAGGTTCGTATTCCACCTAAATTTTTGGACGTGTTTTTAATTTTGTATCTACAATAACAATTTAGGTAAAAAAAGAAAATACTATATAACAATTGTGAATCAATGTTGTTTACCTCAACATTCAGGTCATCATTAACCGCATTCACGGTGGTCACATGGCTTGCAGTCGGCACATGGTTTGGAGATGCTAACAAACGGTAACCATTGCTATTGCATTGTATGTTTTGATTCATCTTGAGGAGTTGAGTGTTTCGGAGATAAGAATGATTTGTATGTTTGATTCATCTTGAGGAGGTGAGTATTTAAACTAATGTGAAGTCCTGTTTAAATGGAAATGATATGATTTTTAAGATCAAATCGTTCCTGTGAAATGGGGATTGTTAGGCCACTCCCAACGCTCTTCGTCGCTTGTTGTCGGTTTGAACCGACGAGACCGACGACGATGGCACGGCCTGGTCGGTTGGCTCGTCGGTTGGGCCTCTTCAGTTTGGCGACGATTCGTCGCTTGTTTGCGTGGGACCCAGCAACTTGTTTTTTTTTTCTTTGTAACCGTTTAAAAAAAAATAAAAAAATCAAACTTTTAAAATTAAACATTCCCCCTTTTTTAAACTTTTAAACTTTTAAAATTTTTAAATTTTAAAAACTTTTAACCTTTCCTCTTTTCTAAAAAAACTTTTACCTATAAATATACTTACATATTACACTCATCTTCACACAACAATTTACACAATAAACTATCTATTTCACCAACTCTTTCACACAACTTTTAACTTTTAAAATGTCTTCCAATTCCGATCTTGAAGATTTGCAGGCGCTCAACGACATTTTCGATCCGGAATGGGCGATTAATGTTATCAACGCCATATCCTCCGAATCGGAAGACGAAGAAGTAATTCCGATCCCGAGAGCTCCCCGTCGATACTTTCCAAGAGATCGCGAAGCAACGAGCCAACGTCTGTTTCAAGATTACTTTGCCGACATCCCAACATTTCCGGCAGATGTATTTCGACGTTATTTTCGGATGAGTAAGCCATTATTTATCCGTATATGTCAAAATATTGTGTCTTATTCTCAAGATCCGTTACCGGAATACTTTGCATATTTTCGTCAACGTATTGACGCAATCGGCAGACCCGAGTATGCTCAGAAGCATCGATTGTATGCATTGGCCTTGGAGAAATTGCCAGTAGCATGGCAAGGTCAATATACTAGAGGTGATCAAGGGCATCCAACTATCATGCTCGAAGCAGTTGCGTCTTATGATTTGTGGATTTGACACGCTTTCTTTGGTCCCGCAGGCTGGAGCAACGACATTAACGTTCTTAATCAATCGGATTTGTTCTCCGATTTGCTACGAGATAGAGCTCCCCAAGTTAACTTTACGATTGCTGGACAACATTTCACAAAGGGATATTATCTGGGGGGATGGAATTTATCCGGAATGGGCGACAATTGTTAAGTCGTTCAGGCATCCACTAACTCAAGCCGAGGCTCGCTTCAAAAGATACCAAGAATCTGCAAGGAAAGATGTAGAACGAGCATTTGGTGTGCTTCAAGGCCGTTGGCAAATCATCAAGAATCCTGCTAGACCATACAGCACTAACAAAATAAAAAGAATAATGTATGCTTGTGTTATTCTACACAACATGATAACAGAGGATAATGGCCGAAATATGTGTGACCTGGAAGAAGATTATCCATCTGAGCCGTCAAATAGACCAAATCGCTCATGGAAAGAAAGAGTTGCAACTTCTTTGCGGATGGACAAGGAATTACGGGATCGGGAAGTTCACCATCGACTTCGCAATGCTCTAATCCAACACATTGCGCAACTTCCACCAAATTATCGTGTTCGTTAGGATTTGTTGTCATTTTTATTTTTAGGCATTGTGGTAATTTTTATTTTTAGGAATTGTGGTAATTTTTATTTTTAGGAATTGTGGTAATTTTTATTTTTAGGAATTGTTGTAATTTTTATTTTTAATGGAATGTTTTAATTTAAATTATTGTGTTTAATTTAAATAGTTTTGTTTTAATTGATTAAAGAATTGGTCAGTGGGTCCCAGAAATATGAAGTGATGGATTAGGGATGGGAGGGGTCTGTCAGTTTCAGTCAGTTTTCTGAAAAAGCTGACGTGATGCTGTCAGTTTCAGTCAGTTGAATTTAGGGTTGGGAGTGACTTTATGAGTTTTATGGAAGTTTTAATTATTGTTTCTGACTTTTTCAAATGTATTATTACAGTTGACAGCTTGTGGAATAAAATGGGCAAAGACATTTGTTTCTGACTTTCTGTAAATAGATTGAAGAAGACATTTGTTTCCTTTTTCACATGAGTTACCATTCACTGGCTTAAATCTATTGGAGTAAAAACAAAATTGATATGGTTGAAAAGGGCACTTTGGAAATATTGATTATTTTAAGATAAGAAGTGGGTAGTTGAAACCAAAAAATGGTTTATAAGTAGTAGAAAAGAAAATCTTAATTTTTCAACACAACTAACTAATTACACGTCCCTTACATTTTTTGGATACGGACATAATAATCTCTTACTTTTTATTATTATTTTGAATTTTAAAATAAAAAAGTGTGCTAAATATGTCTAAACAAGTTACGTAAATATGTGTTTATTCATGTCATTGTTTAACATTAAACGCAACATTAGATTTACATGTATAATGGGCAGATTTTTTTTCCACGTAAGTTTTGCTTTTTGGACCAAAATAAGTTGCCAAACGATCATATGATGTGACCTATGTTGTTTTGGTCAAAAATTACCCTAAGCAATTAAGTGCACAAATATGTAAAGTGAGGTATTGGTGTTTGTAGTTACTTCCAAGATAATTATGTAGAAACACGATTATCTATATGAGTAAATAATAATTTTGAATGAAAAATGTGGTTTATATCTATATAAATGTTGATCCTTGTTAAAGAGATGATTAAATAAGAAAACACGTGTTTGTAAATAAGATTATTTCAAAAGTTTAAGAAAAATGCAAAGTATTTTCAGGATAATGCAAGTTATGCAATAAAAACATGATTGCGATCAATAAATATGCATGAAACAGATTGATAATACAAATTTTATAATAAAAATGTGATCACAAGCAAGATGAATACGTATACTTATGATAAATGCAAGATAAAATCAGGATAATGAATGAGTTATGATCAAAAGATCAATAAAATGCAAATCAAACAACGAAATTGTAAAGTAAATGCGATCGACACAAGGATATACGAGGAAAGCCCTTGATCTTGTTAGATCGCCGACATAAAACCTCGGGAAGGAAAAATCGTTCCTTGCCTTTGTTGATTTTATTGCTGAAATTAAGGATAATACAGTGAATGAGCACAATATGATCGAACTAAAGTGTGTGTGTGATGAATTTGGTGAAAAAGATGAAGCAAAGTGTGTTTTGATCGTGTTTTGTGAGAGTTCTAAGTGTTATCAGTCGTGGTTGTGCAGAGTTAAGTGTCTCATATCGATCATATGCCTCCAACTTATAGTAAATATAATATAACTAACTTTCCGAAAAATCAGGGATCCTCCTGGGATATTCGGGATCCTCCAGTCATCTACCTTGACTTGTTATTCCACACGTTTTCTGACCTCTTCCAAGCCTTGATCCTTAAATATAGGCATGATTGACTCACGTTTAACTCCTGGTAGACTTGGTCAATATACACAACGGTCAAATAAAGATTAGTGGTGTTTCACCCGACATACCGAATATATCCTGGAACCTGATCACCTGGGATCCTGAATATCCAAGATCCTGAACAAAAACTAACAAATAAACATTAGTAACATCTGATCCCAAGATACTTAACATATTCGGGATCCTAAACATATTTGAGATCCTGAGTATTTCTAAGATTTCTATAGTACTCAGGATCCTGAATATACCTAAATACTTATCTATAATCGGGATCTTTGATCCAAGTGTGATCCTGGATATATCCAAGATCTTGATTACCTGTATCATATAAACATAGAATCTCAGGATCCTTAGTCTTAACTTTATCCTGAACATATGCATGATCCTAGATATAATTTTCAATAGTAATTAGAGACTTCAGGATCCTGTATCCTAACTATAAAATTTAGCCCCAAACAATTGCCTCCAAGTTGTGTTATCTTCAGGACCCTGATGGTGACACAACTTCTAAAAATAAACATTAAATAAATGAGGCAAGATATTACCGTTCATTGGTAACCATGTCCACGTTGATTGAGTTTTTGATAAGTATAAACCATTTCATACCTCATTTACATGACTTCAAAATTCATAATGGCTTGGGCTACATATTCTTCGTCAAGTTTCAATGAAAAATACCACAATGATTTTAAAAACCGATAAACATACCTGAATCCTGGGTTTAATCCGATATTAATATCGCTCGGTTGAGATCCTGTGAAACATTTTCATGTGGTACTTCTGGGTTTGTCTCCTCGAGCTTCCTTTCACCATTTTCTTGATTTTTCTCTCTGGCCAAGCTATGTTACTCCCAAACCGTACTCATGGCTTGGCGTAGTTTTTTTATTTATCCAAAGCATCATGGATTTCCATGACCTTGATCATGACGTTTCTTCAAAAATCTCTACAAATCAACTATCTTCAGGATACTGAAGGGATGCCCCAATTCCTGTCAATGTTATACATACTTGGGTTGTGCCAATAATGAGGTTAACCTGATACGGTTAGCCATTGTGGTGTTCAAGTGGTTTATGTTGACCACTTAGTCTTTTTGAGCATTCAAATTTCCGCTTGTGGAACTTTTATTCAGGATAAGCTAATCCCGAGTGTGGATTGGCTTGGTTTGATTCGTTACACTCCGTAATTTATGTGGATAACCCGTTAGAGTGTATTGAACGACACTAAGGTGGTGTGAATCGAATGGATACCATCTTGTGAGATTGGTTTCAATGATGAGCAAGGCTCAAACTTGGATGATGAATGTAGAGAGAGAGAGAGAGCATACAGAGGCTCCTCTTGATTCTCGCTTGAATAATCTGAAAAGAAAAGTTTTTGGTAGTGAGCAAAACTCACCACGGATGAAGACGATGGAGAGAAAGGGAGCAGAGAAGCTACCTCCTTATTTGATGTGTGTTATCATCTCTTATTTATCTTCTTCCTTCACGATACCGGGGAGATTCCCCCAATATATGTTTATTTCATCCATACACTCAGAATCCCGAGGAGATTCCCTCAAGATATATTCAAAATAATCATGTTCCAAGGATTCTAATATTTTAGGATTCTGGAACAGACCTTCAATCGTAAAATTTCAAAGTAACATCAGAATCTTGAAAAGTTATTCAAGATACTCAAAAAATAAGGAAGCCAAAGAAACCAAGGCTACTGTAACACCCCCAAATTCCGTGTTTAGCGGAAGCAAGCTTTGGGGTGCTACTAATCAAGTATCAACAACACAAAGTATACAACAAACGACCTCTAAATGAGACATTTAAAAATAGTTACATTTTCATATATAAAATGTATGAAAACATAGTGTTTTCGGTAACAAAAATGTAGTTCCCTAGAGTCCACGCGTGTAGCGGGAGATTCTATTACATAATCATAATATACAAAATATAATGCTAAGAATCTCTGTTAAATGCAATGTAGAAATCATGCGACTCTAATTAGTATCCTGGGGTAATTCTACTCCATCTGTGTACCTTAGTTTAGAACAATAATAAATTATTCAATGATTAAACATGCAAAAATGAGATACAATAATATTTAAATAAAATAAATATACCAAGTACTTTATTTCATTAATAAATAAAATGTTTTACATCTTATATCCAAATACTAATCACAAAATTACATGGGATAACTAGCTAGATGAAGTCCTATGCCTTCAGCATGTTCAGTAAGCTTTGCTCTCGATAAAGCTTTAGTGAACGGATCAGCTAAGTTATGTTCTATGCGAACTTTGAGTAACTTGATTTCACCTAGTTTGATTTGTTCTCGAACATAGTGAACTCTCCTTTGGTAGTGTCTGGCACCTTTTTGAACTCCAGGTTCATTGGCAATTATGATTGCACCTGAATTATCACAATATAATTCCATAGGTGATTTATTTAAGGGAACCACGCAGAGCCCAGAAATAAACTTTCTAATCCAAACAACTTCCATGGCTGCTTCCGAGACAGCAATGTACTCAGATTCTGTTGCAGACATGGCAGTAGTAGTTTGCTTCTTGCTTTTCATAAATACATAATAAACTTTTGATAAGCATCAGGGTTGAATAAGTGGTTGAGTCTCTGAAGAGTAGGTTAGGACTTCAAATCCCATCCCCTGCAAAAAGGTTGAAGGTCCTTTCTACCTTTTAGGTAGAACTCTAAGCAACCTCTCTACCTTAAGGTAGGAGTACCGCTGTCTACCGTATGAGATATTACTTACTTACTTACTTTACATGATAAACCTTTGATGGCATAAAATTCCAAAGATTTTATTTGTCAAATAAAAAAATAAAAATAATAAAATAACAATTTGCTCCTCTTTTCTCATGTTCTATTCTCGTTTTAATTTTCCCTTTTTCACGATAAACCAAAATGAACAACTAAGGATGTTATTTTTTTTACTATTAAAAGATCTTGTAATTCATTTATCATTCTAGTTATTGGTCTAGTGATAAATTCAAATTTAATTGTTTTTCCTTCAAAGGTTTCATTTATATCTTTAGAATCTACTCTTTGAAGAGAAAATATTTTATTCATAAATGGTGCTCCCAAAATCATTTGGTTGGTTATATTTCTAACAAGGACAAAAGTTGTAGTAATACAAACCTTGTTTTGACCAACCTTTGCATTTGATAATTTGTAATTGATTTTTAATGGCATTTCATTTGCAGCCCTTAAACCTTGAGTGGTTTTTTCAAAGTATCTCGTTGGAATTAACCCTTCTTGTAAACAATTTAAATAAATTCTTTTATAAAATTATTTGCTACTCGTAATTTAATTTTTACTAACCATTTTTGAGATGTTACTATTTCTAAAATATTTAGAAATTCATTATTTTCTGAAACATCTTCTTTAATCATAGATTTATTTTTTAATTTTTTCTAAATGTGTTAATCTATTTTCTAATGATCAATTACTTTTCTTAATTATCCTGTATTTCTTTTTTGAGATTATTAATCTCAATGATCAAATCTTCTTTTGTTATTTGATAATTGTTTTGATGTTTTTGTTTTAATAAGTTAACAACTTCTGACATCATATAATTTTCTGTATTTGGAAATATATTAACTTGTTCTGAACATTTAATAGTTCTTCAAACTTTATTTCTGGATCTTTAACTATTTTTATTAATTCAAATGTGTCTTTGTTTAAAACATTTATTTTCAAGTCTTCAAACTGAGCTTGAATTTTATATATTTCATTTTCAGATATAGATTGTTGACACCCACAATCTGTATCTAACATTAAAGATTCATTATTTAAACATTATAAATTTTCTTCATTCGAAGATTCATCATATTCATCTATTGTATACTCTGTCTCAGAATTATCAAAATCTAGTAATAGTTTCGATATACTTTCTTTAAGTTCTTCAATAAGTTTTAAACTATTTATCTTCTTTTTCATTTTACATTTATTTGCAAAATGTCCTGGTTTGCCACATTTAAAACAAACTTTGGATTTTTTGCTTAATTTATTTTCAAATTTTCTTTTTGACTTATAATTTTGTCTTTTATTTGTAAAAAAAAAAATTCTTTCTAAAATCTTTTTGTTTTTCATAAACTTTTGGCTTAGATGTAGAACAATCCATCCCAAATTGTTCAGAGAAATGTCCTAATTATTTTCTTTCTGTTAATCTATTTTTCTTCATCTGTTGATTTAATTTGATCTCATTACAAAATCTTAATCCTTCCTGGACACAGACTCCTATTAATTTTTCATAAGTAAAATTTTCATATTTAATTGAGGATTCATTTCCTCTCAAAGTTGTCCTTACCTTTTCTGCAAATAAACTGGGTAGGCCATCAATAAATTTGACTTCCAATGATTACTATTAGTATCTGTAAGTTCCATGACTCTTGACAAAAATATATCTTTATACCATCTAAAAGATGTCAACGTTGGACATCTTAATCCATTAAGGAGTGTTCTGATTGTATCAGAATTATCAGACCGTATTCCTGTAAAATGTTCAACTATATTAACAACTAAAGTGTATACTGCCTGGCAGCCTGGGTATTTTCTATACCATTTTTTATTTTGACAGTATTCAAAATTGTTGCATGTACTTCTAGTGTTAAATAATTATCCCAACACCCTTTTAATTGGCCTGTAAAACCTGCTGTTATCATATTAGCTATGGTTTTATCATTATTTCCATTATTTTTTCCAGCAATTGTACTATACATAAGCATTCTATGTGCCAGATTATAAATTTGTCTTTCATAATATCCATCTATATTCCATATTCCATTCATATATAGTTTTGGCATTATAGCTATTATTAATTGTATATTTCTGTTCCTCATATAGAATATCTTGAGGAGTAGGTCTCGGATAATAAAACATCCTTTGAATTGGTTTATTTGAAAATTTATTTGAGTAAGTATTATCATACCTACTTATTTTATTCATTTATTCTGTAATATAATTTTTATATTCCTCATCGAAGAATTTTTCTAATTCTTCTTTTTTAAGGTATTAATTTTTAAATTTTTTAATTGTTCACTTAGAACCTTTTTTAATTCATTTGTATATCTTAATTTAAAATCTGTAATTTCTGGTGGAGTTTGAATACTACTCATTATTTGAGTTCTTTTGATTCCTCCCCTTTTTGAAAATGATTTAATATAGTGACGTTGATATGATAACAAATGTTTTGGGAATGGAAGTTTCACAATCAAGTGAATCGACAATGGTGTGAAATATGCTCATGCTGATACGAGTATTTGTCACACGTAATCATGATCACAAGATTGGGCAGGGTAAAGAAATTCATGTGTTCTCTTTCTCCATTGAATACACTTTAACAGATAATTTCCGTGAGAGAGCTTTTGAACGGTTCCTATTGGATGCATTACAAGGAAAAAGTTAATAAGTTCAATTTTTGTTGTGTGTGTGTGCGCACTCTTGTGGGTGTGGGTGGGGTGGGGATGATAATGAGGTAATAAAGCACGTGAAATGCACATGGCTCATTAAGGGTGACATGAAAAGTTCGTGACAGAGACAGAGACAGTGACAGAGACATAAAGAAAGAAGTCTGGCTATGTGAATAAATAAAAATTTATCGCATCTCAATTCCGTTTGCTTGAATTGTAATCTTTTTTGTGTCATTAAGTTGGAACCAGAAGAATTAATTTGATTGCAATCTTATCTCGGATTTCATTTGTCATTACTAATAATTCGTTGTGAAATTCTTCATTTTTTTAATCGGATTTCTAGAATTACTGTATCATCCAAATTTGAGTAAATCTTTTAGCGGTTTAGATCCGAATTCAAATCTTATGATTTTCTAGATGTTGGTTGAATCTGAGTTTAAAGGTGAAAGGGCGCCATATTTTGATTCGGTATTTTTTTTTTCCATTTATATTGACGGCGAACAAGTTTGGTTAAATTTGAGTTTTATTGTTTATTTGCGTTGCTTGAATTCTTACACAGTATCAAAAATTAAAAACCACAATTTGTTGGATATGAATAAACAAGGAAGAAGACATAAATGACATAATTAAATTAAAAAACCCAACACTAACGAATTTTATTGGAAATTTATTGGTAACTTCGTGGGATTATGACAAATGAATGGTTAAAGGTTAATTAATACTGCACACAATGTTCATTATATTATTGTAAACTATATCGTACTCCAGTTCAATAAAACAAATTAGTCAAATTTAATGAAATAAAAAGGTTGGAGAAGTAATGACTATATATATTTATTTTATGAAAACAAATAGTATTCAACAACATGAGATTGGCACTGAAATGGGAAAACATGTCTACGGAAGTAGTGACATGGACTACACATAGATGCTTAAATGGACTACTACATAATCGAAACAAGATGACTTGGCAAATCAATCCTTTCCATATGCTAGTCAGATATTACACACCCCAAAAAAAAAAATATTTCAGATTCGAGACCTTTAGATGTTCTAATGTTTCAAATCCTTTCTACAAGTCGATAATATTACACACCCCAAAATGACGAAATTCACCCAAAATGACAAAATTTGAATTTCGTATTACCTATGTTCTAATGTTTCAAATCCTTTCTACAAGTCGATAATATTACCACCCCAAAATGACGAAATTCACCCAAAATGACAAAATTTGAATTTCGTATTACCTTTTTCGGCATTTTGCACTAGGATATTAAGCTTGGTATTGCCAATTGACTTTCAGATCAAAATGGCAATCTTTCCCCTCTATCCTAGCTTCACTGCAACACAAAAGTTGCGACTTGAATCGGTAACTCTTGTCCATGATCACTTCGCCAGATGTAGCATCTTCCAAGTATGCTTTAATTACGAGGGAGCCCCTGGTGGGTACGGCCAGCACAGATTTTATCAGCTGAATTTCGCCAGGCTTTAAAACAGAATTGGTGGGTCGAAAGAGTAATGCCATGTAACAATATTTATCTGAAGGTGGACATTTACATTCAGTAAGAAAGTCATCGCCATAATAAGCAAGTACACATCCACGAACTTCACGATCAGGAGTCTCGGTTTCAAACTTTACCTCCAAAGCAGCATCTACTGCATCCTTCAATAGAATGTAAAACATATATGTATATCCCTCCTCACCATGAACATGAAGTTCACCGCACGCACTATCTGCTTTCTTGTTGTCCCAAAAATCTGAGAGGTCTAACTTTATCTTGTGATTGCAAAGTTGATAACACCCATCCTCGTTCTTAGCACAATGGAGTTCCATACGAATCTCAACAGAGGAAGAGAATGGAACTGAATGACGGGAACTGGGATTGCCAAGGTATACAATCTCCGAGTCGGTCCGGTTTATGGGATTACACCAACTATGGTTGAATAAAGTAACATGACCAAAGTCAGGCTCATAAAAGTGAGACTCCACATCTGATACTAACCCATACTTGTCTGATACTGAAATCACCCCAAACAGCTCACCAGCTTTATCAGACCCTAGGTATTTTGCAGTAGTGGTAAGAAACGAAAACACCTCAAACCGAGAATTTCCAGGTGGATCCCTGATGAAAATCAAAACAGCAACCACAAATTAGAAAATACACACCTACAACAGCTCAAATGAGAATGTGTGCTGGAGCTGAGTCACTAAAACATGGCTTTGTAGCTAGTTTGGGTCAATTCATAACCATAAACAGTGAATTTAGACTTCCAAACTGATAAAAAAAACTAACAAAATTGTTAAAAATCTATACATAATTTTGATTTTATTTATATACAATATATCAAATGGAGACTACAAAACCTACAGTTATTTTTCAAAGGCATGATGAAAAGGTACGATATTTCATGCAAACAACCGTATATATTTGACTTAAATTGCATGAAATTAAATAAACTTGGCATAGAAAATATCGATTATTGAAAGGTAGTTACCAAGCATTTACATCCATTGGTAGTTTCGCAACGGCAAATTGTAATGGCAGAGGGGTCTTTGTCACTGATACCTTACCTGATCTGTGTAATGAGGATGTCTACACAAAAAAAAGAAGTTTAGAACTGGTATAAAATGTGGAATTGTGACTAACATTGTTTTTATACTGGTTATGATATGGTAACGAGCTTTAATGTTGTCTTATACTGATTCAATAAGTTTACAACTGGCTATGAACTGATCCAATAGCAGGGTAACGAGTTTTAATGTTATCGTAATACACCCAACCCAATTAAAACTAAACAACTTAAAACTTTAATGAATCTTCAAACTAAAATATATAAAAAAAGAAAAGAATCCAGAGGGGATAGAAACCCAGCCATAGAAACCAAATTTTGATAAGAAATAAGTAAAAAAAACAAAATACTACATAATGCATACCGGAGTGATCCCCAAAAGATGAAAACATTTTTCCATTACAATTGCAGTTGCCTCACACAGCAATAAAAATGTTCTTTCCTTCGTAACAAACCCAACCTGCCAAAACTATCAAAAATTGCAACAAATCGGGACCAAAATCGTCACACATATACCCACTTAATAATCAAATTATTTTTCATAAAATTAATTTTGGTTTACGAGAATCATAAACTAAATTCAATATTGTATGATAAAAAGCATGTGTAGTAAATATACCTTGCACACCGAGGAATAGTAACTGTCAAATTTCTTGGATAAATCGTAAAGGTATTCACACAGGATGTGTGGCAAGACACATAAACAAGACTCTTCGAGGATCTGAGAAGAAGTTAAGAGTATCAATACAATAATATAATTTGAATAATCAAAAGTAAATTAGTATTGAATATTCATCCCAAATGTTCGTGCCTGTTAGAAACCGAATCAGGTTTTCAATTGGTCTACAGTCTGATTATTTGTTTCATTATTCTCAAATTTTTGTAGTCTAGTACACTACATACCGTGTCGTACTATTGCTTGCCCACAAGCATGTGACTAAATAACTAAGATCAACCATGAGGGAAATAAAACCAAGTGTTCACTTCAAAAATCTGTGTTACAAGTTCAACTATGTTCGAAGAAGTAGTAAAATTTCATTATGATATTGTCTCACCTCAGTAAACTCGAGTAATTTGAATCCCAACGTACGTTCTCCACCTTTCTCCCATCCTTCACCTTTCCCCAATAATAACTCTGATGAAGCCTGTTGCAAACATATATATCCGTTAACTTAATATTCAAGAATAAGAAAGCAATAAAATTGGGTCCGAGATGAGTAGGTTGAAACAACATTAAAATGAAAAGAAATTCTTACCTTTAACTTATTGATGAGTTTACGATGACGATTAGTAATTTCAAGAATGTTTGCTAGTGTACATAGTAGATTCAAGAAAGTATTTCCCTATTTATCAATGAATTTGAGCAGATCATAAGAATACAATATACAATAGCATAACATCACTAGTAATGGAAGAACATCAGAATAAGAATACCTCTTCTTTAAGCAACTCATCGTTGATATCGAATTCACATTCAGCCAATCTATGTTTTTTCAAGTATGCATACCTGTTAACACAAAACCCAAAGCACTGAATGTGAATAAGTACGAAACTTGACCTAACAGTAGGTTATCTCGTTTCAAGAAAATAAAATTTATGACAAAAGCATGAGAATCTTACGTGAAAACACAATCTAAAACTGCTTCAGAAGTATACCCAAGCAACATAGGATTCACGCCTAATCAAAAGAAAAATGTGAAATTTAGCCATTTTTAAGATCGATCTCATTATAATAATAATTATAATGGGTTAAGAAAATATATAATTTTAACTAAATATGAAAATGGGCCAAACGTGTCAAAAGCTGGATTGCCTCATCAAAGAAATTTAATTGATATTTGTAGTAAAATAATTTTGGTAATCAAATCATTTATTCACGAAAATAAATAATGAACAAATGAACAATATCTCGTATACCTTGTTTCGTCACACGAGTTATAGCTTTGTCTAACAACTTATCGTCCAGTTCAGTAGTGCAACTTCGATATCCTGCATAACTTGTTCTACCATGTTTGTGCCTATTACCTGTGATACACTCTTCGATATCCTGGGAAAAATATTAGTATTCAATGTCTCATTTTCTTTTTAACTAGTCATCAGTTAAGTTATGCTTCTGTGTAGGAGTTACTTACGATGAGGTTCTTTTCAATATACTCTCGTTTCCAAATAGGAGTGACATATACAATCCAATCTGCTATTTGCCATCCACACCTAAATATGACAGAAGATTTGAAAGCCAGTGTTCATATGCCATTGGTGAAATGTAACACAGTTTAGAATAAATTGATATATATGTTGTGATAAACTTAGAAACTAAAGTACCAGAAAGCTATGAAATCTTCATATGGAGACCATCTATTCAACACTTTTTCAGCCTTGTCCCACTGAAATGAATGGAAATATAAAATCATAAACTGCAAAATATGCCTGTTTTATATCAAATAAGAGGAAAATGTAATTATTTTCAAATTATACATGTATATACAGATACAGATGCAAATATTAAACGAAATTTAAATATAACAAAGATTCGAACAGCTAGATCAACTGAATATGTACTTTAGAACGTGTGGTCACGGTCCTAGGATGACCGATGGTCACATCAACTTTAGAAAACTCAAGAATACTCATTAGCGCACATGCGATAGTGTGTCGTCGAAACAAATCCCCATGCATTTCCTCCCCCACTGAGAGATAGTCTACTATTACCCTTTCCACGGGAAGTTTTGGTGCCCATGTGTCTATACCATCTATTAGCATCTTATGAATACTCTGCAAGGAAACAAGAAGAAAGTAAGTGACAACTCTGCATGTTTTAAAAGACTTGGAGAAGAAAGAAAATAATACCTTAGCAATCCATTTCCCTGATAACTCTATAGTTACAAAACCAAGATCATTTATGGAGGTACGCTCTCCCACTATCATGTCAGATTCTGGAAACTTTTCCTTGATTTTCTATAATAATAAAAGACCACACCGATACATATAATTACAGTTAAAAAACTCTAGCATATTCAAAAACCACGATTGACAAAAGAAAATATAAATATTTTACCAATCCAACTTCTCTTGGTCCTTTGCCTATATCTATAGAATATCTTAATTTAGGCCATATCCACAAGGCATTTTGGCTGTCATCATTCAGAAGAAAAAGCTAAATGCATATGTTAACTACCAAAGAAAGTAAAAATCACACAAATATCAGAAGCAACATATACCATTGGTAAACACCATGCATCCCATTTTGGCAAGTATATACAAGATGCTCTTGTTTAATGTCAGTGTAACCGAATCCATCTACAAGGATACCATCTCTCAGTTCCTTTTGCTTTATTTCTTCTTGAAGACGTTCCATTGCGGTTTCAAATGGCTTTGAAATTTCTTCTTGAAGGCTCCATCTCTTAAATTTCTGTATTACAAAACCAGTGCCATCATCTAAACTATGTAAACTTATATTAAAAAAACAGGATTATGTGTACGTTAATAATAGACTTACATCGGGAGCTGCCATTGTTGATGTAGAATGTGGCCACTTCAAGAATCTCCTCTTAGGTTCCTGTATAACAAAACAGTGCCATCATCTTAACTGTGTGTGTGTGTGTAATAAGATGATAATGTCTGCATTACACTTACATCAGGAGCTGCCATTGTTGATAAAGAATGTGCCCACTTTAAGAACAACTTACCTTCCTGTATCACAAAACCAGTGCCATCATCTTAACTGTGTAAATTTATATAAAAAAAACATGATAATGTGTACGTTAATAACAGGCTTACTTCAGCCTCTCGATGACATAAGATTTCTACTTTATGAAATGCCCACATTATGAAGGTCCGACATTCCTGTATTACAAAATCAAGGCCATCATCTTACTGTGTAAAAAAAACCTTGATAATATAATGAGTATTTTAATAATAGACTTACATCAGGATCTGCCCCCACTAGTCCTTCAGATATTCCCCAACCTAAGAGACCCGGATCATCCTGTATAACGTAACCAGTGCCATCATCTTAACTGTGTAAGTTTATACTAGAAAAAAAAACCTTCGCTTGTAGAGATATATTTATTCACGAACATTTAAACCTTAAATAAAATTTAAATATAATAATATCTTAAATAAATATAAATAAACCAACATCCCACGGAGGAATCTATACCCTTCGATGGAGTTTTTCAATTTGACCCAACGGTACATAATTAAATAAGATTGTGAATTATAATGTTACACTTTACCCCCCCACTAAATAAGAAACCATCTTTTAATAAACCCTTAAATTAGGATCTGGTGAGAACTCATAGGTGAGTGAGAACGGTAAGAACTCTTCTGAACCTTCAATTTTTCAAATAGATTAAATCAAAATTTAACTGGGCTTCTAAACAAAACCCGTATCAGTCTCTTCTATTATATACCCTCACTTCTTTATCAAAAGCCCTAATTTCTCTAATCAAAAATCAGACCACCATCATCAAACCAAAATTAAAAAGACGGCACATACGTAATGAAATTTGTTTTTACTAGAAGAATGAAGATCAACTAGCTTCGATATCTCAATACGTAATGAAATTGAGCATGTTTCTTAATTATTTTTTTTATTATTTTATGTATTAATTTGATTCCAGCCATGCTTCTTTTTATCAAATTGAAAATAACCAATCTTTGATTCCTTGCGCATCAACTTTAATAGTCCAGTATACTCAATATTGAGAACCCGGTATACTCATACTGAAAACCCAGTATACTCATACTGAGTAATACTCAGTATACTCATACATACTCATACTGCGCATCAACTTTTTTTTTAATGGATATCTTTTCTTTTTTTCATCTATTTGATTGCAATGTTTTTTGAAATTTATCTTTTAATAAAGACGGTGTATAATTCATAATTTGTGTAGTTGCATCTTGCACCTGCAGTTGCAATGTTATGGCTTTAATAGTATTTTTTGTATCTTGCACCTGCAGTTGCATCTTGCATCTGCAGTTGTTAATTATCGATAAGAAATCTCCAATTTTAAAGGTATGGGGTAAATTTGCTTTTAAAACTAATAACCTGGGTGCGCAGATGAGCGAGCAGAAAACAAAAGAGGTAGTTCTCATAGTTTTCACTGGAACTTAGTTCTCATAGTTACTGAGTCCTGTATTATAGTATATAAAAAGAATGATAATGTGGAGGTTGACGATAGACTTACATAAATTTCTGGTATTGGTGTAGAAGGTTTCATTAATAACGTAGAAGGTGCCAATATATTTGATGCAGAAGATTCTATTGTTGATGCTGACAATAGGGTTACATATATTTATGTTCTTAGTGATGGATCTCTACACGCCAATGATAACAATGACCCCTCCATGGGTCTCTTACGTTTCTGTATTCTACAAAATCCAGTGTCATATGTGTCACGTATGGTTGTTCCTGGTTTTGGTGAACACACCACAGATGACATAGAAGGAAATAATCCTTCTATGATTTCTCGTCCGGGTCTCTCATATGTTACAAGTATGGAATAACCTGCTTTAGAAGGTTTCGATCCTTTTTTGGTTTCTCGTCCGGGTTTCATAAGGTCCTGTAGTTTACAAAATACAGTGTATGTTACTGTAAATATATATATATATATATATATATATATATATATATATATGTATAAAAGCATGATAATGTATTATTAATGTGTAATAATAGACTTACACGCGGTGGGATCATATATAAAGGCGATGAATACGGGTCAGTGGCGGAGCTAGAAACTTAAACCACGTGTAGCAAAAAATATGTTGCAGCTTGATTCACTTCGCAACTTATCTACTTCGGTCAAAAACTAAAAGATGAACCCTATAAAAATATAACCATTCATTGTAATGGTTTAGATCGAAATAGAAACTCAGAAATACGAAACTAAAAAAAGCTCTATATACAAACAAAAATCAAGTGTTGACATATAAAAGGTATGTGATCTAGTTAGTGAATTGTGATGTAATGCTAAGTGCTAAGGGTAAATAACATATTAAGAGCTTTAAAAAACATAGATATTTATTAGTTGCTACAAAGGTTCGAATTTGTGACGATGCGTTTATAACTGTTTAGTGCACTAGCAGACTGAGCTAGGTAGTGATATGCAATTTTGTTTGTGAGTAAGACTACTTAGAGAAACAACAAGCATTATTAATTAACCAATCAATTTTGAAATTTGTATATTTAGTCGGCTAAAATCATGTGTAGCACTTGCACCCCTTAGCATTAAGGTACATCCGCCTCTGATACGGGTCCATCTGGTAACAAACATGTAAGAACTAAAGTTACGAAATATATATATATATATATATATATATATATATATATATATACACACACACACATACAAGTATTGCTATTACTAATAACTTAAATTTATAATTTTATCCAAAGTTAGTCAGCAAAATATAATAACAGCCCTATACAAGAATATAAGATGATAAATTCTAAACAAAAATATAACATAAAAGGAACATAGTCAAATCACACCAAACCCTGAAATCCTGAATAACCAACCAAAATCAATAAGATCATCATAATAAAAAACAATTAATGCATATAAATATTGAAAGTTCTGCACTTTAGGGAGTTATTGAATGTGTACTTATTTCTTAGATTTGAAGGGTTCTTTTCCTTCTACATACAATCAAAGTAAGTATCCACTGTAGATCTTACACTTTTCAGTGTACACAGTTTATTGTACATGCAATTCAAACAGATCGTTCACCTCTTAGCATCAAAAACACACTAATCAAAGTAGATTGATTGAATTCAACACCAAATTGAATATATCAATAGTTATCATATCTATCTCCGTATCAAAACAAAAATCAAAATCAGCACAAGCTCGAATCAGATCAAACAATCAAAAGAACTAAGTAAACAGATCATCAACTAATCATAACTGAAAACATAAAAACGATTCCGAGTATAATCAAACAATACTTCCTTAAAAGATCCGTAAATCAGAAAGTTAGTGAAATATAATAAACACAAAATCGGAGATGATTGAAGGAACCTTTATTTATAGATCGAAAAGGAAGTAGCGGAAAGCGAATTCTCGGTTACAAACAATTTTGAGTAGGGTTAATGTAGAAGATATGAACGATAAAAAAATTACCCTTTTAACCTGTATATAATTTAAAAAAAAATGGTACAAAATAAAATAAAATAATATTAATATTATAAATAAATATACGATTCATATTTCCTAATAATATAGTTCCAAATGATAGTCAGCGAAATATAGCCTCTTACTTTCCCGTACAAATTTACATTACAATTACAATTAAAAACGAAACAAAACACAAAATAAAATTGAAAATAGTATGAATTCATAATTTAAGGAGATTCGGCTTTCAGCCTATCCTACAGCTTCACAACTTTCTTTGAAATATAATAGTTGTATTGAAAATCATCAAGTTTTATTGGTTACTGAAAATTTTAGTAAATGGCGCATGCCTTAAGAAATCACATAACAGAAATTTAGATTTGAAGCATTTAAAGTTAGGAATGAGTACAAGAAATTAATGGAGAGAGAACCAGAAAGAGGAGAAGAAAGAGTCGTAGTAGAAGAGAGCACCATGAATTAAAAGATTTGTAAATAAAAGGGTATAGATGTAAAATATAGTACGCCGAATAATTTGGATTATTCCTTTCCTTTTAACCATTCAGCACTTCGATCAGCACCATAGTCCGTTCAGAAGCTAATTTTTGTCAACAAACACACTGAGTACTGACCGATTCAACATTCAACACTGAATCGCTTCATTTGGCACCAAACAAATAGAGTCTAAATTTAGCCTACAAGTTTTCTCAACCTCGTCTTGTTAACATTTAACAGATACTTTTGGTTTTTGATCACTAGTTAAAAATTTACACAACTAGTTGCAATTTTTGGAATATAGGAAGGATTTGCTTCTTTTATGAATTTTGTGGTCGCCAAGGTATCAAAACTTTTGGTCAAACAGTCAACGGTGGGTCTCATCATGCCCTATCTTGAATTAAGAGAACCTAAATTGATTCGAACATGAGACTACCAAGCCGTAAATATGTTAAAACAACCCTTTGACCTTAAAACTCATTACATACATATATATTCGGATACCTTTAGATACAAATTTGTTTTTTAGTGTCCTCTGCTTATAAATTATAATTTATAAACGTCAATACACTACAACTATAATTTATGAACATATAAGACAATAATATGATATCATACATGACATAAGCAAGCACGCGATTAAACAAATGCAACATGTAAATGTTATTGAAACATTAAAAATCACTATAATGATCATAATATTTCACGTACCCACATAATCAGCTCATTAGGTTAAAGCATAAGGTGTTTGTGAAAATGTATATTTTCTTTTAAATCAAAATCAAAACTTATGATGTACAGTAACAATAACTAATAACTAACTGATATTTCACAAAGTGTAATACATTATAAAAGAGTAAATTTCACATATGGTTACCATGGTTTACAACGATTTACGAAACTCATAATTGTAATTATTTTTTTCACTTTTTCATTCCATTAACTTTACTTTTTCTTAAAAATCATCTCCATCGACCTAAAATGACTAAATTATCTTTACATCTTTATTTATTCATTAATTAATTTAATATAACACATTATTAAATTGGAACAATATGCACTCTCTGTTTTTTGATCGTCATCTCCAGTAAAAATTCCAACAAAAGATCCGACGACGACCGTGACACTTACTCTAAAATCTCAACTATCATCTCTATTAATAACACTACAATCCACCCCTTAAACTCTCATGATTAATGGCATCTTAAACCTCTATTATACAAAGTACAGAGAAAAACGAAATCAATGGAGCATATAAATAAAACCAAATTAAATTTTAAACCTTAGATGTTGCACGAAATCGGAACCAAAACTCTATATTAAGACTCGAGATATTGATTTGTCTGGATCTGCCCGAAGTCAGGACTAAAAAGACCATCACCCACCTCTATGTGTAGATCTATAAGAATGGACAGCGATATCATCGGTTCTATGAAAGGATGATGGCAGCTTCGGTTCTGCGAACTATCATAAGAAGTGGCATTTTTACGCCGGGTTGCCGAAAATCATAAAGTTACCGGACTGAAAAAGTGAAAAAATAAGTATAAGGATGAACTTTGTAAATCAGTGTAAGCCAAAGGGACCATCTATGAAATTTACTCCCTTTTAAACTACTCCTTGTAAAACTACATATAAAACTATAATGGCCCTTTGAGCCTCATCACATTATCAATCTGCAATAAAAAACCCCGACGGTCCATTTTCGACGGGCGCGCATTTTACTTGTCCTTTTATATTGTTGTAATTTTTCACGTATTTTCTGATTTTACAGTTTTATTTCTTTTCTTTCTCATCTTACAATTTTTCGATTGAACCTTTTACGCTTTCCTTAATAATAGACTTACATCAGGAGCTGCCATTGTTGATGTAGAATGTGGCCACTTCAAGAATCTCCTCTTAGGTTCATGTATAACAAAACAGTGCCATCATCTTAACTGTGTGTGTGTGTGTAATAAGATGATAATGTCTGCATTACACTTACATCATGAGCTGCCATTGTTGATAAAGAATGTGCCCACTTTAAGAACAACTTACCTTCCTATATCACAAAACCAGTGCCATCATCTCAACTGTGTAAATTTATATTAAAAAAATCATGATAATGTGTACGTTAATAACAGGCTTACTTCAGCCTCTCGATGACATAAGATTTCTACTTTATGAAATGCCCACATTATGAAGGTCTGACATTCCTGTATTACAAAATCAAGGCCATCATCTTACTGTGTAAAAAAAACCTTGACACCCACAATCTGTATCTAACAATAAAGATTCATTATCTAAACCTTGTAAATTTTATTCATTCGAAGATTCATCATATTCATCTATTGTATACTTTGTCTCAGAATTATCAGAATCTAGTAATAGTTTCGATATACTTTCTTTAACTTCTTCAATAAGTTTTAAACTATTTATCTTCTTTTTCATTTTACATTTATTTGCAAAATGTCCTGGTTTGCCACATTTAAAATAAACTTTGGATTTTTTGCTTAATTTATTTTCAAATTTTCTTCTTGACTTATAATTTTGTCTTTTATTTGAAAAAAAAAAATTATTTCTAAAATCTTTTTGTTTTTCATAAACTTTTGGCTTAGATGTAGAACAATCCATCCCAAATTATTCACAGAAATGTCCTAATTGTTTTCTTTCTGTTAATCTATTTTTCTTTATCTGTTGATTTAATTTGATCTCATTACAAAATCCTAATCCTTCCTAGACACAGACTCCTATTAATTTTTCATAAGTAAAATTTTCATATTTAATTGAGGATTCATTTCCTCTCAAAGTTGTCCTTACCTTTTCTGCAAATAAATTGGGTAGGCCATCAATAAATTTGACTTCCAATGATTACTATTAGTATCTGTAAGTTCCATGACTCTTGACAAAAATATATCTTTATACCATCTAAAAGATGTCAACGTTGGACATCTTAATCCATTAAGGAGTGTTCTGATTGTATCAAAATTATCAGACCATATTCCTGTAAAATGTTCAACTATATTAACAACTAAAGTGTATACTGCCTGGCAGCCTGGGTATTTTCTATACCATTTTTTATTTTGACAGTATTCAAAATTGTTGCATGTACTTCTAGTGTTAAATAATTATCCCAACACCCTTTTAATTGGCCTGTAAAACCTGCTGTTATCATATTAGCTATGGTTTTATCATTATTTCCATTATTTTTTCCAGCAATTGTACTATACATAAGCATTCTATGTGCCAGATTATAAATTTGTCTTTCATAATATCCATCTATATTCCATTCATATATAGTTTTGGCATTATAGCTATTATTAATTGTATATTTCTGTTCCTCATATAGAATATCTTGAGGAGTAGGTCTCGGATAATAAAACATCCTTTGAATTGGTTTATTTGAAAATTTATTTGAGTAAGTATTATCATACCTACTTATTTTATTCATTTATTCTGTAATATAATTTTTATATTCCTCATCGAAGAATTTTTCTAATTCTTCTTTTTTAAGGTATTAATTTTTAAATTTTTTAATTGTTCACTTAGAACCTTTTTTAATTCATTTGTATATCTTAATTTAAAATCTGTAATTTCTGGTGGAGTTTGAATACTACTCATTATTTGAGTTCTTTTGATTCCTCCCCTTTTTGAAAATGATTTAATATAGTGACGTTGATATGATAACAAATGTTTTGGGAATGGAAGTTTCACAATCAAGTGAATCGACAATGGTGTGAAATATGCTCGTGCTGATACGAGTATTTGTCGCACGTAATCATGATCACAAGATTGGGCAGGGTAAAGAAATTCATGTGTTCTCTTTCTCCATTGAATACACTTTAACATATAATTTCCGTGAGAGAGCTTTTGAACGGTTCCTATTGGATGCATTACAAGGAAAAAGTTAATAAGTTCAATTTTTGTTGTGTGTGTGTGCGCACTCTTGTGGGTGTGGGTGGGGTGGGGATGATAATGAGGTAATAAAGCACGTGAAATGCACATGGCTCATTAAGGGTGGCATGAAAAGTTCGTGACAGAGACAGAGACAGTGACAGAGACATGAAGAAAGAAGTCTGGTTGTGTTGAGACATAGTTTGTGACAACAGATCTAGCTTGAAATAGGACTGGTGTAATTATTATTATGTTTGTGTATTGGTTTAGATTGTAAATGAAGATTTTGTTAATAAAGATAGACGAAATTTTGTATTAACAATTTACGTTTGCTGCGAGTCGAGTTCTCAGGTCGCAAGTGTTGCGAAGCGAGATGAGAACTTAACTTGCAAAGCTATGAGTATAAGGAGTTTGGCGAGTCGAGTTGATTATGGGCTTGGGCTGCGTAGCGAGTCGAGTCAACTCGCAGGCCCAACGGCTGCGAGTTGAGACGACTTATATAAATGATTTTTGTTGAGAAAATCATTAACTCTTTTGTATTGAACTTTTGCTATTCTGTATTAACACCTACGAACTCAGTATCCAGAGAGAACAAAAACCTAACGACTAGGCTTTGACGGTTTTTCGTTTAAAGCAAAGTATTAGAATACCTAAAACGCGAACGTATTCGTTGTTAGTAAGATAACATCGTATTAAGGAATTACGCACCTTAATACTACAGATAACGAATTTATTGATCCTAGAACTAGGGACTTACAATTGGTATCAGAGCTTTCGGGGTAGATAACGAAGGTAGTTCGAGGTTTTAGTGTTAATCGCGTTTGATTCGGATTGTTTATACGTGCATTAGTACATATTAACGATCAAAATCATTCTCTGGACGATTTAGGGTTTGTTTACGGTCGAAATTTCAGTTTCAATCGTAAAAATAACTAAAAATTTTGTTTTCGGGTTTTTCAGCCGTTTCGCGAGTCGAGATTAGGGTTTCAGATAAGTCTGCGAACCGAGTTGAACTTGCGAACCGAGATTCTGCGAGTCGAACTTATTTGCGAATTGAAATATTCTGCGAACCGAGATCTTCTGCGAACCGAGATCACTTGCGAGTTGACATCACTGCGATCCGAACTGAGACTTGCGAACCGAGATTCTGCGAGTCGAGCTGAGATTGCGAGTTGAACTGAGTTTCTGCGAGTCGAGATTTTTTTCTGAATTCGCGAATACATTTTAACTTTAAACTTCACGAAGTCTGACCTTAGCAAAATGATTGAGATGGAACACGAGATTGGAAAATCTAATGTTCCACCTAAATTGTTGAGAGTTGAGGATTATTATAGCTGGAGGGATAAGTTTGAATCTTACTGTAGATTCCATGATCTATCTATCTGGATGTGTATCAAGAATGGATACACGACACCTACACAAACTGTTGAGAATGCTATTGTGGTTCTCACTTATCTACAGATGAGTGAAGCACAAAAAGAGGAATTTGAGGTTGAGAACAAGGCTCATTCTTCAATCAAGATGAGTCTACCTAAGGAACTTAATCATCAACTGAAGTCCTTCCAAACTGCTAGAACTTTGTGGACAGCTCTAGAGAAGAGGTGTGAAGGTAGTCCATAAGTTAGAGCAGGCAAGAGAAATCTCTTGAAAAAGCAGTTTACCGTTTTCAAATCTTTGAAAGGAGAAGATCTTGATGCTTATACCACAAGATACTACCATTTGTTGAGTGAGCTAGATGACCATGAGATTGTAACTACCGAGACTGAGAAAAATGACAAGTTTATTGAGGGTTTACCGTCTAAGTGGGAAATGCATGGCATAATGCTTAAAGACAATGATGAGAGGTATGGAACCATGACCTTAGAACAGGCTATTGATAAGCTAAGAGGTTATGATTTCACCAAAAAGACCAGAGATACTGATTCTGATCAGGCTCAGGATCCGGGACTATATCACGGAAAATCTTCTATCTCTACTGCTTCCTCGAGCTCGACCACTACTTTATTTGTTGGTAATGCTGATGGAAAGGGTGAAATGATTACTGATGATCTGTGTCTTGTTACCTCATCTGGTAGTGAAGCAAAGGGTAAACCAACTGAGAAGTCACCTCAGGAGCATCAAAAGATGCCTATGAGTGTGAAATCTGCGGAACAACAATTATCTGTTCTTGGTTCCTTTGTAGCTTCTTATGAAAACTACATTCAGGGAAAAATCAATGATCCAATTATGTTTGAGGAAGATTATGATCAGATAGACCCTGAGTATCTTGAAGAAATAGAACTTCAGGATCAACTTGCTATGTTTTCTAGAAGAGTAAAGAATTTCTTGAAGAAAACTGGTAGAAAGGTAGTTGGCAATCGATCAGGGTTTGATAAGACCAAGATCAAGTGTTTTAACTGTCAGGGTTATGGACACTTTGCTCGAGAATGCCAAAGACCTAAGGTAGAAGCTGGCAATGGAAAACAAGGTTCGGGAAGCACTCTCGCTTCCAAAGCCTTGGTTGTGAAACAGTTGGATGGCTCTTATGAATGGAAAGCTCAGTCTGAGGAAGCTTTCATGGCTGAGATTGATGAGTCTACATCCTACATGCCTACTGATGCAGAGTGTGATGTAAAGGTGCCTGAGGTTGATATGAAAGCAAGTGATGAAGACGTGTTGTATATGGATTCTACTGAAAATATGAATCGTGAAGACTTTGTAGCACGCATGGCTGAAATTCAAACAGACAAGAAAAGAGTATGTATTGATATTCTTACTCTTGCTGATGTCTGTTATTTAGTTACTGATTTGCAGTCACAGGTTAGTGTTTTAACTGTAGCAAACAAAAACCTGTCTTCTCAAGTTAGCATATTGACTGAATCTAATAAGACTGTTAGATCTGAACTTGAACTAGCTAAGATTGATATGCGTAGGTTAAGTGATGATAAACAGGACTTAAAAGATAAAATTAAGTCTGATGCTTCTGATAGGATTGCACTTAGAGATACCATTAATGAAAAAGTTGTCATCATAGATGGTCTCTATATGAACCTAAAAGACTTAAATCAGACAATTGCTAATAAGGAGAAAGAGTTAGCTGACTGTAAATTGAAGCTAGTCGAGCAAAATCGAAAGATAGAAAATTATAGAACCACTGAGATGGACAAGATACTAGATTCTCAACGAAGTGTAAAGGATAAGTCAGGACTAGGTTATAATGAGACACCTCCTCCTTTCAATTTAAATTACACTAGGCTTCCAGAAGATACTGAAATGACTGAAGTATGTTCTGAAGAACTAGTAGCTAAACCTGATCAGTCAGAGGCACAGAAGAATGTTATTAAGAATCCTTCATCTGATGATAGTAAGAGAATTCCTCATACTAAAGTATATTTTGTACCGGGTGGAGTAATTAATGATACTAAGACTGATGAAGTGCTTAATAAAAAACATGTTGTTAATCCTGTAGTGCCTAAGACGCCGATTGCGGATGCAAAAGTTAGTAAGTCACGAAAACAGATGTCCTGCTTCAAATGTCACCGAAAGGGACATGTAGCTTCTTGTTGTCCAAATAAGAAGTTGGAAGCATCACATAAGTTAGTGAATACTGAAAAGACACCGACCACTTCTAGTTCAGTTGTAGACAGGTTAGGCTCCAAACCGGGTTTAGGCAGCAAACCTGTAAACATTCTGAAAAGAGATGGTAATCTTAGTGTCTCTCCACCTAAACCTAAAAGGCCTTATACCCTGAACGAAAATACTTTCAATAAACGAAGAGATAAGACACCTTCGAGGTTTAGGACCCCAAGTAGAAACCATAGTCAGTTTGAAAATGGTACTACTTCAAGTGCACAGGGAACTAAGTTTGTGCCTAGGAGGTTTTCTACTCACTCTCCTCATAGGCCTAAGACTACAGATCATCAACAATCTCAAACTCCTGTGAAAGTTACCAAGACTCCCGATGGGAACAGTTATGGTTACTTTAAGGAGGTTCAGATTGTAAATGATCAGGGAAAAATCAAGACCGTAATGGCTTGGGTCCCTCTTGAAAACTAACTGTGTACAACTTGTGATGTGTAGGAGCAGACTGTGAACAAGGACAGCTGGTGGTATGTAGACAGTGGATGCTCAAGACACATGATAGGTGAACGAAGTCTACTGAAGGACTTCAAAGAAGGTTTCAAGCAAAAAGTAAATTTTGCAGGAGACAAAGGAGGAGTAATTACTGGGAAAGGAAAAGTTTCAAATGGAACTTTGACTCTAGAGGATGTGAATTATGTTGAAGAACTAACTCATAACCTAGTGAGTGTTTCCCAAGTCTGCAATAAAGGTCATCCAGTTCATTTTAATGAAAAGGAGGCTTTAGTTCTGAAGCCAGGCTTCACAATTCCTGAAGAATGGATATTGATGAGGGCACCAAGGAAGAAGGACATCTATACTATAAACATGGGTGTTTCTAATTCTTCAATGGTGTCGACATGCTTATTATCCAAGGCCTCAGAAGCAGACACACTTTTATGGCACAGGAGAATGGCACATCTGAACTTTCGAAAAATGAATTTTATAACCAAGAATGGATTAGTTCTAGGTGTACCACAGAAACGTTTCGAGTCTGAAGACAAGTGTGTTCCTTGCCTAAAAGGAAAGAAGCACAAGAAACCACACAAGTCTAAGACTGAAAACTCAATCTCCTCGCCATTTGAACTACTACACATGGACCTCTTTGGCCCAATAAGCAAGAGAAGTCTAGGTGGCAAGTGGTACTGTTTAGTTATCACAGATGATTACTCTAGATTCTCATGGGTATTCTTTTTGGGATCTAAGGATGAAACTTCAGGAATTTTAATGGAGTTCTTTGATCTAGTAGAGAATGTCTATAAAACAAGAGTAAAGCGTATTCGTAGTGATAACGGAACGGAATTCAGGAACTCAACGTTAAATATCTATTGCTTAAGCAAAGGGATACAACATCAATTCAGTGCACCATATGAACCTCAACAGAATGGTGTTGCTGAAAGGAAAAACCGAACGTTGATTGAAGCTGCTAGAACAATGCTTACACATTCAAAGCTTCCAGTCATATTTTGGGCAGAAGCAGTGAATACAGCATGTCATGTTCTAAATAGGGTTCTTACGGTCAAAAAGCATAACAAGACTTGTTACGAATTATTGAATAATAAGAAACATAATCTGAAAGGATTTGAACTCTTTGGAGTTGCATGTACAATATTGAAAACAGGAAATCAAGCTAAATTTGGCGAAAAGGCTGACGAAGGATTTTTCGTAGGTTATGTGTCCAATTCGCCTAATAAAAGAGTTTTCAATAAAGTCACGGGACGACTGGAAATTGTTTATAATATTGAGGTTACGAGCTATGTACCTGCTGTACATAAGGGATTAGATTGGCAATTTGACTATTCAGATCTCTTTCAGTCATTTAAAGTTCTCATAAGTGACTTTGTCAGTGATTCAGAGATCTCTCAGCACTTATTGTATGAAGATTCGCACAATAGTTCCTCTTCAACATCGAGTGTTTCGAAATCTGGAATCAGGACAATGAATGACTCAAATGAAGCTTCTTCAAGTGGGTCACAACAACCTTCAAAGGATAAGTCTCAAGAAACAGAAGATTCTGAGGAGGATCTTCAAACAATGTTTGATGATATACTTACTTCTTTGAACCATTTAAGGTTATCTTCAGCTAGTTCAGAAGATATGCCTTCATTAGAAGAGATTGGTACTAACTTAGGAGATGAGTTAGTAGTTGACCCTATACCTATTACAAGAACGAGTAAGAATCATCCCGTTGAAAACATCATCGGTGATATTAATACTCCTGTTCAAACTAGGACTCAATCTAAAGCTAGTACATCTGAAAATTAAGAAAGCTTGTATACTGCTATGAAAGAGACAGGGATTCCTAATCAATGTCTATATTCATGCTTTATCTCACAAGTTGAGCCTAAAAATGTGCAAATGGCTCTCAAAGAAAGCTCGTGGGTCGAAGCTATGCAGGAAGAACTGCTACAGTTCTCTAAATTACAAGTATGGGAGTTGGTTGACCTTCCAAAGGGAGAATATCCAATTGGAACTAGATGGGTATTTAAGTGTGAGAGAGATGACCGGGGAGTCATTACTCGCAATAAAGCTCGTCTAGTGGTTCAAGGGTTTAATCAACAAGAAGGAATAGATTACAACGAAGTGTTTGCACCAGTTGCTAGGCTAGAAGTAATTAGAGTATTCTTAGCATTTGCCTCTTTTAAAGGTATCAAAGTTTATCAGTTGGATGTTAAGAGTGCCTTTTTGTATGGCAAAGTTGAAGAATTGGTGTATGTTTTACAACCGCCAGGGTTTACTGATTCTGACTATCCAGATAGAGTATATCACTTGAATAAGGCTTTATACGGATTACATCAGGCACCTAGGGCATGGTATGGAACACTATCAACGTATCTACTTGAGAATGGATTTACAAGAGGATAAATTGATAGTACACTTTTTGTAAAGTGAAACAAGGATGACTTTCTACTTGTACAAGTATATGTTGATGACATTATCTTTGGATCTTTTGATGAAAAGATGTGTCAAGAATTTGAGAAAGTCATGAGAAAAAGGTTTGAGATGTCTGCAATGGGAGAATTAAACTTCCTCTTAGGATTGCAAGTTGATCAAAAGAAGGATGGATTCTTTATTCATCAATCTAAATATACATATGAGCTATTGGAACGCTTTAAGATGGATGAAAGTAAGGTCTACAATACTCCAATTCCAGTCAATCATAACCTTGGACCAAATACATCGAGTGATAGCGATGTGGATCCCACTCTTTATAGAGCCATGATCGGATC
Source organism: Pseudognaphalium luteoalbum (assembly GCA_963422505.1). Taxonomy (NCBI): domain Eukaryota; kingdom Viridiplantae; phylum Streptophyta; class Magnoliopsida; order Asterales; family Asteraceae; genus Pseudognaphalium; species Pseudognaphalium luteoalbum. The sequence continues at coordinate 8,781,042 of OY730193.1, read as the reverse complement.
ACTAATGTATCTTACTGCCTCTAGGCCTGACATTATGTTTGTTGTTTGTATATGCACAAGATAAAAGGCAAATCCGAAAGAGTCACACATGCAAGCTGGTAAACAGATCCTTCGTTACCTCAAAGGGAAACCGAAGTTGGGTCTTTGGTATCCGATTGATGGAGACTTAGATCTTATAGCTTATACTGATTCGGATTATGGAGGATGCAATCAGAATAGGAAATCTACAACCGGAGGATGTCAATTCCTAGGAGGTAGATTAGTATCCTGGCAGTACAAAAAGCAAAGCTCAGTAGCCATTTCTACATGTGACGCTGAGTATGTTGCAGCTGGCAGCTGTTGTTCTCAAGTTCTTTGGATCCAACAGCAACTGTGGGATTACGGGTTAAATATAACCAATACTCCTATGATGATTGATAACGAATCAACAATGTCGATCACCAACAATCCGATGAAGCACAGTAAAACTAAGCACATTGATATTCGACATCATTTTATTAGAGACTGTGCTGAGAAGAATTTGATAAAGTTAGTTAAGGTTCTATCTTTGGATAACTTAGCAGACTTATACACCAAGGCATTCGACAGAGCTCGATTTGAGACGTTGATTCAACTTAACAGAATGAGAAATCCAGAGTGATTAGTCTTCCAAGGGTATCTTTGTAATAGTTAGTAGTAAGTTTTATGCTTTTAAAAAAAAGGGCGGGGGGCGTATGGCATTCATTTGCTTGTTACCTTAGGGGAAGTTCTTTTAGACAAAGCTTTAAGTTTTGGCTGTAAACACTTGGGAAATGATAGTACATTAGGAGAATGAGCTTAAGAATAATAAACCAAAGTGCTAAGATTGATGTGTTAGTAGATTCCTATAAGTTTCATTAGAATTGCATACTTATCTAGGAGTTTACTTATATTTATCTGATTATACACCTATATCCACTGATAATAACTCGTGTACTTTATATAAGTGATAAGAATAACTAAAGTCTATTCAGCTTCATTATATGATATACTGGTAGGCAAATTATGCTTAGATTTATGAGCAATTAAGAAATTATAATTTTGCATGTCATATCTTTTGTGAACTGTTATATACTGTATGACATATGTTATAATTGATGAATGATGGTACTGACATACACTGTTATCTTGCATTTATCTACATATGATAAATAGTTAAAAATATGGTTATTAGTGAAACTAACAGATAACTCTGTTGTACGTAAGTACAGACATGTTGCCTTTAGTTTTGCCAATAGTCTCAAACTTATTTTAATTATATTAAGGGAACCTCTGTTGTACGTGAGTACAGATCTGGAACCACTAGTATCGTTAAAGGATGTTTGATATTTGTCAAAATTTTAACTCAAGTGTATGTTATATGTTTCGAAAAGATACATCATTTAGTAACCTCTACCTTGAAATTAAAAGATGTAGTGTTACGTGTTTTACTTAAGTTCTTCAGTATATTATATAACAGAACACTTTAGATATTGTTCACATTAATAATAACAGGTTTGCTCAGAAATCTATGTCTAATTTGTTTATATGGATCATAATACCGGTAATCGTCTTGAACTGTTTAAGACAATGGAACATTCACTTTTTGTGAATAATTGGTTCTAAATATATAAGAAGTTATTTTAATATCAAAGTTATGTTGTGTGGATAAAGGTAAATAAGTTATAATTTTATAAATATAAGTTAATTACGGGTTAAGTTGTGATTTTATTGTAATTATATGAATTTCATGAGGTATGCATACTAACAATCGTCTTGTTCTCACTAAAATCTAATATAAATGGCTTATTCTTCCTAATATGATCCCTAAGCAGTTCAAATTTTAAACATTTTTATTTTTAAATTTGTTTGCTTTCATATGATGTTAGTACTCTTAAATTCTTATTTCTTATTTTGTATTTATGTTTACTGATTAATAGAAAGTTTTATTTTATTTTATTTTATTCAACGTGTTACCCTTTGGAATTGAATTATACTGGATATTTATTTTATGTTGAACAAATGTGTGTTGACAACTGAAAAATACTATATAGGTTACGTGGAATGTTAATCGAAAGTCTTCCGACTCACATGTAGTCGAGCAGTGTGTCCTGATTTTATATCAGCGATTAATTTTTCTATTATAGCTTATATATATATATATATATAGACTTGTCTATATACTTAAGACCATAAGGTATATAAGTAAATAATTTTAGCTCGAGATTTTTCTTTATACAAGATTAACTGTATCACGGGTTTAGTCGGTTAATATATGTACGAAGATTATCATTGAGGAAAAATTATGCAAAAATATTTTCTTTAAAATGTTTAGGCTACATAGTTACAGAGTTAATTATATGAGTGTGAATGGGTTTTGATTTATACTTAGAATTTAATTCGCATTTTTAATTTTAATTTTAATTTTATTTTTGCGAGTTTGCCTAGTTAAGGCTGCGGAGCGAGATGAAAATTGCGAATTGACTTTAAATCTGCGAATCGAGTAAGAGTATAAAGGGTGGTCAAACGAGTCAAACTCTTCACCGAATCCACTTCCTATTTGCGAGTTCACTTAACTTGCGAATCCAGTTAGTGCGAAACGAGACGAAATACACTTTTCGTTTGATTTCGATCCTGCTAGTCACAAGGAAGAGTTTTTGATCCGTATTTTTTATACACTTTCATATTGCGAACATTTTGAGGTATAAACCAATGAATTTCACAGTTTAAATTACACGAAATCGAAGTTTTTATGCATCTAGGGTTTCGTTTTAAAGTTTAAACGATTAACGTAGATTAAAGGTGTTATTTAACTCGAATTCAATGGATTAATGTTAAACGAACCTTAATGAACATAAATCAATCGATAGATCTTAATAACTTTAAGAATTTAATGGATTTTGAATTCAACCCGCAACACCAGTTCATGTTGCGAGTTGACCACAACTTCAATTCGTAGAGCCACAATTAGCGAGTTCAGATAGCTCTCGATTCGCAGATCTCTCTTTGCGAATTGAACACAGACTCAACTCGCAGATTTACTTTAGCGAGTTGAGATTCTGACTTGTTGACTTGCGGACCGAGTTGATTAGCAAATCGACTTGCGGATTGACTTGGTTAACGAATTGACATGGTTGCGAATTGAGTTGCGAGTTAAGTTTTGATTTTTACGAGTTCAATATAACTTGTAAAAATTAAAAAGTAACTTGCAATTAATACTTTTAATGTAATAAGCTACTTTTATTTGAATCTACAAGAAACTTATGACTTTAAAAGTTTATTATAATATGTTTTGACGTACGAATTTTATGTTAATACGTAATGACATATGTATTTATGTATATATATATACGACTTTGATATATATATATATATATATATATATATATTATTAACTTATGACTCAATTGTAATAAGTTATATTATTATATACGACTTGAGACTGCAAAGTAACAAGTTATATATAATTTTAAACTAAGATGTTTGATGAATTTCGATTCATAATACTTTATAGTTTAAAATTTATTAACGTGCGTTAATTGTTGTTGACATTTGTGTTTTTACAGATATGGCACGACAATTCGATAAAGGTCACAACATTCTTGTTGATCTTGATCTTTCGGCATGCGGAGCAAATAAAGTTGCTCAAGTGCTGACATTCTTTGCACGTTCACGCATTAGGTATGCACTAACAGAGTCTCCTCAGATATCTCAGTCGATACTGAATGATTTTTGGTCAGATATTCAATATGATCAGACCGTTAACCCACCGGTGATACGCACAATGGTCAATCAGAGACCGGTTGTCTTTTCCAGCATCTGATCTTCACCAGATTTTACGACTGGGGCCAGTAGATGATAATTGTGTAAAAGTAGTATTTTTATATAGTAATTTATCCCAAATCCTATGTGTTTTTATTGAACATTGTTTAGTTTAGATATTAATTTCGTTCATATTTGTAATTAACAGTGGAGATAAAGGATTTGAAGAAAAGAGACAGAAAGTGGCCAATAAACGAGTTAAATGATGCATATTTGAAGAATTAAACGAAGCCGAAGTGAAGAAAAGATTAAAAGAAGAAAATATTGAAATTCAGCTGGAAAATGCATCCATACGCCGTATGGATCATCCACACGCCGTATAGATGTGGCGGTGGAGGCCCAGGTTTACGCGGACATGGGCTGGGCTAATAATCAATCCATACGCCGTATGGAAATCCATACGCCGTATGGATCAAAAACACAGGAAGTATAAAACACGATTTTAACCCCAGAAAAAGAGAGTTCGGCTAGGGTTTGTTTACATTCGAATATTTTCGTAGTTTAGGGTTTATTTACGAATTAACTTAGCATTTTGGAGGCACGTGGAGTCAAGATTGAGGCTAGTTCGTGTTGATTCTTCATGATTCGTCTTTATAATTCGGTATAACTTCTTTTATTGAGTTTTATTGATGACTTTGAACTTATATAATCTGAGTTTTCTGTTTTAATGATGAGTTGAATATTCAAAGTGATTGTGTAGTTGATTGAACTCGGATTATGATTATTGAACGATTATTATTGCGTATTGACTAGGTTATTTAATTGAAAACTATTATATTGCTCGTAAATCCTTGTTTGTTGGTAACTAGTAGTTATTATTGTTCAACGTGGTTAATAAGATTGATGAGATTGAGTTCCTTTAATGTTATTAATTATTGATGGTTATAATCTTAGGATTTGTGACTATTGCTAAATATGTTGAGTCTGATAGGTTGAGTAAATGATAATTATCTACGTTAAAATGAACAAGACAATAAGTAATTATTGAGTATTGTTGAGTCACACCAATAGAGTTAATTATAATAAGTTGTGAATGTTTAATGCTCAATTTAGGGAAAAGCACACAATTGACTGATCATCTTGTGACATTGAACTGATGTTTTATGTTGGACCCTAAGTTGTAGGAATTAGTTAGACCCGGAAAGTTGGCTAGTTCACATTCAATTTAATATCATTGAAGAATTTGGTATTAAATTGATATAAAAGAATCACAATTAGATAATCAATACGTAAAGAATTGGGATATATGAATCTGAGTGACGTTAATTATACAATTACTTATTATTTCCTATTCTTTCTTATTTAATTGTTTTAATTTAAGTTTTATTTGATTTAGTTATTTTAATTTATTATTTCATAAACAATTGTTCGAACGGAACTAAAACGCCCCCTGTTTACTGTTTTCTAGTTAATTAGTATTTTCTGTTTTTATAAATAAACACTGTTCCTGAGATCGACTCGGTCTTACCGATTCTATACTTACATTTGATCAGGTATTCTTGCCTGGTTGTGTGAAAAGTATTAATTAGGTATTTCCATTTATAAATTATAAAACAAGACGCGCTTTCACACGCATCAAGTTTTTGGCGCTGCTGCCGGGGAACAGTTGCGTTGTTTATTTAAATAGGAATTATTAATTGTAAAAAATTTTGTGTTAAAAAAGTTTTTAATTAGATTTTTGTGAAGTTTTTTCATTAGTTACTTATTTGTAGCAATAAAGTTTTTGTTAATAAAATTTGGTTGAAACAAATTACTTTTTATTTGGTTAAACCTTTTGGTAATTAGTTTCAACCGGCAGATGGAAATCCATCCGCCGGTTGGAGTTTTCTTGTAAAAATTGTGTATATGTTATTATTTTTATTTATTTTGTGTGATCTAACTTGTTTTTCGTTAGTGGTGTTTTGTATTTTAGAGTTAATTTTTATTTAGGTGTTATCCAATGGCTCGAAGTTATGAGAGTGACGCCAATAATTATCATATGTTTGAGCGCAAGGTTGTCCCCATCACCTCATCTTGTAAGGAACTTTTGGGTGCTATTAAGGAATTTGGATGGAATATCCCTTTTACCGCTAAGGTGCTACGAAAGTCTACTATTTATTGGACTGATCCGCAACTAGCGTTGGTTCAGAATTTGTTAAATAGTGCAGAAGTGGAAAATCAGTTCGGGTACAAGAAGCAGTTCTGGGATGACCTTGTCGACTTTGAGGAATCATTGAACTCGAGGATTAAAGAGGAAAAGATATTCTTCACTCAACAGAAGAGGAAATTCACGGAAATTTATGAGATTATGAGACAATACTCATTTCCGTATTCAGCAAAGCAGGGCGAGTGTCTTCACTGTATGATAAAGGCGCTATATGTGATTACTGGTCATCCAAGTTCCGATGCAGACAAGGAGTTCGTATCTGGTTTAGAGGAGTTGGTTCGACGATGAAATTAGATGACCATCTTAGGGATCCGACACCTCATCGCTTTGTGGTGACTAGCACTATTCCCTATTACCTGCAAAAGATGGTTACGCAATTTGATCGACTTGCTAAGGAAGAAGGAGGAAGACCACATCCAGATTTTATTCACCCGCATAGTAAGATTGACCTAGCTATCTATTTAGTGGTGAATTTGGGAGTATTAGTGGATACAACTAAGATTCTAACCCCGAGGGAACATTTTCATTATGGGATGGTGGAAATCTACACGAGGTTTGTTGATATATTTAAGAATTCGGGATTAGAGTTTAGTGTAGTCCAAGATGAGATCATCAGTGAGATTGAAGATAGAGTTAAGAATTTGAAGGAAGAGCCACTGATGATTAAGCATGTTGGGATTGTTAATGTTTGTCGTGAGTTTATAAGCGAGTTAGAGGAGGATAACCCCGACCGTGAATACAAGTTGGAAGGTGATAAATTGGTGTTGGCACCTGAAGGAGTGAATAATAGAGCGATAAATGAAATTAGTTGGGACTTGGTTTATCTTCAATCCGTGGCTACCGAACACTTAGCAAATTTTCCGAGTTTTGGTCATGGAGTTGAAAATGTCATTGCACAAGTCATGGAGCGTTTCTTGGCTCTATATCCCTTTCATTAGTTCTCATTTTATTATATAATTCTTATTTCATTGGATTATGTTTGACATTGGTTATGTTGGATTTTATTATTGCGTGATTTGTATATTTATTTTGAGTATGATTTATGTATGCATTTTTTTTTAATTTTAGATTGTTAATTTATTTTGTTTATGTATTTAGTGTGGAATTATGAAGATATTGAAGTCGTGATTATCCTCTAGGTTTGATGTTTAATTATATTACATAAGTGATGGATTTGGTTAAAAAGTGGTGTGAAAATCGTTTTTTAAAATTTTTTCTGAAATTCAATCCATACGCCGTATGGGCATCCATACGCCGTATGGATTAAAAATGGTAAATGGGCCGTGCGTTGACTGGGTCAAATTGTTTGACCTGGGCCTTTTTAATCCATACGCCGTATGGATTTTCATATGCCGTATGGATCAAAAAGGCATAAACCGGCCGACAACTTTCTTCTTTTTCATTTTCAAACCTAAAACCACCACCATCACCTACGGCTACCAACTGCCACCACCCAACCACCACTTCCGGCCACACATTCCCCCTCATTTTTATATTTTCGCATTCAATTCACTCTGCTCTACAAGGTATAACTTTCGATTTTAATTTTCGTTGATTAAATTTTGCAATTGAAAGTTAGGGTTTGTGTATGTGATTTTGGGTATTTCAAATTTGAGTATGATTGTAGGTATATAATGTTTTAATTATGTTGTTCATAACATATATTATGTTATCCCATGCTCAATTTTTATAATGTGATATATTTGTTGATTCGATTTATCCGTTAGTGTGTATAGAAGGTGATGATGATATGTACTCAATTTTGCTATGTTTTGATTTAACGTTTGTTAATTTTCTGGATACATGATGATTAATGCAAATGTTTGTTTGGTACATGAGTGTTTGTGATTACGGTTGTGATAAAATTGTCGTTGTTCTATTTTGTGATTTTGACAATTCATGTTGAATATATTAAATGATTGCTAGTTACTAAGACTGATATTAGTGATGGTAAAAAATGATTATTTTTATGTTCAGATTGGTACCAAATTGTTATAGTTCACTTTGAATCGACAATTGCCATGATTATTAATTAAGTATTTATTTTTATTAGCAATTTGAGAAATTTTTAGTTCATAATGCAATAAGGAATTTGAAATTGTGTTTGTTGCGGTAGTTTAGGCTAAACCTTGATGGTGGATTATTCCATATTAAGCCGTAATGCTGCCGAAATTTCTTTTGAAACTTTATTTGCATTTCCTATTTTATTAATGATTATTTTTCTTAGCAGTTTAATGGCTAGCAGGAGAACCAGAGGTGGCCAGACATTGGGCAATCCCCTGATTAGAACCCACAGATATCTTACTTTTCATGATTCTTATTCGGAGACTACAAGATATCAGTTTATTGAGCGTTTGGCTGAGAATATTGATCAGCCAATTGAGGTTTTCATGCTGTGAATTGGAATGCTTTGGAGCATGTGGTGGAGAGAAACGGATTTGCCATTGGGCACGAGACAATTAGGAACTTACTTTCTATTCCGTATAGGCTGCAGGATGGTAACATTGGGTTTGTTTCTTATGCATGGTACAGGATGTTTAGTATTTGGGAGCATATCTATAGGGAGCTAGTTGTGGAGTTTTATAGTACATTCCGGTTTGATCATCGGTCGACTGACTGGACTACTCACACTATTTCTTTTCAGTTAGGTGGCCAGCCGAGACAGATGTCTCTTGTTGAGTTTGCCATTGGGGTTGGACTGTATGAGCCCAATGAGATCCACAACCCACATTTTCTGGATCATATTTCAGCTGGTGCAGTAACTAAGCTTACTGATTTGGAGATTGTGGAGGAGTGTCAGTCTATTGCTCAGGGCAGTTATGGTTCTCATGCCCCTTCTTATCGAGCTATTCGAGATCCTCGTTACCGTCTCATTCACCGGTTGTTGACATTTACCATCGTTGGTCGTCGAGAGGGACCGGAAAAGGTTTCTAAGCCTGATCTTTTCTATCTAAGTTCGATTGTAAGGAAGAGGCTCGTGAATGTGCCCTGTAGATTGGCTAGGTGGATGTCTAAGAGAGCTACCGGTACGAGGAGTTCGAGTAGTTTGTGTGGTGGTCAGTTTGTTACTAGACTAGCTAGGCATTTTAGGTTGGAGACTGCGGCTGAGATGGGTACTTGCATAGTTGTTCAGCCAGGTTATGGATATTATCGAGCCGTGCAGTATTTATGGTGGCGATTCCGAGATGTTTTATTGGGTAGCGACCACTCAGATTGGGCATACTCTACAATCTAGACAGGTTAGGGCTACTGAGGCAGGTAGAGGAGCGGCATGAGGCCGTAGTAGAGGATATGCTGGGGAGTTTGATCAGTTATCGCAGCAGTTAGAGCAGATGACCATCCATCACACTCAGAGGTTTGATCAGATGGAGCTTATGCAGAGGCAGCGGTTTCATTAGATCAGTGCTCATTTGGACTATCAGGATGGTCTTTTCTCGCAGCTTTTTGATTTTAGCCATTTGCCATACCAGCCTTTTCAGTTCCAGATGCCACAGGAGTTCTACCCATCACCACCACCAGATCAGGGGGCTGAGCCATCTCACCAGTACCGGAGTATCGAGCATGATGAGGATTATGACAGCGATTAGGATGATGTTCATCCTATGTGGTTTATGATTCCAGACACTATTTCTATTTTTATTATTATGACTGATTTTATTTGTAGGATTTTTAATTATGTTGGATTTGTAGCTATTAGGTTTGGTTGTTTTTATTCTTATTTAGGATGTTTAAATTGGTATTGTTTAATCTTGTTTGTTGATTGATCCCTCAGAATTGTGTGTGAGTACGTGTTATGCTGGCAGTAAGTTCAGCGCAACAAATTGAACCAAGAGGATGTGAGAATTTCATATCATCCTTGTCATGACCGTTAACCACACTTTTCCAGGGGAGTTTTTCTGTCTTATTTCTTTTCTCTTTTTCCTTTTTTAGCAATTCATTATTTGTACAATGAGGGCATTGTACACTTTAAAGTGGGGGATGGTAGAGAAAACCTTTAATTTATGATTCCACTTGTTTTCAACTTGATAACTACGAGGTTATAGGTTGCTTATTTTCGATTAAATTTTTAAATATAATTTTCTGTATTTCTAAGGTTAATTTATTTTGTAATTATGGAGGTTGGATTTTTAAAAATTTTCTCTACACGAAATAAAGGTTAATTTGTTGGTAAATGTTGTTTAGTTTCATTATATGATGTACTAATAGGCAATTTTAATTAGAATTTTTGAGCTTCTAAGAAATGATAATTAAGGGAGTAAATGTACTTTGAGATAAACTTTAGTTATGTATGACATAAGTCTTAATTTTCATATTAGTAGCATGTGATATGTCATAAGTTTTGAATTCAATAAATATCATTTGGGGATATACTGGGTGTTGTTTCCTCTGTTGTACGTAAGTACAGACCTGGTCTCCGTCAGTATATCTAAATAAAAAAAAAGAAGAGCAAAAAGACTTTACATTAACTCCTGAAAATGAAGTCAAATTAAGTCGCTTTGTTGTACTAAGGTACAGACCTGTCACCAATGATTTGACTAAAACATTATTGCTAAACCAAAATCAAGTTATGTCGCTCTGTTGTGTTAAGGCACAGACCTGTCACCAATGTCTTGATTTGAAAAATGATTATTTAAATTGAATTTCCAATATATATGATATATTTGTGTGCTATGAGTATGAAAGTATATAATTATTGAGAGTTTCAGGGGATATTTACATTAATAATAATAAAAGGTTAAGCTCAATTATTTGAATATAGATTGTTTAGATGGACAATAATATCAGTAATCATCGTGGACTATTTGACATCATTATAATAATAAATTTGAGTGTAGATTAATTTTTTATATATACCTCATAGTTACTTAATTTTTAACTTTAGTTTTATTAGATTATTAAAAGTAAAGATTTTTAATTTGGAAAGGGTGATGTTAGTCCTTGTTAAGTTATTACTTTTGAACGATAATTGATAGTCTACTTGAGGGCAAGTAGGATTCAAAGTGGGGGATATTTGATAACTGTGTAAAAGTAGTATTTTTATATAGTAATTCGTCCCAAATCCTATGTGTTTTTATTGAACATTGTTTAGTTTAGATATTAATTTCGTTCATATTTGTAATTAACAGTGGAGATAAAGGATTTGAAGAAAATAGACAGAAAGTGGCCAATAAACGAGTTAAATGATGCATATTTGAAGAATTAAGCGAAGCAGAAGTGAAGAAAAGATTAAAAGAAGAAAATATTGAAATTCGGCTGGAAAATGCATCCATACGCCGTATGGATCATCCATACGCCGTATGGATGTGGCGGTGGAGGCCCAGGTTTACGCGGACATGCGCTGGGCTAATAATCAATCCATACGCCGTATGAAAATCCATACGCCGTATGGATCAAAAACACAGGAAGTATAAAACGCGATTTTAACCCTAGAAAAAGAGAGTTCGGTTAGGGTTTGTTTACAGTCGAATATTTTCGTAGTTTAGGGTTTATTTACGAATTAATTTAGCATTTTGGAGGCACGTGGAGTCAAGATCGAGGCTAGTTCGTGTTGATTCTTCATGATTCGTCTTTATAATTCGGTATAACTTCTTTTATTGAGTTTTATTGATGACTTTGAACTTATATAATCTGAGTTTTCTGTTTTAATGATGAGTTGAATATTCAAAGTGATTGTGTAGTTGATTGAACTCGGATTATGATTATTGAACGATTATTATTGCGTATTGACTAGGTTATTTAATTGAAAACTATTATATTGCTCGTAAATCCTTGTTTGTTGGTAACTAGTAGTTATTATTGTTCAACGTGGTTAATAAGATTGATGAGATTGAGTTCCTTTAATGTTATTAATTATTGATGGTTATAATCTTAGGATTTGTGACTATTGCTAAATATGTTGAGTCTGATAGGTTGAGTAAATGATAATTATCTACTTTAAAATGAACAAGACAATAAGTAATTATTGAGTATTGTTGAGTCACACCAATAGAGTTAATTATAATAAGTTGTGAATGTTTAATGCTCAATTTAGGGAAAAGCACACAATTGACTGATCATCTTGTGACATTGAACTGATGTTTTATGTTGGACCCTAAATTGTAGGAATTAGTTAGACCCGGAAAGTTGGCTAGTTCACATTCAATTTAATATCATTGAAGAATTTGGTATTAAATTGATATAAAAGAATCACAATTAGATAATCAATACGTAAAGAATCGGGATATATGAATCTGAGTGACGTTAATTATACAATTACTTATTCTTTCCTATTCTTTCTTATTTAATTGTTTTAATTTAAGTTTTATTTGATTTAGTTATTTTAATTCATTATTTCATAAACAATTGTTCGAACGGAACTAAAACGCCCCCTGTTTACTGTTTTCTAGTTAATTAGTATTTTCTGTTTTTATAAATAAACACCGTTCCTGAGATCGACTCGGTCTTACCGATTCTATACTTACATTTGATCAAGTATTCTTGCCTGGTTGTGTGAAAAGTATTAATTAGGTATTTCCATTTATAAATTATAAAACAAGACGCGCTTTCACACGCATCAGTAGACCAGGAAGATGGTCCGACTGAGTACCCTAGTGATATTTTTGAGGGTGCATTAGGCCGTATGGGGTATACGGGTGAGAGAAGAGGACGTCAATTCCTCAAGGCCCTAGTTGTTGGGCAATGGAGATATTTGTGGCATGTTATAATCATGATTTTTGGACCGAAGAAGGGCGGTTTTGACGAGTTAAGCCCAACTCTTATATCGGCTGTACTGTCACTGGTTTACAATAAACCATACAGTTTTTGTGATTTTATTTTTGGAGAACTGGTACGCCAGATATCGGGAACTGTTAGATCAAGATTTTTGATCTACCCGAGATTCTGTATGTTGATCATCCGTTCTCGGATTGCTGATCTAGGTATCCCTGAGCCGCACCTACATGTTGATACAATCGCGCTCAGAGGGTACATATAGACTCAAAACCACAATTAATGTGACATTAGCCAAATACACAACTATTACTCAAATTAACAATTTCAAATACATTGACCGTTCAATCAAACATAAAACTACAAACACTCATCCATAATAGTACAATAGCTCTTTTCGGTTGAAAGCAGACTTGTATAAATCGATCTTAATTTAATCAGACAATAGTAAAACAAAATACGAATACCTGAATTATAGTAGTTGATAAAACGAACACGACGTAAAGATCTATGATCTAAAAGAGATTCAGGGATAAAGTAAATCAATTTACATAATTAGGGCATGTATATACGTAGATATATAATTAAAACACGAAAACTGAATTAGCCAAATTGAAAATAAAAATAAAAAAAGGAAGAACCTTGAGATTAGTAGGAGTAGTGGAATAATCAGATCGGAGAGACTAAAATAGAGCTTGTGCGTCATCTTTCGTCGTCGCCGATTTCCTATTTCTTCACACACACTCTGAATACAATTTTGTGCGATACCAGAAACCGGAAGAAAAATAGAAAACATGTGGTATAGGGGATATCAGAGAAAGAAGAAGGTGATGTGAAGCTTGGTGAAGAAGATTAGAAAAATGAATATCATGTCCAATTTTGGGCGGTGGTGGTGTGGAGAAAGAGGAGGCATGATACAAAGCTACCAATAATATTAAAGCATGCAGTAATACTTTTAGTTTCTCAAACAAAAATTGTGCGGGTCAATGAAATTGATTACTTTTGCATAATATAATTACTTTTGCATAATAGAACAAAAATATTTATAAATATAGAACAAAAATATACATTGTCAAATGTGGACCAATGAAAGAAGCATCACATTTATTGCGTGTGCATGTATTTTTTAGGAACTCGCAAATAAAGCCCAACAATTAAATAAAGATATTTAATTAAATAATAAACTTTTAATTACTATAGAGCACATGTGACATCATCAAATACATGAAAGGAAGACACGTCAGCATGAGAAAGGCATGAGAGTGTGACACATCAGCTTTAGTGATGTCAGCAGTATTGTCAAATTGTATATAAGATAGATTGTATATAAGATAGATAGATTAGGTAAATTCAAACAACCTCAATGACGGTGATAAGTTATTCTTATGACGTATTATTTACTTTTTTTGAGCAAAAGTCAACTAATTATATGTATATATACAGTGATGTAGCTAGTGATTATAATTTATGTAAGGGAAGTGTATTATAAACTATATTTTCCAATGTTCAAAGTTTATTACATCATTTTATCAATTTAGTGAAACATATATTACAAATGAAAAAATAACACGTAGTAACATAGCCAAAAAGTATAACTTTTTCTGATATTGTGTATGAAATCAAATCAAGTGTGTTACTGAAAACAAATGAAGTTACTTGTTTAAACTAATTTTAACAAAGTTAGGAACCAATGCATATGAGAAAATAAATTTATTCCACATCACACCTTACAATTAAATCAAACTGGTAATGAAACGATACGATCAAATTATAGCGGACAAAACGTCCAAAAAAACAGCAGGAAACAAACGTGTCTCCGATCAAAGAAATGCAACGTTAGGCACGATGTGTCTTATTGCTAAGAAAAATCAAACGGCACATAGGTGGATCGGACGGTGCAACGCAATCAGAGCTTCTCCATTTTTTGTATTTTCAATCCCTCAACACCTGCTTCTGTCCTGTAAATCGGAACCTTTGATGTGCCAGAATCTGAAGTTTCACAATCAATCACATCGTGCACATTTTGCTTAATAACCATGTCTGCTTGTGTGGTGTCCACATAGGCGGCATTCGTTCCTCCTTTAGGTGGAGCAACATTAGCCTGAAATGAATATGAATGAGTAAGCAATTATATACCAAGGGAGATGGTTCATGTATGTAATTGTTCATGATGAGTAATATGATAATATATGGATAGTATATGTTATCCACAGCCAGCATGATATGATCATCATCGTTCTCATCACCATGAACTTCATTAGCGTTGAACTTCTAACAGATGCACCTAACAACACTTTCATCATCAGTCAATATGTGAACAGTAAAAGCAGAGTAGTTGTTTTCCAAATTGAACTCTGAAATTTGGATCTTGATAACACATATTTTGCCTAGCAGTACATCAAAATCCTCTGGGAACAACTGTGCTGCATCATCCTACAAAGCAATTAAATGATACATATTATATAAACACACATACCACTATAGATAGAAAGTGTTAACTAAATTTTGGAAAATAATTGATGAAAGTATAGATGATCAAATATATACAGACGTGACATTACATTTTGCATTCGAGACATAAGGCAAGAAGCACTTTGGTTAATGAGACGGGTAACATGTCGTTCAAGCAAAACAACAGATGTCGAACCGGTAGAATCTTGTACCCTCGGCTGAACCTGAATCCTATATCACGATTATTTAAACATATAATAAGTATAAGGTGGCGACTTTCATGAATATGCACATTTATAATTACACAATGTGAGTTTATAGTCAGCAAGTTCACAGTTAAACATGTGTAAGAAACTTAGATAAAGATAATGTTCAAGTAATATACATTCCAAACACAATAGCCACGTCGCCACATTCTGCACAAAGATCTAGATTAGTTATCATGAACGTTCTCATTGCGATCAACTTTCTTCTCGCACTTACTACATGCATTGCAGTACCAACATTGCTTATTTTTTCGTCAGCTACATCACGCTTCTATAACGAATTGCTATATAATTTATAACATTCCATCACAAGCACTAACATTTCGACACACAAATCAAACCACCCATATAAGCAAAACGAAATAATGACTCGGATTTATGACTAAAATGCAAAGCACATATATACAAAAACAACAATGAATTGGTATTATAAACCCGCAAATCATGCATATGCAAACTAAAACACCAACCCATGAGGTCAATAACATACATAATTTAATGATCTCAACATTAATGGCAACTTAAATAATCATTAAACGATGATTAAAAAATCAAATTACCCAAAGGTTTTTATCATATAAATGCTATTAATAAGGTAAGACAAACTTGTTGGCTTAATGGTACCACCATCATCTCTATATTCTCAAATGATACTTCAATACCTGATTACTCAAAACATTAACAGCTTCAAAATGGCAGAAAGAACGGTTGGTCACTTTGACAAAAATTGGTCAAGTTACACCAACTTTGCAACCATCCCAAAATCCACAACACGACCAAATAAGATCCCAATTTTTAACATAAACATCAATTAGGAATTATTTACCTGTCTACACCAGCATTAACCCAGATTCCTTAACCTTCCTCTCCAAATAAGACTTTTTATTTTCAATTTTTGACTCATCAAAAGTCAACCATGATAACTCCTGTACAACTACAGCAGTAAAGAAAAAAGTGTCGATCTAGATCATGGACCAAGTGGTAGTACCTGAGATGGAGATGAAATGTTGTTTCGATTAATTTAATGTTAATTAAGTGACACAACCATTTTACTTCTTAATTAATGTTAATCGAATTACCCAAATACTCAGATTAAAGCATGACAATATCATATTTAAAGTCCAGGGCTAGATACATATTAGGCAACTCAATCAATCTAAATTATAATACTGAGTTTCTGCTGGTAAGGTTAAGTTATCTAATTTAGTTTCTTCATGTACTGATCGTCTCAATACTACTGATGGGGAATATAGTCTTAAAACTTCATGTAAGATCATGTTAATCTGCATAATTTATTGAATACATATAATGTATGATAAAGAACTTTAACACTGTCAACAAAAGATGTAATCATATAGAAACTATATATTTTAACTTTAGTACTGTACCAATTAAGTATAAAAACTTACAGTTTTTAGTCGATTTAATACCCTACACATTTCTCTATATTCAGTTTTCTTAGAAGTGGCAATCGCGAACCAGTAATTTATGTATAAAAAGTTTGACTTGGGTTATGTTTTATCTATAAAGGGCTAAAGGATTTAATAAAAAGTTAAAACGGGTCAAACAGGTTGAAAGTCAGCTTCAATGTATTCAAATGCATACAAATCCCATCTAGATGGTACAAAAGTATAAACAGAAGGCCAAAACATTATATGCTGCCACTACCATTATTAAAGAGTCCAACAAAATTATTCAACTTTGTACCCATAAGTCATACCTGGTCATTGTATGAAGTTTCTATCTGTTGTAGCATGTTGAATACATGATCACTTTCATAAATTAGCCAATCTACACTATTAAACATCTCTAGAACTTTAAAAAATGCTTCTATTGGGAGCTCCTGGTCATCAAAAAAGTATGAATCTAATGGCACTACATAAGCTGATGCGTTTATTTCAGTATCAAATGAAAAACAAATTACATCAGTTTTATGACGTTTTTATGAAATTATTGTATCAAGTATGATTAAAATGATCATATTATTGCAATCATAATCTAACTTTTGAGTATAAAATGATCTATAAATAATACAAAGCAGGTATTTACAGTTTAGCAATTGAACTAACCTTGGCACTATCATGCTTGATACGGAAAATCTTAATTTTGGATCCATCCTTTGTATGAATGATCCGCACAAGGAGAGCACTTTAATAGATGTTGAATAACATAGACATCAGAGGTCTGACCATACACTCGGTTTAGGAAAACGACTAACGAAATTAAATGTATGAACTTTGATTTTAGCTAGATAATCAGTTGACATACCTTGTAATCGTAAAGTACTCCACGATTGCCTTGATGTCGTAACCAACAATTCGTAACTGTAAGACATGCACAAATCACTCCTTGAAAAGTATAATTACATAAGAAAGAAACATGACTAATTAACGAAAACAGAAAACAAACCTTTTGGATCCAAATGTATCATCATCATTAATAGATCCAAACACTCCCATTGCCTACAATGACAATGATCCACACACACAATGATCAAGTACTTCCATATTCCACTTTAAACACTTTCATTCGACTCAAACATTTTATCGAACACCTTATAGGCACTATCCAAAAATGACTCAATCATCAAATGATATCCTACTAATAACAAACAATTTTATACACCAAAACAATGACAATGATCCACACACACAATGACTTGCCTTAAATTCTGTTTGTATATGGTTTCTTGAATACGCAATTAATTAAATTAATCAGTAACAAAAACGATTAAATTAGGATAACAAATCGTAAGACTTCTTATATTCAAATACAAAAAAAAAAAAACGTCACCTGATCCATAAATCGTTAAGCAAAAACGATTGATGAAGGCTTGCGAATTTCAAAATTTAAATCGATTGATGATCACGAGGGCTGGCTATTGATCGATTGATAGAATGCAGATTGATACGGCTAGGGCGCGATTGATACGGCTAGGGCGCGATTGATTTACATTTTTTATGCACAATTGAATAGGTACGTTCACTACAGGGTTTTTTTTTCTAAATTTTTTGATACGGGAGTGAATTTCAAAAGAAAGCTAGACTATTGAGACAGAGGGGATGGCAATCAATTTATTCAGGGGCATTTTAGTAATTTACAACATAATTAATTTGGCTAATGACATCATTGTTTTATCTAATGGTAAGCTACTAGTTTAAGACCCGCAAAATTTGCGGGTTGACTTTCTGATATATCTTATATGAATGTGTTATATGGATTTAATAAGTGTTTTGGTGTTAGTGTATGGTACATCGATTTGTATAGTTTTAATTTTAAATGAAAAATGTATTAAGAATTTGAATTATAATAAATTTCAGAAACCAACCCATTGACATCCATACTCTAAGCATTGTAAATTAAAAATTGATAAAAGAATTTTAAAAAGCAGTAGTATGAGAACAAATACACTAAAATTTGTCAGAACCTGAACCATTAGCATTCATGATTCAAGAATTATAAATTGAAAATTAATTAAAGGATTCAAAACAGTAGTATGTCGTATAAGAATTAAAATCATTGGGCGATGGAATGAAGATATTAATCTTTATTAAATGAAAATAACTTATTGAGACTTTTTTCAAAAAAAATAAAAATAAATAAGATTGTAGGAATAGTTTGAATTATAGAAGAAATAACAAATCATAAAATATTTGGAGGATTATTTACAGTTAAAGGAAAAATATAGGTTTTAGTATGGGTACAAATATACTAAAATCCGTCGTAACCTGACCAGTTGATATCCATGATCCAAGAATTATAAATTTGAAATTGATAAAAGGATTCAAAATATCAGGTTGTATAAGATTTTAAATCATTCGGTGATTGAATGAAGTTATAAATTTTTTGGAATTGAAAATAACTTATTGGTATTTTATTCAGAAAAGATAAAATAATAAAGGTTGTAGGAAGAGTTTAAATTATAGAAAAATAATAAATTACAAAATATTTGAGGGATTATCTACAATTAAGGGAAAAGTAGAGGATTTATATTGTAAATATTAAAGGGTGTATATTGTAAATATAGAAGGGTAAATTAGTCTTTTAGTCATATAATAAAAGGATTAATGATGTCATGAAATAAATTAAATGTTAGATCTTAATAGTTGATCTCCATCTAATGGTCATTATTCTTTCAAGATTTTTCTTTTAATATATAAGATAGATGAAGGATTAGCTGTTAATCAAGGTGAAGGATTTGCTTAAAGGTTTTCTTTTAAATATATATATATAGATAAAATGAAATCATGCTAGCTACTATGTTTTGTATCCAACCTAATCTGGCAACTCACTTCTTTTGACTAAACAACCGTCAGGTCACTCCTGTCAATTCGGATATTTTTGAACACCCCAACTTAAGTGACGGGTCGAAACAGGTCAGCTCTTAGTACATATTATGAAATGGGATGGGATGGGATGGGTTGGGCCGGATAAGATGGGTTGACCACCCACAAATACTTTCTGATTCGTTTTTTGAATCCACGATAATCATTACAAAAATAATTTTATTACAACAAATGTCAAAAATAAATAATGTAGGAGGTTTCATGCACCAGCATTAAACATTGCTTAACTTCCAATCCGTTTGATCCAATCCCTTTTCTGATACATTTTTACTTGAACCGTTTATGAAAAAACACAAACCAAATCGACCATTTATAGAAGAAAGGTCAAAGTTACCATGTCATCTGGTATCCTTGAGGATTATAGTAAAAACAAAAGAAAAAAAGAACATTAAACTGGGAAAAGTTCCGGGTGAAACAGACCACATCATTTAGATATGATGTTATGTTAGCATCTACAACAAATGCACATGAGAATAACCAGAGTAATCCGTCCCTCTTGATGAAAAACACTGCCATCAACCAACATATTTAAAGAGCCCTCTGTCACGAGTAAAATATTTAAGGCATTGGTCCGCTCAAAAATGTTCGTAATGTGTAGGTTCATGGTTTTCCCTGCTGGTCTTATTGGAGTTCCCCAACGATTAGGATGTAGTACGTGCCACGAGTATCTCTCGGCTCGGCACCACACTGGTCGGGAGTTGGGGCCACTCCCCTGATGAGTCTATGGCAGGACGAAACCAGTGAACCTCGATCATATCCGGAAGGTTGGCTACAAACGTATCGGCACTCGGCAGGGACACAATATAGCCTTTACTGTACATGTATCTACGTCTGTGTACTTCAAAACCCTAACAATACTTATTGTTTTGTTTTTCAAACTTCAAAGCTTCCACTTATGGAAATATACTATAGATAGAGATATACCTAAAACTTGTGTTTTCATCCATACAATAATATAATACAAGTATCAAACTTTCTTTATTTAGGAAGAGGGCTGGTTTAGGGTTTTAATTGAAAATATGGAGTAATACACTAGTACTTAATGAAGTAATGTGTGCCCTTATATACATATATAGAGAATATATATAAAATTATACAACCAAACTCTATAATAAATGGGAGGTGATTTGTACACCACCTCCTCTTTGTCATTCACCACTAAAATATTTTTGTTGACCATTTTACCCTTTCACATTTTGACCTCCTATATTTTCTTTTCACCTCTTCGATTATTTCACGGAGATAATAATTTTTTTTTGGTTTTCCTCTCTGACGCTCCTCTTCCCGTCTTCCACCGCCATAGTCTCACTTTATTGTTCTGAACACCCCCACTTGTTTTGTTAACATATTTTCTCCTAAACTAATAATCGATATACTTTGTGATTGTTGCTATTACTATTTAATAAGTAGTTCTTGTTCGTATTATATTAATAATTCTAACAGTAGATTTTTTCAACATCGTAATTCATATTTTTGTAAGACATTCCTATTGTTTTAGTATTTATAGTTTTAGTAATTACTCTCTCCGTCCCACCCCAAATGTAATGTTTTGACTTTTCAAAGTCTTTTCATTTAAACTTTGACCATTAATATTTTTTTTTGTGTTATATATTACTTGATGCAAAATATATGAATGAGTTGAGTTTTCAATGTATTTTCAACGCTATAATTTTCATTAGGTATTATATAACACAAACAAAAAATTTACGGTCAAAGTTGAAAAAGAAAGACTTTGAAAAGTCAAAACAAGACACTTGGGGTGAGACGGAGGTAGTAGTAATTAGTAATGTTTATTCCACTAGCTTTGAGTGTGTTTATTTAGGAAAAAGAAATCTCTTTATAGCTTTATAGCTTGCACATGTTATAAAGCCTTGTTCATCATCATTATCATTTAAATTTATGAATACAGTTTAAATTCATGTTCTGTTGTAGCTAGTTGAATTTTGTCCACTTTAATTAAAAATTGTTATTTTTTTATATGATGTAATGATGGTTTTATACTCGTATAATTTAGAAGACCCTACACCCAAGTCTTATGTGACTTGTCAACCATCTGAATACAGGAGCTCTATGCTTAAAAGAAGTGACAGAAACATAATAAAAAGATAGCAAAAAAGATAAAAGTTGATCGGGGAGAAGAAACAAGATAAAAAGAAGAAGAATGTGAGATAAATAAGGAATTGAAAATATATTAGAAATTTTGAATTGAAAAGGGTAAAATGGTCAACAAAGATATATTAGTGGTGAATGGTAAAAAAAAATAGGTGGTGTACAAATAACCTTCCATAACAAATATGAAGCATTTTGTTTTCAAGAATTAAATTTCTTCAAATTGAATCAAGTATTTTCATAGTTTGATTTACAAAATTTATATATGAGTTTTAAGTTGAAGTCAAACAATATTTATTCATGATCTTTGAGTTGCAGTTTGACCTTGTCTTGTAAAGAATACTAGAAAGTTTTTAAGGTTGTGCATAGTACAACCCACGTTATTTAAAATTAAACTTTAGACTAATACAGACGTTAGAAGTATAATTAACTTAGATTATCGCAAAATGATTCGGTATAACAGTGACGTTATAATCAATCACACAATGCATGAGTATTGTTTCCTTTGCCCCCAATTTAGTGTTTCTGTTGTAATTTAACTATAATTAAGGCTCTATTAGCAATATAATATAAGAACTTTTTAAGTAGGAAGGAAGAACAAGATGGGGAGTATAAAGATACTACTAATGAAAGTGTATCATGAGGTGCAATTTTCTCATTCAACTAATGTAGTATTTATACTACTTGCATACACTATACAATTCACACTTTGGGGTAATTAGGGGGACAAGTTACTAACACATTATTGATCTAGCATTGACAATAGTGGCAACCAAATATAGGCATGTGTATATATATAATATTATAACACTCCCCTTTGGTTGTTACTTTTCAATGTAAAATCAACTTTGAAGTACTGCCTCATTAAAAACCTTGCTAAAGAAAACTCAGTGGGAAAAAACTTTAGCTAAGGGAAAAAGAGTGCAACGTATAGTTGACTCCCCCTCATGTAAACAACCATAATGCATTACATGTTTTGAACATGTCGCATTTTCAATACTATGAACGTGTTTTCTGAAAATTTCAGTAGGAAGTGCCTTCGTGAAAAGATTTGTTGAGTTATTGCTTGATTGAACATATTGCATCTTAATCTGATTATTCTTGATAAGGTCTTGAGTGTATGAAAAGAATCTTGGAGGTATATGTTTAGTTCTGTCACTCTTAATATACCCTTCTTTCATTTGTGTAATACAAGCTGCATTGTCTTCATAAATCACAGTTGGCATCTTTTCATTCTCTAGTCCGCATGAGGATAAAATGAGTTGTGTCATTGACCTTAACCATATACATTCTCTACTAACTTCATTCAATGCAATGACTTCAGCATGATTTGAAGATGTTTCTACAAGTGTTTGCTTTTGAGAACGCCATGAAATTGCAGTGCCTCCATTCAGGAATACATATCCAGTTTGAGATCTAGCTTTATGAGGATCAGACAAATAACCTGCATCTGCATAACCAATCAATCCTTACTTTGAATTATTGGAATAAAATAGACCTAAGTCAGTACTTCTACGTAGGTATCAAAATATGTGTTTGATCCCATTCCAATGTCTTTTGGTTGGTGTTGAACTAAACCTTGCAAGCATGTTAACTTCAAAAGAAATGTCAGGTCTAGTACAATTTGTAAGATACATAAGTGCTCCAATAGCACTAAGGTATGGTACTTCTTGTCCAAGGACCTCTTCATTTTCTTCGTGAAGACGAAATGGATCATTGTCCACATTAAGTGATCTAACAACCATTGGAGTGCTTAAAGGTTTAGCATTGTCCATATTAAAATGTTTTAATACCTTATGCGTGTAATTTGACTGATGAACAAGTATTCCATTAGGCATGTGCTCAATCTGTAAACCAAGACAATATTTGGTTTTTCCAAGATCCTTCATCTCAAATTCTTTTTTCAAATGCACAATGACTTCATGGATTTCTTTATTCGTTCCAATGATGTTTAGATCATCAACATAGACAGCAATGATCACAAATCCAGACGTTGTTTTCTTAATAAAGACACATGGACAAATAAGATTATTTGTATATCCTTTACTCATCAAGTAATCGCTTAAAGGTTTATACCATATGCGTCTCGATTGTTTCAACCCATATAAAGATTTTTGTAGTTTGATGGAATACATTTCTTTAGGTTTTGCCCTTAATGATTTAGGCATTGTAAATCCATTTGGGATCTTCATATAGATATCGCTATCTAATGATCCATATAGATAAGCTGTAACAACATCCATAAGACGCATTTCAAGATTTTCAGATACTACTAGACTGAGCAAATATCTAAACGTGATTGCATCCATAACAGGAGAATACGTTTCTTCATAATCAATTCCAGGTCTTTGAGAAAACCATTGAGCTACAAGTCTAGCTTTGTATCTTGTGATTTCATCTTTCTCATTTCGCTTTCTTATGAAAACCCATTTGTACCCTAGAGGTTTTATGATTTTAGAAGTGAGGACAATACGACCAAAAACACTTCTTTTATTAAGCGAATTTAATTCCGTTTGTATTGCTTCTTTCCATTTATTCCAGTCTTGTCTATTTTTACAATCTATGACAGATGTTGGTTCGGGATCATCATTTCCAACAATAATGTCACATGCAACAGCATAAGAAAATATTTCATCAACATTTTCCATTTCAACTCGATTCCACAATATTTTCGTGTGACCATAATTGATAACAATTTCTTTATAGATTTCATTGACTTCCTCTCTTTGGGAAGTATCCACATTTTGTGTTTCTTCAAACACATCATCCGTATGGTCAATTGCATGTTCTAATCCTTTTCTTTTTCTAGAATTTTTATCCTTTGAACCAATTGGTCTCCCACGTTTCAAACGTGCTTTAGATTCTTGAGTGACTTTATCATTAGTTTGATCATTTGAAATTTCTACTCGAGCTGGAGCATTAGCAACCGGTATATAAGATTTAGTCACTCTCTTTGTATTAGTAAATGCATCAGGTATCTGATTAGCAATTTCTTGCAAGTGCATGATCCTTTGAACTTTTGCACTTTGTTTAGTGCGAGGATCAAGATACAACAATGAAGGTTCACACCATGAAACATCCTTTTCTAGAGTTCTCTTTTCTCCTTCAAGTGCTGGGAAATTTTCCTCATTAAAATGACAATCAGCAAAACGTACTGTAAAAAAATCACTTGTTGAAGGTTCAAGATACCTTATTATAGAGGATGTTTCATACCCAACATATATTCCCAATCTTCTTTGAGGACCCATTTTTGTACGTTGTGATGGTGCAATAGGAACATATACTGCACAACCAAATATTTTCAGATGAGATATATTTGGTTCTTGCCCAAAGGCAAGTTGTAGAGGAGAATAATTATGATATGCACTTGGTCTAATACGAACTAATGATGCACCATGTAAAATTGCATGTCCCCAAATGGACATTGGAAATTTTGTTCTCATTATCAATGGTCTAGCAATTAATTGGAGACGTTTAATCAATGATTCAGCTAAACCATTTTGTGTGTGTACATGAGCAACTGGATGTTCAACAACAATTCCTACTGACATGCAATAGTCATTGAATGCTTGAGATGTAAATTCATCAGCATTATCAAGTCTTACTTTCTTAATTGCATGATCAGGAAAATGTGCTCGTAATTTTATAATTTGTGCAAGAAACTTTACAAATGCCATATTACGAGTTGATAATAAACACACATGAGACCATTTGCTTGATGCATCTATTAATACCATAAAGTATCTGAATGGTCTAGATGGTGGATGAATAGGTCCACATATATCACCATGAATTCTTTCAAGAAATTGTGGTGATTCATTTTCAACTTTAAGCGGTGAAGGTCTCACAATCAGTTTTTCAAGAAAATAAGATGTACATGGACTCATTTTATCATGTGAGACTTTTTGATCCTTAAATGAATGTCCATGGTTACTTCTAATTATTTTCTTCATCATTGTAGATCCTAGATGACCTAACATGTCATGCCATAAACTGGTAATACTAGGATCACTATGCTTTTCTTTAACTAGCATGTGAAATTCTGCTACATTTATATGTGTATAATGTAAGCCAGAATTAAGCATTGAGAATTTTTCTAACACATTATTCTTATCAGTAATGTGCAAATTTATCTCATTATCTGTAGTCACAAATTGATGATCATATCCATTAAAATATATGTCATTAAAACTCAACAGATTTCTTGTTGATTTTGGGGAGTATAAAGCATTTTCTACCAAAAACTTGGTACCATTTGGCAATGTAAATCTTGCTTTTCCAACTCCTTCTATCAAATCTGCAGGGCCTGATATTGTATGTATTATTGCCTTTGTTGGTTTCAGTTCAGAGAAATATTTCTTAGATTTCAAAATAGTGTGTGTTGTACCACTATCTGTTATAAATAGATCTCCACCATTTGCTTCATGATCTAGCCCGTTGTAATTCATATCAAACTTCAAATATGAAAATATTAGAATGAATGTACATAAGTAATAAGAAGGATGTAACAAAAGATACATCTTATTTCAAAAATATATTACATGAAATGACAGACCCGTCATAAAGGGAAAAACATAGATAGGAAAACATAACTAATAAAAGGGAAATACATTGATGAAAACAAACATAGTTATGATAGATTGTTGGTAGCCACATTGATTCATATGTCAATGTCATTGCAGTAATATGCAACATTCATTTCAACATTTGTGAACTCAAGGTCATCAACAAGATTCACTCCATTACAAAAATTAGTAATTTGTAAAATATTCGTATATAAATAAATAATTTGCCATCCTAATTGTATATATGTACCTAATACTGGTCAAAAGTAAATAAATTGACTACAAATTAAGTTGTAAGCTTTTATTCAAAGAAACTCAGTTTTTTTTTGTTTTACAAAAAACTCGGTTTTTTTTGTTTACCAAAAACAACCAGAATTCGAAAGTTAATGTATATACATACATCAATTGATCACATAACTATAAATACAAACCTAATTTTTCTTAAAAATGTAAAATTGGATGCTCAATAAAAAAATAAATCATCACGCATAATAGTGAGAATTTATGTGTAATGGAAAAAAATTGGTAATTTGTAATATATTCGTATATACATAAATAATTTGACATCCTAATTGTATATATGTACCTAGTATTGGTCAAAAGTAAATAAATTGACTACAAATTAAGTTGTAAGCTTTTATTCAAAGAAACT
This sequence comes from Pseudognaphalium luteoalbum, assembly GCA_963422505.1. Classification (NCBI taxonomy): domain Eukaryota; kingdom Viridiplantae; phylum Streptophyta; class Magnoliopsida; order Asterales; family Asteraceae; genus Pseudognaphalium; species Pseudognaphalium luteoalbum. The sequence continues at coordinate 8,753,980 of OY730193.1, read as the reverse complement.
CAGTTTTTTTTTGCTTAACGAAAAACTCGGTTTTTTTTGTTCACCAAAAACAACCAGAATTCGAAAGTTATTTTATATACATACATCAATTGATCACATAAATATAAATACAAACCTAATTTTTCTTAAAAATGTAAAATTGGATGCCCAATATAAAAAAAGCATTATGCATAATAGTGAACATTTGTGTGTAATGGAAAAAAATCGGTAATTTGTAAAATATTCGTATAGAAATAAATAATTTGTCATCTTAATTGTATATATGTACCTAATACTGGTCAAAAGTAAATAATTTGACTACAAATTAAGTTTTAAGCATTTATTCAAAGAAACTCAGTTTTTTGTTGCTTAACGAAAAACTCGGTTTTTTTTAGTTCACCAAAAACAACCAGGATTCGAAAGTGATTGTATATACATACATCAATTGATCACATAACTATAAATACAAGCCTAATTTTTCTTAAAAATGTAAAATTGGATGCCTAATAAAAAAATAAAGCATTACACATAATAGTGAGTATTTGTGTGTAATAGAAAAAAATCGATAATTTGTAAAATATTCGTATATAAATAAATAATTTGTCATCCTAATTGTATATATGTACCTAATACTGGTCAAAAGTAAATAGTTTGACTACAAATTATATTGTAAGCTGTTACTCAAAGAAACTCAGTTTTTTTTGCTTAGGCCCTGCTCTCGAGTTAATTTTTCGAGAGAAAAGAAGAGAATTGGAATGAAGAAAAAAATATATTGTGTTCCCGAGTTTTTCTAATGGACAGAAGAGAAGAGAAGTGGGAGGAGAATTGGAGCTTCTTTTCTCTCCAAACTTTCTCTCCAATATTGAGAAGATTTGGAAGGATGAAAGGTTTAACTAGTTATAAAATGTCACTTCATTCTATTTTTTTCCAACTATGGAACACGAAACATGTAAATTTCTATTCTTTTCTTTCCAACTTGGGAATGCAGAATTTTCTTCATTTTCTTTTCTTTTCAGTCATGTTGCATTTCATTCTTCTCTTTTCTTTTCGTAAAAATCTCAGGAGCAGGCTCTTAACGAAAAACTAAGTTTTTTTTGTTCACCAAAAACAACCAGAATTCGAAAGTTATTGTATATACAGACATACATCAATTGATCACATAACTATAAATACAAACCTATTTTTTCTTACAAATATAAAATTGGATGCCCAATAAAAAAATAAATGATTACGCATAATAGTGAGCATTTGTGTGTAATGATTTTTTTTTTTGATAATTTGTAAAATATTCGTATATAAATAAATAATTTGACATCCTAATTGTATATATGTACCTAATACTGGTCAAAAGTAAATAGTTTGACTACAAATTAGATTGTAAGTTGTTACTTAAGGAAACTCAGTTTTTTTTGCTTAACGAAAAACTCGATTTTTTTTGTTCACCAAAACAACCAGAATTTGAAAGTTATTGTATATACATACATAAATTGATCACATAACTACAAATACAAACCTAATATTTCTTAAAAATGCAAAATCGGATGTCCAATAAAAAAATAAAGCATTACACATAATAGTGAGCATTTGTGCGTAATAGAAAAAAATCGGTAATTTGTAAAATTGTCTTATATAAATAAATATTTTACCATCCTAAATGTATATATGTACCTAATGTAGGACAAAAATAAATAATTTGACTATCAATAAAATTGTAAGTTATTATTCAAAGAAACATAGTTTTTTTTTTTGTTAACGAAAAACTCATTTTTTTTTGTTCCTCAAAAACAACCAGAATTCAAAAGTTATTGTATATAAATACATCAATTGATCACATAACTATAAATACAAACCTAATATTTCTTCAAAATGCAAAATCGGATGTCCAATAAAAAAATAAAGCATTACACATAATAGTGAACATTTGTGCGTAATAGAAAAAAAATCGGTAATTTGTAAAATTGTCTTATCTAAATAAATATTTTGTCATCTTAAATGTATATATGTACCTAATGTAGGACAAAAATAAATATTTTGACTACAAATTAAATTGTAAGTTGTTACTCAAAGAAACACAGTTTTTTTTTGCTTAACGAAAAGCTCGGTTTTTTTTCTTCCCCCAAAACAACCAGAATTCAAAAGTTATTGTGTATAAATACATCAATTGATCACATAACTATAAATACAAACCTAATTTTTTTAAAAAAATGTAAAATTGGATGCCCAATAAAAAAATAAAGCATTACACATAATTCGAAAGTTATTGTATATACATATACGTCATAAAAAGTTGGGTAAAAAGTATAATAATTATATTTTTTTAATAGTGTGTTTTTTCTCCGTAGACAATGAATTTGAGCTAGATGGAGTTTTTATTTTTTTATCATGGTTTGTTTTATCAGTTTGCATAATTTTTTTGTTATTTAGGTTCCTGTTTTGAAACCTTAAAGTGCATGTGTGTTTTTATTTTTCTCTTCATATATTATGTGTTTGTAATTTACATAACTAGTTCATATGTGTAGAGTGTTTGTTTTGTTTGAATTCTTATGTTTGAATTGTTACAAAGCAAGCGCGTGTAGAATACTTAAGTAGTAGAAATGTAGAATTTTGATGTATTTGTCGATCAGCAACTGGATCAATGCAACATGTGCTATTTCGTTGGTGAAGAAACTAAAATTTGTCATTAACTTATAAAGCACATAACGTTTATAATGATCATTGAATGGACCAGTGTACCACCTCTATGGCTCTATGAAATTAATGGCCCATGTATGTTTAACGTCTTTCATGATCTTTTCACGAATATAATTCACATGTTACATACCATTTGGATGATACTCCTCCGTCCCATATTTATAGTCCGATTTTTATTTATGCATATTCTAATTTTATCATTCACTTTCATAAATATATAAAAAATAATGAGGTAATGTTTTTTTTTACCTTAGTGTGTATATGTAAGGCAAAAAAAATATGTAAAAAATAGAAGGTAAAACTGTTATCTTACCAAAAAGTAAGAGAGATGATTATGTTTTTTTAAACTGTCTGTTTTTATCTGGGGACAATAAAATTGGTACAAAGGGAGTATGTGTTTTTGCATTCAATCCAACTACTTGGCAAGACGTACAATTATGATTATTAGAAATATTTTTGACTAGGGGTGTATGTGATCCAAGAACTGTATTAGACCGGGTCATAATCGAGCCGAAACGCAAACCAATAAATAAAAAATCAATGTTCATAAACTGCACCATGGAATTCGGTTCTTGTCAGGTTTAGTACCGTTTTGGTTCTTACGGTTTTAATCAAAACTACTAACCGAACAATATGACCCTTCCCTTTAACCCGAACAGCCAGATTAAATACAGGTCAACTCGAAATATCGTAAGTAAGAGAAGAAGAAGAATCTGAAACCCAAAATTCCCATGTCTTTCTTGGTATCTCGTACACATTCTGACGATTGGCCGAGCGAATAAGTCAACTTCAAAGAAGATGATGTCTAAAAACATGTACCACATACTTATCAAATCAAATATAAAACTTCAAATGTAATTGTCTAATATATATATATATATATATATATATATATATATATATATATATATATATATATATGGGAATGTTCAAATGAGAACCAATATAAAGTTGGGAACTTTGAGAACCACAAAGAATACATGTTTGTTCACATGTGATTAACTTCAATCATATGTGAACATTGATGTATGTTTAATTGAAAAAGAAAAAAGTCAAAAAAAATTTTAAATTATATAAAAAACGTAAAAAAATAAATATATGTTCACATGTGAACGATAATGTGAACAAATCGATTAAAATATATTTTAAGACGTAAATTTATGATTTTTTTTACTTTTTTCTTTTCCAATTAAACATAAATCAATGTTCACATATGATTGAATTTAATCACATGTGAACAAATATGTATTCATTGTAGTTCTCAAAATTCTTAACTTTATATTGGTTCTCATTTGAACCTCCCACTATATAAGGAATGGATAAATAACACATAAATCGAGGGCTATGCGGATCCTCTCTCTCTCTCTCTCTCACACACACACATATATATATATATATATATATATATATATATATATATATATATATATATATATTTATGGGATAATGTCGTATATATCCCTCGAAACTTGCAAAATTACATATATATCCATTCAAACATTATAATATCATTTATATCCTTTCAAAACATATAAACTCTCGTATATATCCATCGTATCAAATTAAATAAACAACCACCTATATAGCGCCTCTAGATCATTGAAGTCAAGTACTTTAACCCTTTTTTGAAAACTGCAACACAAAACATATAGAATATAACAACAATAAACATAATCAATAATGGTATCAAAATAACTAGCCAATTGGATACTTCTTTGTTAATTTGATGGGTAATTAAGCTTTTGATTGGATCTGACATTCCTTATATCATGTGGCTGGATATATCATATATACATGTAAAACAATTTCCAAATGCTCATTTGTTTTCATTATTATCATTCTTAAAGAAATTTAATGTATGTCTTTGAGGACTACATACTTGTGATAGGTATTTTAAAGCGTGTTTTAATATTATCTTTTGTATTTAATATCACTCAGTGAACTAAAATGTGTATTTCTTTTTTCCTCTTTTGCGTCGATATTTTTTGGGATTGTGGGTTTGTTAGAAGATAACAGACATACCAAATACCAATTAGTGTTAACACAGTAATCTTTGTAGATGAAATTGTGTTTATTTAAAAGAATGGACAAATATGAGAGTTAAAATGTTTTTAGAGGATATATATATGATATTATAAAGTTTGGTTGAATATATATGTAATTTTGAAAGTTTAGAGGGACATATACGAAATTATCCACACACACAGAGACATATATATATATAAGTTTTTTTTTTCAAACAAAACAAATGATGTATACAAAATTGCAGATATTCAACAATCAATATCATAAAAGATAAAAATCTAAATAAACATATATATATATATATATATATATATATATATATATATATATATATATATTATAAAATACAATTTTAAATTTTTTATTATAATTCAATCTCTATCTCTATTACTATTAAAACATACACATGTCGATTCTTATTTATCTATGTCTATTGATTCGGCTCTGACAGTACAAATCATTTTTACCAGTTTCAGAACCGAACTGAACCGCAAACCATTAGGGATAATAGATAGATTCGATAACTAGACCAATGTGATTCGAATTGGTTCAGTTATAGTCCGGGTCCGATTCAATATACCGATGTTGACAGGTCGGGATCATTTACTTACGAACCTATTTATGACTGAATTAAATTCGACATGGTAATTCAATTTTCCATCCTTGTAGTGTTTTGTATTTGCATGAATCGGTCTTATGAAATTTAGTCACAATGATTATCCTTGGCGTTTTGTTTTAGTTCGAACTTCATTCTTATTTTTCTGAAATTAAAAAAGGAGTATTTTGGTCAATTCAATTCATGTACAAAATGACGAAATATTGTGAATAAAAATGAAATCATATGAATGCTCAGTGTAATTAAAATTTCAAAAGAACGATTCATGCAAATCTGAAACACATTAGAGACAAATATTGTAATTTACCAAAATTCCATATGATTTTCGAAATTTCAATCGTATTTTAAATTTTTTATGATGTTAGATTCTCAATTATTTCAAATTAACTTCTTCAATTTTAATTGTGTTGTTTATAAATGTCACCAATGTGACAATGTCCCCATGCTGCATGAGATAAACTACCACAAAACACGTCTCTTTTAAATTTTAATTCGACAGAAAACAGAGTACCAAAGTATGAAACACATGAGCATTTCTATGGCCCATATGTGTCTACAATGTTATGTTGCAAAATCAAACTTTTCTTAGTAACATACATATATTGTATAGTACTATTATGCATGCCATTTGCAGACTACATCCATGCCCTGATTATTGACTTTTATATTGTTACAAGACATTTAAAATCAAGATATACATTACGTAAGGAGCAAACTAATACAACTAGATTGAATCTTAAGTTGTACAATCACCATCAACTGCAACAAGACATAGTGCATTTTTCTTGTGGAGAACGAGCCCGGGAGTTGTCAACATGTCGATATCCTCTGGCTTCATTCCAACTGGCAATTTCCAATCGAATGCGTAAAGAAGGTTTGAAAGGATCAGTTCCATTGTTGTAGCTCCAAGTGACATTCCTGGACACCCTCTTCGACCCGACCCAAATGGGATCAACTCAAAGTCTAAACCTTTGTAATCAATGGTACAACTCATAAACCTTTCAGGCTCAAACTCTTCGGGCCTTTCCCAGCGTTCAGGGTCTCGCCCGATGGCCCACGCGTTCACATAGACCAATGTCTTTTTAGGAATACTGTATTTGTTTAAAGCACAATTATTGATCGTTTCTCGTGGGACTAAGAGGGGTGCAACCGGGTATAGTCTAAGTGATTCTTTTATTACTGATTTCAGGTAGTCGAACATTTGTAGGTCATCTTCATCGACTTTCCCTTTGTTTCCTACCACATTCCTGACCTCTTTTTGAACTTTTTCTAATGCTTTCGGGTTTTTGATAAGCAAAGTCATTGCCCACACCACACTCGATGCAGCGGTCTCTGTACCTGCCAAAAATATATCCTACAAAAAACATTGTTTGAGGCATAGCAATAAAACTTGAACCATTGAAATATAAATAAAAATGTATTGTATTCACAAATCATTAACACTCACCATTAGTATTGCTTTAATGTGATCGAAAGAGAGCTCGACTGAACACGAGTTATCATTCTTGAGATGAAGCAAGATGTCAACAATATCATCTTGCTTTTTGGGTCTATTGGGGTTCAAATGCTCATCAATAAGTCGTTGGTAGAACACATCCATATCGTTGAAATTTTTCTCGAGCCTAGCCATGCTTCCGTTAAGACGATCAAGCCACCCCATAAACGGAAAATGATCTCTAAAATAAAAATTTACCAACACGGCTTGACATTCCAAAAGAAGGTCATGAACTCGGCTCATTTCTGGTCCTTGTTTCATCCCGTAAGCCATTCTACAAATAATTGTACTAGTAAGAGTCATCATCATCTTGTTCAAATCCACCACTACTTCAGATGACGAATCCGGAGAAGAGGCGATTTGGGATCTTATCCCGTTGATCATGAGGGAGACTTCTTCTTCACGATCATAACGAAAAGATTGCACCCTTTTCGACGTAAACAAATGAAGGGTGCATATTTTTCTCATTTGTCGCCAATAATCATTATAAGGCGTCAAGACCAAGCCCTTGTAGTCATAAGTGATCTTTCTTTGGCCGGTGAAAACGGGCCTGCTACAAAAGATCGCATCGTTTGTTTTCAAGACTTCCTTTGCCATCGATGCGGAAGAAACAATGACCGTTTGGACACGACCAAGCCTCAAGGACATGAGCGGGCCATAGTGTTTTGATAGTTGCCATAGATGGTTGGAAAGGTGGTCTGTGTGGAGTTGGTGCAAGTTTCCGATTATTGGAAGTCCAAGAGGACCTGGTGGGAGCTTTGATCTAAAATATCCAAGTTTTGAGAGGATGAACACAAGGATTAGAGGGAGGACTGAGGATATAAGGACTACAATAGCAACCATTATTGCAAGGTTTTGGAAAGTTATGTTTGTGAAGAGCATTCGTTTCTAATTTTACCTTCTAAACGGGTCTATTCGTGTTACACTTTATATTGAACACTTCAACATGTGAATTTTTAAAGCCTAAGGATTACAGAGTATATTTTCTGACTAGAAACCATCTCGACACTTTACCAAACCCATCCACAAATGACACCTATGCACTGTGTTTTTATCAAATAAATATGTCAAGCGAATCAAAAAGCCACCCAAATTTTTCAAAAAAAAAAAACTAATGCATAAGAAATACATGCTTTGAAACCTATTTGACCTTATCCATCACAAAAACTATTTTGACCCGTTGCCAATTAACCATTCCAGTTTGCCACCTCTAAAATAACCTATGAACCTATTTTATGCCTTAAATAGAACAAGTTGAAAGGATTAAAAATCACTCAAATGAATTTATATAGCATAAAAAGAACCTGTCTTAACATGAAACCACTTTAACTTGATCCACTTATTTGTTGAGGGATATCATCATTATCATCAAACAGAGATGAATGTATATTTATAACTTCTTACTTGATCATCATAATGAAAGTAGCTTATAAGTAGATTTTGTTGTTGAGTATGACGAGCCATATATTTAGCATTATAATTATAACGGGAGCTACCGACTAAAATATTCTATGGTTTGGAGACGGATCTGAATCGAATGATTGATTTGATTGGAAGCCTTTGGATGATCTCGAACTCATGATCTGACATTTTGAATTTTATGGATTGGTAAATCGATACGAGTATTAATTTTGGCTAATGAAATCCACCATTAAAATTGATAGATACATCAATCATCAATCAAATACAGTATTGCATTAATAAATAATTATTATGGATAGATTGGGCCGTTAAATAGTATGTACAAACCAGGCCCAAATAAGCCCATTATAATCAGAGCTCGTATACAAAACCCTAAACACCAAATAATTTGTAAAAATAAAACCTAGGGTATTCATTGTCGCCGTTTCGAAGCCTTGAATCTCAGTTTTTATCAATGGTGAGTTAATTAATCAATTTTCCGCAATTGTTAAGCATCAAAGCTTAATTTGATCTACGCTCGATTGAACATCTCTAATCTTAGTCATACATTTGTGATTTTTTGATTTATTTCAGGCTCCAAAGAAAGGTGTGAAGGCGGTTGCAACCAAGAAGAAAACGGTATGAGTACTGAAACTAGTATTTAGTTTTTCATTCATTTCCGTTTGCAGTAGCTAATATACAACCACATTTTTGTTATTGTATTTTATTTATGTATTGAAATTCAGTAGAAAACTAGGGTATATGTATGTAGTCTACGACTTTATACTACTTGCTGCATATAATTGTAATTTTGAACATTGAGGTTGATTTTGATGATATTAGGTTATAGAGTAATTAGATTAGATGAAAAACTGCACTTCATGTATTTGTTTGAAGTGATAAGTTTTGTTGCTTGATTGTATTCATGAAATTGGGAGTGTGTATATTGTTTGCAGGAGAAGGTGACGAATCCGTTGTTCGAGAAACGTCCGAAGCAGTTTGGGATTGGTGGGGCTTTGCCACCTAAGAAGGATTTACACAGATTTGTAAGATGGCCACAAGTTGTCAGAATTCAAAGGAAGAGGAGGATCCTCAAGCAGAGGTTGAAGGTTCCACCAGCTTTGAATCAGTTCACCAAGACTCTTGACAAGAACCTCGGTATTATTCGTTCTCTACATGTTGTTTTTGTTTTGTAATCTTTTAAGGTATGTGTTATATGTTATGACTTGGGTTGTGTCGGTGTGTCCTTTGGATGATCTTATGCGATGTTTACTTGTTTGGCCATAGATGTATGTTTGATCAAGTGTTTGATACTATCATTTTGGTTGCCCTTAGCGGTGTTAGTCCCTTGATGATTTATAATATGAATTGAGTTTGGTGCACATTCTTTTTAGTTAATTGCTTACATCCTGTTTGGGCTAACTTGCTGTTTCTCATTAGTTGTTATAACTTTACTAGTTACTTTACTAGTTTAAATCTGTTTGACAATATTATTGATAGTTTATTTGGTCTTGCTGTAAAGTTGTATCAGATTGCCACATCTGATCACCTCAAATTTTGTTTCATATTATCTATACCTTCACGTTGCATATCACTTTAGTTCTTTTTAGACGATTTCATAAATAGGTTTGTGGGTCTCATTTACATGATTTGGTATGCAGCAACCACGTTGTTCAAGATGCTCCTGAAGTACAGGCCTGAAGACAAAGCAGCCAAAAAGGAACGTCTTTTGAAAAGGGCTGAGGCTGAGGCAGGGGGAAAGACTGCTGAATCCAAGAAGCCGATTGTTGTTAAATATGGTTTGAACCATATCACCTACCTTATTGAGCAGGTTTTTTTCTTAGCCCTAGCTTATAATGCGTTATCTCCTTTGCTCGATAAATATTTAACCTTTTTCTCTTTTTTGTTTTCAGAACAAGGCACAATTGGTTATCATTGCCCATGATGTTGATCCCATTGAGTTGGTTGTCTGGCTTCCTGCACTCTGCAGAAAGATGGAAATCCCCTACTGCATTGTGAAAGGGAAATCAAGATTGGGAACTGTAAGTGTTCTGCAAGTTGTTTTCTACTCTTCCCTTTTCAATATTTCAGTTGAGTCTAACAAATTTTTTCTCATTTGTGCAGATTGTTCACCAGAAAACCGCAGCTGCTCTTTGTTTGACCACAGTCAAGAACGAAGATAAAATGGAATTCAGCAGAATATTGGAGGCCATCAAGGTTCACTTTCTGATTTTAACTGTCTTTTATAATTCATAACATAAATTTTTTTATGTTAAGTTATTGTAAAATTGTATGGTTGAGTCTGAAACTGATTTCTTATTTGATATATCAGGCAAACTTCAATGATAAGTACGAAGAGTACAGAAAGAAGTGGGGTGGTGGTATAATGGGATCAAAATCTCAGGCTAAAACTAAGGCGAAAGAGAGGGTTCTTGCCAAGGAAGCTGCCCAGAGGATGAATTAGATACCCTTCTGTACTGTATTGTCTTCTGTTGAGATTGTGTTTTCTGATTTTAGAACTTTTTTGGTACGTTTTAGATTATTGTTCTATTTTTGAACTAATGGGAAGTCAAATATTTTACTTGCTATGCTTTTTGTAAGTGTTGGGTTTTTGACTTTTGACCATGATCTAATCTGAATCTCTTCAGAGTTTTTGAACCTGTTTTGTGTTGATGCTAAAAGCAATTAGTCTTGATGGATTTTTATCTGATGGTTGCTCATATTCTGAGATATTTTGCTAGCAAAATTTGTTATTAATGGATATTTGTAATTGTGTTTTTATCATATACTTTGATGGCATTCAATTGTGCTTATAGTAGAAAAATAAAAGCAAACGATCTTGATGGCATTTATTGGGTACAAAACTATTAAATGCAAACGATCTCAAATGAAATTTTATTGTAGTAGAAAAATAAAAGCTATGTGAATGTGAATTGAGTCATAATCATGTTCTTGATCGTTGTAATGGTAGTCGTAATCTATCTATAAAATCAAACTTACCCAATTTTTTAGTAGGAAATCGTAATAAAACTCAAATCATAGCCAACATATGTTATCGATTAAAAAAATGGGCACATTACATGTTAGTTGTTAACAAGACAACCCTACACGCCAAATTTACTAGTCAAAGTTTACCGTTTTATCACCGTCAGACAGTCAGACCCAATGGATTTTGCAACCTCTAATAACATTTATTTTAGTCTTACAGATTTGATGGTAAATGAAAGATTCCCTCCACATTTTTTTTAATCGTCCAAAAAACATCCTCATGCTCTTTCTATCTCTAGAATCTAATATAATCTTCAAAAAAATAGGGTTTCCCAATTCAAATTGGATCTTGGTTACGGTTTTGATTCTGATTCTGTTCTGCTCGTTCCCAAAATCCAATCATGCAACGAATCGTTGACAACTTTCTGGCTGTCACAAAGGAGTTAGTTGTTTTCGCCCTGTTTTCTCAATTCAAATAGATTGCCGTTTTCATTTCGTTTAACCTGATATATGTAACGTGTTGAACGCATGTTATGTATTTATATTTATATAAGCTTTTGATAGATCTGCATGGATATTCTTATGATTTGTATATTTGAAATGAGAAATTCTACGTGCCATTTATGCTTTAAATGATGTGGATTGGTGGTTTGAATCTGTTTCACAAGGTCTTGCTATTTCTCTGCTTGTTTCTCTCGATTTAGGCTATATGTGATGCCGTGAACCATGTATAATTCTGAAGAATTAGAGGATTTGGAGGATTGAATAATGCTAAACTTGAAGACAAAATTGAATTGAGAGTATGAACATTGAACAATTATGGATTCTTCTTCATCAATTCATAATGCATACGATGGAAGGGAATTCATAACAAATAGTAACAATTTTTTGAATGAGAGGATCCTTCATGAGATATATGAGAGAAAATAAAAATTGAATGTCTAACAAAAGGATTCCTTCGAAAATATACTGGAATCGAACAACAGATTTAGGTAACTTTGTCTACCGTGAAGCATTTCGTGGTGTAAGTGCAATTTTCAAGACATAGTTTTAACTGTCTAATGTTTGGTTTTTTCATTTGCATTAACCCTAAACTATTAGATAGACTGAATAATCTTAGTGTCAACTGGTGGAAGTTGGTATTATTGTATTCGCAAGTTTCTCAATTTCTATCTTTGTGGAGTGAGTATTTGCACATTTGCTTTCTTTCACCTGAAGATGATATCTTATATTCAGGTCTGTGAAGACTGTTACTTATGAATCATTAAGTAATATATTGAGACTGATAAATGGAATATCTGCACTATTGTTGAAGTTTTTGCCTGGCAAGGCTAATATCCTTGAAGGAATCCAAGGTTGGGAGCTCAGACCAACTCTTCGTGGACCTCGCTTTCCACGTTGGATGGAAGAGTAAGTTTTAATATCTTTTTCACTATCATTCAAAACTTATGATAGTGTTTAATCTCATATTTCTGTTCTTGGTAGTGGGGTGTCATCGTTTAACCATTTCGTTCATGAACTATCGGTGAATTATGATTCAGCATCAAGTGTAGAATATTCATCTGGAGATGATATTGATGATTATGATGATGCTTACATCGTTCCCGCTTCTCCAATAACACCAGGCTTTAAGTTCACGAGAGTACCCAGCTTTAAACGTGAAAGGCATCGAAGACATTGGATTATATCCATCATCATGTTTCTTTTACTTCCTGCAAGAATCTTTTTGGGGATACCTTTATATATGTTTAAAAACATCTTTCAAAGAAGTATACGGGCACATACTGCACATTACAGAAGGGCGCAGAGTTCACGTGCTGCCACCAAGAAAGCGTTGGATCATGTTGTTCAACGCGCTACTGACAGAAGACGCGGTATCATAGAGGTTTGTTTGTGATTTCTTATGTGATGCTTAAAAGGTGTTTGTATGTCTTTTCAAAGAACTGATTACGTCATTTTAAATATTCAGAATAAGATAATCTGCTATAAAAAATGTTCCAAACACACCCTTAAAATCAATTCTCCTGTATTTTGTGAAAGAAACACTTCATATTTACAGGTTTCTTTTTTATCACCAGGACCTTCATCTTGGAATCGAGATAGTTATAGAAACTATATTCGATGTCATCCATCGTGCAATCCGTTGTCTTCTTTCTCCACTGGACTCATTAATGACGTTATTAAGGTGGTCTTCTTCTTCTCCAAGTGGTACTGAAAAGAGTCAGAGTGAAGATGCAGCTCCCATTGTTGCTACCGCCACTCTTGCTGATTCTGATCCTGCTCCAACAGAAAAGAAAAGTAATTTAAGTAATAAACTAAATACAGATTCTAGAACATGTCGAGATGTCATTACAGAACTCGGGTAATCAATTAAGGCCTTTGTTGTTATTAGTAAAATTTACTACACCATATTTTACATCTCAAAGTTTCTTACCATATAATATTATTAGGTACCCTTATGAAGCTATTAGTGTAGTAACATCAGATGGTTATATTCTGGTTTTGGAAAGAATTCCAAGGTAAAAAACTCGGAATGTTTTTTGTTTAATCTACAAAGTATCCGTGATAAACAATGCTCTATCTTTTCTGTAGACGTAATTCAAAGAAGGCCGTTTATCTGCAACATGGTGTCTTCGATTCCTCTATGTGGTAAGCTTCGTATTTTAATGATGTATCAATATTTTGTGAAATTACTGGTTAATCTAACATTCTAAACCTTACATATTGGCAGTTGGGTGTCTAATGGTATCGTTGGCTCTCCAGCTTTTGCAGCTTATGATCACGGTATGTGATATATCATCCACAAACTTAGTATTACTAATGTTACAGTTCATTGAACATATAAAAAGCTAGATGATATTTTCTTCCTTTCAGGATACGACGTTTTCCTTGGTAACTTTCGTGGCCTGGTGTCTAGAGAACACGTTAACAAAAACCTTTCTTCACGACAGTAAGTTCATGTTACAACGCACGAAAATCAACGACTGTAGATATAATAGGAAAAAGAGGTGAAGTTCTTCTTTTATTTTTTATTTCTGTATAGGTATTGGAAATACTCGATTAATGAACATGGAACCCAAGATTTACCAGCATTAATCGAGAAAGTTCACGAAGTGAAAACTTCAGAGCTAAAATCATCTTCCCAAAACAACACAAACGACGAATCAAACCCTGATCAACCTTATAAACTATGTGCCATTTGTCACAGTTTAGGAGGAGCTGGAATTTTAATGTATATTGTAACCCGTCGTTTAGAAAAAAAGACTCACAGGTTATCAAGAGCAATCTGTTTATCGCCAGCCGGATTTCATCACGATTCACCTTTTTTCTTCACAGTAATTGAGTACACATGTCTTTGGTTAGCCCCTATTTTGGCGCCAATAGTTCCTGGATTATACATACCCACAAGATTTTTTCGAATGTTGATTAATAAATTAGCCCGTGATCTTCAAAACTACCCTGCAGTTGGGGGGCTGGTTCAAACGATTATGGGTTATGTGGTTGGTGGAGATAGTTCAAATTGGATCGGTGTAATGGGATTACCTCATTATAATATGAATGATATGCCTGGTGTTTCATTTGGTGTGGCGCGACATTTGGCTCAAATAAAACATGCCAAAAGATTTGTGATGTTTGATTATGGGAGCCGTGAAGCTAACACTCGAGTTTATGGTACACCAGAGCCGTTAGATTTGGGTGAACGATATAATTTGATTGATATACCGGTGGATCTTGTTGCGGGAATGAAAGACAGGGTGATCCTTCCATCTATGATTAGGAATCATTATAGGTTGATGAAAGATGGTGGTGTTAAAGCTTCTTATAAGGAATTCGAGTATGCGCATTTGGATTTTACGTTTTCTCACCGAGAGGAGCTTTTGGAATATGTTATGTCGCGCTTGTTACTTGTGGAATCGAAGCATAAGTCTTTGAGTTTGAGGAAGAAAGATGAAATATTAGCATTAAAGTGATAGATGTTATATTTGCTGTTAGTTGTTGAATGTTATGTTGTTGTTTTGGTGCATAAGATAGGGTACGATTATGTGTAATCTTTAGCTAATCCATAACTCTTGTAGAAGTAGAAGTTGAACGATATTTAT
Organism: Pseudognaphalium luteoalbum; assembly: GCA_963422505.1. Taxonomy (NCBI): domain Eukaryota; kingdom Viridiplantae; phylum Streptophyta; class Magnoliopsida; order Asterales; family Asteraceae; genus Pseudognaphalium; species Pseudognaphalium luteoalbum. The sequence continues at coordinate 8,738,685 of OY730193.1, read as the reverse complement.
GTGTGTGTATATGTTTGTATATATCGTTCTCATTCTGTTCTCCATCTACGTTTTCTACCTTTTTTGGAGGATGGAGATGTTTAGTGAGTAATTTAGATTTGCGTATTTCAAATTCGAGATGTAATATGAATAAAATGTAGTTAGATTTTATTTGATCAATATTACTAATACAAAATAAACTTACATAAGCGTACATAATAGATTATTGTATAATCATTACATTTTAATTTTAAATCTCGAGCATATATAAATTGTTTTTGCCGATTAAAGAAAAACCTAAATTATTCTAATTTTGTTCTCTTGGTTGATTTATATACATATATGGTACACAATTTTATGTGTGACACACATTATATACTTTATAATGTGTCCAAAAATTAGTTGTGTGTCACACATTTTGTTGGAAAAATATTATCTCGTATTAAAGAGCATTAAACTCTAATAATTTTAATATACATTTTTTAGAAAGCCTGTTAATCATAAAATTTTAAAAAATAAACAAGTTTTGCATTCTTAGCGTTCCTACCATGTAACAAACCTTCATATTTGAATTTGAACATTACCCCAGATGTTTTCATGGGATTTGTTACCTAGCCCACGAAAGATGTATCATTTTGGGCCAAAGTTCGAAAAGTGGCCCAATCATTATCCAGTTCGTTGAGGTATATTAAAATGTAAGGCCCAAATACTGGTTTGAGCAGAGAAGACGATGGCTCGATCGATGGGATGGGGATACGTTCGGATCATGGCCGGTACAATCGCCGGCGGTGGTGTTGGTTTCTACATCATGCACCGACTTGAAATCAGTTACAAGGTCCCCACTTTCACCTTCTGTTTGCATTTTTAATTATTACCGATTATTATAGTAATAGCTTTCTTTGATTTAGGGTTTTTGTTTTATTAGGGTTTTTGTTTTAATGGAATTTAAATGTGTGCTTGACCTTTTTCAGGAAAAGTGGGATGAAAGATTGAGGAATTATGAGCAAGAATTGAATAGAAAACAGCAAGCTAAAGAACTTGAAGAAACACTATGAGTTTGTTTTTTAATTTTTATTTTCTGTAATATTTGTTGGATTATGTATACCGTTGAAGGAATGTTATAGTGCTGCACTTACATTTCAGAGATATATTTGAAATTACATCTAACATGTTGGTATCTGAATTCAATTAAATGATAAATGATGTTTATTGTTCAATGATTGTGAGATAATTTAGTTTAGGAACTATTCATTATTGTATCCATAACATTATAGGGAGTCTAATGTTTCCTACTTATAGACTTATTGAAATTTGAGAAAGCCAATAAACTCAATTATTACTGCTCATGAGCTTACGGACTTAAGTATGCTCCTAACGTTTAAACTGAACTTATCGGCTTTTTCAAATTCGAGTAAGCCTGTAAATCGAGAAAAATAAGCTTAGCTAAATACCCCAAAGTGTGACTCTGAATTGGTGGCAACCCCCAAAAAATCTTGAATTGACCGTACTCTTTTTATGAATATGTGATCTTCTTTGTGCCTACGAATGTAATCTAGGTTAACTGAACCATGTAAATTGTTGTGGTATCATTGTTGTTTACTTCTTTATTTTCTTGCATTTTTGAGTGACAGTAGGAATTTGGCCTTCATGTTAATTGCAAACTAGCTACCCTTATAATTTTCTGGCTTTAGGTCTAAATGGATTTCAATACAACTATTTGGGCACCCACAACCGTGCTTTAGGTCTAAATGGATTTCAATACAACTATTGCAAACTAGTTACACTTACACCAACAGTAGCAATCTTGGTACTTTTTTTAAACACTTGGACTGATACTTGTAACAACTTGAAATTAGGAAAATTGAAGTTTCATTACAAATCTATCACAAGTGAAACAAAACAATCCCATTCTCCAGGTGATCCATGTGTTGTGATTAAGCGTACACACTAATTCACTGATGTTCAAAGATCATCAATTGCGTCAAGCAGGTCCTCAGATAACATACTTCTTATCATTGTATACGAGTTCATTTGAGCACTTGATTTGGTTGTCTTTTGTTGTCGGTAGTTATTTTATTGTAAGATGTACACTTCTCACTGGTTGCACTGTCACTATGGGTAAAAAACTTTCGTCAAAAGAAAAAGAGTAGTTTGGCAAAACATTATGTGTTTGTGGTGAGATAGTAAAGTCATAATGTCCAGAGTTGCTCTGCATGTATCACAGAATGATCCATTATATGGGATGTTTGGTAACTTCTATCTTTAGTGGCAATAAAGTTCAACTATCAAGCTGCACGTTTGTTTTGTACTTTTGTAGCGCTAATTTGAAGTTAGTAGTTATTGTGATCCTTTCAATTGTGTGACCCGTGGAATATGTAGTGATAGCTCTAAAAGAAAAGGTCGTGTTGTAGGCAATTCATAATGTCCATCATTGGAACCTATTATTACCTACGATATCTCAAGTTGTGACTTGTGACCGATTCATTGGTCCAGGTTGATCACTATGTATGTGCAGACCTTCTTGCAAATCACTTGTTTGTGGCATGATACAGAAGATAGCCCCATTTCAACTCATGCAAATGGATCTTGGTTAGATGATCTGGAATGATGTTAAGCAGTGCTAATAATTCAGATAGATGGCCTCAACTTGGATAAGAAAACATTTGTAGTCACATTAATAGTAAAAATCAATAAAACTAAAATAAAATTTTTCAAATGATTGGTTCTTCTAAATAATTGTGACATATTATAATTTAAACTACTATAATGAATTTAAGATAAATTAACAATGAAATGATGTTAAACAAGTAGCATCATATCAAGGTTCTGAAAAAGACTATGGTAGGTGGACATGTAGTGCAAAAGACTCCATTATAGACCACACCCCATTTGGGGCAAAAATGTTTGGTGTAAGAGTGACATTGCACATTTGACTAGGACCAATATTATAATCACATTTTGTTCCACCAATAAAGTGGATTACCAAACAAATACTTAAGTAATGATAATAGTGTTAATATATTCACTATTAAACATCATGTTCTTGTTTTTAGAGAAAACATTCTTAAATATGTATATTAGATGTGTAATTAGTTTTTTTTGTTAATAGGTATATATCCTTGAACGAAAGAGTTTTTCATTTTTGAGTCTAGTAATGTGTGATGAACATTTCAATTTATATGTTGTGAGTACAAGGATAATAGAGTCACTGTGTAAATGATATATGTAGTTGTACATATAACATGTGATATGGGTGTAATTTGGCCATTCTAAAATGTGAGCGCTCCTGCACTATATGGCTTTTTTGCGTCGCCCTATCTTGCTGGAGGCAGATTCAAAAAAAAAGAGAATATACTCCATATGTATTTTCTTAATAACGTGAAGCATTTACTATACCCTTATTATGAAAGTATAATACAGTAATCCTTAACTTCTAAATTTTAATACATTGGATAAACTACTTTTCATTACTTCAAGAGATTTATATGCATTTTGTTTATTCATATGGGATTGTCGGAAATCCTATTTAAGTAGTCTCTTTATCTTTGGGTAGTAGTCTGATGTGACAACCGTCACCAAAACGTCCTAGTAATCGTAGTTTAAACGTGAGAACACATTTTCGTATTAAGACTCATCTTAGAAATTTCTTTACATCAAAGTCTTCGTCTTCAAAAATCGAATATAACGCAAAAATAATCATCACAATCGGACGTGTAACGAAAAAATATACAAAGCAAAATATAAACATGATAAATATTAAAGCGTAAATCATAAGTCAAAAATATCAATTTCAGGCTCAATCGCCGGTTGGAGAGCCCAACCGTTGGTCGGATTAGGTCGGTCAGGATTGATAAGTTCGCAAGCTTGAGTCGGTGGGTTTTAGGCCGAACCGCCTGTTGGTTGGAGGTCTGATCCGGAATACATTATGAATATAACTTATTTCTCAAACCCTAAACCCTTTTTCCAAAATACAACCGTTGGCATACCCATCTCGATTATCTCGGATAGAGATAGATCCCGCTTTTACGATCCCGATCCCGACTCGGTTCGCAGCCCAGCTTAGCCTAGCTCTCCATTATCAGTTATTTTGGGATTCAAAAACATCAAGATTGAAGGTTTTAAGCTAAGAATTTGATTGTCGTTTTGTGGTATAATCTTTACCCTTTTCGATATCATACGTTTTATGCTTTAATTGTCATTTAAAATTTCTATGTGATCCAACTTGATGAATCACATGGGATCCGGGTTTAGAGGTATAACACCCCTTATTTCAGAATCATTTTTTTATATATATACTATACGACAATTCATAAACATAGGTTAAAACATACATTACCAATTTACATTATATCTTATGTAGACAAAGTCATACTATTTTAAAATCATAGTATATCAAACTGGGTGTTATATAATTCCAAAAGACAACAGTGACTCATCCATAGCAAATATCAGAGTAATCGTCTGGTCAAATATTTCATTCAAACAAAGCTTCTTTTCGAGCCCGTTATATCAAAACCATAACCTGCAAGAAGTTGGAGTGGTGGGGTTAGCATAAAGTTAAGTGAGTGAATAAATAATCAACAGTCCAACTTAGCCTAACAAATAAATTTACAGCAAAGCATCGTAAACACCCAGCGTCAAAGAGGATCGGTGGTCCTTAAGAAACCTTACTGTCGCGGTGGCCCTCAAGAACGCTTATCACAAACTGTATTGGCCTATATAGAATATACCAATAACTTGTTGCTATTCCCACACGACTAAGGTTCCTATCAACGATATGAACAAGGAACCCCCAGTCGATCAACAATAGCAACCAAATCCAACTCACGTTGACCTCTTAATAAATCACATAATCCATAATCATCATGGTATTATGTCAGACTAAACAGTCTATCAACGGTAATAATATCATGGCAGACTAAACAGTCAATGAATGATAACAATATATTTACCCGTTGTAACCAAACTTGTTACAACTAAATCACACTGAGGATTACAGATCCACTCACTGTTACCTCAGTCGCAAGCTCAGAAGTTTAATATTACCGAGCCTTCCGTATCTAATAATACAATTAAATAATGAGTTAGTGACTTAATCATAACATATAACTCATTATATTATAATCATATAACATATCTCAATACATAGTATTAAAATACTAAACAATAACTAGTTGTAATAACTTAATCAAATCATTGATTAATAATGATAAACGACTCATCATTCCAAATCTAGTTTATAACTTAATTTATCTCAAACTTGTGACTACTAAATTACACTTAAATCAAATGTCTCAATATACGTGGTTCACATAACAAACAATAATTGAATTGTAAGTATCATGCATACTGGGTTACAATTACCCATATATTCAATAATCCCATTTCAGAATGTGTATAATTTAATTCAAGTATCTAACCTAGAATATAATTACTTAGGCTAGAATATAATTCATCGCAACATACTGTTACCGAATATAATATATATTCAGAAACCTTATACAAGTTTAAAAATACAAAAGCCTTAAAAATATAAGAGTACCCGTCGGGGACCATCTCTACCTGTCGGGTAGATCAGACAAACAACCCGGTAATGAAGGAACCAGCCGGGTAATTAAGCTTTTGTGGTAACAGAATAAATCTTTCATTTTAAGCCTAAAGTACCAACCGGGTAACCACATTACCAGCCGGGTACCCATCAAATACAACTACCCGATCGCATCGCTATATACTTCAAATTGCGTCGCGATATACTATAAATCACGTCGCAAAATCAGTAAGATCGCACAATCAACAACATTTTTTGAACAACTTGGTTAAATGGAATTATTTAAAAATAATAGAGTATGTATAAAATAAAAGGATTTTGGGTATTTAAACTTAATGAAATTAAGTTACTGTGGTAGAAATTAGGGGTGTTCAAACGGTCGGGTTTCGGTTTAGTGGAGTTATTCGCTTTGGTTTGTTCGGTTTTTGAAGAAAATAAAAACCACCCAATACCAAATCGGAACTACACAAACCCAATCCAAACCAACCGAATAACAATCAGGTTAATCGGTTTGGGGCCCGTAAAACCAAACTTACGATGAAGGTTGAAGAAAACTAAGAAAATAGCTCAAATCTTTTCGGAAAATGAAAATATATTTTAATCAAAATTATATTTATTAAACTAACATTTATCATTAAGAGATAATTATTGACTTTTCATTTTATTCGTTTAATAATCATTCTACGTCTTACTTAATTGTTATTGACTCTGATTAAAATAAAAAATGTGGATTAACTTAAATTTTTAAGTGAACTATATATAACAATGGATGTATAAGTTAATAAACAAAAATATATTACTAATAAAATGTACACAATTAGAAAGGAGAAATTTCATGAGATAATAAGTGTGTGATGGATTTTTAAATCCATCCTATATATAAAAAACATAATACTACTATATCGGGTTTTCGGGTGGGCCCCAAATTAAAATTTTCTAAACCAAATTCGAACCAAAAACCAATTATAATATCGGTTAAAATCAAATAACCGAACAAAAACCAAATAACCCGAAACCAATTAAGCCAAACCTATTTGGATTGGGCGGTTTTTCGGTTCAAACCAATTAATGAACACCCCTAGTAGAAATTATGGGTCTTGAAACGATTGGTTAGTAAGTCAGATGAAATGTTGTAGTAAATAGAACGGATAGATTTGTAAAACAAATGATTTAGGACAAATGTAACATGATAAGTTGGGGTTGGATTGATTAAACAAATGTCTAAGTAATTCAATAAAGTTAAGGGTACCAAGGAAAGGCCTAAGCCTTGTCCGATTCATAATTGGTAAACGTTGTGTGTTTGTGATCGTTGAACGAACTAATAAGGGGACACTTATTTGCTTTAATTTCAAGGTGAGCTTCGTGGCCTCATTTTGTTTAGATTTTTTTCATTGGGGGAAAAGAATGCTCAAACGTTTTGAATTGTTTTTAATGCAGTGTATTCATTACTTGATTTTGTTTCGAACATGAGTTGTTATGTGTTACATGTGTAGTTAACGTAAGATACTGTATTGTGTGGTTTTGTCAATGTCTTGCACATGTGGGAGATCCCACCGCTGAAGTAAGACTATCTTGAAATGATGAAACGTTGTTATCTTGCACATATGGAAGTTTCCACCGCTGAGGTAAAACAAATCGAAATCAAAATTGAACTCATGATTTTATAAACCTACGAACTCACCAACCATGTGTTGACCTTTTCGAGCATTTCTTTTTAGGTGATGCTAGTACTTCAAGAATTGAGACAAACGTGGCATAGCGAGACTAATAGGTTGCATTGGAACTTCGCTTTTGTGAACGTTTAGACTATTTCTTTTTTTATTTATTTGTTTGGTAAAGGCTTTTTGCCTATACTAGAAATGTTGTGAAGTGGATATCATGACACTTTGTTGATTTCATTTAGTGAATTTCTTTTATATTAATTTGTTATGATAAAGTCGTGTGTCGCATCTTATTGTTTCCGCTTTAGACTGTGACATCCGTCACCAAAACTCCATTCTTAGGTTCGTTTCCTATAATCATTTCTGACTTGCATTTATGCGCATGAAATTTATTGGACTAATAAATTAAGTATTCGTGTTTTAAACTATGTGAGAAATTTAGTTCTCGAATAGTGTTCCAAAAACTCGAATCAATGTTCATACGCGGTTGGATTAAAAGTTAAGATAATATTAATGAAATAATAATAATAATAATAATAATAATAATAATAATAATATAATCATTATATATGATGATGATCGTTATCATCAATTTGCCACAAACATTATAACGATATAATAATAATAATAATAATAATAATAATAATAATAATAATAAAATAATAGTATAGATGATCATCTCAACCCTAATACTATAAATAAGAACATAACCTATACTCTAATTATTTTGGTTAAATCCTACGATCGTCCTGTGGTTTCTTTTCTGCTCCCATCGACTAAAAAAAAGAAGAAGAAACTAAAGAAAACCCTACCAAATCGGATTCGAGACTTGCTTTTGTGTGTTGATCGTCCGTGTATTCCTATAGGTATAATCGTAAACCCTAATCTATAGATTTTCTTTATATTTTTCTGGGATATAAATATTAAATGATCGATTTATATGTTTGGGGTATGAGTATGTTGGGTATAATATGTTTAGCAAACCGAAAGTTATACAATCGAAATCTTAGATTCTGTCAAGATTTTTCAGTCGGGTTCAACAGCCGATTTGACCTATTTACGTACGTTTTTAGGCTTCGCTCAAAACTGAAAAGTTGTAGATTTCTAAATTTTACTAAACTCTTGAGGTTTCGGCCTCTAAAAAGTAAAGTATGATTTTATAAAAATTATTTTGTAAACTGTTGTATGGGGTGACGAATTTTCGGAAACACATTGGTACGGTTTGAATCACGAAATCACATGTTTGACTTTGAATTTGGTTATGAAAATTTTTCTGGAATGACTTTAATATGTTTATTAACTTCTGTAAAAATATTAAAAATTTTGAAGATTTATAAGTATTTTAATTTTTATAAAAGTTTTGAGAAGTCGGAAAAACGTTTTGTTGTGTACAGTTTAGTTGGGACGAATTTTTAAAAATAGTTAACTATCAAAATAAATTTTATAAAAAATTACTGAGTGTTCTTGATACATCAAAGTATTACTGGTAAAAATTATAGGGTCTAATAATTTTGTTTAGAGGATTTGAAGTTCGTAAAGTGGTGTAAAGTATCTAGACAGAATAGTGTAGTTATTTGAAAATGTATATTATCATAGAATAAATATGTAAGAGTTTATATTTGGCTCGACATATGAGTTGTGATTTTGAGAAAACCTAATGAAGCTAGATTGGAACCTCAATATAGGACATAATAAAAAGGTATAGCTTTGCCTAGGTTATTAATCTATATAAATTTATTTGTAGATTGACGTACTGTTTTGTGGACTTAATTGGGAGCGTAATTTGCTTTGCTAATCAAGGTGAGTTTTCGTGGTCCCTTTTTCATATACATGTTTACAAATTGGGGAAAAAGTATGCTCACATGTTTTATCAATTGTTTTTATCCTGTGAAACATATTCATTTTCATTTTTGGACATATGCTTGAAATGTGTGACACTATGTGACTTATGTGCTTTGGATGTTGGATTTATTTTTATAAAAGGCCTTACTCTTTTGAGGGTAAGTACCTAATGTGTACTTTTTGTATGCATTGAAGGTCATGATTCGGTTGTTTTTATCAAAGGCCTTACTCTTTCGAGAGTAAGCACCTAATGTATACTTAGGTGTACATTGAAGGTCATTTATGGGTAGCTACCGCATACGCAGGATTTGGTTGAGTCATACTCCTTCGTGGGGTGATGACGGTTTGTGGATTATTTGGTTGGATTATTTCACTTGTGTGCCATTTCTATATGCATTGTCCTAATCATCTTTTATCACAGCAAAATGTTTTATTTTGTGGTGTTTGGTTTCAAACCTACGAAACTCACCAACAATATTGTTGACATTTTTGAGCATAACTTTTCAGGTAACACTAGTGGGCTGAAGATAGAGGACAAGAAATCTTAGTGGACCTCTAGGTTGCATTTAAGCTAAACTTTGAGACTATTATTTGAGGTGGAACTTTTGTATTTTTTTAATAATTTGAAAAGGCGTGTTTTGCCTTGACACTTACATTATGGATTATTGGTTACTATTTGTTTTCATTGTTGATATGTACATGTAGCGTGAACCACTATTCATGTTACAAGTATCATAACACATTGAAGTTTTATTTTCATATAGACATCTTTATAATAATGTGTTGTGATCTTATCTTCGTTATACCCCGTTGTTTCCGCTTTAAACGGGGTGTGACATAGACGGGGTGTGACATATGACTATCTACATCTTACCTTTTATACATCGTGCTCGTTGGGATTGAATAGTCTTGTTCTTGTTGTTGTATATACACACATAAACTTCTTCAAACCATATAAAATGAAAATAAATAGATATAAAAAAAGGAAAAAAATCACATACATGGGTAAATTCAAAGTTATATGTTAAAAACAATATAAGATGCACACCGGTAATTAAATTGGTAATTGTTAATTTTAATATGTATCCCCTCTGCGGTTGCGAGGTGCAAACGATAACCTCACTCTGATTTTGATCATTCAATATTGTAGTATTGTGTATATGTATTTATCTAATATTAGAACATCTTTTCTTTGATACATCTCTCCTCTTTATATATTATAATAAAATTAGAGTGATTAGAGTGATTAGAGTGATGTGACTTTAATATCGTGAAATAACTACATTACATTCATGAATGAACTATATTGATGAATGAATAGAATAAATGAAGTTCATATGTATTGAAAGATGGGTGGGTCCTAGCACTCACTTACTCAAGTATATTTTTTAAAGAAAAGTTCATACTATAATATGTAGACCCTAGTTTATTTGATAATTGTTTACTTTCAATTTAAATATATTTATATAATTAGAAAATCTTTAGATTTGAATGTTGATATCTTCGGTACTCGTTTAGATAAATCATTCAAAGGTGTGTATCAACAATTTGTACCGTACAAATAAGCAATGCAAAAGTTTGATAAAAATTAAGGGTAAAAGCCAAAAAAACCCATTGTACTTTTAAAAATGTACATGGGTGCACATTGTACTTTGTAAAAGTTCAAGGTGTACAATATAGTTTCAAATTTTGTTCTAAGGTACACAATATTAAACTTTAACCCCATTTTTTGCTGATTTGGCATACACGTTTTTTGCTGATTTGGCTTACTAAATATTTAATAATAATAATAATAATAATCCTAAATAAACCTTCTTAATTATTTTAACCCATTCAAATGTACGTACACGCACATAAAAAGAGGAACATATTCCTCAATGATTACTCTCTCTATATATATAATGCTATATATACACAATTAATTTTTTTTACCATGGAACAAGGGCAATTTAATTATCGACGCACATGGTTTCCTTTAGTCCAAGATATACCTATTTCAACACATCTGGGCGAGCACACTGTGTTGGTAATCTTCGATCAAAGAGGAGGCTGAAGACATGTTAATTTTTGTGGCCTAATTCTCAATTTGAATGACGAAATACAGTGTTGGTGTTATTGTGAGGAAGAACAATTTAAGTTATATATAATTATATAGTAATAGTAATAATAATAATAATAATAATAATAATAATAATAATTTAATTATTAATTAATAATAATAATAATAAAAGCTAAAAACGTAGTTATGACGTGGAAGCCATCTAATCTTAGTAAGTGATGTGGGAAAACACGTGGCTACCAAATTTGCAAAAAACTGGGGTTAAAGTTAATAATTGTGCACCTTGGAACAAAACTTGAAAGTATGTTATACACCTTGAACTTTTACAGAGTACAATGTGCACATTTTTAGTACAATGGGTTTTTTTTACTTTTGCCCAAAAATTAACTACGTAAAAAAGAGTAATGGATTTATCACTATAGATTATGTTTCACGATGCAATTATGCTTTTCTTTTATTTGAGGATTAAGCTATGAATTATTTAATTATAAGTTTTATATTAGTTTATTTATATCAAAAAACATATTTTAAATTACTAGTAACACATATCTAATTTTAGAGGAGTATTTATTTTAAATTACTAGTAACACATATCTAATTTTAGAGGAGTATTTTTTGGGTTGAATGTCATGATATGTCCGATTTTGAATTTACAAATTTTAATTTTTTCTCTTACAAATGAGATATCAATTTTCTGAAAAGTAATTGTACATGCTATAAAATAATTATATTTATCCGTTACAAATGTTGGTAATTGGTTTATATGTTTTGTTGATCGTAGGAACTTTCTGAACTTCTTTTTTTTTCTTTTTTTTTTTTAGAAACGATATCCAAATAAACTCATACAGTTCATGTGATTCTTGCTAATTACTAACTGATAAAAGAAACTCTACCAATAACAAAAAGTTACAAATGTCGCATGTTTTACAATTAAAATATGTACCTTGGAGCAACAAAGTGTTGAGTGTTGCTAGAAATAAATAATTACTTTTTCGTAATAAATGCAAAAAATGTGACTTAAAGCTATTTGGTTTTAAACTAATCATTAACATAAGTTATTATTATTATTATTATTATTATTATTATTATTATTATTATTATTAATTAGTTAATCAAATAATGATAATTGATTTTTAAGTTTACAATTCTTGTTGAATTTGAATTTTATTTTTTTCTCTTACAAAGTGATATCAAATTTTAAAAAAGCAATTATCGATATAGATGTTATGAAGTTATTAAATTTATCCATTAAAAATGTTTGTAATTGGTTTATAAGTTTTGTTGATCATACGAACTTTGTGAACTTTTAATTATATATATATATATATATATATATATATATATATATATATATATATATATATAAATAAATACACGATAAACTCTTATAACTCATGTGATACTTGCTAATTACTAACAGATAAAAGAAGCTCTAACAATAACAAAAATAACAAATATCGCATGTTTTATGATTAAAATATGTACTTTAAAGCAACAAAATGTTGAGTGTCGTTAGAAATAAATAATTACTTTTTTCGTAATAAATGCAAAAATGTGACTTAAAGCTATTTGGTTTTAAACTAATCATTAACATAAGTTATCATTATCATTATCATTATCATTATCATTATTATTATTATTATTATTATTATTATTATTAATTAATGAAAATTGATTTATAAATTTACAACTCTTGTTGAATTTTAATTTCTTCTCTTACAAAGAGATATCAGTTTTAAAAAATAATAATAATCATACAGATGGTATAAATTTATTAGATTTATCCCTTAAAAATGTGTGTAATTGCTTTATAAGTAAGGTTCAAATGAGTACAACAACTTCTTGTGAAAATAAGGTAATCAATAAGAATGCACCACGTGTTACTAAACTCTATTTTCCCACGTTTACAAAAATAAAATATCACCGAAATGGTAAGTCGAAAAAATCACAAAAATTTCACCATAAATTTCAGCGTTTTATTCCCTTCGAGTAGAGATTTGACAATATATACTTTCGATGATTTTTATTTTCCATTTTTCGGTGGATTTTGAAAGCAACTAACACAGGTGTTAGCAGCTCGTAACACATGTAATACCAGCGAGTAACACGTGTGATAATAGTCAGTAACACACAAAAAAAGAACGTCGAAAGTATACCCTTTCATATGGCAATTCGAAGAGGAAAAATTGTTGATTTTTATGGTGTAACTTTTATAATATTTTGACTTACCGTGTATGAGGTATTTGATTTTTAAAAACGTGGGTGAAATGAGTCTTATGACACGTGAGACATTCTTATTGGTTCTTCCATTATCATCATTTTTTTCATTCTCCTTTGAACCTCACTCTAAGATCTATATACTAGCAATTTATCTATCTATATACTTAAAGCGAAATACAATGGAACAATCTAGATCGTAGATTGAGTTCCATCCATAGAGATCAAAAGGCGAAAACTATTTTCTACATCCATTTTCATATATTAAAAGGTGTACCACAACTATTGAGAATTAGTTTTTCAATCCTTAAAGTTTGAGTACCATGACGTTTTAACCAGTAATCTATAAATAAACCATTAATATATGAAAGATATAACTATATTGATTGATAACGTGGTTTTTTTAATCAAAAGAATGACACTAAAAACTAATCGGTCATATTGTCGTACAACAATAAAATATGATGAATACGTTAAAATCGTAACTAAGATATTTTATGGTTCGTACAACAACATATGTCATATTCAACCATATCAATATTCTTCTATTTTCTTTTTTGTTATTTATGGGTTTTATTTCTCTACGAGTTGTGATTAAATCATTGTTAAAAACTTCGATTTTGATATAAAACTGAACAATTGACTATTCAAATTTTTAAGTCAAAGACCATGTCTGCTATTTCTTTATTTTATTTTATAGGTGTAAATTTTTTATCAAATATGTTTAACATTGAACAACACGAAGATCTAACGTTTCACAATTAGTCTCTTTACATCGATTAGTCTATTTCTTTTTTCTCATATAACATTGTGTACATTATATGTTTTTTTAAATTTACTTGTTAACTTTTAAAACTCAAATGTATTAACCCGCACTATTGCGAGTCAATAAACTAGTACGGAGTATATCATTACAATAAAATGCAATAAATAGAAAACGATATACATATTTGTTGATTTTTTTAATAGACAATTATAATAATAATAAGGATTTTGCTAACGTGTACCGGTGGTATACCATATACGTTAAGATATTTTTAATGAACATGAAATTTCTTTATGTATTAAAATTTGTAATTAATATATGCATAAAAAATAACTATTAGATGGAACAATGGAGATTCCGATATTCAAGATAATTAAAAGTTCATTAAATGTTCCTTAACGTGTGTTACGGGGCATATATTATCAAAACCCTACTAATAAAGTGGAAATATATAATATAATATATTCAGTTTAAAAGGATAATAATAATAATATTATTATTATTATATTTATTTATTTCAAAGCTTAAAAAATTACAGTAATTAATTACTTCATGATCAATACCAATATAATAATGAATATAAATGTTCATTGGTGTATATGTGGGGTCACCGTTCACACCACAGAAGTACTTGCCGTTGAGAGACAAAAGACTCCATCACAGCAGTCACCATCTGTCACATTTCGCCGGACCGGCGATCTTAAGTCTCCGATTCCGATCAAATCCATGGCTGCAAAATCCACCACAAACACCAAGAAGAAAAAGACCAAAATACCCCCGCTTCAAACTGAGTCAACTCAGCCACAAACACCTCCAAAAAACAACCCCCCATCAACCCCAAAACGTACAAAATCTCCCGGTGTTCGTGTTGTTGGCAACAGAATTTATGATTCCAAAAATGGCAAAACTTGTCACCAGGTATATATGTCCATCAATCCATGCAATGTGTGTGTTTTGTGTGAATCTAAAAATGTTAAAGTTTGTGTCTTTTTTTGTTTTGTTTTTGTTTTATCAGTGTAGACAAAAGACCATGGATTTTGTAGCAACTTGTACAAACCAGACATATAACAAGAAACAATGTACACTTAATGTATGTCAGT
Organism: Pseudognaphalium luteoalbum; assembly: GCA_963422505.1. NCBI lineage: Eukaryota > Viridiplantae > Streptophyta > Magnoliopsida > Asterales > Asteraceae > Pseudognaphalium > Pseudognaphalium luteoalbum. The sequence goes on along the minus strand of OY730193.1, from coordinate 8,723,513 downwards.
CTTGTTTATTAAACAGGTAATTTTGATTTATTTTGTTTGGATCTGACTGATTCAGGGAATTTAGCATTTTAAGTTTTTAACTAATTTTTAATTTTTATTTGATTATTATTTTATTTAAAATTTATTATCTTTGTTTTCTTGTCTGTGTGTTAGATATGGAGAGAATGCTGAAGAAGCTGCTGCATTGGGTGATTGGAAATGCCCAAGATGTAGAGGCATTTGTAATTGCAGTTTTTGCATGTAAGTATTTTTTTTCTTTGTTTTTATGTTTGTTTTGTTTTGTAAATGTATGCTGTATATTTTAAGATCTGATCCATCAATGAAAAAGGTTCTGATTTTGACTTGGCCATATTGGATATGCTTTTTACTTAGAAAAAATTGATTTTTTATTTATTATTATTTTGAAATTTTGAAGAATGTTTTGGTAAACAATGTGAATGGATGTTGTTGGTTCAAATGTACTATGTGTAACCTGAAGTTGGTATCTAATTGGTAATAAGGATATGTGCCAATTTTGGACTAATAATATATAAGTCAAACTATGTTGACATTATAATTTATAAGTCAAACTATATCACTTGTTTTGGGGAAGGAGTAATTGTTATGAAGTTTTGAACAAAATGCTATAAAGCTTTCGAAGAATGTAGTGATTTTATTCAGTGAAAATATCATTTTGTGTTTTTAATTGATGAATTTGACAATGAGGGTGTTGCAGGAAGAAGAGAGGATGCGGTCCAACTGGGATGCTTATTCATACTGCTAAGAAGAATGGGTTTGCTTCGGTTTCCAAACTTTTAAATATGAATGGCACTGCAGGTACTGGAAAATCCGAGGGTCGGAAAAAGCGAAGTGCTTCTGATAAGGTCCAGACTTTTTCACATTAATTTACCTACCATGTACACACATGATTAAAATTTGGAAATCACACATGGGCCCATTTTAAATGAAACTTGTAGGAGACAACGGATGAACCGAAAAGAAAACGGCTGAAAGAAGAAGATGGTGGCGAAAATGAGGTGAAAGAAGAAGATGGTGGCGAAGATGAGGTAAAAGAAGAAAGTGATGGTGAAAATGAAGTAAAAGGAGAAGATGATGGTGAAAATGAGGTAAACGGAGAAGATGATGACGAAAATGAGGTAAGCCAAACTTTAATTAAATGTCACAAAAAATGAGACCTAAAAGAATATGAAGTATGGAAGTGATTTATAAATCCTAGTGCATCATACAATTTATGGGATATATATGAACTTAGAAAATCTCATTGATAAAATTTATACAGGATGAGGAAAAGGACATGAAAGACGATCAAAATGAGGAGATTCATTTACCACAGGGTACAGTGTTAACCAATGTTGAAGGCATTGATATGCCTTCAGGAGATATTGGACATGCCTTGCAGTTATTAGAATTCTGTGGAACATTTGGAGAGGTAAGTTCGAGGAATCATAAAATCATCAGGTTAACATCTTGATGCTTTGTGCGTAAAATAGTTTAATGACACTATCTTTTTGGAGGAGTTTCAAGTTCTCATATTCTGAAAAGGGTTGGACTACTACTTTAGTATTTATATTGAAATGAAAAATTGTTGGATCAAATTTGGAAGCTTTTGGTCTGACTCGGTATCAAAGTTACCATCATGGAATCTAAACCTCTAGATTCGGAAGTTTTTACTATCATTTATTTATGTTGGAATCTTTTGGTTGCAATGTAGGTTCTCCAGTTACAGAAAGGGGAACCTGAAATTTTACTTCATGAATTAACATGCACGAGTACAAATAAGAGACGTGAACCACTAATTGTTAAGTTCCATAGCATATTGCTGTCTATTATAGAAGAAGATTTGGGGAAGAAGTATGTTATTTCTTTAAAATTTAATATATAAATCTGTTGTTTGCTTTTATGCATAGACCTTAACCGGGCTCAAACATTGTGCAGATATTCTGGAAAATCATGGGTGGAAGATTTTAAAGAGTGTATATCTGAATCCCTATATACATCGAAAGAGAGTCTCTTGGAGTGTTTAAATGATGGATATGATGAATTGAACTTTTCGAAAAAGCTCAGGCTTTTGAATTTCTTATGTGACGAAGCTCTTGAAACTGCGTTAAGTCGATTTTCATCTATTTAATTATCTTTTCTTACTTTATGTTTCATTCAAACTGATTGGTTTATTCGTTTTGTTGATAATAGAAAGTTGAGGTTGTGGATTGAGGAGCAAAACATGGTAGAAAAGAAGAAAGCTAAAGAGAAGTTGATTGCTAATAGAGAGAAGGTATTTTATAAAAATAAGCCTCTTTTTTATTTCTTTTGCTTCTAATGGTGTGTGTTTTGTAAATTTACAATTTAGGAGAAAAACATGAAAAAGAAGATACAAGATGAAGTGGCGAAAGCTATCCTTTCACGCAACGGAATTCCACTTTCCATTGCTGAACATAGTGAACTTAAGTTAAAAGTTAAGGCTGAAACTGCTCAAACTCTTGCAAATTCTTTAGAAATGAGAGGTTGGTAGGATCATTAACTCATACTCCATAGTAGTAGTACCATGGGCTTAAAACTTGTACCTTTAGCTCATTATTTGTTGTGCAACTTTTTAGAGGCACCACATGAATCATTTGTAGCTAGATCAGAGCCCATTCTTTTGGACAAAAAAGGCTGCAAACTCTGGAAGTTGAGAGGCCTTTCTGATACCATAGGCATTTTACTTCAAGGTTTGTGTTGGCTTCAATTTTCTCCATGATTTCCAAGCTGATTCATACTATGAAGTTACATACTCACCCCCAGATGATCTAATTGGCAGATTCTTGCTATGGAGATGTGATTACTTCTGATGATAAATGGTTGACTTACAATGATCAAGAAAAGGAATTGGTTGACAAATATATTTCTACATCAAGGTACTTTTTTTTTGTTTTGTTTTTTGTGATTGCACAAGTATAATATTCCAGGAATTAACTTAATGATACCCTTTTGCTTATTTTCAAAATACCAAATCGGATATCTTGATTACCACTCCACTGAGATTTTACAAAAGATCGAAGCTTTGTTATTTTTGTTAAGGTTAAGAAGAACATACAAGTTAAAAACTTACCATTATAATAAGTGGGAATATTCAAGAAAATAATTCAAATTTACCCATTCTGCTTTTTTTTCCAAAATCTCGAATCAGGTAACTTGATTGCCACCAAGATTGCACAAAAAGATCGAATTTTTGTGATTTTCTTGGTGAAGTTACAAGAACAAATAAGCTTAGAACTTACCAATGCATTAAGTGTGAATATTTAAGGAAATAATTTAGAGTTACCCTTTTGTCTGTCTACAAAATCCCAAATCAATTATCTTAATTACCCTTGCTATTGCATTAATTATTTTGCAAGTTAGGAAGAACATGTAAGGTCAAAGCTTACTGTTTTTCGGTCGTATGGTTACAGGAACTTTAGAGAATGATTGGGAGTGTTGTTCTTGCTGTCTCGGCCACCAATCTACTCGTTTTTCATTGGCCAAGGAACTTTCTTCAAAGGGGGATGTTTAGATGTAAATGCAGCATGTTTTCATATATTATTGCTGTAATAGTTATAGCTATGAAATAGGAACCTTAAAAGACTACATTTTTTAGGATATGCATTTTTTTTTGCAATTTAAGAAAGGCGCACCATCTGTTTGTGCTTCATTCTGTTATCTTCTGGCTCTCATTTTCCCTTCAAGATCCCGTTCGTAATTTAGTTGGTTTACACCTTCAGTTTCTCAATTACTGACTTGCAAGGCACAGCTGCACAAGTTGGCATATCCTTAATATTTGTTGAACTTTTCTTAAAATGTTAAAATCTTGCCGCGATAGTAAATGCTGAAGAAGTTGGCTGATAACTTCTAGTGCACAATGTAAAATATGTTAATATTTTGTTCAAGTAATGGAGTTCTCATATGATGATAAAAAGTCATGAAACAATTTATGTAATAAAGTTATTAGCGCTCAACACAAATATTATTTGAATTATCAAATTTTTATTTGTTTGTTAGTTAGTAATCTTTATCTACCTAGGTCAAATTTCCATATATGTGTTTAGTTACACAGTTGGATGATATATATTTTCGAGCTATTCAGTTGAGATATCCCTGACAAATGGTTTCTACTTGAGCTTACAGATAGAGCTCAAGTCTTTGTCAAGTTGAGATTGAGCGTGCAGGAAGACTAGTTGAGTTATTAAATCAAATCTTATTAGTTGTAACAAACTCACTTAGTAGGCACTGCAGGGGCAAACAAACTTAGGAGTTGGGACGTTTACATTGAGCCGTTGAGGGTCAAGAAAACAATTATTTTATATTTTGTTGAGACAAAAATCATAGATTAATACCTTTAAATTAATTTTCTTAAATAATTTGAAACTTCTTCGGGTAGCTTCCCCCTCAGCCGCTTTGTACATCCACCTCTATCTCAGGTATCATAGCACTAAATAACAAGAAGAAACTCTGAATTGTGATATACAACAAATTTGATTATGCTGTATCAAGTCAACACTGATTGTACTCGATATTCACTCAAGGCAAACCAAGATCACATCGAGTTGCATTCCATATACAATGGTGACAAACTTCTTTAAATGAACTGTTAGATGTACTATCTCCAACTATTTACACCCTACCCATCAAAAAACAAACCAAAATTAACTGAACAGTATCTTATGTTATCAAGAAACTGCAAATGTTGTATCTTGAATGTTTTTCTTTTGTATTGCTCGAACCAAATTATCTTTCCGTGATTTGTCATGTACGACACGGATCTTTCATGGGTCTAGCAACTTTGAGCTGAGATTTGAGGCTATACATCATATACAGGTAACCGCTCCTCGATACTAACACGGCATATAGGGCATTTCTTACACTTTTCAGAGCAGGTACTGCATAAAGACAGATTCAAGTTGCAATGAGAATTTAGAGAGGATAGACGCTGATTAGTTGAAATTTTTGACTCATTTACTTATAACAGGGTTGATTCAGGTTATGGATCATCTTTGTCAAACCCGTTATCTAAAATAAACTAACGTACAAAACCTTAAAATGAAACATGTCAAAATATGCCCAAAGTAAAACTCCCCGATCATTATTTTAACCACACGTTTTAACAAGAACCTTGGTTAGCCTGTTACTCAGACTCACTTATTTGCCAACTTTAATAACTATTTAAAGGAGCAACACAAGTACCTGCAAAGAATGCGATGCCTACAGGGGAGGAGTACTGTGCTTATCTCTCCTTCAAAGCAAACCCGGCATAGGACTTTTTCCTGCCAATAATTTATTCATGTACAACAAGAATGACTATGAATACACCATCCCATAAGTAGCAATATTTCTTATTCCATATAAACCATTAGGGTCTAATATTTGTCAAGATACGTCTTTATTTGAAGAATATAACGCAAGGTCAAAAACATATCCATAAAAATTAACTTTATCCAGTTTTAACTATTAATTCTACTACATAATTGTTTTTAGAGATTAACCAAGAGACAAGAAGGCAACTGATGAAAAAGAAAACTTAAGATTATCAATTAATGAGTTCACGATGACATCATAAAAATGCGATGAACTTAAATACTTAATACAAGGAATATGATGGCATATTTTTTTTTGTTTTTTGTGTTTGGTTGTTTGTAGTTGTGGCCTTCTACAGTCAAGAATCAAGAGTTTGAATTTTACGTTTTGAAGTCTCTCATACTCCTGTTGGCTAAATTTTGTGATTTCTGTCTGCTCACCAAGAGCGGCTTGAAGCCTCCAAACCTGAAAACAAGAACAACACAACGTGTTATTAGATGCTGCAAACTGGAGGGGCAGGTGGGTCAGTTAAAAGGGCAAACAGGTTAAATGGGTTCTTTTTTTTTCTTTGGTAAGGGACCCAAAAAGCTTATTGTCCAATACTTCAGAACTTAGATAGTTGGTGTGTCAAATATGACAATGAAAATAATATTATTCCATATCTATATTATATTATACCATATCTAGAGTAAACTTAAATAGTTGAATAAAAAAGTTTAGGAGATCTTATAGTTATACATATCTAAATTACACTTTAAGAGCATTTCAACCTGTAAGTTCAGCCAGTTTGATCTTTTTGCTAATATATTGAGTTTATCCGCAAGATAGATACATAATCTGAATCGCCCCATTCATTAGTACATGGGACAAAACCGACACTTTACTGTTAATCATGCATTGTCAGCGTGCTTATTATTGTAAGAACTATGAAGCAAAAACAAAGCATGAAAGTTACCGGAAAAAAATTAATGTGAAAAGAAATAATAAGATGGTTGTCGTTACCTCCTCAGCAAGATCCTTCTTTGGCATTTTTTTTACTATTTCTGGGGGATAACCACAAAAAGTGTTGTAACTGCACAGATACATACATGGGAGGAAATCAAAGACATACTATAAAAGTATATCTAATATTGCATTCTTTATGCCACAATGTCCAACAAAATAGCATCAATATGATGCTTTCTATATTCACACGCGCAACATAAAATATAACACATAAAATTTGCTGTTAGTTGGGTAATAGACTAATAGTTGATCTCACAATACATACCATTTCTAAATATGACATCTTTTAGCAAAATATACACACTTTTATTCGTGTTGTCATCCAAATTGCCACCTGGTCTGTGTAACATAACACTATTGAGAGACAAAAGGACTTAGCTAAATGTCAATTTCGTCATCCAATGTTTTGTGACACTTAATAAAACCTACATAGGTAAACAATGCTGTAACAGAAGTTGACAAGCTATTTGATCCATAAAAAGAAAAACTAGGCTACATATCATGACCAGTTGTTAACATTGTTAATCATGTTACTTAGAAGTTAGGAGCGACAATGTATTGAAATATGCATTAGGGTTTGCTGATTCTTTATATAATTATCAACTAAGTAGGAAAGACACTCGTAGAAATAGTGAGAAATACAACCTTCACATGATCATCAACCTAATAGGAAGGACAATTAAGCTAGCAAAAATAGCGCAAGAAAAATCTAGCAAAAGTGGGATACCAAAATAATTAGTTGATGGTCTTTCTAATTTTTTAAGTCATTGCTTTCAAGGTGATGCTCAGATTCCAGCTAACTATTTATAGCATGTGCTACCGCTTCTAAGATTATAACTAAAGATGAATACTGCATATCATATAAATGCCATAGATATGTTGAAGCAATATTTAACTGAGCCAACAACCTAATGATACACTTGTTAGGCAACATTAACCACACAACCCTCTTATACTAGAATATTTGAATTACATGCAGTGATTACAAATGCAAATCCCATTTGGAATAATAAGAAAAAACCCAAACTACAAACAAATAAAATCGTTCTCTTTAGTAATTTTTCATTCCGCTGTAATTAATTATATCGTTTCTTTCGATTACAATACTAATGTTTGCATGAGATTAGAAGACATATAGTAAAAATAATCAAGTGAAGAAGAACATTACTTACCCCGAACCCACATCATGGTAAAGTCGTGCCCGTTCTTCTCGACTTCCTTCGTCTATAGACCACCAACCAAGCAGCCTGCATACGTCAACAGAACAAAAAGCATGGTGAGTAGAGGTAACAATTTCAAATCATTTACTTATAAATGGGTCGATTCACGTCATGTTACATCTCTAACAGGTAAAACGAGTCATAAAAGTATTGCTTACACGGATACGAATCGAACATGTTAAAATTCAACCAGTGCAATATTAATGCATGAAACCTCCTAAAGCATTTTTTCTCAAAGTTCTTTAGATTACTTTTAAGACAATTGTTATATTAGTATTCATTTTCAAAACTAAATTTCTTTTTTAAAGGAAGTGTTTCTGGGCAACCCAACCTGAACCGTACAAAGGGTTACCCAGTTTGAACCTTTTACCAAACCCACCAAATTTTAGTATACCTGGAGCCGCGGTGCAAAAATCCAAAGCATTCACGAGCTCGGGCAGAATATGTGAAATATATTCCGGTGCCAGTTCCGCTACGTAATAAAATAACAATTTTTTCCACCAATCTTGATGCAGAAAGTAGGACACCCACTCCTTGCAATAAAAATAAAGGAGAAAAGATGACTGGAAGCGGAATAGATTTAGCAGCTAGAGGTTTTTCCTGAAACTCAAAAAAAAAATAAAAAAAAATCAAGTGATATAATTTCACATATAAACAATTTAATGACCACACAATGTAAACATACCTCCAATCGCATACAGAGAAGAATTTGGAAAGCGATAATTGGAATTTTCATTATGTGTCCGCCAATGTCTTGCAGACTACACAGGCCATCATCGGATGTATCATCTGAAGAAACCACTAAGCCACTGTTCCAATCAAGATATCTAATAGCCGTAGATGATGAGCTAGCTTCAGAAGTTTGTGAATTTCTGTGAATAACTGGATTAGACCACTTTGTACAAACCAGAAAGGAAAAGCATTCCGCAATCCTGAAAAAAGCACAGATTGCGATTAGTATGAAAGAGATAAAAGCTTATTGTAAAGAGTGATGCAAAAATGAGAAGGCCTTAAAGGAAAAATACCCAAAATTTATGAGCAAATCCCACCAGCCTAAAGCATCTACAAAACCTGCAAAGCGAATGGAAATTAATGACAGCTAATGTAATATGATATGTCAAAACTCAACTCAAGAATCCCACTCATGTAAGCAATATATCATTTCTCAAGAGCATGAAAGCATGATACAGATATATTATACAAAGTTGAGAAAGAGATAAAAAGGTTATGAATCAATAAATTATAAATGGGTGTCTCCTATTAAAAAAAAAAAAAAAGAAGAAGAAATTGTGCAGTGACGTAGTCTTCTAGTAACCCAAGTACACTAAGCCTAGACAAATAATTTCACTTTGTATGTGGAGTAATTATACAATTGAGCCTTAATAACTTAAACAACTTCCTTTTTCCCCACATATGAACAAACCTCTAATAGCAAAAATGTTGGTGTTCAAAAACCAAATCACGTTCACTAATGGATAAAGGGAAGAACTGATAAAAGAGTCCCTACTAGATACTTAAAATAGCAGAAGAAGATAGCCATATTGAACAAAAGAATACCAGATAGCTTCAGAAGAGTAAACACGGTAGCAGCAATGAAGAAAACCATGGAGATAGCAACCCAGAAATGCTGAAAGAGAACAGGACCACCACTTTATAGTAGTTGCTTTCATTAAAAAAAAAAAAAAAAAAAGAGCTCATGTGAAGAGAAATTATCAACATCAGAAAATTACGCAGTTACTATTGACTCCTTTTGCATACTTGAGATAACATCATTTACATACAAACATCTTATTTTTCCACCTTTATATAATGTTAGTGGTATTTTTCATGTCAATCTATCGATAACGTCTTTATAATTTCTATATGAAGTACAAGCCAAACTTACAGGAAGCGTCTCCCATATTGCATCATCGCTTACGGTTTCATCATCTCCTGGTAACAGGGCCTTGCACATTCTGTACATGATAGACGATCAAAAGTTTATACATTGCATCTAATTTCAAAGTTAAGAATATGGTTAATTACTCACTCACTTCTTCAGAATTGGAAATAGCAGAAATGTTAAGTTAATAAATAAAACTGTTCATTGCAGAAACAGGACTTGGAACCAAATCAAGTAGCATGGATAATCACCACTGACTTGGACTAGTGAAATTCATAAACAAGCACCTGAAATTGTCAACAAGAATGGCTACTTCAAATGCCAAAAGAGGCAGGAAGACAATTTGCAAGCTTACAGGTGGAGGCTTAGAAACTGCACAAAGCAAAGTAATATAAAGTCAGAACCTTTGCTGTTAAACATTCGGATAACCACTTGACATGTTAGCATACCAGAACCATTCTCCAGAAAGATACAAAGAAGCAGTTCAAATGCAATAAGCAAAGGTGTGGCAATAACTGCATGACATGGTGCCCACTGCACAATACATGAAGTTAAATTTTTTCCATGAAGCATATTGCAAGAACGGAGATGATAACGGAAAAAAAAAGTAAAGTAAAAGAACGATATCATACATCACGGCCATGAGGAACTGACGGTGCAGGTAGCGAGAATCTTCCTCGGGCAGCAACCCCATGAAACACGAAAAGCGGGAAGAAAATAACCCTGCATAATAGATCAATAATAATTAATTCAATATATTTTCTAAGTTACATCTTCAAGACATTATACATCAAATGAAGTAGCTATATATGAATATCTGCTCTGTTGAGATTACAAACACTGTTAATTGTTGACTTCACCTAATGTGTCCGTATACAAGCAAGCAAACTTACTCAATAAAATTTCTAATATAACTCACAAATTATTGGTTAATATCACTCCATACTATTATTGCATCTTAAAACTTTCATATAAAGCAAACGGTCACATTCTCGATCGATACTACGGAAATCATAACCATAGTCTAAAAATGCATATATCTACAATCCCAATTACCGAAGAACAATCAACAAGATATGAACTTGTTCATTCAACCTATGATGATAGTACTATGACTATCACATACATATAGCAATTACAATTCCAAAACCCTATATTTCAGGCTAATATATATCAAGCATGTTTCAATTAGACTAAACACCAAAAGAAACTAAAATTGATGTATAAAATTGAATAAAAACATAGAATTTAAATGGATACTGACCACCAGGAGTAGGGAACAACGTGATCGAGTTTAAAAACCAGCAAAACTGTGAAACAAAAGAGTGAAGTATGAGCAGAAAAGGCTTGTACGGAATCTGCTACTCTGCGCCAGCTCATATCTTTCCTTGTAATCATACGAGAAAGCACTAATTATAGAGCTTAATTACACGAATCGAGTCAAGAGAAGAATAATTGGGGGTAAATTGTACCAGAATTGAAGAGTGATTATAAATTAGGGCAGGGGTTTTGTATGAATTGAAGAACAGATAGAAGAAGCTTCTTTTCTTTAATGAATGAAATATACAGATACAGATTCTAGTGAAATTGCAATTGGGTTGATTTTGATTTGATGGTAATTAGAAATGGAAACTGAGAAAATTTTAAATTAGAAATTGAATTTTAAGATTATTATTATTAATTAATTAAATGTAATTTGATTTGATAAAAATGAAGATTTTTCTAGTAGTATGAATGACAAAGGAGATGCCTTCACGCCAACGCTACGTAACGCACCTTGTTTTCATTTGCTACATTATTTTATTATTATGGTAATGGTAATGGTAATGGTGATGGTATAATAAAATAAAATCATGTATATCCGTTTGACTTATAAATTGGATTAAATAAAAATGTTAATTTACTTTTAAAAGTTTTAATACATATGGATAAGGCATTTATTCAAGAAAGTAGCACACCATATGTAAAGTTTAATTATATTTGTTTTTATTATCATACTATATTTTTTAAGTATATATGAATATAACTTATGAGTATTAACTAACTAAATCATTTTTCGCTTACAAGATATAGATTTTTCATTATGTTAGAAAAAGATTGATAAGAAAATTTTGTTTTTTTCATGTAAGTTTTAAATTTCACAATAAAATGCAGGGAAAAAACCTAGTTTTAATATTCAGTGTGTACCAATGTTTTGAAAACTGGTTGAACCGGTCCGGTTCAACCGGTTCGACCGGGATTTTGAGGTTTTTCGGCCGGTTGAAACTCGGTTTTGACCAAGAGTTGACCGGTCAACAAACCGGACGGTTCGGTCAAAACTGGACGGTTCAATCGGGAACCGGACCGATCCGACCATTTTTTGATTTTTTGATTTTTTTTAAAAAAAGTGATTTTGGGCCGGTTTTGGGATGGTTGAACCGGACCGGTCCGACCGGTTCTACCAGAAATTGAAGGATTCCGGTCCGATTCAATTTTCGATTTTCAAAACATTGGTGTGATGTGTATAACTATTTAGGGGATTAGGAGGAGAATAATTGAGGGTGTGTTTGGCAACCCAATTTTAGTGGATTCTTAGGGATTTTAAGAGATTGAGATTCTAGTTTTAAAAATTTTCATCCTTAAAAAATTCACAATCCTTGTTTGTCATAAAATTTGAAATATGGATTCTATAAAAAATAATCCCCCAAACTAGAATCTCTTAAAAGTAGCTTCTTCAAATAATCTCATATCCTTGTTATTAAATTACTATGTTACCCTTCTTATAATTATTACAATTTTAAAATTATAAAACATCATGTCTATTTGTGTCATTTTACATTAATAAGCTTCAGCTCTAGCTAATTTGTCAAACACTTATTAAAAAATAAAAACTTCAGTTCCAGCCCCAAATAAAAGCTCCATCTCCCGTCTCTAACTTCCAACTCCATCTTCATCTTCAGCTCCATCCCCATCTCCAACTAGTTTTGCCAAACATACAATGAGATTTCCCTTAATTATAGTTTCGTGATTATCAATTAGATTAGATTAGATTATTACTTTTTTCTTTTTCCTTTTAAGTGTCAACTAAATGAACATAAATACATGGAGTAATTAAAACTCATTGAAAGTAGTCTTAAAGTTTAAAAGGGTAATGGAATTTTATTTTTTATTATTTTTTTGGGTAAAAAAGGACAACGGAATTTTATAAAGTGTGAAAAAGCAATAGTGGGAAAATAACAAATGGATGCATGTTAATGTTAGTGTCCACGTTATGTAAGACCATGATATCTCTCACGTGCATACGCAGTACACGTATACCATGTACCCAATTGGCTACATTCAAACATAATGTATTTAAAAAAAAAAATTAGATATATAATATCCAGATTTTGAAATTATATTGATAATATTATGAAAACACCTACATGAAGCCTAAATAACGATTTCGGTGTACCATTTTGGCATTTTGTATTGGTTAGGAAAACACCTACATATTGGCATTTTATAAGAAAAGGTGAATGGTTTCATCACAAAAGACAAAAAGTCTAATCCAAAATCGTTTTATAATACATTCAAACACCCTTACATGCAAGTTGAGTCGACATATCTATATCTATATAGATTGAGGACGCACTATTTTATTTTATATCTTTTTTGTTCTTTATATTGTAAAAAACTAAAAATGATACGTATAAAATGATAAATAATTCAGATATTTTTTGTGAGTAAAGACTCTACCGTCCCAGGATTCATACGTGACATCATCATCAATAGTATCATAAGAAGAAGGAATTTTATAATTTTTAATTAACGATATCTATATCTATCTATTAGTAATATAAACTTGGATACAAAGAGGAAAAAGTCCAGTTTGAGGTAAGATAAAGATTCATCATTCATATTTTGAGTAAAAGTATTTTATTCACAACTTGAACGTACTGTTACTACATGACAAGGACAAAAACCTCCCTCTAGATGTTAGTAAAATTACATAAATACCCAAAGATGGCCTTCGAAAAGCTCGTGGGTCCTTCCTCGATAGAAACGATACTTCCTCGATAGAAACTCGTATATCGGTGGTTTTCGTTATGCTAATTATAATAGTTGTTAATTCGTGATTCTTTGCGATTTAAGATCTTGATTTTTAACTTGTAATTCGGCTCTGTTTGTAAGGGTCAGTATTTTACAATAAATATGAATTTTTATATGTATATGTATGCTAGACTTTAAACACATCTATACATACGAGTTGTTGATTTTTTATACTCGTATGAAATTTTGTGTCTAGTATTTTGTTTCGAATAATAAAGCGTCTAAGTTAATATGTATATTAAGGGCATGCTCCTGACATTTTTACGGAAAGAAAAGAAGAGAATGAATTATAAGATGATAGAAAAGAAAAGAAAAGAAAATGAAGAAAACTCTTGCGATCCCGAGTTGAAAATAAATGAAATGAACTTTAGACGTTTCAGAGTTGGAGAAAAATGAAAGGAAGTGACTATTTTTTTAACTATTCAAGCCTTCCATCCTCCCACTTCTTTCCAATATTGGAGAGAAAGTTTGGACATAAAAGAATGTCTAATTCTCCTTCTGCTTCTCTTCTCCCCTCTTCTCTCATGTCCGTCTGAAAAACTTGGGAACACAATATATATTTTCTTCTATTCAATTCTCTTATTTTCTTTCAAAAATTTAACTCGGGAGCAGACTCTAAGCGTTTAATTGGATTCACAATAATATTACTTCATGTAAATGAAATCCTTAGAAACTCTCAACTCTGGTCGATGATCCCAGTAGATCGCTTGGTGTCATTGGTGGCTTACGAGAATAATAAAGGCTTGATCTTTGGGGGGAAACATCATCGAAAGGGAGCTTCAGTCAATGTTCTCGGTAATCGTCTGGTCTTGTTCATAGGTTACTCCCTCTATTATTAATTGGTTTTAAAGTGAAACTTTTTATATACATGAGTTTTGGAGGGATTGAATTGAAAAATACCATGACATTATGTCACTTAATTATAAATAAAATTTAAAATAAAAAGAAGCTAATAATAATATATAAGTAAAGTTTGATTTGATGGTTAGAAACATAGAACTTAAAAACTAGGAAGTATGAAAACAGAGCCTTGACAATTGGGTAGGTTTCTGTAGGAACTTATATATTATTTTATTATTATTATCACTATCGGATAATTTACATTGAAACCATAAGCAAATTTCAGTAGCTTTCGTGTATAATGTGACACCCGACCAATTAGGGCTTGTGTTAGTGCCTAATCATTGTACTTATACATGTAATTAGTTATATTTAGGGCTAATTACGTGTATCACTACGTGTATTGATATATGTTTATATATATACACACTTATGCGATTTGTTTAAATCGTACATTTCACTATCGGATGAATTCCGACACATTATAAATGCGGACGTTGGTGAACAAAATGTTAAATAATGTGAAATTATTTAATAAACTCAAAAATCTCTAAATATTATGTTGATAATATTTAACATGAAAAACGTAACGTATAAAGTATCATAAACGCGACGAAAATGCGCGAAACGCGCCCGACAACCAAATGAAAGCCAAAATATATTTTATAAGTTTAAAATATATCATTTCGAGTAAAACTTCCATCTAAAATATCGTATTTTAAACCGATAACAAAAACGTGCAAAAATACCGTTACGCGATTTAACCTCCGTAAAACGAACGCGTAAATCGAGGCCGATAATTTAACGAAATATTTTTATAAATGTTTTCAAGTAGTAACATTAAATATTTCAAGTAAAAATATCGAGACTTAAATCGTTAATTAAAACACGCGTATTAAACGTTTAACGTCTAAATAAACGATGAAACGAACGAGGAAACGAGCACCGATCGCAACGCAGTCTGGAAATGAGGTTAAAAATCACAAGACCAGCCCGTGGGCCCCCCCTGGCCAGCCCCTATTCCTGCCCCCTCACTTCCCCATGCAAGATCAAAACCACACTCTTCCATTTCCTTCACTTCACCATTTTCATTATTACACACACACACCCCCAATCCTCTTTTCCTCTCCCTTTCACTTTCATTCCCCCTCCCAAAAACTCAGAAAAACTCAGTCAATAAACCCCTTCATCTCATCATCATCATCGATATCCATCATCATCATCAAGAACAAGAAGGTGCAAGAAATCAAGCTCATCATCTCCTCTTCTTCCTTCCTCCATCACTTCTTTGTAAGAATACTTCAAACCCTCATCTAAATTACTTGCATGCTACTGATTTCAATGTCTAGTTGCTCATCTAACATGCTTATGTCCAAATATAAGATCAAAAATCGTTTTTATACAACATATGTTAACATGCATAAATCTGCCCAGAAAAGTCAGACTCAAAGAAAAATTCGTATAAAATCGTATACTAAGAGTTAGATGATGCATTTTTTTTTAAAATTTGCGTATTGAAAAGAGATACAACTTTCATGTTTTACACTTTTTCCAGATCTGTACGTATTTTTCGTATAATCCAATCTTTGAGCCTGGTCTGAGATTTGTCGGAAACCGAGTTCGGTTCTTACTCAGAATTTTCCACCTCTCTAGATGGATTCTATAATTACCGGAAAAATCAGGTTAACAACTAGACACATAGTAGAACAACTGGTAAAAATTGTGGACTCTAATTCGAACCATAACTAGTTAAGAAAAATTGGCGAAGTGAACCGACAAAACCGAAAACCCTCTTTGTGGACTGATTTTGCAATATTTTTAAAACCGACACCTCGGAATGACTCCGACAAGAACCAAAAATTTCTGGAGACTCTATGAACTAATCTAAGGCTTCCCTAAAAATTTCGGGCCAAACCGAGCCCGTTTGACCATGTTACCAAGACAAAAACACAACTGTTGACTTTGCGAGTTGACTTTGACTTGCGAACTGAAAGTCTTGCGAGTTGAGTTGACTTGCGAACTGAAAGTGTTGCGAGTTGAGTTTGACTTGCGAACTGAAAGTGTTGGGAGTTGAGTTTGACTTGCGAACTGAAAGTGTTGCGAGTTGAGTTTGACTTGCGAACTGAAAGTGTTGCGAGTTGAGTTTGACTTGCGAACTGAAAGTGTTGCGAGTTGAGTTTGACTTGCGAACTGAAAGTGTTGCGAGTTGAGTTTGACTTGCGAACTGAAAGACTTGCGAGTTGAGTTTGACTTGCGAACTGAAAGTGTTGCGAGTTGAGTTTGACTTGCGAACTGAAGACTTGCGAGTTGACTTCGCGAGTTGACTTTTTGACTTCGTGAGTTGACTTTTCAAGGTTGACTTTTTGACCTTGAGAGTTGACTTTTTGACCCTTAGTTAATTTTCAGAAAATCACATTTTAGACTCTGAATTACGAGCCTTAACACCTTCGGACATATATATACATATATAAAAGCAATAAACACCTACAAAGATCAAACCTTTATGATATAGAATCATACATGTAACTCATATGCTTCGAGAAGTATACAACACTACGAACATAATAATAATACTTTGAATTATTATTACATAACCACACCAACGGGCCGTACATGTTTTGAAAACTCAAACAAAACAATTAAACATTTGGACATAATCAATTGATGGACAACTAACATAGATGGTCTATTGAGATATCTACTCACTCATATGACCTTGCGCGTTTTGAACGTCCGGCAGGTTACAGTCTGCGAACACTCATTTGGTACAACATCATACTTGCTTGCTTTGCAAACACTCTAAGACTCAGGTGAGTCTCATAGCCCCTCATTTTACTATTTTTAACCCAGGGTTGGGAATACATGCTCAGTTTTCATTTACATTTGAACGCAAGTACAAAACACGATATATTGACTGCATGAGTTTGCTCTACTAATCATGAAGTCCTCTATTACATAGTTTGTTAATATGGATTTAGCGTGAATGTTAGTGTATGGTACCATATGGGATTGACAATCCCCGTCCGGGGTAGTCGCGCTACCACGACTGCGGTCGAACGGATGCATTATCATTTGTATATACGAGTGTAGATTAGGCACTCGCAGGGAGGCACGCACGATCGGGCACTTAATTGTGATTCCTGACACCTCAGTTAAGCTCGAACTATGGGCTCATGGCAGTAATATACATATTTTTATGATTGATTTCATACATAACTATATCTTGCGGTTCATACATTATTTTTTTTTACTATCAAACCTGTGAGCTCACCAGCTTTTAGTTGACCCTTTTAGCATGTATTCTCAGGTACTCAGCAGCTGTAGGCTGGCACTCAGGAATTAGCTTAGCTCGAGTCAGCATGTAAACATCAGAGATTTTATTGCGTTAATATATTTTGTATAAGTATTTATGCTAGGAAATCTCTCCTATTCAGAACACGAGCTAATGTATTTGGTACAACTGATGTAAACTTTTATGGAATTAATGTATTTTGTTAAAACGACGCATATAGAGTCGTTCATTATATATCTTTGTGCTTGATTACCTTGATTAGTCGCACCCAAAGTATGCTTCCGCTAATCACGAATTTGGGGGTGCGACATATAACAAGTATTTTATTGTTGAGATGGGTTTTGAAAATAAATATTTTTGAACTTAAAAGTTAAATCTTATTTAGTTTCTCTTAATTTTAATATAAAAATTATGAACTCATACTCTTTTATAATTGTAAATTACTAAAAAGTTTTCGAATAACAATGATATAATAATTTAATTTTAAATAATAAAAATATATATATAATATTTTTCCTTTCGTAAATTTAAAACATATGTATATGTAAGATATTATTTCTTTCGAAAATTTAGAACGTTTATACTTTATAAGAGTTCAATAATTATTATCAAGGGATAATAATCATGAGATATAACTATTGTAACTAATAGTATGGTAAAATAATAATAGTAAATATGAGTTATATTTAAATACGGTATAAAGTTAAATATTTTTATCTCACTTTTATACAACTTCAAAAATGTTTAGATGAGTTTTTTAAAATAATAGAAATGTTAATATCATCTTAAAGATTTGAATTTATGTAGCCCATAACAATCCAAAGTCCCTTATTATCAAACTACAACTATATTATTATAATATATTTAGAATCAATATATATATATATATATATATATATAAAATTTAATGTGTTAAAAAAATAAAAAAGTTACTATTACAACCATATTATTATAATATATTTAGAATGAAATTATATATATAAATTAATGTGTCCCAAAAAACAAAAAAAAGTTATTATTCATAAAGGTACTCAATTGATATTAGGGGTAATAAGTATTCAATAGTTTTTATCTCCGTATCATTCAAAGTGTCCATATTACTATTTTAGTTGATGCCAAATAATTATACAATTTCATATTTTAACCAATCAAGACAACTTTTAGTATACATAGATGATATTTGATTGGTGGGTGCACGTTGATACTTTCTCAAGGACGGATAGAGTAATTAATAAGCATACATAAAAGCTTTTAAGTGTATATATATAGAGTATAAATTGATTTATCAATGAATCTCCTTTGTTACAAAGACTATTATCAAATTTTCGTAGTTTACTCTTCAAGAAGAACATGAACGAATTAAAAATTCACAGACGTGTGTAAATAGCTATGTGCACCACCCTAGCTTGTCATTCACAACATACAATTTATACGGTTTGTATATATCCTACTGTATTTGTTTAGTCAATAAGTTTAGTAATTGAGCCATTCATAATGATATATTCATCATTTATTAATTAATATTCATAATATTATCCATTGGGTTTATTATTTCGTTATTCTGTTAACTTTGAACTTTTTGCTATTATATACTCTCAATTTTCAAACATTAGTTTATTGTATTCTCTGAACTTTCTAAAACCTTTTATTGTATGCTCTCAATTTTCAAATATTCTATCGTATGCTCTCAACATTCTAAAAATATTCTATTGTATGCTCTCAACATTCTAAAATCTTCTATTGTATGCTGTTAACTTTCAAACCGTCTATTGTATGTGTTAAACATTGCAAAACCTTCTATTGTATGATCTCGTTGACTTGAAAATAGGAATTGACTGATGTTAGGGGTGTTCAATATTTGGTTTGAAACTGTTTAATCCAAAAATCAAACCGAATTAAAACAGAAAAAATTGAACCGAATTCAAATTCGATTTTCGGTTCGGTTTCAGTTTAGAAAGGTTCGGTTTCAGTTAGGTTTTGGTTTTTGAATTTGGTTTCAATTAGGTTTTCGGTTAGGTTCGATTTCAATTAGGTTTTCGGTTAGGTTCGGTTTCAAGTCTTTCGGTTAGGTTCGGTTTCAAGTCACCAAAACCTAACTGAAACTGAATTAAAAAATCAAAACCTAACTGAAATCGAACCTTTCTAAACCGAAACCGAACCGAAAATCAAATTTGAAATCGGTTCGATTTTTTCCTATTTTAATTCGGTTTGATTTTTGGATTAAACAGTTTCAAAAAAATATTGAACACCCCTAATATCAGCCAATTCCCATTTTCAAGTCACCGAGATCATACAATAGAAGGTTTGAAAGTTAAGAACATACAATAGAAGATTTTAGAATGTTGAGAGCATACAACAGAATATTTTTAGAATGTTGAGAGCATACAATAGAATATTTGAAAGTTGAAAGCATACAATAGCAAAAAGTCCAAAGTTAACAGCATAACGAAATAATAAACCCTTTTCCATTTGCTTGTACTTGCTTAAACACTTATCACAAAGGTCAAGGTATGGTAATGACTAATGACTAATGAATAATAAAATAGTTATCTCTCAACCAAATCATTATTTGATTATGAGATTCATCCCTAACATGGCATCTAATCATTCTCACATGTAATCCACATTCTCCCCATCATATATTAATCACAAAAGGACAAATACAAGTGACCGTATGAGACGAGTAGTTGAACCCGAATAGGTAAACGTAACTCCGATCCATTCTATAATCAAGATCTCTAGATTCTTAGTAGCGATGTGCAGGTCAATATACGGCTTTGATACATTAAGATTTGTAGTTGCACACCCATATATCTTCATTTGAATAACTAGCCATGTGTGTAGGGGAATAAAAACCTACATAATGTGATCTTATAACAATATGCTTAACTGCATACTGCATATGATTCTTACCCATGTGCTTGTACTTCTTTCATTCACTATATATAACTCTAACATGTTACATTCTTACATATATTTTAGCAAAATTTCATTGGCGGCACTGGGACGTTTAAATGGGCTTCCAAAGATCCACAGGCTATGATAGGCTTATAAGCAATGTTTTGAAAACCGGAAATTGAATCGGACCGGAATCCTTCAATTTCCGGTTGAACCGGTCGGACCGGTCCGGTTCAACCGTCCTAAAACCGGCCCAAATCACATTTTTTTTAAAAAAAATCAAAAACCGGTCGGAACGGTCCGGTTCCCGGTTGAACCGCCCGGTTTTGACCGAACCGTCCGGTTCGTTGACCGGTCAACTCTTGGTCAAAACCGGTTTTCAACCGACCGGAAAACCTCAAAATCCCGGTTGGACCGGACTGGTTCAACCGGTTTTCAAAACATTGCTTATAAGTAGTGATGCTGCTGACATGAAGGCAGCTAGGCCTAGAAGGTGTTGGTGGTTGAGAAGGATGAAAGGAAGATTTAGGGGTTTTAGAATTACGACGAACACTAGAAGACTAAACTGGAAGACGTTTTCTATCGTTATAATGCCAAAAAGGATATCAGGAATGTATGGCGATATAGTGAAAAGAATGGTGACAAATGGTGCTTATTATGCTAATATTTTTTTATCCCGTCAATGGGGATTTCCTGTGCTTTCGTATTGTATTAATTAAACATATAAATAATAGTGAAGAGTTTGTGCATTTTTTTCACTTCAAATTGCTATTTTCGTTATCTACAAAACGGTGATCTAACACAAAAGTTTGTGAACTGACTTAGCAGTTGTGTACAAGACACTTTGAATGTAGTTGCATTTCTTTTGCATTCTATGATTATGTTTTTGCTATTTGAAGCATTTGTATTATTTCACAAAGATAAACACAAAAGAAGAAACTTCAGGTTAATCTCTATAGTAAACTACTACTTCAGAATGATTAAACACAAAAAACTTACAAAAAGAACTCTTAGGGGATTTTTGGCTTGTCTTAAGCTTCTTAACTTCCGTGTTATCTAAAAACCAAGAATCTAGGGCTTTTAGCTTATTCACCCTTTAAATTTTGAAAAGCTTCATCAGAAAAGCTCATCCAAACACCTTCAAAGAGCTTTTTAGCTGTATCATAACGCAATAAGCTAAAAAGCAACGCCAAACACAAGTCCACCAAAGCTTCTTTTGTTTGCAAGCCGTGACTAGTTTCTCACTTTATCAAGCTGAACAGAGTGGCAAAAAAGGGAAGTCGTTGCCCGATTCATTATCCTGTGTGTATCTATAGGGGTGATATGATGAACGAGTTCTAGTTGTTAAAAACAAACAAAGAGAAGATTCATGGCGCGAACTAAGAAAAAGGGAAGCCATCACCCTCTTCATTAATCTGTGTGTATTTCTACACGTCAATTTGAAATTTTAAAAAGTTCATTTCTTTTATTTTTGGACAATATATAACTTTCAACCTGGAATTAATCCATTAAACATTGACTTTTTTACTTGAAATTAACTAGTTGACACGAAACCTACCAACTCATCAATCCATTTAACTAACGAGTTTTGTGAAGCATATCCGGATAAAATTTTAAAAGAGATGTGGTGGTGTCAAAAATCGTGATAAATATTTAAAGAAATGGAGAAATGTTAGCAACACCCATCTGTTTGTCTAACTTTTTCGCCTTCGAAATTGTATTAGATATATTATATATCTATAGAGTAAATCTAAAATATAAGAAAACGAGGTGTAAATGTGATTATTATTTTTTGGATTTAATATTACGACTTTTTGCAGTTTTAAAAGATTACCTTTTAACGGTAACTACTACGATTGACATTAAAAATATGAACTTATAAGCGTAATTTTTCATCAATGAACAGATTTTATGAAATAAAAGGCTTGACTGCTTGACAATCCAAACATTAATTTGTTATTACTCCGTAGTTCGTAATCTTGTAACCTCATACAATTTCTTGAGTAAAGCGTTTTTGAGTCTGTACTGAGGAATTTAGTTTTTGTTTTTGATCGATTGACCGGTTTAATCCTATTCTTTATTCGGTTCATATTTCTTCATCTTGATCTGTGTTGGGTTGATCGATTCTTGTTGATTATCACTATTCGTTCACAACTTGACACATGCTAATATCTTAAACACTCTCATACATTCAAGACTTGTTGGAAAGTAACCACCAAGGGTGGTCCAATCGGTAAAAACTTCATCACCAACTCGCAAGAGTTTTCGAGTTCGAATCCCATTTGATGCAAATCTCCTTAAAATGGAAGGCTTTACCTGATTAAAGTCTGTGTGAGGTTAGGCTCATATCTTATAGATTATTCGGCCAAAAAAGGTCAGAATCATGGTTTAAGAATCAGAAGAACTTGTTGGAAAGTGGACTTGAAACACAACAATGAGGTATTGAAATCTATGCCATGTAGGTGTTTCACTGTTTTGCATGAATTCCATAAATTAAGAATACAAAGGCACTGATATAGCTCTAAAAGTATCAGTCCAGAGGCACTCGATGCAAAGCCATAGAAAAACACCATTAGTTCTGCTATTATATATACTTGTAACTGCCGAAATCCACATAAATACTTCATCTTGAACTACCCTTAACAAAGGACACCCTCCCCATTTCAAAACTATTCCAATCCATGCTATGCCATTGAACAAAATAAACACTAAATTGACCAAATTGTACAGATCAAAGTTCACAAACAGAGCCAAAAAACTAGTGAAAGACACAATGGGTGGATTGATCAAAGATTGGGGAGCAAAAAAGTGGTAATCACCGATATGTGGAGGAAACCACATCTCTAGCTTACAGGGGAACTAAAGGAATTGCTGGAGCCATATACAGTTGGTGGCATCATTCTGCAACTCATTCTTTAACTTTTTCACCTCTTGCAAAGCCTGCTTAAAGTCCATTTTGTCAATTGGCAGTTCAGAAAAGTCCTTCAAGAACTGGCGAGCCCGGGGAGCGCCTATGGCCATGTCGTCTGGTTCAGATGGTTTCTTACGCTTACAACCAGCCTGTAGAAACATGATTATCAGAATGTGATTAAAAGGTGCTGCAAATAAGCTTATATTTGTTTTGAATTGAATCATTTAGAGCATGTTTAAACGTATTGCAAATATGAAATTATCAACCCACATTTATCACTTTTGTAGTGTTTGGTAAAGCTGATAATGATTATAATTTTTGGATCTTTTCGAGGCAAAAATCACGGAATTTGAAGAAAAAAAACTAAACTTCCCATGTCTTGGAAAAATAAACCCCATATCAAAAAGGAGAAATCAAGAAACATACAGCAGATGATCATTTAAACAAAACTTTAATAAGCTTATACAACAAAATAAAACATGTACCGCTTGTTCAGCCTCATTCGATACAATTGAAGCAGGTGAGAAATCCTCCAATTCAGCAGCTTTTTCTCTAGCAAGAGCAACGACACTTTCTGGAAAGTTTGCAAACTCTGCAACATGGATACCAAAACTCTGATCACATGCCCCTGGTTCAACCTGAATAATCAATATCACAAACAATCCTGGTAAGTATTCAAATTTATGATAAACATTTGCCCTTTGATATTATTTTATATAAATACAGTAATTGTTTGAAGCATCGACCAACCTTGTAAAGCATTGTTAGTTTTCGGCTCGAGGAGTCGATGTGTGCACTGACATGATAATTTGCTATACCAGAAAGTTGACCAGAATTCTCATGCGCTAATGCGGTCAACTCATGAAAATGAGTAGCAAACAAAGTAGGTGCCTTAATCACTTCAACCAAGTGCTCGCAAATAGCCCAAGCTAAACCTGTTCTCCAAATCAAAAAGTAACGTAACACCGAATAATTCCTTACAAATATAAACATGATGTGCACTTATTATATACGTGTAAATTTGCATAGAAGAACAAATGCCATAAATTATAGAGGTTTGGAAATAGATACTAACCAAATCCGTCATAAGTTGAAGTTCCACGGCCTAACTCATCGATAATAATCAGTGACTTATCAGTGGCGCCTTTTAAAA
The DNA here is from genome assembly GCA_963422505.1 of Pseudognaphalium luteoalbum. Classification (NCBI taxonomy): domain Eukaryota; kingdom Viridiplantae; phylum Streptophyta; class Magnoliopsida; order Asterales; family Asteraceae; genus Pseudognaphalium; species Pseudognaphalium luteoalbum. The sequence continues at coordinate 8,698,934 of OY730193.1, read as the reverse complement.
TTGATGCTGTCTCGAGCATTTCTTGCATAAATGTAGAAACTCCACGTAACTATGTACCAAAGAAATAGCACTCTTATAAATAAAACATAGAAACTCCACGTAACTATCTTCCAAAATTAGACACAGCACTCTTATAAATTGGTTAGAGTCAAGCTATATCATTACATATGAGTATGACATGTTTCCCTATACAATGAAATATACGTAGGACATATATGTTCTTCAAGGTGCATTGAAGTGTTTACTAACAAGCTTTACTTTAAAACTTGCACGTTGAAGTTAAAAAGTTCACCTGACAGTCACCAGCACCGACACGAGCAAAAATACAGTCGCGCACAGAAATGCTAGCTTTGTCACAAGGAACAAAACAACCCACTTGTGCCATAAGAATGTTCACACCAATCTGTACAAATGATCAAAATTATAGCAAAGCAACAGGATTCCTGGACTTTTATATTTAACTCCAGAAAACAAATTAGTTATTTGATGATTAATAGCTTTATACCTGACGTATATATGTTGATTTTCCACCCATGTTAGGCCCTGTGATAATTTGAAACCAACTCTTTTCCCTAACCTAGTAGTTTATAAGAAATATCAAATAATGCATGCAACATTAGTGCTACCTTTCTATACTTCTATTCAATAGCCATAAAAAAGGCCCTAATTTGCTAGATATCTTACAAGTTTGCAATCATTTGGTATAAAGTTCACCCAGTCTTGAGCTTCCACACATGGGTGTCTACTGCCTTCTAATATAATATCTCCCGAATCCTGTATATGACAACATCAGGTATCTAATATGTTATCATCGGAAGTAGCAATTCAGTCAATTTATACAAAACGTCTCAAATCAGGATTCAATAGTTTAATGATCAGCGCAAACAGGTAAAATAGTATTAAGAGTATTAGCATAAAAAAAAAAGCAAACAACGGGGTCAAACAATGGAACAGGTCAGAGTTGTCTCATATGTATTTAAATGCCAAAAAATCTACAACATTGTAAATTGTTTGCCGAAAAGAAACTAATTTTAGATAATACAATGCATTAACTATCTACAAAAATTTTGAAAATGGACTCCAAAGTGTAGACAGCTCGGTCCAACACAACTTTTAACTTTTTGGACCCGCACATAAAAGGTTACTCCTTTTGACTCATTATACAACCTCCCCGACAATCCTGTTTTGCCAGCCATACATATCTTATTAAAAAATGATGATTATAAACCACATAAACACAGCCCAGAACGGATTACCTCTGTTGTGATTTCTGGTCTTGTATAAGGGGTGGGACTACTAGCTGCCAGATCAGCAAAACTTAGCAAGACATCCAACTCTGAGAGCAATGAAGCCAAACCCTCAAAAACCTGAATCATTGACTAGTTAATGAACATTCATTGGAGATTATAAGAGGGACATGATAATCAACATGTAGATACCTCAGAGAAGGTAGCTGCAGTAGCAACAACTCTGGCTACCAGCTCCTTCTGACAGCTCTTATATTCCTCCAGGATCTTCTGATATTGGTCTCCTAATTTTTTAAGCTTAGTATTTGTAAACTTTACGCCATCTTTTCGCGTTTCAAGAACAATAAAGTGGGAATTGAGCTTCTTCCTTACTTTTGGTTCTTCCTTCTTTGTGATTCTAAAAACATGTCCATATTGTGTACCCTTATCCAGCTTTAAGGACTTGTCAACAGGTAGATCAAGATCATCAGCAGTTTTTTTATGCAAATCATGTATTTGTTGTTTTAGTGACTCTTGTTCATCTTTCAGATCTGACAACTGAGAGTCATAACCAGGTGAAATCATGTATTCTCCATTCTCGAGTTGTTCAAGGTCAACAGAAGCTTCCACGAGACCAATAAACTTACTGAGGTGATTATCATCAGTTAAATAATTAAGCCGATCCATGTATCTTTCCTTCACAAGTGATGCAAACTCTCCATTATACCGTTCCATTGCACTTTTAATGTATGGAAGTCTGATGCTTGACTGCAGAAATAGATAGTTGCATTTATGCTCAAGATTCACCCAACAAGAAAACTAAATCACAAGAAAAAAAATCCACCTATGTATACACACAAACTGATATCTTATGATTATGTTATACACTTATACTCAGCAGTCAGCACTGTACAGAGTGTATTTAAGCATGTTAAACTGGTCAACTGGATATCCTCCTATTGCAAGAACACCCAATTTTTGTTGCAGAAAGTTAGTTCATAATATGTACAAATTATCCCTGGTTATTCATACAGATTCAGCCCATTGAACATGCCTCAAACTATTGTTGCTTGTCTAATTTGTGCTTTCATTATCTTATTAATGCAAATTTAGGACGAAATCAGATTTTAGTGTTTAGATAAACAAGGCCTGCTAGTCAATCTGATCATTTAAGGTCACATCATCAGTTTGAATAATCCAGTTTCATACTAGTTCCAACAAAAAAACATTATCTCATGGGAAACAACAATTACTTATTACCCCTTCTTGAACCTATTTTCATCACATATTACAATATATATCTACCCTTTTATTACAATACTAGACATCAAACCCGTGTATACACACAGGCTATCGAATGTGTATTTGATTTTTTATAATTACGCGAATTATGTATATGATGAATTATATAATTTCGTAAAAGTTAAAAAAGATATGCAATGAAGTTCAAAAGTCCTTACACGAAAGGAATATAATAAATTGATTGTGTATATTAATTAATAATTGTAATAAAATACAAAGTATTAAGATTAATAATAATAATTATATTGATAAATTAAATAATTAATATATTCTAATTAAAAATATGTTACATGACATCATCTCATCCTAAATTTTAGCTAATTGGACAAAATTAAAGAATTTAAATGGTTAATTGAGATCCTGATGATGTCATCACCCGCTTCCTATATATAATTTAAGATTGTCCCTTTAGTCATTTTATTTACGAGTTTTGTGAATAATCATAGAACTGTCAAACACTAGATATATTCCATTATGACAACTTCAAACAGCAGTAGGCCAGCTGCCAGTAGCACATCCAAACACCATTTAATATCACAATCACCTTCAAACGACATTCAAACACCCCTAAAATAGTTGGTGACCATCACAAGCATGCCATATAAAGTTATCCTAGGATGTGATAGAAGAATATCCAAAACTCAAACGATGAAGCATCATCAAAATTATAAATAAATGATAATACAAGAAAAATCACCTGATAAAGCTTGACAATATGCAGCAAACTAGCCCTTCGCTTCTCGATATTGCGCATCATTCGCTCTATATCACAAATCCTCTTCAAGTGCTGCCTCAGGTCCTGACGAAAACCAGTATCCTCAACAAAAGCTTGCACTAAATCTAACCGTACGTTTATCTCTGTTACATCTAACAAAGGTTGCTTTAGCCACATGTGTAGTAACCTTCTACCCATGCCAGCTGTACATGTTCTATTCATAAGACCAAACAAGCTAAAGTTTTTATTTGCATCTGTTTTACTTTCCATGACATTTAATGCCCTCATAGCAGCAGAGTCTAATCTCATTGAATTGTTTAGATTGTACTGATTGATAGTATAATTCCCATAGTTGTTTTCATCAGCAAGTAACTCAGCATACGACAGTAACACACCTAAAGCCCCAGGTGCAATTTCAAACGCCGAAAGTAGATCACGAACCGGTTCACTTGAGCCTTTGACTAGCCTACCAAGATCCTGTGCTAAATCCCGTCCTTTAAACTCGGCTTTTTTCCTTTCAGTTACCATCACACCACATTTTGACACTGTATCATACAAGGGTTTACACTCACTTGATTTGGTAAGTTCAGTAGGCAAAAGACATTCTTTACAGCCCAAAGCAACTAGAGCAGATTCAACATTTGTAAAATAGTTATCATCAAGAAATTCAGCAATCCCGAGTACCCTTTTAGCAAGATCAACATAACCCAAACCAACAGTGCACCCATTGTCACGGAAGTTTGGAACTAGAGCAACAATCACCGGAGAGTCCTGCATATCATTATTTGCAAACAGAATGTCTTCAAAGCTTCCAAGATTTCCAGGGGTTCCCCTTTTCATTAATCTCCAGTTTGAGCCGCTACCCTCATACAGCTCAAGACTATGATCAGTTCTCTCTAGGAGAAGATCACGAACAATTGTCTCGAACATATTTTTGCTTACACTGACACTAGATAAAGAATCAGACCCATTGCTGATCTGTCTTAAGACTGTTGTCGTATGGTAATACGTTTTTGCAATAAAGGAAGCATTCTCACCATGAGCAGTAAAATAATCCTGATAAATTGAAATCAACGTTAAACCATAGCTGATAATATCTTACCAAAAAACTTAAGACAACTGCTTTCATTTTCATTCACATTACACTAACGATGTTTAAAAATTAAAATAAACGTTTGCGAATTTCAGCTTGTATAAGTAGGCTTAGATAAAGGTTCTATCAGTATAATCATGTTCCTTTATCCATAATTAACAACAACATAACATATTTACCAACTTTATACTTTATCAATGAACTAATAGACAATCAGTTGGCTCACCCTTCGATCGAAAAAGCGAACAGCCTTCAAATCCTGCAGACACAAAATTAGGTTTACCAACCAAAAAAGATCAACTCGCATTAACTGAATTCAAAAATTTCTGCTAAATAAAATAATACAACTATAACAAGAATACTTACATTCGGTAATGTCCTAAAGAAAGTGAGAAATCCTTGAGCTTGTTTAGCATCTACAAATAATCAACGATTAATCATATCATGGTAACATATTTCAAGTTTTCAGTCATTTGACTAGTAAAAATGCTAGTATATGAACACACATACATATATACAAAGACAGAGTGCATACCTAATTTGAGCTCGGGAAGTTTGTTGTGATCCTGTAAATCACCATCCATGGTAGATTGCCTGTGAACAAACAACGAAACTAACACAAAATTAAGCAGCAGAACTCGAATTGGGGTTGTGTGAGAGATTTTAGGGAGTCGCTGCGCTACACGAATTTCGAGGTTAGGGTTTGGAAGATAAATGGAGGGTTTCAGGATATTTGGGCGGGAACTGGAACTGGAACTGGCGGGGGTTTGGTATGGCCAAGAAAGTCGCAATTTCCGGGTACAAGAGCGACCACTATGTGCACCAACACATTACACTAATTTAAAGTAAAACAAAAATATATGCGTGGTAAAAACTTATTTTTTTCAGCCATTTTACAAGTGTTTTTACTTTGGGTGATGATTTTGGCACATGCAATTTTAATATTTACACATGTAATTATTGTCAATGGACTATTATACTCTCAAAACACTTTTAGCTAAAGAAATAAAAACTTTCGGAAATCAACATTTGTAAACCGTTCATTCCTATCTCTTCACCGTCGTCACCATTTGAGAGAAATCATTAAATCACAACCCATATCAGATACACCAATCTGTGATGGACTATACACATAGAGCAGTGATCGAACCGTAATCTAGCATTATGCCTCTTTGTTTAGTTGCTCAACTAGTAGGCAATCTAAGAGAAAACTGCATATGTTTGAAAGTTTGTTTAATCTTCATTTGCTACCAAAATTTTCCTTTTTTTTCTTTGAATGCTAATTAATTCTCATCGATCATTCAGAGGTTGGATTTGAAACAACCAAGTGTATTGAAACACTTACCTAAAATAGTGTCAACCCTTTGTAACAGGGAACACTCAATCAAGAAGATACCTTCGAGAGCCAAATGATACGCCAATCTATCTATCTATCTATCTATCTATCTATTCATTTATTCATATATATAAAACAAATATTTTTTTGCTTATGTGGAAACATATTAACTCTCTCAAATGATGTGACATTATAATAAAATTTTCACCATTTACAAATTTATTTAGATATGACAACTCGTTTATTACTTTATTTAACCTCAATTTCCCCCCTTATTTAACCTTACTAAATCATATTTTGTCAAATTTATACCATTATTTTTTTTCATTATAATGTCTATTTATTTTTTTATTTTGTGATTTGCGGTATACGTTACCAATGAGTTTCATTAGTAAATTTTCAACTTTCAACGATATTAATGCAATTGAAAAAATAAAAAATATATGATTAATTGTATTTTTCAAATGTACAGGCTAACAAATGTAAAACTCAATGACTTATACTATTTAATTATTACTTTGTTTAAAACTTATAAATTCGTTGTTATTTTCCTATATAGTTTGGTTTATGCTATTACTTATTTCATTTTCAATTATACTTGTACATTATAAGTTAACATTACTAATTCATTAGGCTACTTACATATAATCATATAATTGTAAATTTTAAACGTACTAATTCATTAGGCTACTTACAAATAATCATATGATTGTATTTTTTAAAACGATCGTGCGTCATGCGGACTTAAAGCCCGATCTATGTATAAAACATGTTGTTAAACCAAATTTTACATATGCCACATCACGTATCTCCTTAAATAACAATATGTTAACAATTGGGAAAAAAAATACACATGTCACATGGAACCATTGTTACTTTGAATAACATTATAAAATAAATAAATAATAAATGATTTTGAATGCTTTTATAAAATTAATTAGTTCATCAATTAAAAATCAATTATCGAAGTTAATCACACGTGAACAAACATGTATTCTTTTTTATTCTCAAAGTTCTCAACTTTATATTGATTCTCAAAGTTCTCAACTATATATATATATATATATCTATAAACAAAATACAATGGAGCAATCTGAACCTTAGATTAGTTTCATCCATAAATATCCTACGGCTAAAATTAATTCCTATATTTTTTTTAATTTTTAAAATATGTACCCACAACTATTAGAATTGACAATTCCAGTACTTCCCTGTTTTTTTAGTCCTTATTATTTCTACATCTTTTTGAAAAATTTAAATATTTTATCACAACTATTGGAATTGGTACTTTCAGCACTTTCAAAAAATTTAAATCCTAATAGTTTAAATATCATGATATGTTATATTCAACTATTTTTTTTATCTTTGTGATATATGTATTCCACTTTTGTAATCCCAGTTAGCAACAATCATCATATTTCATCACAACTATTGAAATTGGTACTTCCAGCACTTTCAAAAATTTTAATGTTTTACATGATTCAAGTACTTCATCATATTTCAATTAGTCCACATAATATGATCCACATAATTTCCTACTCAATGTTTACTAACCCTAGTTAGCAACAATCACAATACCATTTGCTGGTATATTTTGTAGTTAAATAAACCGCCTAAAAACAATTCATACACAATAACATATGTGGATCTCTTAAAACAGGTTTTAACATTGCACATAGCTACAGAAATAATCTCTGGGCATAAAGAAACAAAAGCTCAATACAAAATGTAAGTCAAAAGTCCGAAATAAGGTCCGAAAAACAGTAAAATGCCATTTTCACGCCCCAAACGACCTTGAAGTGCCCAAAACTGACAGGGCTCATGGCAAAGCGATGAGCTTTGACCGTTGGGCCGTTTTTGAGTGGACATGTAAATTTCGTCTTATTCTGACACCGAAATTTTCTAACGGAAATTTCTACGTCAAACGTTACGTCGAACGTCGAAAAACTTAAAAATTTAATTTTCACATAAATGAGCCACAAGCCGCCGGCTCATAGGGTGAAGCCGCCGGCTTCAGACCCCTAGCAGCCGGGTCCTACACCCTAACAATCGGGTACAACAACTTTTGGGCAACAGAAATAAACTCACGTTTTAAGCCAAAAAGAAGCAGCCAGGTCATGGTCCCAAGCCGCCGGGTCAACCACTCCAGCCTCCGGGTCCATTACCCGACCCGCCGGGTCCCATGTCTGCACAGCAGACTTCAATTTCCTGCATAACTTAGTGCAAAAACACGAAATTCAAACGCGCATATCTCACAAACCGTAAAGAATTAATGTCTGAATTTTTGCAGGCACCTTTATATAATCAAAATACAACTTTTCATTTTTCCACCTTTTCAACTTACACATTTTACGAGAAAACGGACGTATAACTCATTTTAGGCCATTTTCGACCATTTTGGTGGACACGTCCAAATCCAATCCACATGGTTTCTGACTCTAACCTTTTAACAACATGCTTATACGTATAATTATGACGTGGGGGCATATTCATCACCCTCATATACCACTTCTATCATGTTTTAACTAGTTGACCCGTTTAGGGGTCCAATTGGGCATTTTTACCAATTTCAACCACATTGACTACCCAAAATATTTTAAACACACATTTCCACTATATGTAGGACTTAAAATAAATTTAACACTAATTATACTCAAACTACCAATCATTTTAACCATTTTAACCAATATGTGACCCGTTTGAGTACTTTAACAACCCATTTGAGTTTCCGCCCATATGATCACTATTTTAACACTCAATTCACACTTTCTTGACTATTCTAAGTCAAATTAAATTGTTTTCACTATTGGTGTCATACTATAACTCTAAAACATTAATTCACATTAAAATTATCATTGTTAGACCAATTACAACAAGTTATCCAAATTCATGATCACTTTGACTTTCATACTTTACCACTTTCAATACATAGATCATAATTCAACCGAAATCATGATCAATGCTACACATAAACCCCTAGCCACATTTATCACTTTATTCATAGCTATTACCAAATTAGACTCTACTAAATTCAACTTTGACTTTTCCAAGTCAACACACACTTTCAAATCAATGAACACTTTCTAATTCACACAACAACAAGACTCAAACTTATTAATTGAGATTGCCAACATCTCATTAAATTTACTATATGGAGTCATATCAAATAAATCTATCATGTATCAAATAATTCCTTAGCAAAATTTATACTCACACTTTGCATTTATCAAATCATAATCACTCATTGATTTATACTTTATATTCATATTGTGGGCACACTTAATTTCCAACAATACTACTATTATACTTTAGTCAACAATGTGCCTACACAATTCATTTCTAGTTATTTTAGAACTACTCATGATGCTAAACATCTCAATTCTTATTCATAGCATCACATTAACATGTATTAATCATCAAGGACTCGCAACTGGGGAATCATATCAGTCTGACTCAATTTACTTTACTACTAAACATATAATAGCAAAGTAAATAATTCAAGCTTATTGAAATACACCAAGCTTATCGAAAGTACCTGATACACAAAGGCCGACGAGTATTGAGGAATCATTGAGAATACCAGACGGTTCCTCATGTTCCTCCGTCTCTGCAACCAAAATAAACTTTTGCAACTTGTTATAGGTTAGTACACATTTAATAACCACTTTCTCATACAATCACTAATCCCACACCCTGGAATGTTTGACTTGACACAAATCTAGGTTTGGTATTGAACATCTTACAATGTACAATTCACCCAAACCCTTGCTCTGATACCAACTTAAAACACCCCATCTTTTACAACATTATTTAAATATATTTTACATCGAAAGCGTAAGTCCAAACAAAAATTAACAATTAAGTTATAGAACATTAAGTAACTAAACCATAATATTTCAAAAACTATAGTATATCTAAAATGAGTGTTATTTAATTCCAAATACAACTTTAAGCTATCAAAGTAATATCGGAGTAAGCTTGGTCAAACATTCCTTCCCGAACAACTTCTTGACAATCCCGTTATATCAAAACTATAACCTACAAGAAGTGGGGTGGTGGGGTTAGCTCAAAGCTAAGTGAGTGAATACATAACCAACAGCCTAACTTAGCATAACAACCTTGTTTACAGCAAATCATCGTAAACAAATAACATCACAATAGATCGATGGTTCTTGGGGAAACCTTCAGCCAAGAATACCAACAGTAAACACGTAATATCAATGAGATAACATCTCAATACAATGAGGATCGGTGGTTCTTGAGATACCATAATACCCGGGGATTCACCAAGAACACTTACCACAATCTGTATGGCCAATACATAATAGACCGATAGTTTGGTACTAATCTCATACGACCTAATTTTCTATTAACGATAAGTACAAGGAAATTCCTGTCGTCTTACAAATAGTAACCAAACCCAACCAATAGATTGACCTCAATACTGATGCCCGAAGGCCAAATATCAAGTGATCACGTATTCACATATTCAATCAAGTCAACATATCAGACTAACCATTCTATCAACAGTATTGTCACTGAGTCTTCTCGTAATCTGAGAATTCAAATCAAATATAAGTTAGTAACCAAGACCATTAACACTTAACTCATATCAATTCACAATACTAGGAACTTAATACAATTGATATCACAATTACAAGTTCCTAATCACGTATTATAAATCACAATACAGCTATTATCATGTACTACTACTGGTCTATCAATGTTATATCATGTAACAATACAATTAACATTAACATTAACAATTAGGAATGGATGTTGGACTGGCCCAAAGAAGCCACCGGCTGGGGTCTAGGACACGCCGGTCTAAGGTCTCAAGCCACGGGTTTGGTCTTTGACCCGCCGGTTTGCCAACCCAACACAGAACCCGTCGGCTTGGCTCATCAAGCCGCCGGCTTGTTCATCATATACAGCAGCAACAACAAAACAGCATATTCAAATACGAAACCTATCTCTAATATCACCATTTCAGCTCAACAATTTCAGTTGGTAAACTAGCACACACTCAAATATGAGTATATACATACCCTACAACTTCATTCAAGCTCCAAATTCACATATACTTCAATAACCTATCAAAATCATCATAAATCCTAAGAATCACCATAAATTTATAATCTTAAGCTTGAATCTTGTTAGTAATCAACAATAACAAGCTTAACTAACAACAATTTCGCAAAACCAACCCTTAATTTCGAATTAAACTCACCAATTAGCAAAAACCCCCAAAACCCCATTTTCTAGGTTATCGAAAATGAAGAACATGTGATCATACCTTGATTATGATGATGATAGAAGCTTGAATTCATATTCAACAACTTCAATTTGATGTTCCCTCATGATCTTGATAATTGATTTAGGGTTTCGTGTATGTATGTATGGTACGTACGGTATGTATATATGTAGAGATATGTTTGAAATCTAAAGACCGACTCAAAATATGAGTATATTACATAATTAGTTAAATTTCATTCCCCATATTTATCATTGTCTGGAACTTAAAAACTATTTGCAGGGAAACATTAGTTTATTTTACCGTCAACTGAATTAATTTAAAACAATCAATAATTTATTAGTCACAATAAATTATTCGACTCTTTTCCCATTTATTTTCAAATAATACAACACACCTATTTTTTGACACATTAAATAATACTCACCGTCAGAAAATATTAAAATACTATCAGACCCGAGGAATGGATGTTACATTATCTATATGTGTTTATGATCACAACAATGTACGATTTGAATAAAAATTTAGGTTTGAATTACAAAAAGTAGTTCTTTGACTTAGATTGAATTAATTATTAATTTGAGTTTTAAAAAACTGTTTTGTGGGTTATAATAATTATATATTACGTTCTTATTATATGCCTATTATATACGTGAATGTTTGACTATATGCCCCTTCGTAATATGTGTAACTGTTATGATCAAAATGTTTACAAATTGTATAATAAATAGTTTACAATCAACATGTCATATATAGTAATAAAAATATTTTTGACTTAAAAAATAACATTTTTCATATATATTACTAATAACTAAATTAAAAAAAGCCAAAAAATCTGAATCGTACAAAATTGATGGAGTATACATTAGATGTTATTAGTTGGCAATTATATTATATAAAGATCGATTCATGGTACAATTTCATTTGACCTAAATTTTTAATTACACAATTTATAAAATCAAATGTCGAAGCCCTGCGTTATCGCGGGACTTCACCTAGTATATATCTACCTATATAAGTAATAGATGATAGCCTCTTTCCTACGTGTCATATTTATTCTTTTGACAACTGAGTAAAAATCCTAGGTATCATCACCTTAGTTTCCTAAAAAATCCTATGTGTTATTCCAATTGAAATATTTTTTAAACCTACCTATTTTTTAGCTATTAAGCTCTTGAAAAAAATTTATAACACGTAGATTGCAACAAATAAATGATAGACGTTTTTGTTTCACTTGATATCTATTCCTAATATATATTTCTATATAATTTATAATTCCTTCAAAAATTAATGATTTATATGCATTCTGATCTTATTACCCTCTACATATTTTCATGATAAATTTGATTAGTTTAATGAACAAGTAACAGAAGCAACTCATTAGTAGGTGATCATGAAGAAAAAACTTCATTGCCTACTCTTTGCTTTATAGATGATTAGTTTATCTTCTAACTAAATATTTTTTATATAAAGTTCTTTGTTTTGATTAATTATATATTTTGCTCATCATTCACGTGGTTTATCAACATGCTCATTGTTGTTTTGTGTTGTTTATATAAGATAAATTGTTTTTGAAAATTAATATCGAGAATTGTAGAACATGAATCATCCCGTGCGTCGAACAGGTTAAAACTATTAAGAGTTTTGATATGTCATTTCATGAAAGTTCGGTATTTGATAATATTAAGGTATTGATCACTATCACTCAATATTAATTTGTAGAATCACTTCGATGAACCAAACATCATGTTGTTTGTATAGTGTTATGGTCTACATTCCTTCTAAACTGTAATATATCAATACGTAGGTGCTTAGTTCAGTTATTTATGTATATTTGACTATATAAGTACGTATCCTCAATCTTTTTCATCTTATTATAATTATTAGCCGTGCATTGCACGGGCATAAAAACTAGTATATATATATATATATATATATATATATATATGTTTGGATTTATCTATATTCCTCTTTACTCAAAATAGATAAAATGATATAAAATTATTATTATTATTATTAATTTACCTTATAATTATTTTTTTCCTCCTATCACTTTCTGAAATTATACATACCTATTCTTAAACGATGAATAATTTAGCATATACTACTTCAAACGTTACTTTTATTCATAATACACGAATTTATATCTTATTTGAAAAATTATAATGACAATACTTAGTAATATCGTCGAAACCTTTTGACACAATACATGAATTCCATATATATTGGTAAGTTATAACTAATCAAATAATTTATACATGAACAAAACTCATAGCACAATATAGGAACCAAGATTGCCTTTGAAGGTGAAAAAATGTCAGCCGTCCAGGACATCCGAATTATAGAGACCTCAAAATGTATGTGTTTATATATATAACAGAATGTCCGCACGATGCAGCGGGACAAAATTATGTTTCACGTTCATTCGGTATGTAATACGTAAGTCATAATTAAACTCTATACGACAATACACTACGATATAGTTTATCTCTAAAGGAAAAAAACACATATATACTCTTTAAATATGAGTTAAAACTAAATACCCAATATATATATATATATATATATATATATATAATAGTCACAAGTTAAAATGAGAAGACTAATTTTCGTGAAAACGTGTTAAACACTTCAAAATTACTTTTTAATTATCCGACACACATTTTCTTATAAACCTTTTTCAATGATTACTATTAAAATAACTTATGTAAGCTATGATATGAATATAAAAAAAATTATTAACTTTTTTTCGAACTTATTTTACAGTCGTTACTGTTGTGATTATTTAAGATAATCACAAAATATAACATGATAATCAAATGTGATTATTCTCAAATATAATGTGATTATCATGTGTTCGAGATAATCACAAATTATGGCATGATAATCACATATTATTCATGTGATTATCAAGTTATAAAATATGATTATTATGAATAACAAATTTAATAATTTTTTTTTAAAAAAATAACTAAACGTCGATTTTTTTATTATTTGAAAACTAACTTCTAAAAGTTATTTAAAAAAGAAGCTATGAAAATATTTTTGTAAAATAACATATTTTGAATAGTTAAAAAGTGATTTTAAAGTGTTTCTCACGAAAATTAACCTTTTTATTTTAACATACTTTTCTCTCTATATATATATATAGTGGAATGATACAGAGGGACGTGCATTTTTTGAGGAAAGAGGGGGAAGTGTTGATCTAACTATTCATTTCATTTAATCAAATTAAGGTGCATCATATTATTGTGGTATGCACTTCATGGGAATTTAGTGACAGCATGGAAGTACCAATGAGAATATGCCACGTGTATAAAGAAAACCCATTTACCCCTAAAACAAATTATCTCACAAACGATAAGTCGAAAAATTATGAAAATTGCATCATAAAATTCAGCGTTTTATCCTCTTCGATTTAAGATCACTCAAGGCATATTTTTGACAACTTAATTTTTTCATTTTTTTTATAGGTTTTACAAATTAGTATGCATCAAAATGCATAATATTAATACTTGTGAAGACAAATGTTAACGTACATCAATTTAAAAACTTATTTACACCGAGTCAAATATAGCTAAATAATGGGGATTTGTTCTGATTGTAGTGGTTGTAAAATACATCACTACATTGTAAATCAATGTTAACATGCATCGTAGTGCATATTATTAGTATTCATCAGCTTGTATGTTAACATGTATCAATATACATCAATACGAATTAAACTTATATTAAGATGCATCACAATATATACTATTATCAATCATCAACTCGTATATTAACATGTATCAAAATACATCACTACATTGTAAACAATGTTAATATGCATCGCAATGCATACTATTAATACTGAAGACAGTAGAAACGATGAGATCAGCGGAAACTTTGACAACAGAAACTTATGTTAAGATACATCACAATGCATACTATATGTTAAGATGCATCACAATGCATACTATTATCCCACCAAAAAACGAAGAAAAAAAAATCATCAAAAATATGCATTAATGGATCTTAAATCGAATAGGAGAAAATGCTGAGTTTTATGGTGCAATTTTTATAATTTTTCGACTTGTCGTTTGTGAAATAATTTGTTTTGGGGGTAAATAAGTAAATGGGTTTTGATTATTATAGAGGTGATCATATGATTGCACCCCCACACTAATTATTATAGAATTCATATGATTAATGGTAGTGATTCACTTCCCTCTTCCCCTATTTTTTTCACTTCCCCTAGATCACTACCCTATATATATATATATATATATATATATATAGATATAGATATATATATATATATAGAGAGAGAGAGAGGAAAATTCAAAAAAGAATGGTAAAAAATAGAGAATGGAAGAACCAATAGGATTGCTTCATTTTAAATACCTATTTTCACCTCTTTTTTCAAATTTAAATATCTCACAAACCGTATGTCTACAAATTATAAAAATTACATATTTAGAATTATCGTCTTTTTCTCTTCGATTCTAGATATATCAAGATATACTTTCGACGAAGTTTTTTTTCCATTTTTTTAGGGTTTTAGAAACTTTTAATGTGAAATCACATGTAATTTACCACTAAAAAATAATCACATCCGTTTATATTTCCGATTAAACTTTAAATTCAAATCATTGATGATGTAAAGAGATGAAGACATGAAAAACTAAGGTGTAATCACATGCGATTGAACATCAAAGTATCAATCACATGTGATTTGTAACACCCCATTTTCGTAAGCAAAAACGAAGGTCACATTAACGATATACAATAAGAGCAAAAATCCCTTTATTTCAAATATCTAAGGAATGATAATAAAATGTCTCCAAAATAATTCAAACTGAAAGTGGGTTACAAAATTTCCAATATGAAAGTCTAAATAATAAAGAAACTAATAATAATTAAAGAAACTTCGAGTTAACGTTTGCAGCTACTTCAACTTTCCACGAGCTTCGTTTCTAACGCTCCTTGATCACCTGCCGCATAGAAAGAAATGCGGCTGAGCCAAAAGCCCAGTGCGCGGATACAAATAAAAGTAAATGAATATGAATATATTAAAATGGATTTCTTTTCCAATGGCGGAAGCGGGTTGTTCGTGATGAACCAAACAAATACAACTTCATCAATGAGATTCAAACGATCTAGAGTTCAATGGGGTAGTCAATCCGAGCTCAATACAATACAATACAATGGGTACATGGACTGCAGATCCAAGTGTACCAAACAATGGTGAATGAGGCGTTGGGCACTACACCTCCATCCACAACAATACAATACAATAGCTATGATTAACCAATGCGCCTCCTAAAATCTCTTATCACACCACAATGAGGAGACGCCGTAACATTCCACCGTTACGGAAGTTTCACGCCACCGGTGCCACGATGACATGCTTATGGTACCTCCATAGGAAGTTAATAGCTCGCATACCCGGAATAGAATAATAACGCTAAACCAATTTTTGGACCGATTCAAATAAAGCTGTAACAATAAAGGCTATAGTGGTGAATTCAATAATTAGGTCGATAGCAATAATCTAATAATAAGAGGTCAATGAATGTATGAGATCCGATATATTTAGTAAAACAATTTATATTAGCAATTAGCAATCATATATTGAATAAGTTTTAACAATAGAATGTAAAAACCTATACGTAAACGAACACAAACAAAATAGTCATGAGATTCGTACGATACTAAATATAATTAACGGGAAGAAATCCGTACCTTGACTGTGAATCACTCGCTAGCAAATTGATATCAAAGTGTTTCTAGCTTCAAACTCGAACTTGGCTTAATAGTCGCTAGCCTTGAATATTAGTTACGTTTATGGTTTTGATAATTGGGTACATGTTATTATAGTTGTCAGGCAACTAAGAAAGCGAAGTTTGCGAATGAATATGATACGGAAAATATTAATTAGCATCTATCATGTCATTAAATACGATTGGTATATTATCTTTACTTAAATTATATATTAAATATATTAATCAAATTATGGACGGATTTAAAAGTGTAGGTCGGTTATGGAGCATGTAAAAGATCTTGTGACTTCATTATTTAATTAGCTTAATAAATATCATAGTTATATTTACATATATGTGTGTATGAATTAACTTTCTCTGTTAATATACGGATAACGTACAGATAGCATAACAAGAGTAACAGCTAGGCCATTTTATAAATTATATCCTTAAGGTCATCGATGGTGTTATTTAAGGGAGATGATAAATACAATAAACAAAAGTTATTCCTACACCAAAATATACTATAATGTAGTTGTACTATAAGCATAAACAGTTGTACAGTTTATTGTATGAATAAGTTTTTTTGTTGTATATATCAACTCCCTTATTTAATGTACTACAGTATTATGGATAACCATGTACAGATTTTCTATCTTTTAGCCAATTTATTAATTGTTATTAACCTAATTATCTTAGAAATTACGGGTATTACAGATTAAAGAGTAATCAAATACGGATTTTCAAATCATTGACTAAGAATTATACAATCAAATAAAAATTAAGTTGAAATCATACATGAATTATCATATATCGGTAAATTGCTAATCAAATATCAATTTTTAAATGAAAATCATATGTGATTATATACAAAATCATATGTGATTATATAACAAATCACATGTGATTAAATGTACAACTAGCAATCACATGTGATTTTTAATGAAAACCAATGCAATTTTTTAATTTTTTCTTTATAACTATTAATGTAGATGAATATTAAGTTGTAATCACGTGTTAAATAACATATACCATGAACAAATAACCGTGAACAAATTTTAATTTTTTTTTAATCAAAAATCACATGTGATTATATTGTAAAATTCGGTAAAAAAACGAAGAAGAAAAATTCATCGAAAGTATAGCTTATGACATCCCTAATCGAAGAGAAAAAGACGATGGTTCCGAATATGTAATTTTTATAATTTATAGATTTACGATTTGTGAGATAATTAACCATGAGGATAAAAATTAAAGTGGGTTTTGTAGAGAAATAGAGCAATCATATTGGTTCTCTCATTCTCTATTTTTTTGCAATCTTAAAGGAACTCACCTATAGGAATGAGATCCTGTGAAAACAAGGAGATAAAAAAAAATAGTGAAAACACATCTCCACCCTTCATCTAATCTAACATATATATATATATATAAAAGGAGTGGGGATAAAAAAAATGGTGAAAATATTTTTTTATTCACAATTTTTTTAAGGTGTGAACTTTTATTTTTTTGAAGTAAACCATAAAAAATTAAGGTTCACACAAAAAAATATTTCTTGTGTGAATTTTTTTTTTTTTGTTTTTTTTTTTAAAATCAAATCCGAAAAACAAAAAAAAAATTAAGGTTCACAATTGAAAAACTTAAAAACTTTTGTGAACTCAAAACAAAAAAATAAAATTCACAATTGAAAAAGTTAAAAACTTGTTGTGAACCCAAAAAAAAATTAAGGTTCACAGTTGAAAAAAAAAGGTTCACAATTAAAAAAGTTAAAAACTTTATGTAAACCAAAAAAATTTAAGGTTCACAATTGAAAAAGTAAAAAACTTTCCGTGAACTCAAAAAAATTTAAGGTTCAAAGTTGAAAAAGTAAAGTTCACAATTGAAATTTTTTTAAAACTTTATGTGAACCTAGAAAAAAATTTAAGGTTCACAGTTGAAAAACAATTGAAAAAGTTAAAAACTTTCCGTGAACTCAAAAAAAATTAAGGTTCACAGTTGAAAAAATTAACAACTTTTTGTGAACTTAAAAAAAATAAAAGTTCACAATAAAAAAAACTTAAAAAAAATTACAAAAAAAAATTATTTGAAAAAAATAAGGTTGACATTCAAAAAAGTTAAAAACTTTGTGTGAAGCAAAAAAAAAAGATTTATGATGAAAATTTTATGTGAATAAAGAAAATATAAGGGTTCACAAAAAAAAATGTGAAGCAAAATAAAAATGAAAGTTCACAACTTAAAAAAATTGTGAATCAAAAAGTGTTTTCACCGTTTTTTTATCGCCGCCCCTTATATATATATATATAGGTTAGATTAGATGGAGGGTGAAGATGTGTTTTCATTGTTTTTTTTATCCCCTTGTTTTCATCAAAACCCATCCCCTCACTTATATATATATATATATATATATATATATATATATATATATATGAGTGTGTGGTTGTGAACTCAATGATTGGGTTTTGAGTTGCGTTAGATTGCATGTTCAAAATGGCTAGCTCCAACTTGTGATTTGTGAAATCGAGGGTTGGGTCGTGACTACTAAAAATACACTATTTACGTGGGGATAATTATATACTAAACTTATGTATGAGACATTGAAATCGTAAAATCTGATCAAAAAATTGAAACTCTCAGATATTAGAATTGACTGTATAGAAATGAAATTAAGAATACAAAAAAATGCTTAAATTTACAATTTCATAAAAAACACTATTGAGAGTTTATTTTTGATATTTTACAACATTTTTGAAAATGTGTAAAATTAGGGGAAATTGAATTTTGGAGGCTTTAGAGATGAAATTTGGCCACAAAAACTGAACAAACCGCCTTTGGCTATTTGCTAATGTTAGTGCCCTATGTGATGGATCTAAGTGATGATCGACAGCAATTGAATGGCGGAAACAATCAATTACACAAATCACTAATAAACCTAAACCGAAAAGATCAATTAAACAAAGTAAACAAGTTTATTAGCTTGAATAACGTATTGGAACTTGATTACAGATGAGTTTAGTCGACAAATGGTGCTAAGGTTTCGTCAACCCTAGCCGAAAACCCGTAGGTTTGTATTTTACTAACATTCTGGCAGACATGCGTCACTTGTGTAAGTGTCGCATGTAGCCGCCTTCATGCATCACTTACCTAAGTGTCGCTATGCGTCACTTAGGCAAGTGTCGCCTAAACTAAAACTCAAGTGTCGCATCATACAAAATCTATATTTCTATTAAACGACTAACGACACTTTTACAACTCAATAGACCAACTGACAGACAAATTGATATGCATCAACAAACTCCCCCGTGTCTTCAGCTTGGTCTTCAAAATCTTTAAACTTTAAAACTTTAATCAGCACCAACCTTCTGGGAATGTTCCTCCAGCATGTATTCCCACTTTCAAACAAATCCTGACCACCCTTGTAAACTTTGAAGCTTCCTCTAAATCAACTTGATTATACTGAAGTTTATTCTTGTAGAGAGCTTTCAAATCTTTCTTTATCAAATTTATCAGGCTGATCGGATCAAAAACTCGAACAGACTTTCCCACAAACTCCTTAATTGGCCATTCTCCCCATTTATCCTGTGTCTGTACCACAACAGTCTTGGTAGAATATTCAATTACAGCTTCTTGAGTGACAGAATCAAACCACCAATATTTTAAATCTCGTAAGAAATCCAGTGGTAACCCCTGTAAGGGAACAGTCTTGAGACTAGCAGCTGGTGGATAATGATATTTCACAATCGGTTGTTGAGTTCTCATATCAATCTTTTTCTTGTAAGAATACCGAACTACCAGCTCTGGTCTAATCCACATATATTTCTTGCTGTAGATTTCTTTTCTCAAAATTTTCTGAAAGAGAACTCCTCGTGTATCTTCAGAATAATTTACAATATTTAACTGAGCAAGACGATTAAGTTCGACCTTTGGCAATGTGCTGATATGATTGAATCTAGGCTTGAAGTATTGCACGCCATCGCTTCTCTTGATCAAAATAAGAAAGTTATCAACATCAAATTTCCAGCTTCTGATCAAACCAGTCAATTCACCTTTAACTAGATAAGTTTTACAAATCTTCAAATCAGGTGCAATTGATTTGTATACCACTTGTGGTTTTGAACTTCCTGAAGATGTAGACACATGAACTGATTCATCAGTAGGTTGTTCCATTGCAGATTCTGCCTCATCCTTAGAAGAATCTGTCTCAATAACCGGAGCATCAAAATTATATGCTTGAGCAGGTTGTCGTAACACTGGCTCCGGTTCACGTTCAGGCGCCGGTTCTTGATTTGGATTATCTATATATTCCTCATCCGACCCTGGAACCTCTGCGTCCATTTCTATATCATCAGGATCAAAAGATCTATCTACTTCATCAAATTGATTAACCAAACTCTGCAGATATGTCAGATTGACATTTGAATAATCGGCTGCAATCGGAGTCGGTTGTCCCGGAACATCAACGAAGTAATCTAAAGCAATATTTTCATTAATATCTGAAGTTTGTACATTTTCTGGTTCTGGGGGAGGAGTTACATTTGTTTCTAACTCCCTAGGAATATCCACCCCTGAAACAATTGTGACTGACTCCAATTCTAAAACCCTAGACGACAGATTCGTCACTTGAAGCTGGAGATTGTCAACCTCAGCAGCTTTGAGCTCCAAATCCTTTATCTGGGAGGCCTGAGCTGCAATAATAGCCTGTTGATCGTCAAATCGTTTCGACAAAAGCTCCATCTGAGCAAGTAGCATCTGAATCGATGGCATGTCAGACTGTGGTGGAGGTTGTGGTCGCGGAGAAGGATGTTGAGTTGGTTCCTCGATCACAGCAGTGGTCCTCTGGCGTCTTCGAAGAGGTAAATCAACATACGAAGGAGAAGACCCAGCAAGACGTTTTCCTGGATTCCTCGGGACGTGGACCCTGCCAGCAGAAATCCGTCTCAAGATACGCTTAAAGCGTCGAGGATCAGCAAGTTGAATCCCGTCCAAAGCAGTTTGTGGGGGCATGTCACCCTCAGAATCGGGTGGAGTGGGCCCACCATCATCAGAATCATCATCAACCCGGTCAACACGATCAATGTCGTCCAAATCCTGAGCTATCTCAGTGTCAACCAGGTCATCCTCATTGACCGGAGGAATCACATCATCCTCAAAACCATCATTGATCGGCGCAACATAGTTTTCATTGACTATGTGCCCGAATAGTTCACGGACAGCCAAAATTTGTTCACCCTTTGGCGCTAGTTTGCAGTCGTTGAAGACTCGAAGAAGCATTGGTGTTGGCACCAAGAGGGAACGTTGATCAGGGGCAATCTCAAGATTCAAATCATTTAATAATAGCTGCACAAACCTTGGATATTGCAGCCACTTATCCTTACCAGTTCGGATATTCTCAACCATGTTGCCAAAAATATAACCGCTGAAGTTATACGGTTTGTTGTAGATTAAGGCCAACATCAGAGATAAAGTCAAATGACTTGCGGCGTCGTATCCTCCCTTCCTCGGAGATAGGCAAACAATCACAATATGACATAAATACCTCCAAACCCTGCAGAGATATTGCTTGCGAAAATCAGAAAGCTGATTCGCCGGATAGCCCATACGTTGAAGTCCCCCGTAGATAAACGTTGTTGGGAACATAGTCGGCATGGTGTCGTTGTCATTGAACTGAAGAACCCGTCGAATAGAGTTCTCGGTGATCTCAATTTCCTCACCAAACATCTTTGAGACAATCCTCGGGACATCACCCTGAGTCCGAATGAAAGCATGATCGTAGAATTCTTCAACCTGATTCATATAAACCGGAGTAGATGCAGTAATAGCATAATGAATCCTCGATCTGCGGAGGAACTCGATCATAGGCCGAAAAGGAGCCGAGTTGGCGTGTGTGGACTCCATGAAC
The DNA here is from genome assembly GCA_963422505.1 of Pseudognaphalium luteoalbum. Lineage (NCBI taxonomy): Eukaryota > Viridiplantae > Streptophyta > Magnoliopsida > Asterales > Asteraceae > Pseudognaphalium > Pseudognaphalium luteoalbum. Next base: position 8,676,374 of record OY730193.1, on the reverse strand, counting down.
GCTGTAATATTGTGACGGGTGTTGGTGCGGCAGTAATAGTTTTGTAAATCAGCCATCTGTAAGCTAAAATACGAAACAAAAATAACAACAAACATTATAGAATTAGCATGAACACGCATAACCTAAAAAACAAAATTCTGATTTAGGCGTCACTTAGGAAGTGACGCATAACCACTACCGACACTTGGGAAGTGTCGCAGAAAACAGTGCTCAAAATCAGAAATTAAGTATAGCGTCACTTATGGTAAGTGACGCTATCATGCGTCACTGGTGTAAGTGACATTGCCAAATCATGCGTCATTATATACGACACTTAAGAAGTGTCGGGTCAACAGTATGCAGCATTTAACAGAGTGACGGTATCCTAAGTGAGTCACTTAGGAAGTGACGGTATAAGTGACGTTATAGACAAAAGCGTCACTAAGTAAGTCACTTAAGAGAGTGATGCATAAGTGTGCGTCACTAAGATGAGTGACGGACTAACAGATAATACAAGTACATGCGTCACTAAGAAAGTCACTTAAGAAGTGACGCAATAATAAGCGTCACTGATGAAGTGACGGTATGGGTTCTAAATTACCAAGTAGCGTCACTTGAGGTAAGTGACGCATGAAGTGACGCAACGATGAAGATCATCGTGTCACTGTTCATACCCAGAAACCAAATTTGGGGGTTTTGAAAATCGAAGTTACCACAATGTTCTCATGATAAAAACGGTTGAAACACACCATTTATTAATCAAAAACATTAACAAATTAAGCCCCAAATCTTATGATTTCGAAGAAAACCAAAACCCGTAACCCTAATACATAATTAAAACATGAAGACAGTAAGATAAAGGTTAAGGTTAGTACCAATCGAGTCGTATGAATGAGGAGAACAAGAATATCACAATGGAATGCGCAACCAAGCTCAAAAATCAGAAACGGATCGACGAAAATCGCACAGACTAAGTGACGCAGAGACACAGCAAGTGACGGTATGTCAGAAAAAGTGACGCTATGTGAATTTGAAAAGTGGTGAGGTTGAGTGTCGTTGGAAAGGGTATTTATACGAAAACCCTAGTATGCGTCACTCAACCCGGCACTTATAGCGTAGCTTACCCCGACACTTACAACGTCACTAGTGGAAGTGACGCAATATCGTATGCGTCACTGGTAGCGTCACTTATGAAGTGACGCAACAGGTCACCTTTAGTGAAAAGTTTGCGATTTTATCGATTTTTTGCATTGTTATTTCGGTACTCAAATTTGAAAAAGGTAACTGTAACTTGGATAAAATCAAAAATTAAACTAACCTAGAGAAAATATAAGAACACATAAAGGAATCCAAATTTACAAATAGAAAATTAACACATTCTTTTTGGTGACGGAGTTGATATAATTTGGTTAGGGATCATATCGGAGTAACATGCATTTATTAGGAACAGTAAGTGTTATTTCGATCATCAGTATATTTGTCCACTTTAAATTTACTTGACATGCTAAGAACACTTTTTATAAAAATTATTTCAAAACGATTATCAGTATATCTGTCCACTTTAAACATGTTACACTCACATCTAGGAGGTAATTTTATTATTATTGGTATGTACGTTTCGCTGTGGTCCCCACCATAGATATACATCTTAACTTAAGACATAGACCATGTTTCCATTTACAGAGAGAATATAAGAAAATCAAATTTAAGAATCAAGTCAGCGGTGACAGGTCTGTACTTACGTACAACAGAGTGACATAGCTTGATTCAGGTGTAAGCAAAACCAGACTTGGTCAAACCATTTTGGCGACCTTGTAAGGTATCTTAATTTTAAAGACTTTGCAAGTACTTTGACTTGTGTTTGCTTAATTTTTAAGTAAATATTAATAGAAACCAGGTCTATACTTACGTAAGGAAACTGTCAATATATACCCCCAAATGATATCAAATAAATTTCTTTCAACGAAAACATGTCTAGTATAAGTAAGAAATTAAGACTTTTGTCATTCATCTAATGATGTTGTACCACTTGAAATAGACAATTAACTATTAGGCTTCTTAAGAGATCTCAAAGAGTTTTGCATAACATGCCTACTAATATATCGTATGATGAAGACAATGTTTATAAAAACTGTTGTTAACACGTCAGATAAATCTACTGACACATCCAAGATAAGTCTTAAAATTCCATTTTATGCATGTCACCCGATGTATTATCATATCCCAAGTAGTTTACAAAGACAACTTCAACGTCTATTTTAAAATGTAGCAACGGTGCATTTCTTTAATACTAAAAAGTATAAAGAGTGGCTGTTGCGTTTTTTTTTAACACACATAAAAAGAAATAAATTACGTTCCAAGTTACAAATTACTTTTTGACGATAAAGAACCTTAAACCAATCATGTTGATTAGTTCATCAAATCGAGTACGCGAAAAAGTTTTGTGAAAAGGTCGGCATTCTGCTTTAGGGTGTCTATGTGGACAAGGTCTATCAGGTGTTTTTCATAGCAATCCCGTATAAAGTGGAACCTAAGTTCAATGTGTTTAGTCTTAGAGTGCTGTACGGGATTGCGTGTGATAGAAATAGCAGCAGTATTATCTATGTGAATAGGAGTCATAGAAAGAAGTAACCCGTAATCACGTAGTTGATGCTGAATCCATAGAACCTGAGAGCAGCAATTCGCAGCAGCAACATACTCAGCTTCTGCCGTTGAAAGAGAAACTGTAGTCTGTTTCTTGCATTGCCATGAGACCAATCGAGATCCGAGGAATTGGCATCCACCAGTGGTAGATTTCTTGTCTATGCTGCAGCCGCCATGATCCGAATCCGAATAGGCAGAGAGAGTGAATGATTTCTCGTTTGAATACCATAGACCAAGATTGGGTCTATGTTTGAGATAACCAAAGATTCGCTTTACCGCCTTCTTGTGAGACACCTTGGGTTTGGCTTGAAAGCGTGAGCAGACGGATACCGCAAACACAATATCCGATCGAGAGGCAGTCAAATACATCAAAGAACCTATCATTGATCGATAGTTCTTTTCTTTGCAATCTTCCTCATCTTCAGCAAGTCTAAGATTGTGATTAAGTTCGATAGGAGTCCCATAGGTTTTACAATTGAGCAGGTCATATCGAGTCAACATGTCTTTGACATACTTTGACTGATGAATATAAATACCTTTTTGAGACTGCTCAACTTGTACACCTAAAAAGAATTTGAGCTCCCCCATCGCACTCATCTCAAACTCAGATTTCATAATATCCTCAAAATGCTTGCACATTGCTTCATTTGTAGAACCAAAGATAATGTCGTCCACATACACCTGCACAAGTAATATATCTTCTCGATCGCCAGTCCATTCTTTACGGATAAACAGAGTACTATCGATATTCCCGCGAACAAAACCATGTTTGATTAAGTGGGTAGTAAGCCTCTCATACCAAAGCCGCGGAGCTTGATGAAGACCATATAGCGCCTTGTTCAGCTTGCAGACGTATTCTGGATGCTCAGGGTCTTCAAAACCTGGAGGCTGTTTAACATACACATCCGTGTCCACTTGTCCATATAGAAAGGCGCTTTTAACATCGAGTTGGTTAACACGAAACTCTTTGAAAGAAGCGAACGCAAGAAAGATCCGAATAGACTCAAGTCTTGCCACAGGAGCGAAGACTTCATCATAATCCAAGCCCTCGATCTGACTAAAACCTTGAACAACCAATCGAGCTTTATTCCGAATCACGATACCCCGATCATCCATCTTATTTCGAAATACCCATCGAGTGCCTGTTAAATGAGCACCTTTGGGTAACGAAACTATATCCCAAACATGCAGCTTGTTGAACTGCTGCAACTCTTCTTGCATGGCCTCGACCCAGGATGGATCTTTTAAGGCCTCATCAACTTTCTTAGGTTTAATTTGGGATAAATGACAAGAATTTATCCGAGCAACCAAATTTAACATTTCTTGATTTGGATTTTGCTTCACTTGTTGCCTTGTTTGAACAGCAGTATTAGGATCACCGATAATATTATCGATGGGGTGATCCCTGTGTACACGTGTGACTGGGATTAAATCCGGTGCAAGTACTAACTCCAAATTGTTCATATCCCCTTCAGTAACGGGAACAGTGTTAGTCGCAGGAGCAGTAGAACTTTCAGATTGCACTGGTGGTTGAAGTTCCGTATCATCTTCATTAGAGAAGAGGTGAGAATGAACCAATTCTTCTTCTTCCTCGTCTTCCTCTAAAGGTGGCATGTTGGGATCATCAGGATGTTCTGTTGCATTAGTTGTTCCTGAAGTCGAAGGAACATCCGAAGGTGGGATAGTAGGAGATGGTGTGGATGTAGTAGGTAGTGGTGTGGGTGTTGGAGTAGATGTTGGAGGTGATGGTGTGGGTGTTGGAGTAGGTGTGGATGTAGGTTTTGAGGTAGATGTGTCTTGACACAGACTGATGCCATGAAGTAAGGTAACTAACTCCTCCTCTTCATCATCTTCTTCGGGTATGTCAAACGAATTAAACACATCCTTATAGTTAAACAACCATTTCGGACCCGTTCCTTGAGGAGGATCCGTGTAACGCAGGCATTTTACCTCAAAATGCTCTTCCACCTGATGTGTTGATTTAATGTAGACTCTTTTGTTCGGAGAGTTGACTGAATAGCCAAGGAAAATTCCTTCAACAGTTTTAGCTCCAAACTTCGAGACCTTTTCTTTTGAGATCATAATCAAACACGGACACCCAAATGGCTCTAGAAACTGCAAAGTGGGCTTACGGTTATTGAAAAGTTCATAACAGGTCTTGTTCTTTTTCTTAACCGTGAGCACGCGATTCAGAACGTAACAAGTAGTACTGACTGCTTCTGCCCAAAATATAATAGGAAGCTTAGAATCGGCCAACATAGTCCGAGCTGTCTCGATAATAGTCCTATTCTTACGCTCTGCAACTCCATTCTGTTGAGGAGTTCTTGGGGCACTGAACTGATGATCAATACCTTTCGTGGCACAGTATAACTCAAGAGTTGAGTTCTTGAATTCAGTTCCATTGTCACTTCTTAGTCTCTTCACCTTTAAGTTGCACAGATTTGCCAACTTATTTAACAGATACACCAAAATATCTGGTGTTTCACTCTTCGCACCTAGAAAGCATACCCATGAAAATCTCGAGTAGTCATCGGTGACTACTAAGCAGTAAGATCTACCACCGAAAATCTCGAGTAGTCATATGGATCTGTTTGGTCCTATTTCCGAAAATCTTGAGTAGTCATCGGTGACTACATATGAAAATAGGACCAAACAGATCCATATGTAAGAGCTCCAGTGGTGCAGCAATGGAATTCACTACCTTCGACTTATGGGACTTTTTGTGGAGTTTCCCTTTATGGCATGCAATGCAGTTATCTTTTAGGGCAAATGACTGTTTTGGAACTCCATTTACCAAATCATTGTTTATTAGAAAATTCATCTTGCGAAAGTGAATGTGTCCCATTCGTCTACGCTACAGAAGTGATTCCTTTTCCGAAGCCTTTGACAAGAGACAGGTGTACTTATCTGTAGTCTCCACAGTTCGCATATTCATTACATAGGTGTCGTTTCTCCGTGGCGCCCTCATAAGCACCCATTCTTCAAGGATAACGAAACCAGGCTTCAGTATCACACATTCCGTCTTTGTGAAAGCAGTGGTAAAATCCTTATCACAGACTTGTGAAATGCTCAGCAAGTTGTGAGTAAGTTGAGCCACATAGTTCACATTCTCGAAGCTAACTTTCCCGTTAGTTAGCGTTCCCTTTCCCGTAATAGTTCCTCCTGTATCTCCAGCAAAAGCAACATGTCCTCCGGCATGTGGTTTAACATCCGTCAAAAGAGACACATCGCCAGTCATGTGTCGCGAACAGCCACTATCCATGAACCATTCACTATCTTTAACTCGTTCTGACTGCTGCAACACATAAAGTTAAAGAGATTAGTGAGAAACGGTGACCCAAGCCTTTACAGACTTAGGTCTACCAAGGTCATCAACAATAATCACATCGGACATAACTTTATTTTTTAACAAATCAGAGTTTTCATCTAATGTGTTATTGTTGATGAAAGAAGAGTCACTAACAGACTCCTTTCGTTTCCAAACTTTAAGTTGTTCGGAAATTGGTTTGGGAGTAATGTCGGACTTTTGTTTTGGCAAAGGTTTTTGCCCAACATTACTTGGCCTTTCAGCAGGCTTGGGAGAGATTGAATAGCGCCTAGGTGGAGATTTTGAAAATGAATTTCTGTAAACTGATGTCCTAGGCATCTCTCTCCCATAGTGCTGATGAGACAATTTGGGACATTCACGAATTAAATGTCCTTGTCTTTTACAATAAAAACATGAGCGGGTCTCAATAAATGGTTGAGGCTGAGGACTTACCACAGGAGTAGGAGAAGCATTTCTAGAACATGAACATTTCGTGCACGTCTTAGAAAATGCTTGTTTTGGTTGAGAGGTTGAAGTGGAAGGTTTATTACAAAAATCCTTTTCATGTATAGCTTTATGTTGTAAAATCTTTACAGGTGACTGTAAAGTTTGAGATTTTGTATTTAAAACCTTGTCCTTATCCTTTTTAGGTTGAGCCTTAATTGTAGGTTCAACCTTTAAAACCACTTTTTCAGATTTTACTTCAACCTTCTTTTTAAATTCAGGATACTCCTGATCAGTGATATCCTCAATCTCAACAATCTCCTCAATACTAACTGGAGATTCACATTTAGACTTAACAAACTGAGGCGTAGGATACTCTGGTCGTTTGGTTTTCTCCTTTGCCTGTTTGTTTTGATTATTGACCTTTGACTTGACCCCATATATGAGTGCATAGTCAACTGAAATCTCTTCGGTGCCTTCCTTAACTGGCATAGGGCAGTATTCAGTGGGAGGCGGGACTACAGTATAACCTAGTCCTGTCTTAGTTTTATTATCTGTCCTTTGCTTGTTAAGGATTTCGTTGAAGGCAACCGTAGAAAAAGAGGAACCTAGAATCTTACTTTTATATTTGTCATATTCAACTTTCAGATCAGATAGTTCCTTTCTCAAAAGTTCTATTTCAGCAAGATAGCTATTAATAGCGTCATGTTGACTAAAAACCTTAGATTTATACCTAAGAGTGTCCTGTTGGTAAGCCTCAATTTTCTTATCATACAATTGTTCATTGGCCTTTAGGTATTTATTTGACTCATTAAGTTTTTCAACCTTTTTTCTTAAGTCTATGTTATCTTCTTGAAAGCACTTTAAAGATTCAGTTAACTTAATGCACGAAATACAGTTCAAAGGTTCTTCTGGTTCATTGCGTACCTCATTAGAAATGTGAGCCATGAGACACTGTTGATACTTATCAGCATACATGCTCCAGTCGGTGTTGGTAGGCTCAAAGACAACTAGTGCATCAGCTGTCGCTTGCTTCACTTCATCTTTCTCTGGAGTTCTGGGAGCATCAGGCTTCGTGAAATCCGATGGAGGAACTTTGGGTTTTTCACACTCTCTCGCAAAATGTCCCAAATTCTGACAGTTATAACAACGAACCTTGCTCTTATCAAAACCAAAACTGGTTTTGCCATCTCCTTCCAAACTCTTGCGACCAGTCCGTTTCAAGAATTTCTGAACTCTCCTTGAGATCATGGCAATATTCCAGTTTAAGTCCATTTGCTCAAGATCATCGTCATCTAATTGAGCATAATCTTCTTTAGCAAGTTTTAAAGTAGAATTCGGTTGTGAAACCAAATCCTTGTAGGAGCTAAGAAAGACTGTATAGATAGCAGCCTGTTCTTGAATAGCAGGGGAAAATGGAACTTGCTGTTGTGACCCTTGTGAGGGTCCAGATGCATACACCGGATGATGAACACCGGTAGATTGCAATGAAGGTTGTAATGGAGAGCTTGTAGAAGAAACGAAAGCCATTCCACCATAAGTCATTCCGGTGTTGACTTTTCCTCCATATAATGTCGGGTCTTGAACAAAACCACCCGATTTGCATTCCTTCTTCTTCAACTCCATCGCATGAGCTTGAAGAACACCAATTAGCTCATCCAAGTTCATTGTAGCTAATTCTTGACTCTCTTTTAAAAATTGCACTTTAACGTCCCAACTACTTGGTAGAACGTCCAACAGCTTCTTATTTATTTCAATCTGAGGGAAATTGTAGCCTCCCTCGGTCAACTCACTAACTAACTGTGAGTATCTTGTAAACACACCCGAAGCTGTTTCATTAGGAAGAGAATCAAATAGATCATACTGTTTCTTGATCAGTTCTAATTTAGCCTCCTTGTACTTCTGATTTCCACCACATCTTGTCTCAATAGCCTTCCAAAGATCGTATGTTATGTCATGTGTTTTGAAGAGGCGTAAGACATCTTTAGTAAGGCACATGCAAATGGCCGAATGAGCCTTTCTTTCAATATCATACTCCTTCTTTTCTTCAGGAGACATAGCTTTGTAAGTTTTGGATGGAGGGATACCACGATAGTCTCCCTCAGCTACTGGAGCTTCATATCTTTCTCTGAGTGGACCCCAGAGCTCAGGACAGTGAAAATCTACGTACTGTTCAAATCGATCACGCCAATATGCGTAATCCATATCAGCAGTGAATAGAGGAGGTTTATTATTAGAACCGACATCATGATTTTGTTTAATCATATCCCTGATTCCCCGAATATCTTCTTTATCAGCAACAACAGCCATTAAAGATTATCCTGAAAATTAACTAAAAAACAAGAACTTGCAAACTAATTAGTACCAAAGGCGTCACTTGAAAAGTGACGCACTCAAGTGTCGCAACGACTAGCGGCACTTGGTAAGTGACGCTATCGAGTGACGGATGAAGTGATTGATGACACTGTAAGTAAGTGTCGCTCAATCTAGCAAGTGACGCACTCAAGATCGTATGTTATGTCATGTGTTTTGAAGAGGCGTAAGACATCTTTAGTAAGGCACATGCAAATGGCCGAATGAGCCTTTCTTTCAATATCATACTCCTTCTTTTCTTCAGGAGACATAGCTTTGTAAGTTTTGGATGGAGGGATACCATGATAGTCTCCCTCAGCTACTGGAGCTTCATATCTTTCTCTGAGTGGACCCCAGAGCTCAGGACAGTGAAAATCTACGTACTGTTCAAATCGATCACGCCAATATGCGTAATCCATATCAGCAGTGAATAGAGGAGGTTTATTATTAGAACCGACATCATGATTTTGTTTAATCATATCCCTGATTCCCCGAATATCTTCTTTATCAGCAACAACAGCCATTAAAGATTATCCTGAAAATTAACTCAAAAACAAGAACTTGCAAACTAATTAGTACCAAAGGCGTCACTTGAAAAGTGACGCACTCAAGTGTCGCAACGACTAGCGGCACTTGGTAAGTGACGCTATCGAGTGACGGATGAAGTGACTGATGACACTGTAAGTAAGTGTCGCTCAATCTAGCAAGTGACGCACTCAAGTGACGCACTCAAGATCGTATGTTATGTCATGTGTTTTGAAGAGGCGTAAGACATCTTTAGTAAGGCACATGCAAATGGTCGAATGAGCCTTTCCTTTAATATCATACTCCTTCTTTTCTTCAGGAGACATAGCTTTGTAAGTTTTGGATGGAGGGATACCACGATAGTCTCCCTCAGCTACTGGAGCTTCATATCTTTCTCTGAGTGGACCCCAGAGCTCAGGACAGTGAAAATCTACGTACTGTTCAAATCGATCACGCCAATATGCGTAATCCATATCAGCAGTGAATAGAGGAGGTTTATTATTAGAACCGACATCATGATTTTGTTTAATCATATCCCTGATTCCCCGAATATCTTCTTTATCAGCAACAACAGCCATTAAAGATTATCCTGAAAATTAACTCAAAAACAAGAACTTGCAAACTAATTAGTACCAAAGGCGTCACTTGGAAAGTGACGCACTCAAGTGTCGCAACGACTAGCGGCACTTGGTAAGTGACGCTATCGAGTGACGGATGAAGTGATTGATGACACTGTAAGTAAGTGTCGCTCAATCTAGCAAGTGACGCACTCAAGTGTCGTACTTGAGTGACGCAATAAAATAAACAGGCGTCACTAGTAAAAGTGACGCAAGAAATCAAAAGGCGTCACTAACAGAAGTGACGCAAGAAATCAAACAGGCGTCACTATCACAAGTGACGCTTGGCACTCAAGTGACGTGCTAAAGTGACGCACGTGAGTGACGGTGGATTAAATTAGACGACACTTGAGTTAAGTGTCGTGTTAACCCCAAATGACGCTCCAAGTGACGCACCAAAGTGACGCACCAGAGTGTCGGTTAAAACCCTAATTTGGACTTACGAAGTGCCGCAAGAAGTGACGCGTTCAAGTGACGCAACGAGTGTCGCAGAAACGGCTGTAAAATCCCAAAAACCCTAAAAATTGAATTTTCGTAAACCTAACGAAAATTCCTCAAACCCTAATGAACGAAACCTGTAGTAAATGATGAAAATCGTCTGTAAAGCACCTAATCAACCCTAAATCCGTGTTTATTGTCGATTTTTTATCCGAACGAAACCGAAATCAATCCAAAAACGTCTTCAAGATGCAAATCGTATCACCTAGTTGCTCTGATACCAGTTGTTAGTGCCCTATGTGATGGATCTAAGTGATGATCGACAACAATTGAATGGCGGAAACAATCAATTACACAAATCACTAATAAACCTAAACCGAAACGATCAATTAAACAAAGTAAACAAGTTTATTAGCTTGAATAACGTATTGGAACTTGATTACAGATGAGTTTAGTCGACAAATGGTGCTAGGGTTTCGTCAACCCTAGCTGAAAACCCGTACGTTTGTATTTATACTAACATTCTGGCAGACATGCGTCACTTGTGTAAGTGTCGCATGTAGCCGCCTTCATGCGTCACTTACCTAAGTGTCGCTATGCGTCACTTAGGCAAGTGTCGCCTAAACTAAAACTCAAGTGTCGCATCATACAAAATCTATATTTCTATTAAACGACTAACGACACTTTTACAACTCAATAGACCAACTGACAGACAAACTGATATGCATCAACAGCTAAGATGTTCGTCTCATTCCAACCTTCCCGTCCATAATTTACACGTCTCGTAACTATTTACGGTTTTTAAGTTATGCCGCATTTTGTTTACATTAAAATTTCATAATAATGATTTATGATAGTGTATATAAGAAGTAATCATATATGCTGGGGTAAGTTAGTAATTTCATGTAGTTTTTTCAAATATTAATAATAATGTTAGGGGTAAATTAGTAAATTAAATCTTTTAAAAATATTGAAATGCATTATATATTAGTGTATATATATATATATATATATAATGTTTTAATTAATTAGAGTTAAAAGTCCTATATTTATTACTTTTAAGTTTAATAATTATGATATTAATGAGATTTTAATACATGTAGGGGTATGTTAGTAATTTAAAGTAGGTTTTCAAATATTATTGTTAATGTTAGGGGCATATTAGTAATTTTCCTCTTTAAAAAACATCCAAAATGTGTTATATAATAGTAATAAATGTATATAAGAAGTAATCATATATGTAGGGGTAAGTTAGTAATTTCATGTAGTTTTTTCAAATATTAATAATAATGTTAGGGGTATATTAGTAAATTAAATCTTTTAAAACTATTGAAATGCATTATATATTAGTAAAGATAAATTATATATATATATATATATAATGTTTTGATTAATTAGAGTTATATAATAACATATATAACTTTTTATTGTAGTCCAAACTCATGACATCCTTTAATCTATTTTTTTCCTTCTAATTTTAATCTTCTAGTTTTTTCATCTTAATCTTAACTCTTATTCCTCTAACTTTCTATAACTTTCTCTTTTTAAAAAAATAAATAAATAAACTTTTAGTAAATTATGAGAACTTACTTTTAATGTAATTATATCTTTCATTAAAGTTGGAAATTCAATTTCTATTATTTAGTAAACTGAATACAAACTTTATGGATAAGCAGATCAAGATCATCATCTATTTTTTTAAAAAGTTTTTTTCTATTATTTTAATCTCACACAATTTAATTACAATTCAGTATGCGAATGGTAATACATGTACTTCTATTAATTCTATATTACTTTTCAAATATATATAATGTAGGTATATATTTGATTGTTGTAGAATGATTTATAGTTGTGCATAATATGTACATTAGTTATTCAATAAAACGTCTAAATTGTTATAGTAATTTTTATAATTTATTTTTCCCAAGACTATTAACGTACACATTGTTTATCAATTATTGCAAGGTTAACATATTATAACTATAGGAAACGGAAATGTCACAATAACTAGACAATTTTTGTTAGCTAGAAAAATGTCAAATTATAACATACACATCTTTTTTAACCTTTTCATTTCACTGGTATATTGTGGAAAAAATATGTTGTTATTAATTAATTTTTAAGGGGTTAAAATTTATAAAGTATCATTAATACCAATAAAAAATTCCTTTTATATTCTGAAATTTTGCACCATTTCATATATCATTATGACTTGTGATTCACATATTACGACATATTATAATGCTAGCCGTGAATCGCACGAGGCTTCTCCATAAGTCTTTCTTGGTGGCCAAGGGAGATCATGCATATTTTTATCTCATGAAATCCTGCAACCTTTTTTTACCCTAATGAAATTTTCCTTGTATCCCATGGGTGTGGGCTATTTATCAATTTCAGCAGTCTGTACAATGTTGAGCTTTATAGGCCTCCAATATTGCACAAACCTTTCATATCTGAAACTAAAGTCAGATGGTTTGATGGGTGAAAGAAAGAAAAAAAGGAGACATGTGTCGGCGGTGGAAGGCTCTGAGATAATTTCCGGTGGATGCGAGGAGACAGTTGAAAATTGGGATGGGAAATGCTCCGCGTAAATTGGAAAAAGGAAATTGAAGGGTATAATAGTCCATGAACAATAATTGCCTGTGTAGGTATGAAAACTGCATGTGGCAATATCACAAACCTTTTACTTTTGTCCTTATTAAATGAGAATCATTTTTCTAAAGGAGCTTTAGGGTGTATTTGCCATAAACTAGCTCGAGTTGGAACGTTTAGTTGGAGTTAGAGATTGTGGTTAGAAATTCTAGTAGGTGGAGAGTCTTTTATAAACTAGTTGAAATTAATTCTTGTTTAGGGGATTGTAGAAGATTATTTTTTTCAAGAATTCCTACCTACCTTTTGGCACCAAACAAGGTTTTTCATTTTTAGAGGATTAAAAGTATCAAAATTAAAATCTTAATCCCTTAATTTATTTAAATTTATTTAAATCATAAGATGAAACTCTTAAAGTTTCTACAAGCCTACAATCAATAACACCTATAAAAACAACAATCATATTGATAACAGGTGTTTTGTAAAACTAATTAGTTCTCATTGTAGATTACTATACTACGTACAAGTTAATTAGAACTTGAAAGCAGAGATGGCAATGGGTCGATTTCAGCAAATTTTAGTGTATACATACTCATATCCGCTAGTATTATTTGTACCCATACCCGATCTAATATTCACTGAGAACCCAATTAGTATTCTCCGATATTTTTTTGGGTTTATCCGTGGGTTTCGGTTATCCTCATGTATATAAATTTGGCCGAACAAAGAAGTCTTTGGGTTGAAAATACAGTAAATATTTGAAACACTTGAAAAAAAACCCGAAACAAAATCAAAATACCATGAACTATAGTACATTCACGATTTGAAATATTAAAGCTAACAATTTAACTATTTAATTAACTAATTCAAAGTTTCAAATGTTCAAGACAACTAACAGTTTTATGTTTTCAAACATACAAAATTCAGATGTAACAATTATGGAAATCAATATATAAAAACGTCTATTAAAAATGATAGTTATGCAGGTATGGATACGTGGTACGGGTAATCGGGCGGATATTACTAAGATCCATACCCATACCCCAAATATTTCGAGTTCAGTTTTCCCGTCGATTCCGAGTATTTTCATCATCCGTATTTAAAAGTTAATTTTCAATCATGATGTTATTACTTTGATAAAAGTTTGATATTTGTGCGGTGTGTCTTCATGAGATTCATGAGATGCAATGGTTTTTTTTGCTTCTAACCAAGTTTCATTTTACTCATGTATTAAATAGGATAATTAGTATGTGTAAAGAGTATATATATTCACAGTTACAATACAATTGTTTATGATGTATATCAAAACCCGTTAACTCACCTTCATGCCCGTCCTAAATATGTTGACTTCGGTTTTTTCATCGATTTCGGGAGTTTTTGCCATCCATGTTAATATTCAATCATGATGTTATCACTTTGATAAAAGGTTGATGTTAGTTCATGAGATGAAATGATATATATATATATATATATATATATATATATATATATATATATATATATATATATATAAAACCAAATTTCATTTTACTCATGTATTAAATAGGATAATTAGTATTTATAGAAAGTATATATATTTACAATTACAATACAATTGTTTACGATGTATCGTCAAAAGGATTAATAAACAAATAAATATTATTCTAATTTACGAAAATATTCAAGTATAAGTACTAAAATACTGTTCAATTGGATTACGCACGCAACTAATTTCATATATAAATTAGACTTTTTAGGTTATATATAAGCTAGGTAACTTATATAAATTCATAAATTAAGTAAACTGAAATGGTGTTGGTACATATAAGTTAAGTAACCTACAAATTGTTATTTATTAAGTTCAATAATTAAATTGATTAAATTAATAGTCTAGTAACTTAATTGATCATTTTTTAAAAAGTAGAAAAATCTATTTTTCTAAATATCATTAATATAGTGAATTGTTGATAGAGTTGTTGGTGCATAATTGTGTGCCAATTATTTGGTCAGAGTTTGTATGTTTTGATTTGTTTTGTAAACGATAAATGAATATTAGAAAGTTAGAATACTCTGTATAAACTTGTGACACTTAGCCAGTGTCGCAACAGTCGGCTATGTTAAGTGTCGCAAGGGTCTGATTGGAGTGTATAAATAGGTCGTTAGGGTTATAGTTGAAGAGTTGACGAAACCCTAAGTATCGTGAGCGATTCTGAGTGATATTAATTATGTAAAGCATATATAATTATAATTAATACAATACAGAACTTTGATATATATAACGATTGTGTGTTTCGATTACGTTCAATCAATTGATTACTTGAATTTCGCACTTGTAATCGATTATCAATTCGATAGATCCTATGAACAAGGACCTACAAGATTTCTACTTAAGGAGATTAACTTCTCAATCAAATATATAACTCATTTTGGTTTGCAAGTTAATTAAAGTAATTGAGTTTGCTCTTAAAACTTGGTTTAGTATATATATATATATATATATATATATATATATATACTTGATCCGTATGTTACTCCAACAAACTTGGAGGAGAGAGTGATATAGCATCAAATGTAACGATATAATTTAATATTTTACTGTTAAGATTTAATTTTTTATTAATATAAATCGATATTTTATTGCTTTACTTCAATAGTTTAATAAAAAGATTTTAGTCTTTTGTTGCTATCATTGAACAGTTACAGTAATACAAATTTGAAGTTGAATAAAAAATATTGAATCATAGAACAAATATAATGAATTATAGTAACAAAAAATCATTTTCCATCTCCTCTCCTTAAAAACCTTCTCCCTAGAGTTTTATATATATATATATATATATATATATATATATATATATATATATTATCCACTTATCGTTGTATATATGTATTGTACTGGATCAAATAAAAAGAAATTAACTCAATTATTAAAGATATAAATTATAACTAATGAGAGATACTATGTAGTACGTAGTATGTATAGTACAAGTCAAAGGTGGAAGGTCTAAAGTGAAATGAAATGAAAGCACTAATTAGGGTTGTGTGGCATCTTTGTCATCCATCCTTTTATGGGATCGTACATCATATATAGCTACCTAAGCTAGGTCGATCATCTTCGTTCAAACATGCTCTTGCTTTATCTCATCTCTCTTCATCCCTAGCTATATATCTACTTCAATTCAACCTTCCCCAAGTGGTCCTCAATGTAAGTGGTCGTAATGTCACCTTACAATAGAAGATAGATAGACAACGTTAAACTAAATTACATGGATGGTGTCATGGTGATAATATATATCATGGTACGTGTCAAGGGGTAGAGTCAAGAATCAAAACGATACTCATTTCTTTCGGTGGTTATGCATGATAGTATAAAGTTAGTACTTATTTTAGCGGTAAAAATTATACGCTTAACACATTGAACATTATGTATAAACATCGGTCGTGTATAGCTAGGGTTATCTTCAATATTAGTTTTTAGTTTATAATCGACCAATATCTAACGACTAATTTAATTTAATGAATAGATTCGGTTGAAAAGTCTAGTGTAACAAGGCACCTAATACTAAATTAGTAACCAAATTAATCCTACTATATCTTGTTCCTAGCTAATTGGTACTAAGTTTTGTGTACTGGCAATAATTTTGGTTTCAAATTCCTTTCAATACTATCACAACACAAGGTAATTCGGTATTAGTAAGGCTAAGTTTGACAATATGCTAGATCTAAAAGTTAGAATTACATACATAGACTTGATTAACACTAGACTGTCGAAATATAAAGGCCCTGAATACATTGACTAATTAAGTTGAACTTTATTGATTATTGTAATTAGTTAAAAGGTATTATATGGCGTTATGATACTTAAAGGAGGAACAAGCACAAGGTGACATATTGTTCCATAAAGCATAACCCTATATCCTACATACCAAACACATAAGCACACAAACGTACACCTGTTGCAGTCAATCACATGAAGTAGCACAACAATTGATCATGTATTCATGTGCCTGCTTCATCCTATCCACTCACCACTAAATAAGCTTCTTTAAACTATTCCCTCCAATCCTCTTCTTTCCCACTTCAAGCATCTTAATTTATGTCCCCCCAATTACTCTTCCAAACATCACTTATGTATTTCTCCTCCAAAACACACAAAAAAAACAACCCATAAATCATTCTTGCATAAGAAGGTCATGAGTTCAACTATTAACTGATCTTCGATTCTTTGAGTTGTATATATGCTGAAAATAATATCATAAGCTTATGCATACATCGTCTTTTGTTTGCAGCAAGCTATGTCAACATATATGCATATACATAGGGGATATTCATTAGTATATGTCTATATGTAGTTCTCTGTGGAAGTAAGATTCAAAAGATGTATCCCTCCACCTACCACAACAATAGCAATCCCTCTTTCACTAGCACTTACATTAAACCAAAGATGTTTTCTTCTACGTATAGTTATAATAGTAACAATACGAACCTTTCGAAAACTCCTCAGGAACATTACTGCCTTCCATCATCCTCATCCTCATTCCAGCTTCTTTCCCCTGATTACATTACCTTAGAAGATGGAACAATTTCCAATGAAATTTTGCAACAAGCAGAAAATATGATCATCTGTGATGATCATAGCATTCACAATACTAATAACATTGCCATTCATGAACAAGTTTCTAGTCTGCAGTCTGATATAGGAAAATGTAACAACAACAATGGTGAGGATCATGATGATGGCTTGAATAAGCCAAACAACAGTAGTACAAAGAGGAGATCTTCGAATGATCGACATAGCAAGATTAATACGGCTCAAGGACCTAGGGACCGAAGAATGAGATTGTCCCTTGATGTTGCTAAAAGGTTCTTTAAATTACAAGATATGCTTGGATTCGAAAAAGCTAGCAACACTGTCGAATGGTTGCTCATGAAATCTGAACCAAACATTCAAGAACTCTCAAGCTTTAAGGGTGTTTCCAACAGTGCATCTTCTACTTCACAATATGAACCTCTGTCAGAAAATATTGACGGTCAAAGCGCAAAGTCATTTTCTAGTAGCAACCACAAAGAGAAACGAAAGGGTAGTACTGGGCTTAGAAAAAGCTCGTATCTTTTTCGCCCTCTTGCTAAAGAAACAAGAGAAATGGCAAGAAAAAGGGCAAGAGAGAGGACACTGGACAAGAGTAGTAAACTTGGTTGTATTAGTGGTGGTGCTGATCAATTCTCAGAATTTAGACCTTGTTTGGATCAATCACTCCATCAAGACGTGAATTGTTTCGGATCTTCGATGATAGATCCACCTGAAGAGGCGAGCTTCCAATTCCAGTCTAAACAAGGAATATTGGGTGGTTATTATTCATTGATGACTGGTAATTGGAACCCGTCTTTCTTTTTCAATAATCAGCCCACTGGAGTACTTCCTCAAGAGGTAATATTGCATCTTAAACACATACGTAGTATTATGTATCGTTGTTTGCTGCCCCATGTTAATTAATCTAAGAAGAATATTTATATTGCAGCATCAGTTGAATGACTTTCAGATGATTGGTAATCTATGGGAAGGCAACAATTATTAGGTCAGTAAATGATCATACTTTCATAAGTGTGTGCTAGTTAATTAGTGTAAATAAGAATATATATACTATCTTATGCTAGTTAATTTCTAGTCATGATTCTTTTCTCCTCTATTTAAAAGCTTTGTATTTCTCAGAAGATGCAAGTATATACTTGACTACCAAATATCAGAATATCAGATGAAGGTCTACTAATTAAGACCACTAACTATGGCTAATGGCATATGTAGTGCTTTGCTTCTTATCTAAAACCAGCTATAGTTTTTTACTTGAGTGTTAAGTACTTGCAATTCTTTATATTTATCTTCTTCAATGATAAAAGATTCAAACCAAACCGAACCCTAGCTTCATAGTATAATTTCAAGTTCACCTATAATTATAGATACTTCTTTATATGTACACTTAACTTCAAATGGTGTCATAACAATAAGTAGCTTTAAAATCTGCATTTATTTTTCTTTGTTAACTCTTTTATGTCGATCTTTTTCATGCTACTGTGGATTTCTCAGAAATATATTTGCTTTCTGTTTGTGCAGAAAGAACTATGAACCAACTTGGAAAAACAGACCAATAAGCTGTTGCCCATGTATCAACTAGTAGATTACATCAAACAAACAAAAAATCATCTTGTCCAAATAAACACAAATATATTTTTCAGGGATTTCTGGAATTTGATATATGCTTATTATCGGACAGGCCGGCCAAGTCCAATGATGAGCAGTACACAAATTGCGTGTCGACATTTGCCCACTATCTTTCAAGTATATCCTAACATGTCAATTCAAAAGTTGTATTTTCAAGATAGATACTGTTTCTAGCGCACTCTTCGTTGTCCTAATTTGATTAGTTTAGCTTTGATCACTATCATCGGTGTGGTAACATGTGCAGAAAATTTCCATGTTGTACATCTATATGATAAGTGCTAGTGCAAGTACTCCTGAAAAAGGATGTTTGAACAAAATGTTGACATGTTGTCATGCTGTGGTTGATTATTAATGCATTTCAAAGGCTGGAATCTGGATTTTATGGAAATACATACCCGAAATATATATATATATATATATATATATATATATATATATATATATATATATATATAAAGAAAAAAAATGGTAATGAGCATGAGGTTATATATGAGAAGCTTCATGTATAATGTATTGACTCCAACACCAAATTAAATCTACCACTCCATATTTGATAGACAAACTATATACATTTATACTGATCGATTAGACCTTGCAATACGCTATGCACATTAATATTGGAGGACTATTAATGTAGAATGTTCATCCGGCGAGTGAATTGTAGTGCAAGTACTCCTGAAAAAGGATGTTTGAACAAAATGTTGACATGTTGTCATGCTGTGGTTGATTATTAATGCATTTCAAAGGCTGGAATCTGGATTTTATGGAAATACATACCCGAAATATATATATATATATATATATATATATATATATATATAAAGAAAAAAAATGGTAATGAGCATGAGGTTATATATGAGAAGCTTCATGTATAATGTATTGACTCCAACACCAAATTAAATCTACCACTCCATATTTGATAGACAAACTATATACATTTATACTGATCGATTAGACCTTGCAATACGCTATGCACATTAATATTGGAGGACTATTAATGTAGAATGTTCATCCGGCGAGTGAATTGTTCTGGTATGTGCTTGTAAGGAATGAGTTACTTGAAGAAGCAAAGTTCATTCTTTGACTGCCAAAATAATTGGACCAATTAGTCAAGCTATTTGCCTTGGTAAAGATTGATATACATCAACCAATGATTTTCTATTAATATGTATTCCTTGAGCTTTGCGGTACAACTATAAAAAAGATCGAGTTGCAGCGTTGAATATATGATTATTAGAGGTGGTGCGTTGGTTACATGGATAATGTGTCAAACTGATAATTTATACTGTTCTACATATGATGTTTCAAGCTAAGTATCATTGAGTAAAAAAGTTACTAGGTAATGGATTAATTAAAAGTTAGATCTTCTCGTTGGCTTTACAAAGCTAATCAAACCAACTAAAACTATTAACTCATAAATAGTTAAAATTTGTAATATGATTATAGAAAATACATTACATGAAATCAACCTTCTGTATCAATAACACAAGTTATAATTATGTCATTTAAATCAGAATATTACAGTTGATCAGATTTATAGTTTTGACAAAGAATGAGCACAACAGAAGGGTAGGTTGTTTAAGGTACATCTAGCTTTATATAATCACATAACACTATATATATATATATATATACACATATCGCCGTCTTGTGCAGGGATACATTAATTTATTTCATCTCTTGAATGCAGCACAATATATCCCTATTTGATGTGTGTATAGTTTATAAACAAACAACTATTAATGTATTGATCATATAGATGTGAATACGCTAATCAACTATGTATGTATATCCAAATTTGTTCATCTCAAAATGAATCCAAAAAAGTGCCAAGTTAAATAACCAATTGGAAGCAGACAACGCATACATATTGGTCCCCTTTAAATATATCTGAAAAATTGACCCAATTAATCAGCTGCACGCACTGTTGTGGTCTTGTGACCTAATCTGATAGTGTACGTACATGTGCTTCAACTTGCATTAAAGACATAAGAGTTCAGATTGTTTGACTGTATATATAGTAGTAGTCGTACGTAGTGTTCATGTGAATTAACGAAGAATTCAGAAGGGTTAACCGTTTTATTAAATATAGTTAATTAAGCTTTAATATTTATTGTGTATCTAATTACTCAAACGTAGTGTGTATGAAACTTGTTATTTATTGTTATTATTATTATATGTATTTTGATAACGTGTCAACATTAAAGATATATTGTTGTACTTTATAAAGATAAACCGTTATCAAAATACATAGAAGAGAAATAAATACTCCATCCGTCCCAAAATAAGTGTCTCATGTAAAAATGTACACAGTTTAAGGAAAGTCACTTACTAATAACATCTCATCTTTACCCACTAAAGTCTTTTCTGATTGGCTGAAAGGGAATCTGGACACTTATTATGGGACGTTCTAAAATAGTAAGTGAGACACTTATTATGGGACGGAGGGAGTAACAAGTTTATAGATCATATTTAACTACTTTTACAAACAATTAAACCATTAATGAACCTCTACCACTCACACACTGAACACGTACATTTACATTACAAAGTATATATGCTAAATTGTATATAGGTAGTAGCTAATGCTATGTATAAGCTTATTAAAAGACCCAAATTTTTATATAAATTTAATAAGATATAGCCCACAAACTTATTAACCCTAGTTATCAATTACTGTATAGAAGATTCAAAATTGTTTGATGAAATTCAACAAGGTAGGAACAGATTAAAGTAATTAGATCGTAGAGATGGCAGTACTACTGCTTTTTTACTTTTCACGTGGCAGACTCCTACTCAATGCTAGTGTTGAATACGTACGTACACTTCAAGTTCTACAGTTATGGCTAACATTTCAAACCCTAGATTAATTAAACTCGCTTTATATAATGATATATGCATGATTACGTTGATCATATTTCTTTAACTTACAGTAATTAAGCTTAACACTGCCTACACAAGTACATGCACAATCTTTTTCTTTTTCTGTATCAAGTGAGAATTATATAGTGAAGTCCACTACTTGATCAATGCTCAATTATTTGGTTAAAAATTTAAAATCTTTTAGCCAAATAATTGGACACGAACTCATGTGGTATCATCATCACAAACATTCAAACTTCACATATGTGTGATTGATAGTCACAGTTTCGAATCCGTATCTCAGCATATGTGGGTGATTTGTAAATATGTGATATGACTAGCGTTGATACTTCTTACGGATACTATTAAAATATAATACGGAGGTCATGGTACACTCTACAATACCCTTTCTTAGAGCCCTTGTACAGTTTTGGTCGAACCATGCAGAAGCTTTTCAACATTCAACACACATACGCACATCGAGCTTTCTGGCACTAATAATTCAAATGGAAGATACATCCAATCGAATTAAATTGAGCATATATAGAATCAGGATAAATGAATATATAGCTAGCATTCGTAATTCGAATATATGTGAATTGAAAGTTGCATATATCTTTGTATTGAACCATGTGGTATCTAGAATAGATTAGTGTTATGGATTAACAATTCATATGTGATATTGACCAATTAATTTAGAGCTCATTAATATTGTATATTCCGTATATGTTACCCCTTAACTTTTCGGTATATTCATGTTTAATCCTTCTTTTTAAGTCAACTGCAGCCAACAGTAGGGGTGTCACTTTTATGTGAACCTAAATAATCCATCAATCCAAATCCGATTTAGGTTAAATGGGCATAATTATTCGGATTATGAATTGCTTAAACAGATTATGGATTGCTTAAATTAATAACACGGATAGGATAAATGATCAAGATTAAAATGTTTAGATATATCTGAATAATCCGAATAAGGATTAAGTAATTAAATAATATATTTTTTGATAATATATTAATGTTTATAGTATAAGAGTTAATTAAAAATAAATCTTTAATTACACTATATAGTATATACTACTCCTTAATAGTTTTGAACCATCAAGAAATTTATTTGATTTAGAAATTACGAATCTGTTTTTGATTAAGTTGTATGTTAGAAGTTGAAATTGAAATTTGAATCTTATAATATGATATATCGTTGCATCTTATGTTTGTTTATATAATTGTTTTAAACATAAAATTAGTCTTACTCGATATAACACGCGCAACTTGAGCATATTCGGATGAAACCGTTTAATCCGACCACCAATCCAAAACCATTTAAGCCGTATCTGATTAATCCGTTTCTTATTTGGATTGGATTAAGGATTATCTTGAGATTGTCCAAAATATGAATAATCCAAACTGAATAATGCAACATCTGAATAATTAATCTGTCCGAATAACACCCCTACCCAACAGCTCAAACCCAACAAATTATCTTCCCAATAGATTATCAATTATTAACAGTTTGTTTAATTTTTATAAATGGAACTCAGTTTATGCTAGCTACCGAAGAAGGCATGAAATGTTTGAAGTTAAAAAGTGAATAGTACTGATCATTTTATCTTTCAAAATAGAAGGACGTTTCATATCTTAAATTAATCATCACCTAAATCTAATTGTCATCAACGTTATGTTATATAAGAATCAATAGTTTGAGACACGAACATCAAAATGTACTTAATTCAAATGAAACTATATACGGAGTAATATATATATATATATATATATATATATATATATATATATATTATATACTCCGTAGTAGCTAGCTAGTAGTTGACAGCTTTACATGTGCATGTGACAACGTACAATGCTACAGATTGCACCCTTAATTGAAAATAAGGGTTGCTGGATTTTGAATTAGCTGGAAATCTTGATTAAGTTTGAGTTTTTTTTTTTGTTTTTTTTTTTGTCCATGATTACAATAAGTTATATGACCGTTAAGGTTCTGTAACTTTTGGGTGTTTGCTTTCTTGGTTAATGTCTGTCAGTTCATGAGGTTAATAAATTAACATGAAGCCTAACATCTTTGTATTTAGTTATGGTTGGTTTAGAGATATCAATTATATCAGAAATTGCAAGTCAAGAAGATGATTCGTTTTGAAAGGCAAAATAGACGGAATACCTGAGAAGAAGGCCGGACAACGTGCCGTGACAAAGTGGCCGACAAGATGACCGGTGACTTGGCATGTGTTTAGGTGTTAATTGTAGCAGGTAAAATGAATACAAAGGATATGAAGATTTTTCAATATTCGATTATTTTTTATTATTTATACATAGAAAAAAGTAAGCAGTAACCTTTAAAACAAAAGTAATATATATATCTATCTGGTAAGTACCCTAGCAGTAATAAAAGTAACAAAATGTTTGCAACTCTAGATGTTGCTTGATGTGCGGGCTTGAATGGGCTGGTGTGTGTTAATCCAGAGATAGGTGTTTGTACCCAACCAGTCCAGTAATTATTTACCCACTTACCCCAACCCCAAGTCCCCTACCTGAAGCCCTGGACTCATCTGTTTGGTCACATATAAAATTTAATTAAATAATAATCTTCTGTTTATAAATTTAATTACTGATATACAATACTTGAATATTATCACTTATTCCATCATTAGTTATTGAAATACATACATATACATATAATAATAATACCAATACCAATAACAATAATAATAGTAATAGTGAATATGTGCATTACCAATATGTACAAGTTTAGTGTGTTACTTACCTAAGCACTCAAACATATTCAATTTGTTCTGCAACTATACTTATAAATATGATAATTTGAAGCAGTATATGATAATGGAAAGGTTAGAAAAATGAATGAAATTAAATAAAATAGAAGACAAAGTCCTAACCTTGATGACAATCTCGATCAGCCGCATGGAAAGTTTTGGTGATCGATCTACAAATGATGAACAATTGCATTTTTGATGTCAAATATTTCCTACTAATTAACTACATATATTCGTGTGTGTATTTGTAGGTATGATCAGAGAAATATAGAGAGAGGAACCTTGAAGTAGCTAGAGAGTATACACTACACCTCTAGATATGTATATATTTGATTTGAAAAAATATGGAATAAAAATGAAGAAATAATAATACTAGAGAGAGGCTCCAAAAAGTAGATATGGTATTATTATATGTGTTTAACCATTAGTAGCCGTATTACTCTTATAGAAAAGAATTCATAAGCCTACATTATTACACCTAAAACAACAAAATGTCAAATTATACTATTATCCGTCTCTTATATATGTATAAATTTTTAAGGCAATACGTACGTAACTTAAAAAGTAATGTTGTTATACTCTGGGTGAGAAGCTTCGTTTAATTACCGTATAGTTGGGGTTAATTAGTATGTGATAATATCGTATATCCCCTATTTAAAATACAAAATTATAAATTTCACCAACTAAACACCATAATTACATATATATACTAATATATAAAAGGTTTAAAACAAAGTCTTAAAAAGAGTAATAGTAAATTACTATTTTACCCTTTTAACTTTGATTCACATATATTAAATGCAATTTATTACTATAAAATTAATGTCACAAATGTTTCGGTTACAAAATATATAACCCGATATTTATTTGTCTTTTCTATAGTGATGGAAGTTACATAAATAATATAAGGAGTGTAAGATAGAGTCATAAAGTACAAACATTTATACTGAATGTACTTTCATTGAAAGCTAAAAAAATTAATATTGACATTCATTGCTAATAATATTATAACTCAAATGATATATTTAGCAAAAACTAATTCATGAATATAAATAATTAAGATATAATATCATTTATTATCATCATCTGATACTTAAATATAATTAATAAATTGTTAAAAACTTATAATCTTAAACAAATAATTGAAGTTATTATTCTACATTTTTAATTAAATTTGAAAGTTAATATTTCTAAAATTTGTGTTAATTTAAGTCGAATCAGATTAGGGGGTTTAGATTTACGGGTCAAGAATACTCAACCTAAACTGGTTATAATAACCCAATCCCAAAAAACCCGCATAACCCATTTCGATAAACAAGTTGATAAATTGACAAATTGTAATTTATGGAAAATTAATTTCAAGTTGGTGGCTTAACCCATTAACCCTAACTTATGCGCGTGAAATATGGCCAATAAATTGAAATGGTTGACGTTTTTTGAGTTAACGGGTTGAGATTTGAGGGTCAAAAGTTCGCAACCTAAATCCGAACTATGGTTAACGGGTTAACATGTCAACATTAACTAATATGACAAACGGGTTAATAGGTTTGAGTGTTTCTTTTTTTATTATAAAAATAAAAGGTTCATGAGTTGCCCGTTGACCCAAACCGTAAACCAAACTTAACCCCATATATTAAAGTGTTTTTCTTTTTGTGTGTGTAGGTAAGTTGGATTATCATTCAAATCATACCTTATAAAATAAAGTAAGTAAATAGTATAATACTATAATTTTAAAATTTTATTTAAAGTTTATATGTTCATGAATAAACAGCACTGTAAAGGTCTTTTTTTTCCGTCACAAACGCGGGTAGTATTCTAGTATCCCTAACATAAACACTAAATGAGTCATGTTTACCCATCTTTAAATTTAGTAATTTTCAATGCATAAATAATATATATACGTGGATCCCATAATCCAATACATACCTAGCCTAATAAATATTGCACGGTGTGTTGATCCCATCATCCAATTATTACTTAAACTTTAGAATGCTAAAATCAATAAAAATAAAGGGTTTAATGTCTGGGAATGTATCAAATTTTCACAAAATCTCTATTGTGTGTATCTAACTTACGAAACTTAATATTAATGCACTCAACTTATAAAAACCCTTATATTGATGTACATTGATGACGTGTCATGCACATAGCATGCCACGTGACACAAGGAGAGAGTGACACGTCATTAAAGTACATCAATATAAGAGTTTTTATAAGTTGAGTACATTAATATTGAGTTTCGTAAGTTGGATACACACAATAAAGATTTAGTGAAAGTTTAATACATTCCCAGACACTAAGGCCAAAAATGAATGGGGACTTCAACCTTTAGTAATATTAAAAGGAACACAATTTAATCAAAAGTTTTAAATTCATTGAGATTTTACCAATTGTTTTATTATAATGAAAACGAACAAATTAAGCGCTAGTTCTTTTTTAAAAACGTTCTCATAAAACACAATTGTAACTTTCCGTTGCTTCAGGACCTAGTTATTTAATAGATACCCAATAACACTATGATTTATAAATGTACTAATAAAAGATAAACATGTTAAAAATCGATAGTATAAACATGTAAAAATTCAACAGGAAGAACCACACTTATGTGTGCACATGGAAGCATTTTTCTAACACTGTATACAATAGGCTCAAAGAGAAGGACATAAGAGCACAAGGTGTGTTGACCGGTGTTCTGAACAGTGTTCTGGAGAACATTGAAAGTGAGGATTCTGTGATGTGATAAAACTGAATTCACAGTGTTCTGGACAGTGTTCTAGAGTTTTTTATTATTTATTTTATTTAATTTTTTAATAAAGATAGTTGTATAAATTGATATATAAAAACAAATAAATTAAATAAACAACATTATAATTATTAAAAGAAACATAAAATAATTATAATTCACAAAAAAGTATAAAAATTAGAATACAAAATCCATTTTAATTTGATTTTGGGGTAAATCTTTAAGTGGGCCAAATTTCAAATGGGTTAAAATATTAATTGGGTTTGACCCAATTTTGACCCTAAAATTGCCTCCACTTGACCACTTCATCTTCTTGCTCCTTCATCATCTTCAAATACACATACAACAACATACAGCAACAGACATTCACAATTTTACACACAAGGAAGAGATAAAGAAAAGGAAAAAAAACAAAACAAAGGGAAAACGTTGAGAGCTTCGGTGTCCAGAAACGAACGCTGCACCAAAAAAAACTTGAGAACGTCGGCAAGAACGTCAGTACGGGGTGCCAGAACACCGTCGCACGGCGTTCTCGATGGGGAACGCTGATGCCACGTCGGTGCACACCTTGTGCTCTAATGGACATTGACTTATAAAAAAGTATTAATTATAATTAATTTTTTTAAATGGGTATATATGAGAGATTTAGTATTATGTTTGGGATATACGTAGTAGTTAGAGTATTTAGTTGGGAAAATTTATAATTTAAATGTTTAAATGTGGGATATATGATATATATCTGTGCTAACGTACTCTTCTTACATAAGATCATGTAAAATTAGCATGTGACTTTTGGGAATAACATAAATGCACTAGTTGAAATTTGATTGATTTAAACTTCAAAGTGGTTTTGTTGGGTACGTTTTTATTTAGTAATATATGATGATGTGATAGGACGGGTGCAGTACGTACATAGTAAGTAAGGTTACGTGATCTTCTCCTCCTTTTATTGTTGTCTGTACGGCCCATATATTTATAGTACTCTGTAGGAGGAATGGAACACACCAAATAGAAACATCCTTTCAATTCAATTTACAACACCTGCTACGAGTAGTATTTTATTTCATTCTAGTCGCACTCTGCCTATTCATCCATCCATTTTCATTTCTATCTTCTTGCAAAACCTTCATAACTCGCAATCATGGCCGGTCCACAATAACATGTGGAAGACAATAATAATCAAGAGTAACTTCTTTCATTCACATATACCAACTTTTTTTCCTTTTTATGCAACAAAAACGATAACATCATTTTATACCACCACATTTAGTTTATAAATTACTAAAAAAATGAGTTGTATACGTAGGGCTTACTTGTTCGATCACGAGTTAAATTACATCACACGCCATATATAAATGTATATACAATATCAACGGTGTAGGATAAATACTACATAATGTACACAACAATTTTGGTTGTAGATAAACTACCTTCCTTACATATATTTAATTTTCCTTTTTTTATATATAATCATCATCATCATCATCATGACAGAAATATATATAAAGTGTTTGAGTTGATTTATTTCATAAGGTACAAGAGATCGAGACAGACAAGGAGAATCTATGGGATTGTTGGAATATCTAAAATTTAAGATTTAGGATGCTTGAGATACAAATGAATGAATATCTAACCAAAATATCTCCTTACTCCTTGTGGTGTTGTACGGACACATGTTCAAGTAATAAACAAGTCATTTCACTCGCATTATTCAACTCTTTTATGTTATCCAAATCTATACATTTCCTTCTTTTCTAATTACATATAACTACTCATAATATTTCATTTAACTTGAACGGCAAAAACCTCCTCCGTGTACCAGTTTACAGAATCCAAAACCCAACCCTCGTCTTTTCCATTGGTGTCTTTCCCAAACTTAAACCGCTTTAGAGTTATGTTACCGTTGTTTTCCTAAAGGGATACTTTCAAGTTTTGAGTTATTCAATCACTTGATTTGAGTTCAAGTCTCAAGTGTACATTAAACCATTATAGGATTTAATAAATCATGTCACAACATACATTTTGGTCATTACATCAATATTCATATATGACCTGCAGAATCAGACCATTTCCTTAACCAGATACACACGTTGATTGCATTAATTAATTAACAAATAACCAAAACAACATACTTCTGATCATCTCTTTTTTCACATTTATATCTTCTTTTTACCTGTTTTGTGTCTAATACAATGTACACAGACACAGTTCTACAAAACAATACTATAATTCTAAATAATTAAATACATCTACTACTTACGGTCCCGTCAATGTTCGGTTTTTTATTTTTATTTTAAGTTTATGAGTTGAAGCGGTACCTTCGAACCATCGGCTTTGCTACATCCACTGGCGTTGCAACATTTGTAAATTGACCTAGCTACTGCCACCTCATCTTTACCAGCTTCGGTTTTTAATTTCTTCATGTTTCACATCTATCGAAGGTGTCACCATTAGTTTAGCTAATTCTTTTTATTTTCGATTCTTTTCTTTCTTCAATCGTTTTCGCTCCAAGTATGCTGGATCATTTTTGACTTTTCTTTTTTCGCTTCTTTTCTTTTTCTTTCTTTTTCTTCTCCTTCTTATCCTAGCTTCTTTCTTCATGGTGTATCGGGGTGAGATCAAACATGATCCTTGTTTAGTTCTTTAGTCTGAGCTAGCTAGGATACCTATTTTATACGGAGTAAAACAACAAATATAATAAGCTAAGGTTAATTGAAGATATTACGTAGCAATTATAGTTATAATTTCTTGAACTGGTCAATCGGGGCTTGAGACCTGTCACAAGTCATAGCCAATGCTGGGCATGTAGAAAACCCAAAGGTAAAAGTAGTAACATAAGATTCCAATTTTTATTTACAAGTTAAGATATATTTGGTGAAACCCGGATCGTGCTCTACACTTGTTCAGCTCATTTGTTCGTGGTCATAGATTGCCTAACAACACTCGTCCTACCATCGACGATTAATGAACACAAGAGACTCGCCCCTTTTGGACTTAGTTGAGGTCTTACATTTGAACTCATGAATATTTCAGTTTCTAGCTTTTATTCATGTTGATGAGATCGGTTTTTGCAACCTCTGTAAGAACGGAAAAAAAAGAGTCAAATAACTTATCATAGGTTGTTTTATGAGAGATTTGTGTAGAAACAAGCAAGTTCAAGTAAAGGAAGTCTAGTCATTCACACTCATGGTCAATGCTGTTGATCTTGCCCTTTATGATGTTGAAATTTAGATGCTTGAAAAATTAACATGTTTGCTATTTGATGCATACATCTTTACCCATATGTGACGAACAATATTCATGACAAAACAAAGGCAAGAGTAGTCACATAGGTAGAATTTCATATATGCCATTATTGAGTGGCTTAGTATCAGATATGGCCAATCTAATTTTAATAGATCAGATATATATATATATATATGCCACTCTCAAGACTTAAAACAATATCATATATGACAATATATTTATTGGTGAGTTTCTCCCTAGTAACATAATAAGAGCAATAAAAATTTCAGCCGAGAAACCACCAGTTTAACCAGCCAGCTAGTTTGAGAGTGGGGGCCTTTAATTGATTGTTAGAAGAAGGAGTTCACCAGGAAGTACCCTGCCCTCTGGAAGACAGTCAGAAAATGAGACTGTCACGGGAACACGAACGCACCTCACCTTGAAATTGTGTTCCGGTCGAGGTTTGTTACTAGCTACATAATCATCATATTAAGTGAGAATTAGAAAAGGAAAAGGAGGGTGAGCATAAATATCATATACGCTCTTATGAAATATATCATATATCATAGATACCCTCTTTACTTTATCATGAATTAGCACACAAAGTATTATTATTTGTCTTTCAAAAGACGATATAATTTAGTGGATACGAACTGTTATATCAAAACTCTTGAACATCATTCCAAGGCTAAAGGATAAATAAGTATTAGCCTCATTTGTTGACGTTTAGTACCCACTGGTACATATTACAGCGAAATACCTGAACAAATACATATTTCATATATCTTCTACATTTTATAGCAATATGGTTGAGACCATTTCTCACCGATAAACTTGCAAAAGTTTGAAACAACTGTTATAGCCACCGAACCAACCAAAAATATAACAAAAACAAAGTAGTGTTTTGATGATTGTTTTAGAAAAGCAAAATGATTTTACAGCAGCATCATATTACATGCATGCATGTTATCCCTTCTCCTTTTAACAATAGGCAACATATATACAAAGAAACCAAGAAACACAATCTACCTTAACAAACACTGCATCACCTAGAGAAGCCATTGATTTTTTGTACTAACACAATCAAATAGTGAGAACCTGAAATCATAGAATGATACACACATAAGACGTATAGAACTAATACTCTGACGAGACAAGCTGTAGTCTAAGTCACATGAACCTGCTTGATTGATGTTCGGAGAAGGGAAGATAAGGAGTAGAATTAGTGGGTCTATGATCGAGCGGACAAAACACAAGGCAGGAAGACTTCTGGAGGTGTAGGTAGAGTCAATCATCAATAATTCATTATTAAGTTAGAAGAGTACATGTCTTCCTAGATTAAATTAAAATGAATATTTGCACACATACGAAATATATTTATTAGTTTAGAAATGGCAATATGGCATATATGATATCTCAAAATTAGATGTCATACAACCCGGTAGCTGTTCCACAAACATATCATAGCAATACTTGGGAACGTTATTAGCTTTTGACAATGCCTTATATTCACCCGTCAAAGGATTGAATTAAACTAGATCGATGTAAAATCTGTCACACACCTTCAAGTTTGTTGTGCCCACGCATACCGTCCCATAATTACATGTTGAAAAAATCGATGTAGTTGTGGACATTTTTGTTCTTCTACTTAATGTGAATGGCAAAGGGCGCATTGGTTACGCTTAAACCATCATCCAGTGCTTCTCAATGGAGAGTTGGGGATTCAGTGAATGCATGGCCGGTTTCTTGTATCAGATAATACTCATAGAATGCCATTGTTTCTAATGCCATTGTTTCAAAACACGCTTGCATATCTAATTGACAGCCTTTCGTTCTTCACATACTTGTAAATAATTGAAGTCCCAGAATTACCGTCTCAGGTTGCATATCTAATAAAAAATAGATCACAAACATCTTAAAGACTACCACATTCTACGTACAAAGTTAACATGCAGGATTCCAGATATTCAACGCAAAAGATGATAACAAAGGAAGTCAACACACAGACACGGTGCACAGTGCGTTTGGACAATACAAAGTAAAGTATAAGAGACCAAAGTTAATACAAACATTTCAACACATATTGATTAACACGTTAGAGTAGACTAGTAATAAAGGGTCCCTGAGTGAGTTTAATTTTGAAGGTTAGCAAAAGCTTCAGTAACTGGCCACTGTATTGGAAGTTAAACTAAACTTATTATAGTTTGGTCTAGAAATTATAAATTAGTATAGTATGTGTGTATTATGTAAATAGTGAAAAGGTATGACTCTTGTGAAGAGACATAACCGTAGGAAAAGGTGGAAGTTAGGATTGAAAGGGTACCAACGAACCAACACAACCTTTCATAACACCTTTTAGATATGTATATATAGATGGAAGTCTGTAACAAACAAAGTGTGGTGGAATCAATACAATTATATTGTAGTACCAAATTCTCTCATCATTTAAGTTTGAACAAGGTTAACATCAAAGATCCGGAGTTTGGAGCCAACAATTGGTATCAGAGCCTGTTTCTTAACCAAGTTCATCATATACCAAGCATTACAACTTTCTGTTTGAATCAAACCGTGAAGATCAAGCATTCGGCCAAGGGAATTCTCAACAGATTTGAACACCAAATCATTATCATCATAGCAAGTGTTCGAAGAAATCATTCTTGGATCCAATTCGTCACCAAGGGAATTAACCAACAATCTGTTGATTAATTCAACCGGCATCAAAGGTTCCAAAAATCAATTTGCAATAATCTTTCATACGAAGAACCAACCGGCAGCCTCGATCAGAGAAGAAAAAGGGGCGCCAAAAACTGGAACGATAGAGCAACGGGTCAAAAGGCCCAAACAGGTTCCAAGTTTGAGAAATAACAAAATAAACCCTCCATTATTTTGTTATATATTAGTTAGGAAATAAATTAAAATATTTGTTTCCAAGATTTTATTAGTAAAAGGGAGAAGGGATAATTTAGGGATTGAAACCTTAGATTATTCGAATCAAGACCTTAGTGGCAATTAAGTCCTTAGTGGCAAATCAAGACCTTCGTGGCAATTAAGTCCTTAGTGGCAATTAAGTCCTTAGTGGCAATTAAGATCTTCGTGGCAAATTAATACCTTTGTGGTAAAATCAAGACCTTAGTGGCAATTTGAAACCTTAGTGGATTCAAAAAAAAAAAAGACCTTAGTGGCAAGAACGAGACCTTAGTGGACTCAAGAAAGACCTTAGTGGCAAAAACGAAACCTCAGTGGATTCAATCAAGACCTTAGTGGCAAGTTAAAACCTGTGTGGTACAAACGAGAAAGAAAGGATGGCAAAAGAAGGAGAAACATCCACAACAACACATGAGCAAAACGTAGCACTTCAATGCCCGAAACTGACTGAAACAAACTACACAACATGGGCAATTATGATGGAGACAATATTGAAGGCATATGGCATGTGGGAAACGATAGTTGCAAAAGAAGGAAAAGCAATAGCAAATGAGAAGAAAGAAAACACATCAAAGGCAATGATCTTTCAAACATTGCCACAAGATGTTTTAATGCAAGTTGCTCAATACTCGACTACAAAAGAAGTATGGAACTCAATCAAAGTCAAGTATTTAGGAGCCGATCTAGTGCAAAAGGCACGACTACAAACATTGAGCAGTGAACTCGAGACATTAAGGATGAAACCAAACGAAAAAGCAAGTGATTTTGGAGGAAAGTTAAGTAGTATAAAAGCCAAGTATAAAAGCCTTGGTGGAGCTTTGGAAGATAAGATATTAGTAAGGAAACTACTTAACTCCGTTCCAAAGAAGTTTCTACCGATCGTAGCAACCATTGAACAATATCAAGATTTAGACAAAATGTCATTCGAAGAAGCCGTTGGAAGATTAATAGCATATGAAGAACGTCTTAAAGGTCAAGAAGAACCGGAGACAAAGAATGAAGAAAGGCTACTGATGACAAAAGAAGCTAGTAATTGGCAAGGAAAGTATCGTGGTAATCATAACTACGGTCGAGGACAAGGAAGAAAATTTAATAAAGGAGAAAGAAGTCGAGGAAGAGACATACATCAAGGAGAACGAGACAAGAAAGACATGAAATGTTATAGATGTAATAACTATGGACACCTTGGATATGAGTGCACCAAAGTGAAAGAAAAGGACAAGAAGGAAGAGTCTCTTCTCACTTACTACTCTGATGAAGATGCAAAGTTACTGTGAAGACAAGTCAAGCAAGTGGAAGACTCACCTTGAACAAGTTTAGTTTAAGGGGGAGTATTGGAAGTTAAACTAAACTTATTATAGTTTGGTCTAGAAATTGTAAATTAGTATAGTATGTGTGTATTATGTAAATAGTGAAAAGGTATGACTCTTGTGAAGAGACATAACCGTAGGAAAAGGTGGAAGTTAGGATTGAAAGGGTACCAACGAACCAACACAACCTTTCATAACACCTTTTAGATATGTATATATAGATGGAAGTCTGTAACAAACAAAGTGTGGTGGAATCAATACAATTATATTGTAGTACCAAATTCTCTCGTCATTTAAGTTTGAACAAGGTTAACATCAAAGATCCGGAGTTTGGGGCCAACACACTGATTCACGCTTCTGATTTTCTTCACTTGACTCACCAAGATCCTTGTTTCGTTCTTTAGCTCGAGCTAGGTACCTATTTTATAAGAGCATCCACAATGTAAAAAAACATTTAAAAGCCTTTTTACATGTCACCTTAATCCTTTTTATTAAAAGCTTTTAAAAAAGCTTTTCCTCCAATGTAAAAAAGCTTTCACAAAGCTTTTTTGAACCAAATTAGGGGAGTAATATGAAAATTATATAACTAAAAAGCTTTTGATGTAAAGCTTGAGAAATCTCAACCTATTCATCAATTAAGCTTTTACTTCGATGATTAAAAGTTTTTACCAAAGCTTTTTTGTATAAAAAAGTTTTAGAAAAAGTCTTGGTTGGAGATGCTCTTAAGACAACAAAAAATTAATATTTTAATCGTAATAATAAGCCAAGGCTAATTGAAAATATTACGTAGCAATTATACTTATAATTTCTTGAACGGGTCAATCAGGGTTTGAGACCTGTCATAAGATTGCGATTTTTGTTTACAGTTGAGATATATTTGGTGAAACCCCGATCGTGCTCTACATATGTTCAGCTCGTTTGTTCGTGGTCATATATAGATTGCCTAACACCACTCGTCCTTCCATTGACGATTGATGAACACAAGAGACTCGCCCCATTTTGGACTTAGTTGAGGTCTTAAACGTGAACTCATGAACATATTTTTGTTTCTAGCTTTTATTCATGTTGCCTAAGGCAAGAAAACAATAAATATATGGTGAGATTGGTATCAGCAACCTCTGTAAGAACGAAAAAATGGAGTCAAATAACTTATCGTAGGCTGTTTTATGAGGGATTTGTGTTAGGGAAGCAAGTTCAAGTAACGGAAGTCTGATTATTCACGCTCATGGTCAATGCAGTAATCTGTGCCCTTTAGGATTTTGAGATTCAGATTCTTGAAAAATGACTCAACTAATGGCCTTATTTGTCAAGCTTGAAAGCAGTAGAAGTAAAAGAATGAAGTGATTGTGTTCATATATATATATATATATAAAGTAAAAAGAGGATCAACAACATAAACTTTTTTTAGTTTTCCTTTTGTTACAATTATGAATGTATGCTCTTTGATGCATATATCTTTACCCATATGCCATTCTCAAAACTTAAAAGGATATCATATATGACGAAATATTAATTGGTGAAAATCTCCCTAGTAACATAATAAGAGCAACAAAAGAAAAAAAACAGCCGAGATATATTTGGTGAAACCCAAACCACCGATTAATTGTTAGAAGAAAGAGCTCACCAGGAAGCACCCTGCCCTCCGGAAGACAGTCAGAGAATGAGACTGTCACGGGAACACGAACGCGCCTCACCTTGAAATTGTGTTCCGGTCGAGGTTTGTTACTAGCTACATAATCATCAAAGTGGAGATAGCTTTATTCTTGAGTAAACACATGCAGCAAGCTATATGCATTATGATTAAAGGTTATTGACATAGGGAATAAAAAATGTAAGTAGCAAAAGAAACGCACATGATAGCATTCCTATGATTCACTTTTAGTGTTGTGTTTGCGATGATGATTCAAACACGAGTCGAACGAAAAATACTACTCGATTAATATTCGAACACGAGTCGAGCTCGAACGAAAAATACTACTCGATTAATTTCACGAGCCGAGCATAAAAAATTGATGTTCGACTCGGCTCGTTCGAAAGCTCATTTAGTTTCGAGTCAAACGAGCTATTCGAGTCGAACGAGTCGAGTTTATATAATAAATTTGTCAATTTGGAACTTTATATGTATGTAACTAATATATTTAAACCTAAGACATCAAGTATAAATGAGCTTACTCGAGCTTGATTTCGAGTTATGAAATGAGTTTAGCGTTCCCGAGCTCATAAACAAACAAAATTGCGCTTGGAATTTTGATTCATAAAGACACTTTCCAATCAAATAAACGAGCATCGAACTTGAGCTCGAACAACAACAAATAATTCGAACTCGAGCTCGAACACAATTTTTAAAACTTACTCGAACTCGAGTCGAGCTCGAACCGGATAATTAGCAAACGAGTCGAACTCGAACATCCTGATATTCGACTCGATTCGGTTCGTTAACAGCCCTAGTATGTACGGTAGGCCCCTAGAGCTCGTAACTCGTACCCACCCCTAATATATAAATAATAAAAAAATAAATAAAAGATATAAGAAAAATAAAAAAAATCAACCCTTCCTTCTCCAGCTTCCTGTACTTTACACGTGTAGTCCCTTCACTTTCACCATCAAACTCTTTTCTCCTTTCCTACTTTTTAATATATAAATCAATTAATCATGTTAAGAACTACTTAATTTGTATGATAAACACAATAATTTATATAGCATAATATACATTCAATAAATCAAAACCAACATAAACATAAATTCAAACCATAATTTAAGTAATATTCATCTAAATAAACACAATAAGAAACTTAGTTCATAATTTAAATTAAGTAAATCAAATCCGAATTAAAGTTAATAAGCATTATTAAAGATAAAAGGATCGAAAACCGAACCAAAAGATGAACTAGCTCTTCGTAGGGTTGAAAACCTCCAAACCCTAGCTTTCTAGCCTCTAAATTCGTAACCCTGGACGTTGCTTAAACCCTAAAATCGAATTTTGCTTATTGAGTTCGTATGGATTAATGGTTGAATGAGGTCTCTATTCATAGTTGTGTTGGTTGAATTCCAACCGCTGGCAGAAACATCCCAGCTGCTTGCTGGATTAACTTTTTGCCCACGAAACCCGAATCATAACCCGCGTCGCCTACCGCCTTCCAAATTAGGTTCCAACCGCCGGTTGGTTGTTCCAACCCCCGGCCGAGCTTTGGTTTCAGAATATTCAATACGCAATCCAGCTTCAACTTAAAAAATTTGTGAATCAAAAAGTGTTTTCGATGTTTTTTTATCCACACCCCTTTTACACACATACACACACACACACACACACACACACACACATATATATATATATATATATATATATATATATTAGAAGGATCGGCTGAGAACTGTCAAGCCCGTGAGAACCGTAAGAACTGTTGTTGGGCCTTTGATCCAATTA
This sequence comes from Pseudognaphalium luteoalbum, assembly GCA_963422505.1. Lineage (NCBI taxonomy): Eukaryota > Viridiplantae > Streptophyta > Magnoliopsida > Asterales > Asteraceae > Pseudognaphalium > Pseudognaphalium luteoalbum. Next base: position 8,638,012 of record OY730193.1, on the reverse strand, counting down.
ATTCAAAGGCAAACATGCCTTTTATTTACTGAATACCGCTTATTTCTTTTTCTCAATTCATATCACAACACCCATTTTCTAGGGCACAACTAACTATACATAATTACTATAACAATGAGACATCGTTCAATCACAATAACACAATGGTTAACTTTCATCGTCAGGTGAATGAAGCTCCACCACCGTTGTTATACCACCACGGGGATACCCATCGCTATCAAATTACCGCTCGCTGTTTGTTGATCTTTGCGAAAACTGAAATCGATGATACAATAACCATCAGTGACACACATATCCACCACCTGCAACGAAAGTTTCTTAAAACTACAAACCACCATTACACCACCAGTGATGATGGAATTTCGGTACGCGATGTTATATTGTAATTTAGGGCCGTAATGATTAAATTGAGATTTTTTTTGAAAGACTTTTAATTACTAAATTCATCGTGAAAATGTTGAGAGCAATGGGAGTTGATAAATTTAAAAAACGTGAAGCCTAAAAACTTTCTGAGACTTGTATTTTAAGTGTTATTTCCAGATTAAAAGCTTATTGATTTAGTGATTTTGTTTCTTTCACATTAAAAAGCTTCAATTTTGATTTATGTGTATTGGTTAATTCAATGTAACTACAGATTTGGACTATAGAGTGTCAATTTAAGAATTTTAATTTGATTTGTCGTCGGATGCATCTGATTTTTCCTTGGATGCATCTATAGAAATTAGATGCATCTACGTTTTCTTGCATTAAATTACATCTAATTATCAAAGTTAATTGTGTATTTTTAAAGATTGCATCCAATTATCTCTAAATAGATGTTTTTTTTACTTGCATCTGATTATTTACGGATGCATAAACACATTTGCATCTAATTTTAATCATGCATCTGCTTAAATATAAAGAAAAGTTCGTGTTTGACCTACAACGGTTTCAATATAATAAAATACTGGATTAAATGATGTAATTTGTCTGTTAAAATTGTTGAAAGTTATTTTGAGCTAAAAGACCTAGGCAATTTTTCCTTAAAGAAATGACAATCAGAAGAATAGCACATGGAGTTGTGTATAGAATATTCCAGTTCTCACAGTTCTCACCATTGTTTAGTTTTCACCTGATCTTCACCCTATATATATATATATATAATTTAGATTAGATCAAGGGCTGAGATCTGTTTTCACCATTTTTTATCTCATTGTTTTCATCAGAACCCATCCCTATATACATATACATACATATATTCACTTTTCATTAAAACTTAACAATGGAAAGTTGATAAAACCCAAAAATGTCCTTTCATTAATATGAAAAATATAGAAAATCATTAATAAATTATACTCCCTATGTCTCAAAATAATTATCTACTGAAGCATCACGCATCTTGTTGTATTTTACTCATTTACTGATGATAATATGAGTGGAAGCTGTGTTATGAGTTCCAAGCTTTACTTTGATGTTAATATTTGTTTTTTCCACTTACATATGTAGTTATCACAAGCTCTACTATACACTATGAATTAGAGTAGTATAAAAAAGCTATCTAATCAAGTTTGTAGATCACATTGTTAAATTGTGCTCAAAGAGTTCGTTAGATTCAAGAATATAGTTTAGTTTTAATTATTTTTTTGTATGCTTGTTTGATCTTATTTTACTGATGTTGCTGATGAAACATCTTGTTATTACCAAAGAAAAGTCAAATCAATTTAGTAGTAGTTATTATTACATAAGGAGAAATAGGGCACCAATTATGTTTTTGAAAATTATTTTTGAAAGTACCATCTTCAATCAACTGCTTTATGCAAACTCAATTAATGGGTTCACTTGTAATTTATTTTGACGCAGGTTCAAGTCCATACAACCATTTTCTTTATATATACGAGTATATTTTTTAGATTCTCATATTTATATATAATATCTATCTTTATATATTAAAAGAAAAATCTTGAGAGAATAATAGCCATTAGATCAAGATTAATAATTAAGATCTAACCCTTAATTTATTTAAGGACATCATTAATTTCATTTTTATATGACTAAAAGACTAATCTACTCTTCTATATTTACAATATACACCTTTCATTATTTACAATATAAATCAACTTTTTTTCTTTAATTGTAGATAATCCTCTATACATTTTATGAAAATTTATGTTTAATAACTTATTTATTATTTATTATTTCTTTCATAATTCAAACTCTTCCTACAATATTTTTTATTTCATTTTTTCTGAAAAAACGCTAATAAGCTATTTTTCGGTTCCAAAAAACTCATGACTTCATTCCATCGCCTAATGATTTAAATTCTTATACGAACCCCTTTTTTGAATTCTTCTATAAATTTCTAAGTTACGATTTTTGTATTATGAATGCCAACGAGTCAAGTTTCAGTGGGTTTTAGTGTATCTGTATCCATACCACCGCCTTTTTTTCAATTCTTATATCAATTTCTAATTTACAATGCTTGAAGTATGGATGCCAACGGGTCGGGTTCCGGTGGGCTTTAGTATATCTATACCCATACCACCGCCTTTTTTGAACTCCTATATCAATTTCTTATTTACAATGTTTGGATTATGGATGCCAACGGGTCGTGTTCTGATGGGTTTTAATGTGTCTGTACTCATAACCATTATATATTCGTACCCAATACCCTTTGGGTACCCAATTAGCATTACCATTGATTTTTCATATTTATTCGCGGGTTTCAGTTATCCCATGTATGTGACTTTGATCTAACAAAAAAAATTAGTTATTCATAAAACGACGCAAATTTAAAGAACGACAAAAAAAAATGAAATTAAAATACCATAAACTATAGTATATTCAAGATTTCTAATCTTAAAGCTAACAATTTTACTTTTTATATAACCAATTCAATATTTCGGTGCGTTCAACATAACGAACAATTTCATGTTTTCGTATCATACAAAATGAAAATGTAATAATCATGAAAATCCAAATATGATAGTGTATAGTATAATGTTCACCAATTGATATGTGCATTATCTTGTTATTTATAAAAAATATTGTATATAGATATATATATTATAGAAAACTTAAAACAATAATAACAATTATACGGTTATCAATACGCCTACTTAAGTATTTATTATGAACGTTTTCACAAATTTTTCAGGTCCTAAACTAATAATAATAATATATTAAAACAACACTTAAAGTATTAGTCTTAAAAACCATAATTAAGTTGGTTTGTTTATTAATGCATGGTTAAGCATATTTATGAGTTGCTAGCTTTATTAATTAAGTGAAAGAAAAATTCACTCAAGTTAATTTTTTGATTTTAGATCCCCAAAAGAATAAGTCCAAGTTCCAACCCTGGGTGGTATAAGAGATTGAGGTAGACAAAGACAGGGATGGTACCACACCACTGTGGGCAACCGCCCACACAAGCTTCGTTGTAACCTACTGTAATTTATTTTGAAGAAGACCATGGTTTTCATTTTTGCCCACAATCCCACGTCTTTATTAAATATATGTTTGACAAAGTAACAATAGTGTTGCTCCAGATTGATGGTTAACATCTATTCCTTACTTTGAGTGTATTTGAGTTCGAATCTCGACGCTTCCAATTTTTTTTCATTTACTTTTGACTTGGTTTCCTCTCTTTGAGTCTTCGCCTTTTTTCCTCATTCTTTTTCTCATTCTTTTTTCTTTCCATTTATGATTTTACCAACTTTTTAATTGAAATTACATTATAAAATAACTTTTTATTCTTCTTTTCATATAAAATTTTGTCACACATCGTCTAAAGCGGAAACAATGGAATGCAACCACGATTAGATCACAACATATCAATATATAGAATTTACTAGATGAAATTAAATCAATGCGTTGTGATATCGCCCGACAAAAATAGCGGGTTTTATGCCATAGACATACACATCAGCAATGAGCAAGTCTTGCAGTCGAACATACGCTTACATCCAACCCAAAAGTAACTAGGCATAACTTGTCTTCCAAATGAAGTAACATAAACTTGCAGTTCAATGTATCTTGAGATTATTACTTAATGCAACCTATGGTCCACCAAGTTCTCTTGATCTCTTACATAGATGTACTAGTGTTACCTATAAAGAAATGCTCGAAAAAGGTCAATGGTTAGTGAGCTTCACAGGTTTAATATGACACACATAAAAATCATTTTGCTGAAGTAGGTAGCACATATGATATGAAATATGCACATGAATAAGATTATCCGTTCTCGTTAAGACTTTCGATTTGAGCGTCACAACGCTGAAGGATCATATTCACTCATAAGAGTGGGATCGTCGTCCAATAGTACTATCAATATTTCACCAGAGTTAGAGGTTTGTTGTCTTGATCTCGAAGACATAAGACTCAACCGATCACAATCAGATATCGGTAAGCAATAAGTTCAAGGCATGTTGTCTTGGTCCCGCGGACACAAGAGTCGGCCGACCAAATCTGTCCAATAAGCAATAAGTCCGCAAACAATAATTCTGTCACATAAACATGGATGTCACATAATTCAATCATAATGTCCAAAAGAAAATCAGATAAGTTTCACAACATAAGATCAATTTAAAATCAATTTGAGCATTCTTTTCCCCCAAAGAAAAATAAGTATTGAAAATGGGGCCACGAAACTCACCTTAAATATCAAAGCAAGCACATGTATATATTCGTTGGTTACAATATAGACAAGGCTAAAAGCCCTTCCATTGTATCCCATTATGATGTACCATTTCTAAACCTCTAAATCCTCTCATAAGTCCTACTTCGTATGTTGATTAAATATATGACTTTCCGTATAAAGACTAAGATAATTAATACCTTTATTTAAAGGGATTAGTGCAGGGGAATGTACCCAACTTAGACGCAAAGTCTATTGTATGTATCCATCAAAAATTCGCTTTATTGTGTGTACCGAACCCGGAAAAATAAAATTTATGTGCACCTTTACCTGATTTGTAAGTCAATGCAGGTGAATCTTTGACCAAATGTCACGTTGGATGACCACGTGTATTGCCACATCATGGATACATACAATAGATTCAGTTCCTAAGTTGGGTACATACAATATACTATTGTCGTATAAAATCTTAGCTCGAATTACTTAGGACCTTTTGTCGATGATTTTTTTTTCTTGATGTTTTCATAGAAACCTACAGTAAGTATATATTTTTAGGAGAAAATAGTAAATAACATATGCAAAGTGGAGAGTTTATAGGTTTATAACTACTACGTATTAAGTTGTTTAGAAAATAGAGAATAAAAGAAGCACACTTAAACTGCCCCTATCAAAAACAATTTCTCTTGGAGATGCAAAAGGAACATGCTTAGTGAAAGACCCGAAATGGTAGCACATAGAACTGCACAATTCCTTTTCCCTTTATGGCTTTTGCTATCAGATATGTAAAATTGTGGTCATGAAGGATAAGGGAAGCTAAAGTCCAAGAGTCTAATATCTTGTGAACATTATGTCCGTTTACATACTGCCTCGGGATAAATCTTTTTGTAAAATATGTGTCCCAAATTTGCTCAATGTTCAAATTGCTTTTACGGCTCTACATGATTACATCGACTAATTATTATTTTCCCCGCTTTCATGTGCTCTTTTAATAAAACTTTGGTTTCTATTTCTGATACATAATCTATATATTACTAATAATGTAATATTCTTATAAATAAATGAAACGTTATGATCTTGAAGTGATTCTCTTGATAGTTAACTATAGTCTAGTAATGATACAGTGATACTATTTCACTTCCAAGAGACGTTAGTTAATCTTATTGCAATTATCGTAAGACATACATAAGAATTTTATTGTTGGTCTACTTTTACTAAATCATGTGTCAAGTTACGTTAGTGTACATGGTAGTACGTCGAAACAAAAAATACGATTACGACTAGCAACATGACTAATAAAGAAAGCTGAAAGTAGGCAAAAGATATTTTTCTTAGTGGGATTTTAGTTTGTATATTCTAACATGAGACAAGTCATGTATCAAAACAGGTCAAATGAAATTAAATAAAATAAAGATTGCAATGTTCTCCTTCCACTTCACTTTTTCTTAAGTTCTTTAAAAGGGTATTCCCGTTTATAACAGGTTCCTCGGGTTGGTCAAGTTTATGCTTGTGATGTACGCGGCCTAACCGTTACCGTAGCCGTTTCTGAACCTTCCCGTGGCATTTGGTCTATTGTATGTATCCAACTTAGAAATGAAATCTATTGTGTGTATCCATGACGTGTCAGTACACGTGGTCATCCAACGTGGCATTTGGTCAAGGATTCACCGGCATTGACTTACAAATCAGGTAAATGTGCACACAATTTTTATTTTTCCGAGTTCGGTACACACAATAGAGTGAATTTTTGTTGGATACATACAATAAACTTCATGCTTAAGTTGGGTACATTCCCCTGCATTAATCCCTTATTTAAAATATGTTTTCTGTCCAGAATTTTAGCATCACTTTACCGACCTTGAACCATGACCAAACGAATTTATTGAACCTCCATATATTGACCTCAGACCCTTCAAAATGTTTAAAACATAAATTATTTTTCTTAGATTTTATTCCACTTACCTACTATTTTTAGAAAATTCCCGAAATGCCAATAACCCGTAAAATACGTTTCTGGCCCCTCAAATCTTTTATTAAAATTACAATGCTTAGAGACCTCCAAAAATTCCGATCTTTTTAAATTAATCAGTTAAGATGTTTAAGTTATTCCACAAATATTTTCATAACCTGACTTGAAGTTTAACATCCATTTTCTTGATTCAAAATAGTACAAAAATATAACCCGAAAACTCAAATCGGACATCTTAACTTGCATAAATACTTTAACTGACCAAACCTTAATATTGCGACTTAAAATTAACACCAAAAGAAAATAGACTCTTAATAGTTAACTTTAGAATCAAGAACCAGATAAAAACATTAAAATATGACCAAGTCATGACCGTGCATATATTGGAACCAAATCTGTTCAGAATAAGCATTTTTTTTTAGGATTTCTTTTGCATAATATTAACACCAATCAGTCCATATGCTTACCCAAACTAATCTACCACTAATTCTAACCTACAGACCCTCGTATGGTCGCATCAAAATCGGATCTCAACAGATCGGACCGAAAGAATAAAGAATAAACATTATGAAGCGATAAACCTTACAAAATATCGAGTTAGGAAGAAAAATATACCAACTAAAAAGCTTGAGAACAAGATCATCTCCTAAAATCTGCGGATACAACGTTTATGAATCCCTTGTCCACGTTTGTTAGAGAAAGAATTTAGTACATATATGTGTTTTATAATGAAAACTTAGCCATGAACACGATAAATGAAGGATTTGATCGTTAGATTGAATAAGAAATTTAACCCTTGAGTTTTTGGGGTTTAGAATTCAACTTTGATCCTGGAGAATCGCCTCTAATCTTCTGGAATCAAATGTAGGGTTTGCAAATACGAAATAGGGTTTAAAAATTGAATTTATATGTCCCGCACAAGATCGAGTCGTGAAACCATGTAAATCGCGTCGCGAAGTTCGAATTTAACTTTCGACCCACGATCCAAATGATTCTTGTTATTTTATTATTATTTTTATTATTTTATCCATTTACTTTATTTTATTTTATACCCATCACTTTCGTTTTTAGATTAATTCCGTACATCCGTTATTCGAGTCGTTCGATACTATATGAAAATTATATTTCTCGCAACAATTGAGAATTCGGAATACTTGAATACTTTATTCGTCAAATTCCCGAACTTGAATACAAATAGGAAATGATTATAAATAACATATTTACGAATTGTATTTTGGTGAAGGACAGTGTTACCCCCCCCCCCCTCGCTTTAGGGAATTACGTCCCGAAATTGAATCGAAATTATTACTGAAAATGTTATTATGGACTAGACATAGGTTTTGAGTTTCTTATGATCCTATCGTTCCTAAGTGATTTCGAATTCTCGCCTAACTTGTATCATAACTATAGTGATCACGTTACGTTTCCGCTACTTGACTTTCCGTCCCGTAGTCTTTACCGGCCCTATGAAAAAATGTTGTTTTCAAACTCCACCTCAACTTTTATTCGGCTACACATTACTATGTTTCGTTTGTGTGACACCTTAAGAGACTCATCCCTTGATTATGTGTTGCGAACTTCGTTTGCTCCATTCGTCCCTTCGATTGTTAGGTTATCGAACCTATTTATTAAACATATAATACGAGTTTGTTCGGTTCGTTAGGAAAGTGAAAGAAATTGGTGTATGTAAATGGTGCGTTCTTCACCATCTAAAGTCTATTTCTTGATTCCAAGTCTCATGGATACCACAGGCGCAATTGTTGGACTGAGAGGCATAACCATATCGAGTCCTAAACGTCATCTTTGGTATAACTTCCTCGTGATTTCTCAATTGAATTGATAGTTTGTTCAAAGGTCGATCGTCTGTACACCTACACGAACCTTGAAGTTGATTAAACAAGTCGTCGTTTCTAGAGATAGGACATCGGTTCTACGTCACGCATGTTATGGGAATTTTAGCAACTAATGGTTGTCACTGAAATAGGTTTCCTTTCAACTAGATTTTTCGGAAACTCTCAAGGAAAATTCGTTGATAATCCGAATATCTTCGAGTTTACATTCATCAGTTCTTCGCTCACATTGAGAATTTATATTTGTTTCACATAAAAGTATAAGGATTAAAAGTTGTTTTGTTAATTAGGAATAGTAAGGGGTTCTTACCAAAATGTAGTATGGTGTTACAAGTGATGATGGTAATACGTAATATGTGCCTCTCGTACCCGTCGTGTGGTTAATACCCATGGTTTTGTACTAGATTTTGATGTATTGAAGTTTATTTGTGTTGTGTAGCAACCCATACTTGTTGCTCACACATATTAGACTTGTAGCTGAATTATAGGTGCGGAAGAATAGACAATTATTAAGGAATGGTCTTCACCAAATAAATGAAAAATATTTGTTCTTTATACAAGCGTATGGTTTTTTTGATTCTACAGAGTTTGTATGAGGTTCTCACATTGACAATTGCATTTAACGCGGAACAATCACAGTAAGATTCAACTTAACGTATTGAAATTTAGATTACACGAAAATGAGTCTTAACAATTTAATATTGTATAGTGTTCTCAATTTGTTTCTTTGTGAGGTTATAACAGTTTACATCTATAAGAAGTGAATAAGTGTGCACTTAGATTTTATCTTAAAATTTAAGGGGCTTGGATTTGGGTTAATCTCATAGTGTACGTTCACTCACAATGGAATCCCATTATTTAAGGATAGAGAAGAATCTTAGGGGTGGGTGTTGGCAGGTTAGTGCTGAACCACGCATTTCGTTGTGTCTACTGGTTCCTTCATGTCGTTTTCTATTATCTTTAGAAAGTTTTCAATCAAGTTTATTCCCGCTTTTGCTCGTGCAGGCGTGTATTGGAAATTTGTCATAGCAATTGGTAAATCAATTGAAAGAAATGTAACGTTCAACCCAGGCTTCGGTGATGTTTTGATATCAAGAAATAATTAGTGTTTGGTTCCTTTCAAGGCAGAATTGGTTCTTTGGTTTGGAGTAGTCTCCTATGTATCAATTTGATAATGCTAATAACATACTCGCACGATATAGTGTAACGGTGAATCGAATGAAAGAACATTAATCGGAGATATTATGTGTTTCATATATCATTTTGTAAGGTCCCCTAGGTCTGGATCGATAACGAGGTTATCAATGGTATTAAGGCGCGAGATTCCTCAATACGTGTTATATGATCTATAACGGATATATTGCATTTATAATGCGATTATATTAACTAATAAGCCTTGTTTTAATTATTATGAATATATAACGATTAAAACCGAGCCTTTAGTTCGTACTAAACTCTCTGGAACGAATTAGAATTTCGTAGGTGATGAATGTGTAAAGTGTTAGGTTTTTCTAACCTATAAACCAATATATAACGTCTCACTTCGCAAGTCCACGGGCTCTGCAGAATGACTCAGTTCGCAGCTCACTTCGGCCTTGCGAGCTGGCTCAGTTTGCTACCCAGAGTTACGAATCCAGTTCTCAACTCGCAGCACAAGTCTTTGGTCAATATCGGTCAACATTTTTCAGTACTTATATATTTAACTCTAAAATGCTTATCAACCAATAATATCTTTTCATTACAATATAATACCAATGTACAAACTTGATTACAAACAAATACCCTATTACAAGCTAGATCTGTTGTCACAAAACTTGTCCCAACACATTTAAAGCCAATGCCTTGTGTGAAATATTCTATTGATTCCCTATCGATCGATTTGTCTCGTGTATATCTTGATCTTCACTTTGTAATTGTGCTTACTTAGGTTTCTAGATTATTTGGTTGAACATTTTTGAGACAATAGTTAAGATCCACCGTCTTAATTCGTATGGATTAGTAGTGGATCATTCCCATGTCATTACACAATATGGTATAGGATACGTGAATTCCCAACAATTTCCTCATGATTTTCCATTGTCCATTTTGTCGGTGAGTTCATTATGTTTTCGGTTGTTATGAAAGCTCGTTGGTTTTGTGTTTTCTTTTGACTTAGGGGTAACCAAAAGTTATCCTTGTTTAAGTTATTGATATTACATGATGGAAGGAAGTGGTTTTATCATTGGAGTTGGGCGTTTGTTAATCTCGAATTCAACGTCTGTCTTGTTGTTTGAGCCCGTCGTAAAATAGTTACAACCAGGAATTTCTTCAGTTTTATACGAACATTATGAGTGAATTTTCTCTTGAGAGCTTATATGGTGATATGTCATGTAGAATTGAAATACATTACAAAGTTCGAAGCACTAGATTTTAAGTTGTAAAATGGTAAAAGCAATAGGGGTTATTATATTATGTTGTTGATTTATTTTAAATTTTGGATGGTAATAAAATTTATTTATTTATTTATTTATTTATTTATTTATTATTATTATTATTATTATTATTATTAATATTATTATTATTATAATTATTATTATTATTATTATTATTATTTTATTATTATTATTGTTGTTGTTGTCGTCGTCGTCGTCGTCGTTTATTTTACACAACCATGTGTTCCAAGATATAGAAAGTTTCAAAACAATATAAATTATTTTGGGTATCAAAGATTTTAGTAAGCGAATTTTGAGGCATCATTTAATAATTTAATTGATCGCGGATGGTTAAATATTTTAGTTGAGAGGGTAAATTTATAGGTAGATTTATCCTTCTTCTTCATTCAAACCCCTTTCAAAAAGTAGTATAAATGATAGAGGTTGTTTAAGTTTGAAAATTATTACCAAGTTTTTGATTACCAATACATCAACGAGTGGTGTTCATAATAGGACCCTTAGGAAAATGTTTGATCGACCCGAGTTGCAACCTTATATTGGCAGAGAATATGGTGTAGGTATGTTTTTGATTGACTAAAATTCTTACGAGAGTTGTAGTCAAAAAAATTTAAAAACCGAGATTATAATACATGTTAAGAATGATCTTATTCGATTACATTCTAATGTAGCATGAGGCATTGGAGCCTTAATCATATAGAGGTGAAGTTACTAAGCAATACGGAGAATTAAATGCATGTCCAAAAGTTATCAAGATATTGAACTAACTTGCAAAAGGGGTTAGAAAATTTCGTTACGAGGAGGTAAAAGTGGCCAAGTGAGTGAATGCATCACTGACTAAAAAGGCAAATACTATCGCATGATACGTGGTTGCAATTAGAAGTTTCTAAGGAAAGTTAAGATGTAATTATGCCTAAAAAATTAGAGGGATAGTGAGCCAATTATTTTGGTTCCGGTGAGTAATGATTTAATAGTATTTTCACGGTTATTCATTAGCAAGTTATTATCAACGTCTATTATTCTCACGATACGGATTCCATGTCTTAGAATGACGTTTACTTGCTACACGATTTACACTTTTATATTTATCAAGTTTCGCTCCCGTTACGTTTCACGTTTAGCATTTCGAGTAGAACGTCTTGGCTGCATGTTTACTACGATTTCGAGTACGTATGAGTTTAAAATAATAAGAGCAGTTTGGATAGTGTTGTCAGATGTACGCGCCAAACCAATGAGCAAGGATCATGATTTCAAAACAAATAGAGTCGAGATTTTATGTCGTCACGTAACTTTGAAGGCGACCCATTGGACACTCGAATATGGTCATATAAAACACATATATGTTGTGATACCTTTGCAATTACGTTGGCCGCCGTAATTGATATATATGTACTTATTACCAAATCCTATATCACAATGTTCAACCTTGTTCCTACATATTCAATTTAAAAATGCCACAAATTTTAAGGGAATGATACTATTATTGATATAGTACCGATAGATGACATTAATGACCTCGCGTGGTTAAGCCTACATAACCCTCTCGGGTGTGTGGCACGTGCGGAACCACCAACGAAGCATGCATTGCTCGAGAACCGAAATGAGAATGACTACACGTCGTCTATGTAGCAAATAAATATATATCCTAGCAGATAAGTACATCTCGTGGCAAAAAAGTACACATCGTTTCGAACAAGTACACACTTGCAAATAAGGACATATTGTTTCAAATAAGTACGCATCGTTTTGAATAACACATACCGTTTCAATTGAATACGCATCGTTTCAAATAAGCACATATCGTTTCAAATGAGCACGCATCATTTCAAATAAACACACATCGTTTAATGCACACGTAGTTCCTAGCATAACATCTATATGAAGGTTCCTAGGTTATAGTCTAGATCAATCAACCTAATTCTCTATAACCAATGGCTCTGATATCAATCTTTCACACCCGTCTAAAGCCGAAACAACGGAATTAAACCACAATTAGATCACAACACATCAATATATAGAATTTACTAAATGAAATTAATTCAATGCACTGTGACATCGCCCGACACAAATAGCGGTTTGTGCCATAGACATACACATCAGCAATGAGCAAGTCTTACAGTCGAACATACGCTTACATCCAACCCAAAAGTAACTAGGCATAACTTATCTTCCAAATGAAGTAACATAAGCAAGCAGTGCAATGTATCTTGAGTTTATTACTTAATGTAACCTATGGTCCACTAAGTTCTCTTTGCCTCTTCCATAGTTGTACTAGTTTTACCTGAAAAGAAATGCTCGAAAAAGGCAACACAATGATTGGTGAGCTTCACAGGTTTAATATGACACATATAAAAATCAGTTTGCTTTGTATGTAAGTAGGTAGGACATATGATATGAAATATGCACATAAATAAGATTATCCGTTCTCGTTTAGCATTTCGATTTGAGCTTCACAGCGCTGAGGATCATATTCACCCATAAGAGTGGGACCATCGTCCAATAGTACTATCAATATTTCACCTGAGTTCGAGGTTTGTTGTCTTGATCCCGAAGACACAAGACTCAACCGACCACAATCAGATATCAGTAAGCAATAAGTTCGAGGCATGTTGTCTTGGTCCCGCAGACTCAGTCAGCCGACCAAATCCGTCCAATAAACAATAAGTCCGCAAACAATAACTCCGTCACATAAACATGAATGTCACATAATCCAATCGTAATGTTCAAAAGAAAATCAGATAAGTTTCACAACATAAGTTTCTTAGCGTTTTTGTTTTGATAAAATTATCAGTTTCTTAATTTTAAATTTATTCGGCTTCGCCGAGTTTAACATTACCATTTTGGAGATAGTGAGATAAATCAAAAGTTTTCATATTTAAAATTTTGATTAATATGAAAAAAGAGTATGAAATTGTTTAATGTTCACATTGCATTCGAACTAAGATTACTTACATATTATTGTATGTCTTGACCTAGAAAAAACGTCAACTCAAGATCCGACACTAGTATACTATCATTCGCCTCCATCTATATGAACATTCCAGACACCGCCCCTGGACAAGGAGAACCCGGGGGTTTGTTCTTCTTTTGTAATTATATACCAGGAGTATATACTTTCAGTTGACCTATTAGATCCAACTGAAACGTGAACCGCATTTTTTTCCATCGCCTTCTTTCCCAACCCACATAACTCGTAAGCCGATATAGTATAGTTGTTTTTCTAAGGAGATACTTTTGAGCTTTGAGTTACCCAATCACTTAAATCAAGTTCAAGTAATAATGCTGAAATATCTTATTACTCCTTGTGGTGTTATATGCTCAAGTAATAAACAAGACGTTTCACTCGGATTATTCAACTCTTTTATGTTATCCAAATCTATACATTTCCTTCTTTTCTAATTACATATAACTACTCATAATATTTCATTTAACTTGAACGGCAAAAACCTTGTACCAGTTTACAAAATCCAAAAACCAACCCTCATCTTTTCCATTGGCATCTTTCCCAAACTTAAACCACTTAAGAGTTATGTTTACGGTTATTTTCCTAAAGGGATACTTTCAAGTTTATTCAATCACTTGATTTGAGTTCAAGTCTCAAGTGTACCACCTTAAACCATCATAGGATTTAATTAATCAGCGATCTCAAAACATACATTTTGGTCATTTCATCAATATTCATATATGACCTGCAGAATCAGACCATTTTCTTAACCAGATACACGCGTTGATTGCATTAATTAACAAAGAACCAAAACAAGAGACTTCTGATCATCTCTTTCTTCATATTTCTCTTCTTTTTACCTGTTTTGTGTTTGATACAATGTACACAGTTCTACAAAACACTATAATTCTAAATGAATACATCTACTACTTATGGTCTGGTCAATGTTCGGTTTTTTATTTTTATTTTAAGTTTATGAGTTGAAGCGGTACCTTCCATCGGCTTTGCTACATCCACTGGCGTCGCAACATTTGTTGCTTGACCTCCTGCCACCTCATCTTTACTAGCTTCGGTTTTTCCTTCATGTTTCACATCTATCGAAGGTGCCACCGTTAGCTTAGCTAATTCTTTTTCCTTTCGCCTCTTTTCTTTCTTCAATCGTTTTCGCTCCAAGTATGCTGGATCATCTTTATCTTTCTTTTTCCGCTTCTTTTCCTTATCTTTCTTTTTCTTCTCCTTCTTATCCTTCTTCTCTTTACTCCCTGAAACTGGTTTCTCTGTGGGTCCAGCCAATGTCACATCTTTAACTTCACTAACCACTCGAAGACTAATGAACTTATTATGATCCAAAGTATCCACATCATTAGACTGAACTTTGCTTGAATCTGCAGTACACTGAAGCTCCTTCAAAAGTGCATTAACATCACCATTATCATGACCATCAACTTCATCATGTTTAGCACTACCAATGCTGGCGGTTACACGTGACCCAAGATCATGGGACGAGTTAACATCATCGAGGTTTTGATTGCTAACATTTGCAGGCTCCGTGAAATTTCTCTGTAGTGGCGCATCCATAGACACTGAACTACTCGTTCCATGATCAGCACCGTTATGGGCACCTTGCGATCTCTCTAGAACAGCATTATCAGCTTCCTCGGCTCTACTAGATGTAGAAGATTGCTTCATTTTAATTTTCAGCACCGTTTTTCTCCGTTCTTGACTATTTGAAACTGCATCTGGTTCTTTAGGAGCTTCTGAAGATTCAAGAATGACCAAATCTGGTTTCATGTGTTCACGAGTGATATTGCCGTTTTCTACTATTGGAGCATCAGGTGCAATCAGGGTCAAAGTCAACTCCTCTGACTGGATTCCCCCATTATCAGTAGTGGAAACGATATATGGTTCTGCGTTTATTTCTGGAACCGGAACATCATATGGATGCATAAGAGTATCTGAAGAAGGTTCTGAAGGTTTAGACTGATTTACAATAGCAGCAAAGAAGTTTTTTAGTTCATTACAAATCTCCACGTGGCCTTTGATCAATGTTCCATCTCTTGGAACTCCACACAGAGTTGGAGGCCTGAAAAAACGCAAGTTATAATGGTTGGATCAGTAACAAATCCAAATTGGTAAACCTATGGTCTGGGTTAAAAATGGTCTGTCCGGCTGCGTTGACCCCAGACACTTATCGTCCAATTATTAAGCCTTTCTTTAATTAGTGTGTAAAATATGTTTACTAAGTTGATGTTTACAAAATATGTTTTCAAAGGTAAAACTGTCAGCTCTAAAAAATAGTTGATGAAATCATAATCTTGTAGATAAGGATGCGGTATTATTACCTTCCAGCCAGGACTTGTAAAATGCAGAATAAATAATGCCGAAGTGTAACATTGTTGAATGCTGCTGGGCTCTCAAGAAGACGTAGTAATGCCACGAGAGTTTCACGGACCACACCATGGTCATCATCAGATTCACCATTTATTTGACATAAGCGCATTGCATGCACTCCCAACTTCACTTGACCTGTTAGAAAAACCATTAAAATGCCATCTTATAATCCCCAACAACTAAATTATTCATTCCAAACCTCTTAATGACGGCTCCTCCTGCAAATAGTTAAAAAACAAAATCAATGCTGCATCAATTCCTTTGCAGTGATACTCGAGGTCAAGAAGTGCCCGGAATGCTTCAATTCGAACTTGCCATTGTGAAGTAGAAGAGCAAAAGGGTTTAATCAAATCAATTATACGATCCTGAAACATAAAAGAGACTACAGTTAAACAAACAGAAGCTATCTATCCTAAACTTAATGGATTTTAGAAAAAACATGTGTCAATTCCTGAGCGTGCCATGCTTCCATTTACACTGCCTTTTCCCTTGTATAGAATTTAACTAAAAATGGGAAATGGAGAAGCCGGGTAGGTTGGGTAACAATTCAAAACAGGGTCAGTAGTTTGACGACCCAAAACACTCCTTATCTAAGTTGATTATATTTCAAATAATTCGATTGTGTGTCAGCTATCATAGGAGAAAGTTACAACATTTCAATAAAATCAAAATTTTTGAATTTAAGATTTAGCAGGTTCAATGCATTGAAAATAAACTCTGGGCATCCATCTGTTTTTTATACTTATTTCCCAATTAACTCATTGCATATAATAACCTGTATAGTCATTCCTAAGTAAGTAGGTCAATATTGCCAGCACTAGAGTAATAATCAGCACAAGCAAAGAATATATTACTAGAGGGGTGAATTCCGAAAGCTTTAAGGCAATCTGAGTCAGCGTTCGGATACAGCTAACGGTCAAGATTCCATTGTAGCTTGGCATCAGCCTGTTTGAGTTCATAACAAAAAAATGGGTTAAACAAGAACTTTACTGGTGAAGTTACAGCAAAGATAACTTAAGTAAGAGTAATAATGCACCTGTCAAATTGCAATAGCCGGTCAATGCGCTTCACGAGAGATGATAAGAAAGAAACACTCTGCCAGTAGTTTGGCACAGGAATTCATGAACAATGATGGATATTCTGATAGAACTTACATATGAATTCAAGAGATGCTAACAAACCTGTGGTCCAAATTCAAGTTCACCAACTGATTGGACTAATGCAGCAAGCCAGTATACATCAGAGTAGGGATTCCCGTTGTTTTCATTGTACTGTACAATCAAACCATAGTCATGTATCTAAATACATATAGTGAAACGGATTTATATGTGGAAAAAGTATAACAAACATCCACCTTTAAAAGTTGTAAAATAAATTCAACAGCTTCCCTAGGGCTCTTCATATCAGCCGTTCTAACCAACGCAACAGCATGTGGAATAGCCTGCAAAGAACATCACCACAATACACAAAAGTTCACCATCCACGTCTATCTTTTGTAGCCTGTAAAAACACTCTGAGATCTTTAAAAAGGAAGATAAACATGCTGCAATAAAGGTGATACTAACAACTAACACCATAATCAACCAGTAATCCTGTTAAATTCAAATGCTTGTTTCTAATAATACCGTATAAGTAAAATAAAAATAAACGATAAATGTAATAGAGTAAGAATATAAATATAAGTATGTAAGCCATCATATGTTTATCACATTAAGGAAGAGGATAGCAACTCCAACCAATCCAACAAATATACACACAATATTCTACTGCAAAAATTTGTTAACACAGCCCCACTGGACAATGTTGACATTGCAAATCCTACCTCATCACATTACCTCGAGTACAAAATACTCTGCAAAATCTTGAAAATCATTTGGCCTGAGAATGGAAAGTAGATAAACTGAGTGTACTACATAAAGGTGGTATCTACTAAAAGAGAGAAGACGGATACAATGCTTACTTCGGAAGTCCAATCTTGTCATCGTATCTTCTACTTTTATAGAACTTAATCAGATGTAACAAACCAGCCCAATCAGTTTCCTACATGAACAAACAAAATAAATGATGCAACAATAAGCGATATCAAATAAGGATTAAACACTACTCTAGAACTCTAATAAATACTTAATTTACATGTGTTTACAAAAATGTCACGTGTTGACAAAAATGGTAGAAGGGTAATTTAACCTCCAATGCAGTGCTAGCCAAAGCAAAAGCCGCTTCAATCCGAACCCGCCAGAACGCCTTGACAAGGTAGAAATAGTGTCAATTCCATTTTTTAAAACAGATAGAAGACATAGCTAAACAGGCCATTTATACATAGTAGCAAGAGGGAGTACCTGAGAGTCACAAAGGAGACTGTTTAAAGCATTGACAACTGAGAGAAGTCGAGGAAACAACTCTAGCGCAGTGATTGCTTGTGCTTGAGCAACAACATCCTTATCCTTCTCCAGTTGATTTATCTGATTGTATGTTTACATTTTCTCAAACAGTTAGCTAAAGACAGAAAAAACAATGGAATGACATATCAGGCTGTATAAAACTTCTCATCTTTAGATTTTTCCATCACCAAAAAATCATTTTCTATTCGGTTGTCCCAAAATAAAGACTTCTTTCATACTTCAAGTACACAACATTAATGATGTATTTAGAAACTCAGACCACATAAGCAAATATCTAACGGTCTGAACTAACTACAGGTGGAAGAAAGAGAGGATCAAGCAGGTTGGCAACAAGTTATTTCTGGTAGGTTGAAATGCACCAAAACTGCAAGGGTTAGGTTGGGTTGGGTTGAGCAGAATAGTTTGTGTCCAATACGATTACAGCACTTATACTATTTGAATAAAAATCTTACTTTTTGACTAAAATGAGTTATTGCATTAAATTACATCTTAGGCAACCTTTGCCACTTCTGCTTTTAGCTAAAAGCATTATAGCTGGCATGGTGTATCGAAGAGAGATCAAACATGACCTTAACCAACCAATTCTAACAAATTGAGCAAAATTGCAAACCTATAAAAGGTACTGTAGTATTAAATATGACAGGTGACCAGATACGAGAGAACTTACCCACATCTGTACAGGTTGGTTGAAATGAATCTCAGCAAGATACTCCATTTCAGGGTCTGCCCTGAGCCATTGCAGGGGGGAATCAATGCTGCTGATAGATAATCTCACATAATTAAGCACAAAACAGGTGGACGCGCCTTAGTTCAACCCACAGAAACACATATTACTTACTTGGAACGTGTATCTACGGATGTAATGGTATCTACATTATCATCAGAACCATCATGCTTTGGACCTCTCTTTGGCTTTTGAAAACGTTTAGAAGCAAGTTTAGAATGGCATTGTATTTCTAGCAGCTGCCATGTCTCTCCCGCCATTGGTAAGACAGGATGGTCATACATTCCATCAAGTTCATGAACCCTTATACTCATCATTCCAGGCCATCCAACATCTGCTTCTCGCTTTACAAAATCAGGTTTACTATTCGAAACTGTGGGATTTATATCTGGTGTGGCTGTACATCCACGGAGGGCCGCTAATTCAACTAGGTTTTTGCGTTTGTTATATGTAAACCCCATCCTTAAAAACACCAAATGTGAAAATAAAAGAACAAATGTAATTAGCATAAAAGTATTATATTCTGTAGAGCACAAACAAAATATTCATTGAGTTTCGTACACGTACTTTAGAACAGGACACCCGCTAGAACCCACCCAACGAGGAAAAAATTCTCTAAGAAATGGGCGCTCAAGATTCCCTACTTCATTAGCCAGGTGACGAAACTGCATTTCAAAATTTCAGCTGGAGTAAGTGAACCTTCAACGATCAGACATCAGAGGTGAAAAGATGGACATATCAGTGGATTGGGTAACAAGTTCATATTGAAATGGGCCGATTTTTCAGTAAGGATCGAAATGGACCTGGGCGAGTGGGATTGACCAGCAATCACTTTTTGGTCCATATGAATACATTCATAAATAACGGATGTCGTGTGGGATCAACCAGTGATAGCCTTTTGGTCCATTTTGAATATTATCATAAATAACGGATGCAGCTATTATCACAACCAAAAAACTTTATTCTAACAACAATCTTAGTCTTTTCTATAATCATTTGAGAGATTGTAGGCACTAAAATACATGTCAAGTGACTTTCAACGCAATGTGACACACTTGACAGGTTCCTGTTTTATCTAGATTTTCTAATTTGGCCCATTTCACCTGTTTAGATATAAAAAACAACCCAATTTAACCCATTCACAAATACAAGGGTAGAAAGTATCACATCTAATAAAAATCTACACCGGAGTAAGAGCTACACGCTAAAGAATTATAACATACTGCAAACCCTAAACACCATGTACAAATGAAAAGCTAAGGCGTATGTAAATTGATATAGATATATAGTGCTGAGTGCTGACAACGTAGTTAAGAAACAGATAGAAATCTATAGATGTGTATGCGTGTGTCACGCAACAGGATACATGAAGATAAAGTATTGATTGACAATAAAAAATAGTTTTTCCACCATGTTGTAACATGTTTCAAGTCTAAGCAATTATTTCATCAAATTAGACAGCGAAGGTAAAGAAGAGAAAGATATAGCTTTTAGTTAGTCACCTCTTTTGTGCTGAGAGTTCTCAAAGGGCGAATTGTATCTTTAGGAGGAGCGACTAGATTCTTTAAAACCTGAGAGTGGAATGAATAGCAACCATGAGAAAGGTAGATTAGTCAACCGACAAAAACACTAGAAACCGAAAGATGGTATGACAAGCACATCATAAATAATATATAGGGAACACTAATAAAAGAAACAAAATAATATCTTCAGAGTAATAAATGCTACAAAATGAAGGTAACAATCTTTACTTTACAGAATGACTCGGGACCCATTTGCTTTTCCAACATCTGGAGAACTGCAACCTACAAGAAGGAAGCAGTAAACAAAGGTAATAAAACAAATTTTCAAAAGAGAAAAGCATAGAGGTATCACATGCAATAAATACTTGCCTTTAAGGCTCAAGTGTTGGATGTATGATTTTACTACATTAGTAGAACACTTTTGAATGGAGTTAATTTTCTGAAAGGATAACTTTGATTTATTTGTGAATCATACAAGTGAAAAGATGTATACATAGTAACCATAAGATTACTCCATTGGCGGAATAAAATAAGAAAAATCCATAAAAATCGTCTTACAGATTTCCAAGACCGAATTTTTCCATAAAAGCCAATGCACTGTGTTCCATACAAAGCCCTGGAAGCATCTGATGAGCTCAACGCAGTTGCAGCACTATCATCTGCTTTGCAGACAGCACAATTTGCCTGCAATCAAGAGACAAAGTAAAGATTATATTAACACAATAAATACCCATTCGATACCAATATTGAGAAGAAACTTTAGTCAAAGATTGCTGAACTAAAAATATGAAGTAATTAAATTAGATAAACATCACAATATCACAAGGAAAACTCATACCTTGTAACGCCTATATCGTGCTTCATTGTTTCCAAGAGATTGCTTAATAAAAGAGTCTGTCAAGAACCCAGCAAGTCCATCTAACAGCCACTCTGAAAACAGAACTAAATGAGTATCGCATTTCTTAATTTGAGACTACACGTCCACAATCGATTAAAAAGTGTGTTACCATCATTTGGTGCCTCTGCAGTGATATACACTCCAAACCATTGCCTTGCAAGACCATACGCAAGTTTTATTCTTGTATCTATTGTCTGCTCCATTATGATAATGAAAAACATGAATATAAATAATCATTAAACTAGATTATTAGTTCCACCATTATAAACATACCTGATCAATAATTTTCTCGTCGAAGAGAATTTGCGAACTAAAGATACTCATTGATGCACCCAAGCTCAAAGAAGATATCGCCATTTCTGGATCAATAAAAACTTGCGTGTATGACCCAAATGGAAATTTGGTGGAAAGATAATGTTCAAAATGGCTGTTACATAAGTAAATTTAGAATCACAAACCAGAAGCAAAAAAACACAAAATGAAATTCACAGTATTGCAAATCTAAAAACACACCAACCTGTATGCACTATGGAGAAATCCCACTGTGTTCCGAAGCTTCGATAAGTTAGGTGGCAAACAAATGTGTGTTATAAGACTATTATGACGATCAGGAAAGATTTCGAACGGAGCAATAACCAGAGATATCCACTGAGCTGCAACAGGTACGCTTATTTTGTAGACATACGTTTTACGTGGAGGGTCATCATTGGTCAAAACCTGCACGACGAAACAAACACACGAATTATGTGCGTTGAATAAGGTTTGTTAACATGACGTTACCTAATTTATAGTATGCATTAAATATTTTGTGACATGCACCCAATACTTACCAGACACCCATGTTCTGTCTCATTGACTTTGTACATGATGAACCAATATCAGATACCATATATTTTACAGAAAGGGTGATGATGAATGATGTTATATTAAGTTGATCAAAAGATGACTATATTTTGTCTTTTTGTTTGTGCCATTCCGGTATTGATTGTGATGATTAGTCTTTATATATACAACTCAGACTTGTTATAGTAAATCATAGTACCAAGAACTTTGATGTTAATTTGATATAATATTAAATACTTCAAGGTTTTTGCTTTTTTTGTTTGTTTTTTTACATGCTAAACTTAATATGTATATGCCACAATGAAACTTTGGTTTCTTTAGAAATGTGAAACACAAAAACCTGACATACAGACGCATTCTGAAGATGAACTAAAAAGCTTAAATTACACATTGTAAACATGAAGTAAGATCCACAACTATTAAAAAGGGAACTCGCACTCACTATGTATTTTTATATATGTATATGTGTGCGTATTTAATATTTAAAGGGATAGATAAATAGAGAAGTAATGAGTTCTATCAAGCATGTATGCTTTATAACTATGTAACAATAAAATCCAAAAACACGTGAGAAAATTAATATTGGTCAAATGTGGTCCATTTTATTACAACAGGCACATGACAAAATCATAACACTTCTTTCTTTACAAGAGTCTATAGAGAATTAGAAATGTTTTTCCATTGAAACAACACAAAGTACACTACATAAGCATTGTACACAAAAGAACCATGGTGTCAATGTGTCATTGTATGGTAGCCCTTGAAATGAACCCCATTAAGCTATTAACTCTCACCTGATACAACAAGGTTCCGGTGCTAGCAGCAACAAGCTTGTTGTCCACCGTGAACTCCAAGTCGAAACTGAGAAGAAAATGTGCATCATAAGGATTTAGACATTTAGTAAACCAATATGTGAACAGATTGAGTAAATTTTAACAATAGTTTCTTACCAGCAACGCTGTGAACTATCATCCATACAAGGGAACCAACAGCGAGCACGCCTTATTTGGTTATCCGTGTGCATAACATCTTTTTCAATATGTATGCCTGTTTCTATCTTCTCCACCCAATAGTCTATACGGATGAGTTTTACATTCTGCAGCCAACATAACCTACATGAGAAAAAATTAAAAATGGGAAAACAGCAACAGAATCTAAGATGGTAAGAGATGTCTACTACTTGACATAGTGAAGCTAACATTCTTCATAGGCCCTAGCAAACAATTAAACATTGAAAATGGATATGTCATTGTTATTGTAAAAATACCAAGCTATTATTTTCTCAAGTAGCAGATACTGAAATTTCAAGAAACGAAAAAATGATTAATCTGCTTCTTTGCACACGTACGCAACAGTCAGATTCTTAAGCCATTCAGCACATACCAAAAGCCCGGCATTTGGAAACCAGAACTATAAGGTTCATTTGGTTACACTATATGGTAAATCTTTGTTTATCATCAAGAGGTGGTAATCAGTGTTAAGATAAAGATACTGATTACATATTTACATAGCAACCACATAAGCAAAAACAAATACCCAAAGTACTTCCTAAGGACACAGAACTCAAGAATCATTTGAACACTTTGGTCACAATCCAGTCCACATATCATTATGACTTTGAGTAACTACAGTAACCTGCTTGGGTTCATTTGATGTTTGCGTCCCATTCTCTAGCACCGTCTGTTCAGGCTGCACCATCTGTTCTGGTTGCTCTGGTGGTGCAGGCTGTGCTAACGGTTCTAGCTGTTCTGGTGGTTCTGGATGCTCTGGCACAGGTTTGACAGCCTCATTAGAGCACATTATTAACAAATTAGGCACCAATTCTCTTTCAAGACACGAAACATAAACTGAACCCGCAGCATCAGCAGCAGAATTAGCAGACGAAACAGAACACCATCTGTCATCACTATCCATTTGCTGGTAGTGAGGGAATATTTCAAACCTTGCTGGCTCTCCATCCACCACTACACTCTCAATCATCAAATTATCAGCATGTAATCCAACAATACCATTCTCCGGTACAACTACTTCAAGCTCAGTGTACCTAACCAAACACAAACATATAAACTTACAATCTATATACTGAAATTCAACATTACAACAACTCTAAACAAACTCACTGAAAACTAGTACTTTGCAGCTTGTACCGTAAGAATCCTAACCCTAACTAATAGGTATATATTTCGCATACTATAACAGTTCTTAAGTAGTGCATATACTCTGATAACTTAAATTGCAATACAAAGCAAAATTGTGTTAAGCGTGAAGTCGTACAACAGTAATTTATCATATACAGATACGTATTAAACAGATACTAACCCGTAAATTCGACGTTTATGGAGATCGATTGAAAGGCATAACTTCTGATGTTTCACCACAGCTTCCGAATTATCAGTTTTATGTTCATCATTTTTTTGTTTTCTAGGTTTCGCCATTTTTTTGGTTACATATACTCTTATACTGTGTGTGTATATATACACCTAAAAACACACAGTCAAAGCGCTTCAAATTTGGGGGAAAAAAGAGGGAGAAAGGGGAAGATTTATAGAGAGGGGGATTTTGGGAAGGGGATGTCTCTCAGTATCAGATCAGCTTTCGAGTTTGAGCCCTAGTTTTAAAGATTAAATCGTGCCCGTTCATCTAATGGTACGTATGATCGGACGGTGAAGAAAGGGTTTTTGACGTGGAAATGGATCTGGGTTGATGGATAGATGATGAGCACGAGCACACTCTATCACATATCACCCGAGCAATGTTGCACTTGATTAATTACGTTATTTTAATTTCTCTTTTTTTTATTCATTTATTCCATTTTCTCATTTTTTTCAAAAACAATAAATTTTAGAAGTATTAGGTGTAGTATTTTTTATGAATAATAATAATATTGTATTTAGGAATGTTTAAAATCGTATATGAGTATATCTAAACGTTAATGGATTAACTAGTTGGTTCAAATTTCATAATAATAATAAAAACAATAATAATAATAATAATGATGAGTACTTAATTAATTACTAGAGCACAATGTTAAGTTTAGTGGTAAATCTAGACTTCAATTTCACGTGAATTCAATGGGAAGTTAACTTTTTAGGAATGACATGACATAGTAAATGGTCACCTTCGGGTTGAATCGGGTGATTAATACAAAACATAAAATATAAATTTAAAAATAGTCTTAATTTGGGAAGCTTCAAAGTTTATGTAGATCTCACAGATGAACTCATATTAAATTTTTCCCTTCTTTGCTAGAAACGTTAACATCACAACCGAAAAAAACAAAAAATGTCACTATTAACAACTCGAACCTTTTTTCTATTAAAGGAGCTATCTTTCCTCTCATTAACCAACTTAAATACAGAGTACTATATAGCAAACAAATATAGCGTGATAATCAACCCTTTACTGTATGTATTACCAAACTCAAACAATTAATCCAAGAGAGCTACGATCGATATATAATAAAATAATTGATTCTACATGAACATTACAAATATAAAAGTCTAATTTACAATAATACTCTAGTCTCTAGACCACATTTTATATGCCCATTGTATTATAGGCTAAATTGCTGGATTTGTGTTCACTTTGTTAAGTTAAATGAGTTGCCACTTGCCTGTACATTTGGAAATGAACCCGGAGATTAACCGGCCCATGTACATTTGGATCAATCCACTATGGGCTATAAAACAAGTACTAATGGACTTTGGAATACAACTGTGCTATTTGATCAATGCCATACACTCATACAGATTATGGTCAATCAAGTCACCAGTTATATCGTTATGAGATGAGATTAGATGATATGAGATATAAAAGACATATGAGTTATTCGATCCATCAAAATTACAATAATTCGAAACGCACATATACAGCTCATATATGTTAACAAGTCAATTGAAGTTACGTTATCCGTTCTCTCTTAGTTCTAAGTTCTAAGCTCTAACTTCTAACGGACCTACAAGATAAATACGACGTTTTACTTCATAACAATAATAATAGGATCAAATGATTAAGAAGTTGCTCAAGTAATTGCAACTCGTTAGATATGCTTACTACAAAATGCTAATCAACATTTCGTAGAATAACTCTTAATCAGAAATAATACCAAATCATTCATTGTGTTGTGGAGTAATTTTTATGTGGTCAAATAGTCAATAAGGTGGGTCACATGGGTTACCCGCCCACTTATGACTTGTGGGTGGTTGATGGTGCAAATATACGGGAAAACAGGTTCACTTTAGGCCGACAAAGAGGTTAAGGTGGTCTCTAAAGTTTTACATGTTTCCATACACGTTGGAGTAGCCCGGGGTTTATGGTACCAACTCCTGTTTTTGCAACTTATAAGGACTACTATTTTTAACCATAAATAACAATAACAATTAACGACCCATTTAACATTTATGAATTACAGATCGACTATATGTGGCCCATTTAAAAATTGTTTCTATTATAAAAGAGCTAACTAAGTCACACACAATTTTACATTACCCTTTTGAATGATGAGTAAAACTTGAGCTCGAAATCAATTGATTGAACGTACACTAGCTTTACATATTGTTAGACCAAAGGTTGGATATATAAACACTACACATTGATTCTTCGTTGCCAAAAAAGTTCATGAAAGTGACGTCGTGAACGTGTATCATTATGCATTCAATTCTGGGTCCTTTCGGAAGTGTTTTGAACAAAATTAAACCCTAACGAATCGGATCGCACAATTTCGGTATAAGTTGGTTTTGCTTAACATCTATTCTATTTATGTAACTATCCTACTTCTTACCCTATTAACCATCATGTAAATGACAAACCATAAGTTACGAATGTTCATTACAATTCCGTTCAAAATAGTAAAGATTATATATTTTTATATACTAGATTCGAAATTCGAAGTTAAGAAAAAAGAAGTCAAGGTTTGACAAAATAAGATTGCTTAAAAGCAAAGCGAAGACTCATTGGAAGAATGGTCGGCACACACATTTGTAATATAATTAATTTAGTATGGTTGATATACATAAAAACACACATAAAAAAATAGAAAATAATATTTTTTTTTGATAATCCCTTTTCGAACTTATAGTTAACACTCATTCAATTCATGCACATTCTATGCTATATACACATCTTCTCTCTTTATAAAAGAAAGAGTAGTCTCATAATCTCACGTTTTGCACTCCCTCAACTTTCACATCCCATACTACTTTCCCTCATGCTTTCTCATCAAATCTTCTCCTTTTGCCACCCGCTATGATAGTCGAGGTTCCACGCTTACCGGCAACAGTCCTTATTGTGATCTCCCTACTCTTATGGTTTACCACCATTTATAACCAACCACAAAAGGCGATAATCGATAAAGTTCATATCCAACAAAAACAAGACTACCTTTTGCATCATTTGGCTCGTCGAACATTACATGATTATAAAACATTACCACCGCCCGTAAAATTCAACTTTTCATTATTTGTTTCTAGGAGACATCATCACCGCAAATTTGGTCATGGTCCTTTTGTAGCATGGTCTGAGATTGACCCACGATATGGCGTCGAGATGCACCTTGTCCCAACTGGTCCAAACCCGTTGCATCACTGAGGTTTCAACGAAGAATTTCAGTTTTTCTAGTTTTTAATGCTGTCATTGCTTGATGATAAAAGTTCAAGAAAAATTAATACGAAATTGTGATTTTATTGATTGCTTGATCTTTTGGGTTTGTTTAGATCATTTGAATATTTTGTCAACGGGTTGTAGACCCAGCCCAAAAGTTGAGCCCATAAAGCCCAAACCCAACCCAAATAAAAATTGGTAAGGTCTAGTTTTATATCATCAATCATCAATCTTTTATATAAGCGATGAAATCATGTTTACTTGCTTATATCTAGATAAATCTGGCTTATGTTCTGTCAACTTATATATTTCATTATTTCATTACAAATAATTACAAGTCATGTTTTGTCGATATATCGTTGTGTTCATTTTATACTTGATGCGTATGAAGTTATATTTCATGTACTTTTCATTTAGGTTCACCAATATATCACATTAATAATTGGCAAGTTCTGTATCCTAGCATCCGTTTGGGGCAGTTTCAGTAATTTAAATTAATAACTTTGAATTTTTATTTTTTTTAACAAAAGGTCGGAGCTTGAAATTTTATTGATAATCGTAATCACTCCTCAAAATTGAGTTAATTTCAAACAGAATACGAATTCACGGATTACAATAATAGTACCAACTCGAAATTGGCAATAAAGAAATAACATACAAAATGTATAAAATTAACTTAAATAGCTGTTGAGAAGTTGAAATAAAATATAAAGAAATCTGAGAAGAAGAGGCGCAAGAGTGATTTTCATTATTAATTTAAGTATATTAATTGAGCTGTGTAATTTGTCAAACAATATTTATGAAGTGTACATGGGGGACCAATTTGTTACATTTTATCGATAGATGATGTAAGTATGTTCAAATTAACAATGCGATTTATCTAGATGGACCAGCTATATATATGGTTCCTTTTAATCCAAGTATGCATCCGATTTGAAAGATCACCAGAAAACTTCTATATTCTAATCTCATTTAGGTTTTGGCTAATTTTTATAATCCTTCTAACCTATGTTCAAACCATTCGTTTTATCAGGATAGACAAGATACACGAGTTTAGAAAATTCGCACAATAAGGCATATCAAACCAAATGTTATTACTGAAAGTATTATACCATTATTTGCCTTTAATATATAGATATGTAGGATTTGGTTAATTTTCAATAAGTTGCGTAACATCACACAAATTACGTAAATGGCCAAACTGAAGCAATAGGATTGTTCCAAGGATTATAATCAGCCACATGTTTAAAACAACCTTTCATTACAAAACCAATAAACCAGAAATTCATCAAAATTAAATTCGTCATTTGAAAGTAACGGATCATGGTTCACCCGACCCGAACCGAGTATTAGCATAATATTGAAATTACCAGAATCGTTGATAGGTTTTACGGAGTAGTTCGTAGTATCATGGTTTGTATTAGATGTAATGTAATGTAATTTTTAAGGATTTGCCATTTTGCATTGTGTTTTATTCAGAGGTGCACAAAAACCGGGTTGGGCCCAACCCGACCCAAACCCGAACCCAACCCGGTTTTTAGTCAAAAAAAAGTCAAAACTGGTTTTCCCCAACCTGAACCGGGTTTTTTCGGGTTTTTGACCGGGTTTTGACCGGTTTTCAGGTTTTTGATCGGTTTTTCAACCCAACCCGGTTTCAACCCGGTTTCAGAATTTAAATACCCAACCCGGGTACCAACCCGCCGGGTTGTCCAAAAACCCGAACCGGGTATTAAAAAACCGGTTCCAAATCGGTTCCGGTTTCGATTTTTAAATCGGGTTCGATTCCGGGTTCGCTTTTTTTGTTCACCCCTAGTTTTATTGTTAGTTGCCTTGAAATCTAAGGTCCAGGAAATTCATATTTTGGCCCAAACTATAGACCATTCGATCTAGGAAATATTAGAAGGTTTCACCGGTCCAAAAAGCCCAATAATTATAGTATAACTGTTATACTTTAAGAGTTTATTAAGATTTAAGTGAATCATTACAGACTTTTACACTCTGTTCTCAAGTTGTAAAATAGAAAGAAAGGAAAAAAATGAAGCTAAGAGAAAGGAAGTGAAGTGAAGTGAAAAGAAAAGAAAACAAGTTATAAAAGTGTGTTCTTGAGTTAAAAGGAAAAGAAAAGCTTTGCACATCATGTATACTCATACAAAAAATATACATGATGTATACTTACAACAAACACACATGTGATTAAAAAGATATGCACATCATGTATACTCATACAAAAAAATCAAAAACTAACATAAAACAAACAAGAAATCAACTAAAATAGGCATTAAAATCTGAACATAAAAGCATGTATCCTGGCAAAGAGAATGAATAAAAGCTTTTACCTGAAGAAGATATGGTTATGGAATCACTCACGTACGTTGGAGAGAGCAGGCAAATGAGTTGGATTGTGATATAACTTCATAATAACAGGGTTTTGAGAAAGGCATATTAGTAATTTGGCTAGAAGTTGAAACGTTGATGATTTCTTTCCCTTCACAATCCGCCCAATTTTGGGTGGGAGATTTTTTTGCAAAAAAAATCAGTTTCTCATCCTTCACTTCCCTGCTCTTCTATTCCCTTCTTCCCTTACAAAAACTCAAGAACACCATTTCTAGCTAATTCCCCTTCACTCCCTTTCTTTTCCACTCAAAAAATAACTTGAAAATACAAAAACTCACCCTGCTCTTCTATTCCCTTCTTCCCTTACAAAAATTCAAGAACACCATTTCTAGCTAATTCCCCTTCACTCCCTTTCTTTTCCACTCAAAAAATAACTTGAAAATACAACGTTGGAAGTGAAACTTATTTAGAGTCAGAAACTTAAATCATTTAAGTTAAATGTGTGAAACATGCAACTTCTAACTTCATTACTAATATTCCCACATATTATGCTTTGAAGATAAAATATTGACTAATAATACATATAAATGATTGTTGAAGAAGGTAAAGAATAAAATTATTAAAAAATGAATGCTTTAAGTGAGTTACAAATTATGTGATAATTTATTATTGAAAACATATAAAGTAGTACTACGTATAAGATAAGAAGAGGTTAAGGAAGTTTGGAAAGTGGGACAACTATATTCATTCGATTTTGGGGATGAGGATTGAAACGGTTGCAATAAGTTGACCTAATCAATCTATCATCCAAAACTAGTTGACTCCATTGTCAAATGTCAACTACCTTTGGAGCTACTTTTCAATAATTCAATATTCTTGATCTTAATTTTTGTAAGAGCATAGAAGAGATATAGAATTTTTCTTTTACAGATTTTTTTCATTTCATTCATATCTACAAGCGAAGTTGGTGGATTTATATTTGTTATACGCAATGTTTTTTTTAGTATATATAGATACACTATGAGAAATCAAAAAAAAATTAGTTTATTTGCATAAAAGTACATAAAACAGATGACCCATTATTTTTCTGTCACTTTACTTTAAAGTAGAAAAATATATAGTCCATTAGGTTGGTAGAATTTTAAGAAATATAGTGAAATTGAGATCTTATCATCATTCAACAAGAGTCCGTTTGGTTTAAAAATAAAGATTTTCAATTCAGAAAATTCTTTAACTCAACTATTTTTGTTTAATGTTTATATATAGTATTGTCTATATTCATATACTATCTATAATGCATGGAATACATCTTTGTATGTTGAATCTTAATTATTAAAGTCGAATAAAAGTAAGATTGAATTAATTACTCCATTTATGATTATTGATTTTCTACTTTTAGTATTTATATATTTTTGTTTTATGCATATTTCAAAAATCACAATATATATATATATGTGGTGCATCAATGCAATTTGTGAATGTTAACTCTCAAAAGTGATTAAGACATGTAAACATGATTGTAATTAAGAGGGTGAAATATACATTTATATTGAATTAAAATATATAAAAATTTGTGACTACATATAAATGGATCAAACACCGCTACTTGGTACGGGTAACCTATTAATTAAGTGTATTCAAGTTTTATACTCTCGTGTTATACTTCATTTTACAACAACATAAAAAATTGTGTACAACTACTTGGTACGGGTAACCTATTAATTAATATTGTATAAAAATCATTTTTATATGTTACCCGAGAGTATAAATGGATCAAGCACCGCTACTTGGTACGGGTAACCTATTAATTAATATTGTATAAAAATCATTTTTATACAATATTAATTAATATTATTATTAATCAAGACACCATAAGATAATCAATAAATCACTAAAAATAATTATTACATTTCCTCTTTAACTCCCTATTTATTTTAATAAATTCCAGAAATTTATATTTCATCATAAGATAATTACACTATTTACTCATCATCATGCACGTTAATTTTATGCTTCTTTACAAAAATAATGCAACTTTAAGCATTTATACATCACCCTTTCTATGTATACAGATTTTAATGCTCATAATAATATAATTCAACAAATTAATATATTATTAATTGATAATGATATTAATAATTAAAAATAATACAAGACATCATATTACACACACGGAATTACTAATTATATATATATATATATATATATATATATATATATATAACAGAATACCATAGAGGATTTTGGACCATTCGATGGGTTCCTCTCTTAAGATCTAACGATGTATATTAAATTATCATAATTACACTTTCCTCCCCCAATCAATATATCAATTACAAAATAAGTATTATTTTAATTATTAATTAATATAAAACAATGCAGTCAAATTTAGTGAACATAAATTCAATTCATCAAGTGTTTTTCAAATTTTTGAGTAATTATTTATGTATCTGAAGTAATATTATATCTATATATATATATATATATAACTATTACCATGGAGGATTTTGAACCATTCGATGTGTTCCTCTCTTAAGATCTAACGGTGTATATTAAATTATCATAATTACATTTTCCTCCCCCAATCAATATATCAATTCCAAAATAAGTATTATTTTGATTATTAATTAATATAAAATAACGCAGTCAAATTTAGTGAACATAAATTCAATTCTTCAAGTGTTTTTTAAATCCTTGAGTAATTATTTATGTATCTCAAGTAATATTATATCTGTTTTATAGTTTTTCCTACTTTTGCAAAGTTATTAATTTTGTTGTTCAATATTAATATTAAACTTTGATGTCCACATTCATTTCATTAAACCCATATTTTTTAAAAATGTATTGTCATTACATCTTAACATATACGGGTCAATAAGACTATTATAATAACAGTGAAAGGTCCAATTATTATTTGAAAATGAGCAAAAAAATTATAGTTTTTCCTACTTTTGCAATTTACTAATGTTTTTAAAATGTATCAATAAGACCATTATAATAACAGTCAAAGGTCCAATTATTATTTGAAAATGGGCCAAAAAATTATTATGAAACAAGGCAGTCAAATTTAGTAAACAGAAATTCGATTCTTCAAATTTTAAAAATATTTTCAAGTGTTTTTTGAATCCTTTAAGTTAATATTTATATGATAGACTTCTGAGAACATCAAAGACTCCCATATATCTTAAAAGATTTTAATTTAATTGAAGACTTTGAATCAATCTGTTTTTTCATCAATTCATTAAAATAACGTTTTCGTTTCTTTAAAATTAATTAGATTCTAATCAATTCAATTACATCTTTTGACATTGATTATTATATCATATTGATTGGTTAAATATTAAAACGCCATGCAAAAAGAGAACCATCTCTCCTACCCGGTTGCAACTTTTATAACGCATATGATTCATTTTTCTACTCTCGATACTGAAAATTAAATAACTTTAGCTTATATAGCTTTCGTTTCAGTTTATTTGAACTTATATAATGCAACTAATTCAATCGTGGTTACAAAGACAACAAACAAGATTACACATAATAATTTAACAAACCCGCGCTATCGTGGATCTTTCACCTAGTTATTAAATATGATCATATGTTATATTTTAAGATAAGAAAATTATATATGTAGGTTATATTAACAACTCACCGTTTTATTTATTTAGTGATGATGATGACGATGTAATAATTAAAAAAGTAGAAAACAAAATAAAAACCATACTGTAAAACTTGAGTCAGTCAAACCCCTATAATACATTCTCTCACTTATATATACGACATCTTCATTCCTTACTTTACGATTACAATCACTCCTTACTTCCAACATGAAAACTATAACTTTACGTCACTCTTCCGGCGACGACTCCACCGGCGGCAAGACCAAACGTATAGCAACCGGCGTCATACAATCCATCACAACTCTATGGTTTCTTTGCGCCAAACAAGCGGTTATAGCTTCAAGAAAACTAAAGGATAACTCAAAAATCTCACCTGACTCGCCCATGATTAAAAAACCCAAAAAGCTGATTGCTAACATAAGCAACAAGGCGATCAAAATGGGTCACCGGAAAAAGAAGGCCGGGAATTTGAAAGATGACGTGGATGGTGAATTTGGAGATGATGGATTGTGGAAAAGGGAGATTTTGATGGGAGATAAATGTCAACCGTTGGATTTTTCAGGGGTGATTTATTATGATAGAGATGGAAGGCGCACGGATGAGTTTCCGATGCGGTCGCCACGGGCTAGCCCGTTTCCTAGTTATGTGGCGAAGTTTGATTGGGTCCCGCCTCATGGACGGTAATTTTCCGAATCACTGTTTTGAAATGATTCAGAAATTACCGTTCTGGTAATATGGTTTTGGATGTTATATGGATTTTAAATTGTAATTTTCACTTAATTGCATTTTTTCTTCTTTACATTAGTGTTTTTTCTTTTTCGATTTTTTTCGTTGTATAATGAATTTGTTGGTATTTTAGCGATTATGAGTAGTCGAAATTACAAAAGCTAGCTCATCCCTAGATTTTTAATACCTTTGGTTAATAAATATGTACGTGTTTGCCTTTTAGCAACCTAAATCCGAGTTGATGTGACTTTCCCTCGAGCAAGGTTGTTTTTCATGTTTAGTTTTCAACTCGATATGTCC
Organism: Pseudognaphalium luteoalbum; assembly: GCA_963422505.1. Lineage (NCBI taxonomy): Eukaryota > Viridiplantae > Streptophyta > Magnoliopsida > Asterales > Asteraceae > Pseudognaphalium > Pseudognaphalium luteoalbum. The sequence goes on along the minus strand of OY730193.1, from coordinate 8,602,855 downwards.
GACTCATGGAACTCGACGAAAATCAAGTTCCACACGAGGTTAATTAGAACCTAATTGTGATAAAGAATTTATAAATTTCCAAAAATGGAAGTAATGTATAATCAAGTTAATTAACATATTTGGTGGAATTGTGGACCCAAAAAAATTGGTCTCTAGAATAATCAGAAAGTCATAGGTAATAAAAGTGGAAGTCAAATAAAACTATGTGTGGCCATAAAAATACTCCGGGGCAGGACATGACTTGTTCAAATCCAAACACAAAAGCAAAACATTTTTCCAAAAAGTATATAATAATATAAATATAAATAATATATTGTTTACAAATAAATGTGAGTGATAATTAAGTTAAGAAATATGGTTTTCTGTTAGTCAAATGTATAATATAAATATATCTCTGAAGATATTGAAAAATGATTAAAAAAGAAGTTTTCGTGGTGTTAATTAATTTTAAAAGATACAAAAAAACACAATAAAGATGAGTAACTTTGATATTGTACTACTAGTGTTAAACTCGTGCGATGCACGACTAGCATTATAAAATGTCGTAATATGTGAATCACAAGTCAAAATGATATATGAAATGGTGAAAACTTTCAGATTATAAAAGAAACTTTTTTATCGGTATTAGTGATACTTTATAAATTTATTAATGAAATAGGAAGGTTAAAAAAGATGTGTATGTTATAAATTGACATTTTTCTAGCTAACAAAAATTGTTTAGTCATTGTGAACTTTCCGTTTTCTATAGTTATAATATGTTAATTATGCAACAATTGATAAACAATATGTACGTTGATAGTCTTGGGAAAAATAAAATGGAAAAATTACTATAACAATTTAGACGTTTTATTGAATAACTAATGTACATATATATGCACAAAATATAAATCATTCTACAACAATCAAATATATACCTACATTATATATATTTGAAAAGTAATATAAAATTAATAGAAGTACACGTCTTACCATTCGCATACTGAATTGTAATTAAGTTGTGTGAGATTAGAAAAAATAGAAAAAAAAACTCTTTAAAAAATAGATGATGACCTTGATCTACCTATCCATAAAGCTTGTATTCAGTTTACTAAATAATTAAAATTGAATTCCCTTAATCTGTAAGATGATAATAAAAAAGTTTCAAATTAACAAAACTTTAATCAAAGATATAATTACATTAAAAGTTAGTTCTCATAATTTACTAAAAGTTTATTTATTTATTTTTTAGAAAAGAGAAAGTTAGAGGAATAAGAGTTAAGATTAAGATGAAAAAACTAAAAGATTAAAATTAGAAGGAAAAAATAGATTAAAGGATGTTATGAGTTTGGACTATAATAAAAAGTTATAAGTGTTATTATATGACACATTATTTTGAATCAGAATAATTTAATTTAATTTTATTAATTACCTTATTAAATGAAAATAGTTATAATATAAATTTTAATTAAATATTACCTTATTTGGAATAAGGGTGTAGGAAAATCCACATCATCAAGTTTTTTTTTATATGGTGATGACACATAGAATTTGTATGATCTAACATATGTATATATTTGACAAATAATTAAAGGTATCATTCCTTAATTATAACGATAGATACCACGTTTTAGTTCTAACAGGTAAACATAGTTGCATGTGAAATCTTAAATTGTTGTGTTATAAATGATAACAACAGCCTTTGTCAGTAACAATGATATTTAATTATTTTATGGAAAATACTAAATATAGCTTTTAGGGTTTCATTTAAGAAATTTAGACACGCACGTATCATTTGTACCATAATAATAACCACTCACCCTCTGAATTTAACTTCTCCCAACCAACTTAATGTACCACCACTTGAATCACTAAATTAATTCTTAAACACAGCCCTTAGGGCTACATTTAACAAAATCCTTATTTTATATCTATTATGTTTCAGGGTTAAATATCATGTCCATTTCTTATTTGGTGTTTTTTTTATCATTGTTAAATAGTTAATGCATAAAATTAAACTCATTCTTATTGACTGCCACTCTCATTAACAAAACCCTTTAATTATTAATTTATGAGTTTGAGATAAGCTTAATTAAATACACTACAACTTTTTATATATATATATATATATATATATATATATATATATATATATATATATATATGACAAAATCATTTATTAAACTCACTTATTTCCAATTATACATCATCATTAATTACATTTTATATTATTTATGAAAAATTAAACATCATTAAATGTCACTAACTTGTACCCTTAGAACCCTAATTAGATTTTGTCTTTATTTATATATTTTTGTTCACATATAATATAAGACAAAGTCTACAAAATTTTGAAACAAATACTCCGAAAGGTCTTTGGACCCAAATTTAAAGCCTATAACACAGGAATTCCGACAACCTTAAAGCCACACAAAATTGTGTATCAATTGAATAGTAAAAAATAATAAAAAATAATAGGAAAATGCTAAACATTATGTTTAAGAAGTTCAGACATGCATATATCATTTGTACATTCATAATAACCACTCACCCCTTGAATTTAACTTCTCCAACCAACTTAATGTACAACCACTTTAAGCACTAAATTAATTCTTAAACATAGCCCTTAGGGCTACATTTAGCAAAATATAAAATAATAATCCAAATTCCTATTGAACTAAGATATGGTTCAACATGATTTTAGAATTTAGACAAGAAGACGGGCGGCATTGAAGCTAGCTAGATCAGTTGGCGGACTCAGTAAATTTAGTTACTAGTGTCAAAAAAAAAATAAAAAAAATTAAAGCCCACTTGACATGTCAAAAAAAATAATTTGAACAAAGATGTGAACTGCCTAAATACAAATGGTAACATTATTAAAGAACTAATAGCTTCTCAACTAATTTTATACAAAGTCAATTTAAATGAATTATGTTACATACCATCGTTGATTATAATGTAAGTTATGAGTCGGTTAGATTGTTAACCTATAGTTAGTCCCAGCCATAAAATAGGCCACCTAATCATGTCTATGAGATCACTCTCGGTTCTAGTAATTGATCAAGGTAACATGTGTTTCATTAATTATATTATGTGGACATATATATATATTGTACGACTATGTAACTTGTTCCTCCAACTTTGCGTAATTTTAAATTTAACGTCTACACTTATAATGCAAGATATCATTTTAGGGTAGTTGTAGTCTAGCTAACAAATTACATATTGAAAGATTAATTAGGTTCCTTAAGAATGCCAAAAAAACATCCTGCTCTAATGTTCTTACTAATTACTAATAAAAGGGTTTTGCTAACGTGCCCCTATGACACACGTTAAACCGCATTTAATGAAATCTAATTTCTTTAAATATTATCATATGCATTTAATACTCATTAATTCAATCTAATACGGAGTATGTACCTTTTTTATACATATATTAATTACAAAGTATGATATTTAAGGAAATTTAAAGTTAATTAAATGAGACTTAAAGTGTGCCACGCGTTAGCAAAACCCCTAATAAAATCAAGAAATTAATAATCATAGCCGTGATTAATGGTTGTAATTAAGAGATTGGAAATTAGGATATGCACGTACAAAAATTTGTACTCAAGATGTAATAAACTCTCGATCTGCCGTGGTAATTAATATTGGTTAAGATACAATCATTTATTGATTTATGCATGCTGATCTTAAAATTATGATGATGACATGCATTAAGATTCTCGTTAACAAATACGGAGTATCTCATCTCTTTATATTTAGGGAAGTGATCCTCACACACCTAATTTTAATCCATACACACCATTTAATGTAGAATTCCTACTTTACCCTCTTCGATGATACTATACTCTGTAAAGAATTAGGAAAAGAGAAAAAAATGTTTTGCGTTTTTATAAACTTTTTTATATAGTTCTCTTTCATCTTAATCTTAATTAATATGGAAGGGTAAATTGGGGACTTCACGTTAAAATGGTGTGTATGATCAAAATTGGGTGTGTGAGGATCACCTCCCTTATATCTATATGTATACAAAAATTCATAGATATGTAGTAATTCTAAAAGTAAATCAATTTAAACTAATCTTGACTATTAAATGAATAAGGTCAATTAACTAGGACCATTAATTTCTTTTTACAAATTTGACTACCTAAATAGTAAAATGGGTTAAAGCAAAAAGACATCAATGCCGTTTAAATTTAATGATAATTACCCATATTTAATGGTAGTAATGTTAACTACATGTAAAAATAGTATTGTAATATCACAAATATAACACACTTCAATTTCACAAGGCTATATTTTTTCTAAAAAAAAAAAAAAAACATTTCGGAAGCGTTAATTTAATAATCACAATAATGATTGCATATTATAACAAAAATGCAACCCATACAATAATATCCAAACATTTAATTTACTACAACTTTCAATATTACGCTTTAGTGTTATTAATTTCAAACAAGATGATAAACTGTTAACATGATTGTCCAAAACAGAGTGAGCGGTGTCAAACATTCTATTCCCATACTGTTGCCAACCCACATACAAGAAGATAACCTGCAAGAGATAATGAGAGAGATTAACACAAAGCTAAGTGAATAAATCAATAACTATCAATCTAACTCATCATAACAATTGTTTACAACTTAATCAAATAAACAACTAACTTCAAAGAGGATCAGTGGTCCTTGAGGAACCCTACTGCCGCGGTGGCCCCCAAGTAACACTTACGATCAACTGAAGGCCAATTCAGTGATCTAACCGATAGTTTGGTACTATTACCACATACAACAGAATTACAATAAACAACACATGTGTAAAGCACTAATGTTGTCCAAGTAATAGTACACAAACCCACACTCTGTTGACCTCTGAACAAGTCACATAATCCATAATAATCATGGCAATATGTTAAATTGAACAATGCACAAAGTAAAATCAAGTTTACCCGTTGTAACCAGATTGTTACAACCAAATTAGACTGAAAGTCAATGATCCACTCACCCTTGTCGACCACAGCTTCCACTCAAAGATCTATTTTATTGAGTCTTCGCTTTATCTGAGAACATAACCAAACTCGAGTTAGATTCTCATATCATGTTTATTACAATCTAATCATGTTTATATTGTCAAATGAGAGCACCTAATATACTTCTAATACTATGTAATTATCATGAATGCATAAGTTATAAGTTGTCAATTTTGTCAAGTTAAAACATGCAAACGCGATCCGAGTTAGAGGTGATGGGATCGCGTTCAACAGTTCAAAACATTCTGTTGCCATTTTTCACTTGAAAATGCGATCCGGGCAAGATGTATGGATCGCGTTCCAAAGAACGAAATTACACTTGACTCAAAATAACATTGACTAACGTGATCCGGGCACAAGTAAGCTGGATCGCGTTACAACGACCAAAACATTATGTTACTAAAATTAACTATGAAACGCGATCCAACATATATTCTGGGATCGCGTTCGTGCGTTTTCCAGCAACATAACAAACCTGCAACACTTTATACACGAACTTAAAACCCCAAATCACCAAACCCAGTTATTATACATGATTTTAGCAAACAAAAGACCTTAAGTAACATTCAATAACATGTTATAACAACAAATAATCATAATCAAGCCCTAAATTCTCACATGCATCAATCATTCATGCTATTTATAACCTAATCCCCAATTCATTCACCTTATAACATGAAGAACACCAACAATTCATCAATTAATCATGAAATCAGTCTAACAAGATTATATAAACACTTTTAAACATAAATTTCACCACATTCATCATTAATCCCCAATTATATCAAACTAATTCATGAAACTTATGAAATTACTTACAAATGGAAGAACACAATGGTGAGGATGATGAAAATCAGTTGATGAATCAAGATCACAGTTTTAAGAGGAATAGAATGCTTTAATCTTTGATTTTCCTTTATGATTTCTAAGTGTAGGTGAAGATGTTCTTGAGAGGTAATAAAATGTAGACCAAATCAGTGAAGGGAGAAAAATCAGGTCGACATTTCCATTTAGTCAAAGTAATATGCAGTGTAATATTATTCCCTTCTAAACCTATTGTCTGGAACCTAAAAACTCATTTGTGAGAAATTAAGTTTTATTATACCGTCAACTAAATTTATTTAAAACAAGTAATAATTTATTTATCACAATAAGTCATTTGACCATTTGACCTATTGATTTCAATTATCCAAATAATATCAATTAAAATAAGGAATTTACCGTATACTCCTGGGCTCATAAAGAGGATGTTACAACAAATATGGTTCCTGTAATTTAGGGGTAAATTATTTTCCAATACATTTAATTTAAAGTCTTTAGTAATTATTTTACAATCGTGTAAGTAAATAGAATTATTAAATCAGATTATATTTTTTAATTTTCAAATACAAATACAATTTTGATGTTAATTTGTACTTAAAAGTGTTTTAGTTTAACATGTTATATTATCATAATTAAAAATACTGTATATGAAGAAATACATAATACATAGCTCATATTTATGTATATAAATTGTAGCTAATTTCAAGTACAATACTTATTTCAATTTTAATACAATGCTAATTCTATGAACATTGAATACTAATGAAAATATACTAGGACTATAAACATTAAATATAATGATATTTTAATCATACAAAAATTAAGTAAATAAATATGCTACTTCGTTAAGTTTAAATTATTCATAATCATTATTCATATACCACATACCACTTACAGGTTGGAAAACGGTTACAAGTGCAACATTTAATATTTTCTCATACTATTTTCACCTAAATCAATTATTTTTAATATACAATGATAAAAATATAAGCCTTCTTTCGTCTTTAATTATATTTCAATTTCAAGTTATGTATAATAATTGATTTAATAAAGGTGATAGTTAAATTTGAATTCAAAAAAGTTTTTTTTTATTTAAACGATTCTAAATAATTATTATTCTCCAAAAGGTTTAGATCGGTGGAGAAACCCCGACCTCGTGTACCCTTTGATTACCAACTGGCATCGCGCTTCTACCAGCCCCAGGCAATGAGTCCGAAGACCCCCTGTCACCACGCTTTAGACCACTGGGTGGGAACGGATTCGAACCCGTGACCATTTTCTCCAAAAGTCCCCATTGACCAAAGTCAATGGTGCTTACTCGGGGTGTGCGCTGATGCCAATTGAGCTAGGCTTTCTTGGCTCTAAATATTTATTATTAATTCATTCCAATTTGAAACTTTAAACTAATATCTTGAGAACCTATGTTTTAATATTATGTATTCACTTGCTAACATATAAACATAATCATCAATAATATCAAATCATGTTATTCAGAATATATGGATATAGATGATCTAATATATTTTTGTAGTGCATGTTCTTTACTTTCGAGGTTAGTATATTTAGGCCATGTAATTTCAATCTCAAGTGTTTTGAGTGCTAAGTGTCAAGGCCGTTCAATTGTAATATATAACATCCATTTTAAGAGTCTAGTGGCATTAGGGTAGCTTCCTGATTTTAAATTAATAATTTAATGTGTTAGGAAATTTAATTATTTATATGGTTAGGTATATTATGAATGATTAGTCAATAAGTCAAATGATTTATTGTGACTAGTAAACTATTGCTTGTTTTAATTTTATATAGTTGAAGGTAAAAACAATATTTAAAATCGCAAATGATTTTTAGGTTTCAGATAATAAATTTAAAAGGGGACTAATTTTAAGTGGATACAGGGTCGGTTGGGAAATAGGCCGACCTACTTATTACCTTTTCTAATTAGGAAAGTTTATTTTCTTTGAATTAAAATCTTCAAAACCCTAAGAACCTAAAGCTTGAAATGATTTGGGGCTGTGAATTTGATTATATTACATCAGAATCATTGATGTGTTAAATCTAGTTATTAAATTTATCGTTGAAAAGTAAACAAGAAAATACCGTGCTAGACTAAAACACAACTGGGCAGTGGACCCTATCGTGTAGTAGTATAGTTGGGTAAGTTCGGGTTCGAACACAGGGAACCTAAGTTCAAGTAATCAAGATAAGTGTGAACAATTTAGAAAGTGGAAATAAAAGTTGATTTTGTGTGACCGAATTGTCACGTTGCTTTAAACTACAAATTTTAGTTAAACTAGGCAAGTGGACTCTTAAGAGTCAAAGTAATATGTTGGAACTTTCAAATATTAAAAACAATGCTTGTTTGGACTATTTCACTAGTGGTTTTGGGGTGTAGAGTTATAACCGGTTAAATGAATATGCCAAAAGTAACATTCATCAAAACATAAGCTCAACGTTCGCTAAGACCTATTGCTCAATTTCAATTAACAAACCTATGATTTAATTTAGTAACGGACGTTCGCCATGGTTACAAACTTGCACGATTAAGCTAAAATCATTTGACTCATTCCGAAACTACATTCGCAATTTTGTTTAATCATTCATAGACAAATGATTAATAATGATTTACTAGGTTGAAAACATTCGCTATATCAAATAGTAAATCACCAAATGGTTAAATTCTTGAGATTAAGCTCAATCACACAAGGTTCTCCAATTGAACATAAGTTAAGATTGTGTGAGTTTGCAAATCATCCACACGATAAACATCCGCTAAACCGCTAATTTGTTTGTATTTAACTAATTGTTGTTACAATCACCAAATGCTTTGTTCCACAAATGATAAACAACTTGTTTAGGTATTTTTTATAAGCAACAAATGCTCGCTATAATCGCTTAGTTAAAATGCCAAAAGTTTAATAACAACAACAAGCTAACTACATACAAATCCATGGATGATTCACAAACTCAAAGCATAGATTAACACCAAAAGATACACCCCTAATCAACTAGTTATTTCATCCAAACAAGCATATAAGTAACTAGCCACTAATCATCATAACAACAAGATAAACACATATCATGAGAGAAATCAAAGGAAACATAGATTACTTCAAACTAATTGGAATGGAAATTGTACCAAAATGATCACATAAACCAAGCAATTGTTCTTAATGAAATAGTTGGTAGCTTGACGTTCTTCTCACAATCTCCAAGTGAAAATGAAGGTTTTTGTAAGTGAATAATGGTGAGGTTAGGGTTTTGGTTAGTGAGAGATGATGTCTTTTGGTGGTGTTTTTTTTGTTTTTATCTCACCCCAAAAATGCTAGCTAAACCTGCCCCCCACTTTCATTTTTTGCACAGCACAGCATTACACCAAAGTTTAAACGTGGTCCGCCAAGCTAGCCGATCGGCTGAACAAGGCTAGCCTATCGGCTCACCAAGATTAGCCGAACGGCTGGTGAAGGATAGCCGAACGGGTACGATGCAAAACACTTGGTCAATTCTCCAGCTCGAACATGTCAATTCTCCAGCTCGAACATGAGTCAGTTGCTGTTGTGAATATGAACTAAAGTAGCCGAACGACTAACTTTAGCCGATCGTCTAACATTCTCCGGCCGATCGGCTGAATGGCTATGATGCACTTTCCAGCCCAGAATTTTGACCATTTCCCAGCTTCAACCTGAGATACATTTTCGAATGAAATAAGTACCAAAAGTTCTTGAAATCTACTCAAATATAAATGCAAAACAATGATATTGCTAAAGATAGACATGTACAAAATGAGCGATATCAAATATCCCCACACTTGAACCTTGCTTGTCCTCAAGCAAATCATAAGTTTACCATTTCAAAGCCCACTCTTGCAACATCATAAGTGAAGATCAAGTTTACCAAAACAATACTAACACTAACTACTAAAGCAATTAGGCTAGAAACATATGTATAAGCAGCATAAACTTGAGATGTTAAGTTTGTCAAGCCCGAATGCACGACCTAGCACCTCACATAAGGATAAGTGTTTAGTCACTCGCTCTCAACCTATAAGACTACAGGGTAAGGAAGTAAGTAATGTACCACTCAATCAAGCCAAGTCGTGATGCATTGTTACCATAGGCTTGCAAAAGGATCAAATCTCCACCGACTTGGCGTGAGCACCAAGTAAGATCTCAAATGAGGTATTCTAAATGTGTGTTGTAACAAATGTAGGCTAATTATGGAATTGGGTATGATAGACACAATAATTGGTGAAAAGTGGTAGTCAAGACCCATATAAAAAATGTGGCAATGTTACCTAATTGTTTAAATACGTGACAGTGATGAAATTTAGGATTCTCATGCTAAATCAATTTAAATTATCACTTGTTCTCATTTATAACTTATACTCAATAATTGCATACAAATAACTCATATTGATTTTTCACATTTTTGTTGGATTAATTGCATTCTATGACTTTCTATGAATCCTGTGTAACGAACTTTCGGACCAACCATCCTAGACCGGATAAAGGCCTTCGTTGGCTAGGTGTAGAACACCCCTCGGGAACTACTTGTTCAGGAGTTCAAAGGCCATTTAGTTGACTACAATAATCCAACCTAAACTTTAAGCATAATAGTTGACTTCTATTCATTTGATGTTTCCAATCTCAATCATAGAATTTAACACTAGAATCCCAATTCAAAACGATTTAAGTCACAATTTGGATAAAACTCATAAAAAAATTCCAATAGGCAACATTGTAGAAAAGTAAACGGTTCGGGAAATGACTACACAAAAACAAGGCTAGTATTTAGTGGAATGTATGTGGAAGTGTCTACGGGTTTCTTAGCACTCAAAATGAGTGCTAACGACCTGTGTGGACTGGATGTAAATGGTTTAAAACATAAAATAAGATCAAAATTCCTAAGAACACCTCCTCGTCTTTGACCCCACCTATATCACATTTCTGTGATCCCACAGCGGTCTTAAAATGCATCACTAGGGCAAGTTCTAGAACAAACTACAATCACCGGCACACTCATAGCAATCAATCAATATATAAACACTAGGGATAAGTGTTTTTCTCAAATAGGCTCAAATTTCTCACAATTTTTATAGTGGAGGCTACAAGTGTACTAGTCATGCAATTCACCCTATGCGGTTGCTTTTATGACACATCTCAAAAATTTTAGTTGCAAGAGGGAAGATTAAATCACTTTCAATTAATTTTCAATAGCCGTTTTCAAGGCAATCAATCTTACAAGGACAAGCGTATTTCTAGCAAATTATCATTTCTCGGCCTTTCATTGTAATTTGCAAAAAAATTCTATTGGACCCAAGATCAATGACAGACCCAATAAGTGACCAATGGCCCGTTAGTGGGATTCGTGAAGTTCGATTGGAGAGCCAATAGACTTCACAAACCCAATAAAAGGTAAGAAACAATAATTCACTAGAAATAGAATTCAAGTGAATACCTCCCCACACTTAAGATTTGTATTGCCCCCAATGCAAAGATAATCAATGAAGTAAACATAAGTGCGAGGGGAAAAAGAACGAGAACTTCCCCGGGGGTTTTGCAAAAAGAGCGTGGAAAGAAGAGTTGGCTCTTGATAAGCGTGTAAAGATCCCATCCAGCTCGGCATGCTACAAAAAGGGCAACCAACAAACAAACAAGCACCAAAACACAAGTGCAACATAGATAGATAATAAGAATGAAAATAAAAGGTAAATGAATGCTAATCATCCAAAGTACCAAAAGGAAAAAAATAACAAAGAACAAAAATTATTCAACAGTTTACAACTCGATCAAGTAAAATAACATGCTACAACCAACTTCCGCCTGGGGGCGGATCTTGGGTGTCATCCTGCTGCTGATACGGCAAGGGTGAGCCAAAAAGCCAATGATAGCGAGCCTCTTGCTGCCAGTTGGAGGGCTCGGGAACGGGCCAAGTGTTTTGCTGGGAGAAAGAGGGGGGGAGGACCAAGTAGCATCCTAATCCTGCTGCTATCGATGAAAGTTAGCGGTTTGTGCATAGTCTTGATGATGCCTTTGGAGTTCAAGCAAGGCGGCATCTCTATCATAAACAGGGGCGGGAAGAATACCGCCCGGTTCTCCCCAACGGGGTGGGTGATGATAAGGGGCGGGCACATGGTCGGGCACATGGTGGCCCATCCGCTCATGGTCATGAATGAGCCAATCATTCTGGTATCGGATGGCTCCCACTTCATACCGAGACTCATCCCTAAAATCCATTTGCTCCCGATGCCATTCCTACTGTTGGGTCCACCTCATGTCCTGCTCAATGCGCATATTCTCAAAGCTCGACATAAAACCCTGCCAATATGAAGGTTCCCCAGTCTGAGAACTCTGACCCAGATCTCTCTGACCCTGCTCTTCATCTTTCTCATCTTCACCCTCCGCATCATCATCATCTTCTTCGGATGCATTTTGAGAAGCGGGCCGCTTTCCCCGGGCCCCGAATCGAGATACCAAATGGGCTTCCCTACTGGAGGGAGCGAAAGGAGCATACGTTCCTCCTTTACGCCTCACCACCTTCGCACTACAATACAATTCAATCCCAACTCGGAGACTCGGGTCCTCAACAAGGGTGTAAGGGTTGTTGCGGGGATTCAGGTTAACCTTAAGGGTCTTGGCAAACCGGGTAATGAAATGCCCTTCACTTAGCTTGGATGTTGGTTTGGTCCCACAAGCATATGAATGAAGAAACTTACCCACAGCAAACGGAAGGTTGATTCTCTCTCGGCTTTTAAGCTTGTACAAAAACCACAAATCAATGAGAGTGACCTTTTCCCGGTTGCTCCCCCTAGTAGTGAGAGTGTGAGAAAGCATCTTCTGGATGACATTATACTTTGGGGACCTAAGGGTTTTACCTAGGTTTTTACCCGAGAGGTATGGTGCATCGCTAAAAGTTGCCCAAACATCAGCATTACATTCCCCTTCATCTAACCTAGCACCGGTCATCATATATCTGTCAAACCAATCCGATTCAAATTCCTCGTCGGTGTAGATACCAAGGCTGGCAGCAACTTCCCTCAAGGTTAAACTTCTCGGTGATCCTCCCATTTTGAAAACCAAGAACTTCTCATCCATCTCACTCACATTAAACATTTCCAAGGTGGCCAAAAATTCCATTACCAGCTCCTCATAAATCAGTTCTTGAATGGCAATAAGCTTCTCAAAGTCATGCACATCAAAAACCTCACCATCGTAGCGCATATTTTGAACAAAGACCCTTCTGATTTCGTGAGAGTAATTTATTACATCCAGCGGATTCCAATCGATCACCCACGGGTACTCACACTGCTTTTTATAGATCTTATACAAAACCTCATTATTTTCCAGGTAGCAATGTTGATGGGGCTCGAAAACTAAGTGTGGATGGCGGTACCTTGGAAGCAAGTTTGCGTAAACACTGAGAGTGTATTGGGAGGAGGTGTTCGTCCTGTTTTTCTGTACACACAACACAACAAGCATACAAAATTTCCAAGGTAAGTGTTAGTGTTAGTGTTAACTTGACAAAATGGGTGATGTATGTCACAAACAATCAAATCCCCACGAAGCAAAACACATGAAGCTATAGCATTATTACACATCATAAAACAAATCATGCTATGTATAATCCAAACCGATTATCGTTGATAATTCTACAATCAAGATGTAAACTTTGCAAGGAGTGGCATGCAACCTAATATTAAATAATACTTGAAACGTGCCACTGACACATAATTCAACTCAAGTAAGTCTTACAATCAAAATTGCATACTAAACCAAGTAACTATCTTATAAGCACATAACTTCTAATATCACACATCAATTTGAATTTAGCAAAAAGAATCACTCGATTGGAATCAAGACATGTGTTACAATTAAAAGTTAAGACTAGAAAGTTCAAGTCAAAGTTTGACCAGAAAAATCAACTTCATCTTCCCCAAATTTCACATGAACCCTAATTACTAGAATTTTCAAACAATCAACTAAGGAGTACCAATACCCCTAACAATCATGCCATATATGTTAACAATCACTAAATAACAAGTTATTATCACAAAATTCATAATACCCAAAAATTAGTTATAAGAACCCAAATTTTCAAGGTATCAAAATCAAGCAATTCAAACATAACCAAGTGATAGAAACAAGTTAAACACATGAATGTAGCATGTTGAACAATAATTCTACACAAGAAATCATCCCCACACTTGAATTTAACCAAATCCCGTATCTAAGTGTTCATACCCAAAACTCAAGTGATTTAGCAAATAAAATTAGTGAATGGGTACCTTAGAGGGTCTAGACATGATAAAGGAATGATTAATTGCAAGATTCTTCAACAAATCTAGGTTGAAATCGTTTGTGAGTAGGTGTGTGTGAGTTGGGGTCAAGGACAGCAAGCCGATCGGTTGTGGTTTGTGGTGTGAGAAAAAAGAAATGTTTATCTTAATAAATTATGCCCAGCCCGACCCTTTACCCGATCGGCTCAAAGGAATTAGCCGAACGGCTACAACACATGTTACCCGAACGGCTCAAACGTGTTAGCCGATCTGCTACTTTGATTAATGTTGAAGGCCCAAATCTGATGTAGCTTCTGATCACTTTTTGCAAAGAGTTACCCGATCAGTTAATATTACCCGTTCGACTCACATGCCCGTACCCGATCGGCTATTTTTGTTACCTGATCGGCTAGTTTAATAATTTCTTGAAAGTCCAGACAAGGGGTAGCTGCTGATCACTTTTTTCAAAGAATTAGCCGTTCGGCTCATTTAACCCGTTCGGCTATAAACACCATACCCGATCGGCTATGCTTTCAGCCGATCGGCTAACACTATCAGAACACGTTTTAAATGCAGCAAGTATGCAGCAGATTGTAGCGAGCAATTTGACAAAATATTAAACAGGCATGGCAGCAGCAGCTCAACAAAAGGATATAATCAATGAACAATGCAAACAAAACAAATACAACTATACAAAAAGGATACAATCATGAGTTTCCTCGTGCTCGGGCTTCATTTATTAACGAGTCCAAGCTAGACTCGACCCCGAATTCAATTGTCCTTGGGGTAAGTTGCGAGCTCCTCCCACTCGTTTCCCAAATCTTCTTCATGATACAACTTCAATCTATGACCATTGACAATAAAACTTCCACCATCCGACCCGACAAGCTCCACGTATCCGGATGGGTATTGATGCTTAACCACATATGGGCCGGTCCATCTCGGCTTGAACTTCGGTTGTTTCAACTTGAAACGTGATTGAAAGAGAAGAACTTTATCGCCGGCTTTGAATTCTTTTCTCATCTTGAGCTTTCGGTCATGTAACACCTTGGTTCTTTCATTGTAGAGGCGGGAATTCTCATAAGCTTGCAATCGAAGCTCATCCAACTCATGGAGTTGTAACATCCTCTTTTCGCCCGCTTCAACCAAATCCAAGTTGCAATTCTTGAGCGCCCAATAAGCCTTGTGCTCAATTTCAAGAGGTAAATGGCAAGTTTTGCCATAAAGTAACCGGTATGGTGTTGTGCCAATAGGAGTTTTGTAGGCGGTTCGAGACGCCCACAATGCATCTTCAAGCTTCTTGGACCATATGGCCCGGTTCTCTTTCACCGTCTTCTCCAAAATTCTCTTCAAGGCTCGGTTTGTGTTCTCAACTTGACCACTCGTTTGTGGGCGGTAGGAAGTCGAGAACTGGTGATTTACCCCATATCTTTTAAGCACTTTTTCAAGTTGAGTATTAGCAAAGTGGCTCCCCCGGTCACTAATCAACGCTTTAGGCATCCCAAATCGAGAAAATAAACTCTTTAAGAAGTCGATCACCACCCGAGCATCATTCGTGGGCAAAGCCTTGGCTTCCGCCCATTTGGACACATAATCAACCGCCACCAAAATATATTCATTCTTGAAAGATGGAGGAAATGGACCGATTAAGTCAATGCCCCAAATATCAAACACTTCACACACTTGGATGCTAGTTTGTGGCATTTCATCTCTTTTAGAGATACATCCGGTTCTTTGACAAGCATCACAAGTTTGGCATAAGGTATTTGCTTCTTTGAAAATCGTGGGCCAATAGAAACCCGCATCATAAACTTTCTTAGCGGTGACCGAAGGGCCATAATGTCCACCGGTGGGCCCATGGTGACATTCATCCAAAAAATTTCTTGTTTCACCACCCGAAACACATCTCCTAACCATGCCATCCGCACAAACCCGGAACAAATAAGGTTCTTCCCAAAAATAGTGTTTGATGTTGGAGAAGAATTTGTTCCTTTCTTGATGGCTCATCCCTTTTCTCAAAACTCCACCGACCAAATAATTTGCTAAGTCGGCATACCAAGGTGCTTCATCCTCGTCCTCCTCGCTTGTACCTACATGAAACAAAAATTCCTCCGGGAAAGAGTCATTAATGTTAGTACCGCCTTGCTTGTCAAGATTTGGATTCTCCAATCTCGACAAGTGATCGGCGGAAAGATTTTCGGCACCCCTCTTATCTTTAATTTCAATGTCGAATTCTTGCAAGAGAAGAATCCAACGAATAAGACGCGGTTTTGCATCTTGTTTGGCAAAAAGATATTTGAGGGCCGAATGATCGGTAAATACAATGGTTTTTGAAAGCATAAGATATTGCCTAAACTTGTCAAAGGCAAACACAACTGCAAGCAACTCTTTTTCGGTCGTGGTGTAGTTTTGTTGGGCCCCATTCAATGTTTTGCTAGCAAAATAGATAGGTTTAAAATGGTTGTCTACTCTTTTTCCTAGGACGGCTCCTAAGGCAAAGTCGCTCGCATCATACATAAGCTCAAATGGTTTGGACCAATCGGGGGAAACTATTATGGGTGCTTGGGTCAAATGGTCCTTAAGGGTCGAAAATGCACTCAAGCAAGGGTCATCAAACACAAAGGGCGTATCCTTTTCAAGTAACTTAGTCATTGGTCGGGTGATTTTTGAAAAATCCTTAATGAATCTACGGTAGAACCCGGCGTGACCCAAGAAACTTCTAACACCTTTTACATTAGTCGGAGGGGGTAATTTGGCAATAACATCAATCTTAGCCCTATCAACTTCAATACCCAATCCTGACACTTTGTGTCCCAACACAATACCCTCACGTACCATAAAATGGCACTTTTCCCAATTCAACACTAGGTGGGCTTTCTCACATCTCTCCAACATTTTATCCAAATTGTTTAAACATGACTCAAATGAGTTGCCAAAAACCGAAAAATCATCCATGAAGACTTCCATGGAGGTTTCAACCATATCGTGAAAAATGGCAATCATGCATCTTTGGAAAGTGGCTGGGGCGTTGCAAAGACCGAAAGGCATCCTCCTATAGGCATAAGTGCCGTAAGGGCAAGTAAAAGTGGTCTTTTCTTGATCCTCGGGGTCTATTGGGATTTGAAAATACCCCGAGAATCCATCAAGAAAGCAATAAAACTCGTTTCCCGCTAGCCTTTCAAGCATTTGGTCAATAAATGGGAGGGGAAAATGGTCCTTTCGTGTAGCTTCATTTAATTTTCTATAGTCAATGCATACACGCCAACCCGTGACCGTCCTTGTGGGTATCATTTCTTTTTTCTCATTAGCCACAACGGTCATGCCCCCCTTTTTCGGCACACAATGTACCGGGCTCACCCAAGAGCTATCCGCAATAGGGTAAATGATACCCGCATCAAGAAGCTTAATTACTTCTTTCTTGACCACATCCACCATATTGGGATTAAGCCTCCGTTGTCTTTGAACAACGAGTTTAAAATCATCAACAAAATTGATTTTGTGCTTACAAAACGATGGGCTTATTCCCGGTATGTCGGATGTTCGCCAAGCAAAAGCTCCTTTGTGAGCCTTGAGTACATTCAAATATTTAACTTTTTCATCATTCACAAGGGAGGAGGAAATGATTACAGGTAGGAGATTTTCCTCATGGAGATAGGCATACTCCAAATGGCTTGGAAGTTCTTTCAAATCTAAATCACGTGGTGGATCCTCTAATGACGTCTTGATCCTCATATTGTCATCCTTTTTGAGCTCCTCAAAAGCGTCCTCACCAACGAGCTCTTCTTCATCATTTGTCTCTTCCATGCTCATGACCAACTCCTCCTCGGTCATTCCTTCAACATTTGACTCTAGCAAGTCAACAAGCTCCGATTCCAATCCAAGCAAGCTTTCCAATTCTTCATCCACCGCATCATATATCACATCAATTCTAAAACAAGAATCATCGTTAGAATAAGGATGCTTCATGGCCTTGTCGACCGTGAAGGCAATCCTTTCGTCACCTACTCCTAAGGTTAATTTCTTGTCTTTGACTCCTATTATGGCGTCCGCGGTGTGTAAAAATAGCCTTCCTAGAATCAATGGTACCTTACTATCCTCCTCCATTTCTAGGATGACAAAATCTACCGGGAAGGTGAATTGGCCAACTTCAATCAACATGTTTTCCGCAATCCCAATGGGATATTGGAAGGATCTATCGGCAAGACGAATACTCATATGTGTGGGGGTGAGGGATCCTAGGGACAATTTTGCATACAAAGAATAAGGCATCAAATTAATACTAGCCCCTAGGTCGGCTAATGCATCACACGTAATGAATTTACCCAAAGTACAAGAAATGATGAAACTCCCGGGATCACCAAGCTTTGGTGGATTTGGTTTTGAACAAGAGCCGAACATTCTTCATTCAAAAACATAGCCGAAGCTTCCGAAAGATTTTCTTTGTTGCTCACCAAATCCTTGATGAATTTGGCGTAGTTCGGCATCCCGGCTAGTACATCAACCAAAGGCACATTGATTCGGATGCCTTTGATCATGTCCACGAACTTTCCCTATTGGGCCGCAATCTTTTCCTTTCTTAGCCTTTGAGGGTATGGAATCTTCGGCTTGTACGCTTTTACAACCGGTGTAGGTGACACCGGTGCATCCGTTGGTGTAGAATCATCAACATTTTCTTCACTCGCCTCTTCCGCCTCATCCTGCACAAAAGAGTTAGAAATATGTTTGTCCTTGGCTTGAGGTGGTGGTGGAAGTTCCTTTCCGCTTCTTGTAGTGATAGCATTTACATGCTCATTCCTTGCGGGCGGTGGTTGGTACGGCTTCGGTCCACCACTAGAAGATGATGGTTGTTGTCTTGGGTTTTGTTGTGTATTACTCGGTAAGCCACCGGTTGGCCTACTACTTTGCCCCTCGGACAACCTATCCATCTTTCTCTCTAAGTCTTGTATGGAAGCTTGATGATTCTTTTGGCCTTGTTCCACACTAAGCCTTATGTTTGTCATTTGGGTTTTCAACCTCTCGGTGCAAGCTTCTTGCTTCGCCATGAACTCCTTCATCATTTGTTCCATTGGCGACAATATGGGTTCTTGTTTTTGAACCGGTGGTGGATTGTTGTCTCTTGAAGAACCTTGGTGTTGGTTTTGGTTTTGATTGTAGTTTTGGTTTGAAGATTGGTTGTAATTTTGGTTTGGTCTAGGAAATCGGTTATTTTGATTGTAGCTTCCTCCTTGGTAACCTTCCGAGTTCCTATTTTGGTAACCCCCGCGTTGGTAGTTTCCACTTTGATAATTTCCTTGTTGAAGAAAATTGACATCTTCCTCATCTTCAACCATAGGCAAATCATCTTGTGCACAATTCACCGTGGCATGGTTACCACCACAATTACCAGAACCTTCTCTAAGCTCCTTGATTTCACATTTGATTGTCTTGAATTGAGCATCAAACTTTGAAGACAATGTTTTTATCTCCTTCATCATTGCCGAATCGTTGGAGCTTCCAACCCCACTACTAGTTCCATCAACAAAAGCAACATGCTTTCTCACTGGTTTTCCTCCTTTATCCTTAGCCCAATTCAAGTTTTGGATCACTTTATCTTCAAGAACCTTCCAAGCTTGGTTTGGTGTCTTATAAAGAAATTGACCACCTCCCGAAGCATCAAGAATACTAGCCGAATCCATGTTAAGACCATTGTAGAACAACACAATAATTTCCCTCTTCTTCAAATCGTGGCCATGACAATCTCTCAACATTTCCTTCATCCGACACCATGCTTCTACCAAAGTTTCGCCTTCTTGTTATTTAAAGGCTTTAATCTCATTTAATAACCTTTCGGCCAAAGCCGGAGGGTAATACCGTCTAACAAATGCTTCTCTCATCTCGTCCCATGTTGTAATGGTATTTGGTTCCAATTCTTGAAACCATATCTTTGCCTCACCACATAGAGACATAGGAAAAGTCCGTAGGCGAATTGCCTCATCCATGTTTGGCCCATATTTGAAATAGCTCCCAATCTCAAGAAAACTAGAAATATGTTTGTGCGGATCGTCCCGCACCCTTCCGTCAAATTGTTTATCCCTAATGAGTTGCATGTGATGCCCCTTCAAAGAGAAGTTATCATTTTCAACATCTTGAATCCGTATGGCCGACTCGGGTGTCGGTGCTACGGTTCTTACCCGTGAGCAAATAGGAGTATCATCCTCATCCTCCATATCGTCTTCGATTATGATAATTTCTTCCTCGTGCTCCGGTGTTACAAGCTCATCTTCAAAAACCTCTTCAACCAAGATGTTTCCCGAAGATGTATCCGAATCCGTGCGACTACCAGTTGAATCCGTTGGATTATTCTTTGGCTTCCTCCTTCGTTTCTTTTTAGTGGCTTTCTCCGGATTGGACAAGGGACTAAGTAGTTCGTGGCCCGAACTTCTTGTGCTCATCCACTACCAAATCAAACCTATAAAGCACAAAAGATAAAACCGTCAAATGCACCGGTGCAACACAACTTAAAAAGTAACTTTCAAAGAACAAAATTCCGAGAAAGGATCAATCAATCACACTTAAATTAACTTCAATCAAACACTAAGTTCCCCGACAGCGGCGCCAAAAACTTGATGTGTTAAATCTAGTTATTAAAATTTATCATTGAAAAGTAAACATGAAAATACCGTGCTAGACCAAAACACAACCGGGCAGTGGACCCTATCGTGTAGTAGTATAGTTGGGTAAGTTCAGGTTCGAACACAGGGAACTTAAGTTCAAGTAATCAAGATAAGTGTGAACAATTTAGAAAGTGGAAATAAAAGTTGGTTTTGTGTGACCGAATTGTCACGTTGCTTTAAACTACAAATTTTAGTTAAACTAGGCAAGTGGACTCTTAAGAATCAAAGTAATATGTTGGAACTTTCAAATATTAAACAAAATGCTTGTTTGGACTATTTCACTAGTGGTTTTGGGGTGTAGAGTTATAACCGGTTAAATGAATATGCCAAAAGTAACATTCATCAAAACATAAGCTCAACGTTCGCTAAGACCTATTGCTCAATTTCAATTAACAAACCTATGATTTAATTTAGTAACGGATGTTCGCTATGGTTACAAACTTGCACGATTAAGCTAAAATCATTTGACTCATTCCGAAACTACATTCGCAATTTTGTTTAATCATTCATAGACAAATGATTAATAATGATTTACTAGGTTGAAAACATTCGCTATATCAAATAGTAAATCACCAAATAGTTAAATTCTTGAGATTAAGCTCAATCACACAAGGTTCTCCAATTGAACATAAGTTAAGATTGTGTGAGTTTGCAAATCATCCACACGATAAACATTCGCTAAACCGCTAATTTGTTTGTATTTAACTAATTGTTGTTACAATCACCAAATGCTTTGTTCCACAAATGATAAACAACTTGTTTAGGTATTGTTTATAAGCAACAAATGCTCGCTATAATCGCTTAGTTAAAATGCCAAAAGTTTAATAACAATAACAAGCTAACTACATACAAATCCATGGATGATTCACAAACTCAAAGCATAGATTAACACCAAAAGATACACCCCTAATCAACTAGTTATTTCATCCAAACAAGCATATAAGTAACTAGCCACTAATCATCATAACAACAAGATAAACACATATCATGAGAGAAATCAAAGGAAACATAGATTACTTCAAACTAATTGGAATGGAAATTGTACCAAAATGATCACATAAACCAAGCAATTGTTCTTAATGAAATAGTTGGTAGCTTGATGTTCTTCTCACAATCTCCAAGTGAAAATGAAGGTTTTTGTAAGTGAATAATGGTGAGGTTAGGGTTTTGGTTAGTGAGAGATGATGTCTTTTGGTGGTGTTTTTTTTGTTTTTATCTCACCCCAAAAATGCTAGCTAAACCTGCCCCCCACTTTCATTTTTTGCACAGCACAGCATTACACCAAAGTTTAAACGTGATCCGCCAAGCTAGCCGATCGGCTGAACAAGGCTAGCCAATCGGCTCACCAAGATTAGCCGAACGGCTGGTGAAGGATAGCCGAACGGGTACGATGCAAAACACTTGGTCAATTCTCCAGCTCGAACATGTCAATTCTCCAGCTCGAACATGAGTCAGTTGCTGTTGTGAATATGAACTAAAGTAGCCGAACGGCTAACTTTAGCCGATCGTCTAACATTCTCCAGCCGATCGGCTGGTGTGCACTAGCCGAACGGCTATGATGCACTTTCCAGCCCAGAATTTTGACCATTTCCCAGCTTCAACCTAAGATACATTTTCGAATGAAATAAGTACCAAAAGTTCTTGAAATCTACCCAAATATAAATGCAAAACAATGATATCGCTAAAGATAGACATGTACAAAATGAGCGATATCAATCATCATCATCCTTATTTCTTTCTCAAGCGTAAGTACTAAGTAATTACCTGTTTATATCTATGAACTTGATATTGTGAAATTGATGGTTAAATGATTTATGAATGCAATTGAAGCTAGAGATGTTGATATGTGTTGATATTTGATGATGTTTGGTGTTTATTGACGTAGTATAGTGGTTAGAATATGGGTTTTGTTGGTTTAGGTATAAATTTTGGATTATGGGTTTTAAACAGATTTGCAGGTCGCTGGTACGAGTGGATACCCAATCACGTATGGGTTGATACCCGATCGCGTATGAGTAATGTTACCCGATCACGTATGGGTGGATACCCGATCGCGTATGGGTAATGTTGCGCGATCGCGTATCTTCAAATGGCATGATCGCGTATTTTTGTTTTGCAAATTTTAAAAGAGAAAGTGTTAGTGAACCTTTAGTGACTAAAATATTCACTAATTTCCATTGAACCTGCGATTAGGCTAAAATTCGCATGGTCACTCGGAAACGGTTAATGATTAAAGCTCTTTCAAATGAGCCTAGGCATTTTTAGGCCTTTCGGGGTCGTTTAGGGGCCGAAAATAGGATTTTTCAGTTTCTGAACTTCATATCGGGACTTTTTGATTACATTTCGAATTGGACTTTTGTATCCTCTAATCTCAGAGATTACATGCTTGAGTGAATATGTTATGATGATAAATTAATTTGTGATACATTGATTAAAATCATTAGTTGTAAAATATATGATTTTATTTACAACCTGGTTATGGTTTGTTATTTTGATACTATATGTTGAAATGAGTTATATATTATGGGACAAGTTACTAACTCATTATTTAAATGTGTTCTCAGATGCGGAGAAGGTTCAATAATATTAGACTTCTGAGCTTGCAGCTGAGGTAACGATGAGTGGATCTGTAATCCTCAATATAATTTAGTTGTAACAAATTTGGTTACAATGGGTAAATATATTGTTATCATTTATAGACTGTTTAGTCTTCCATGATATTATTATTACTGTTGATAGACTGTTTAGTCTGACATGATGCCATGACGATCATGGATTATGTGATTATGTGACATATAGCCATTGGACATTATATGATTTGGAGGTCAGCGTTTGGGTTGAGCTCTGTTGCTATTGTTTGGATGGTTCATGGGTCCCTTATACACATAATTATTAGGAATATGTGGCCAGTGAAGATAGCAACCAGCTATCGGTTAGTCACTGTATTGGCCTGCAGATGATTTTAAGTGTTTTTGGCTGGGAGTTTCCTCAAGAACCACTGATCCTCCTTGGGTTTATATTTTTGTGTTTACGATGCATTGGGCTGTAAACATGGAAATTATGTGTTTACGATGCTTTTGCAGTAAACAGGGTTGATACGTGTTTGTTATGTTTTGCTGTAAATAAGGTTGTTATGCTAAGTTGGATTGTTGATTATATATTCATTCACTTAGCTTTATGCTAACCCCACCACCCCACTTCTTGTAGGTTATGGCTTTGATATAATGGGATGGGCAAGAAGCTTGATTGGATGGAATGTTTGACCAGACGTATACTCTGATAATCATTTTGAATGAGTTAGTGTTGTCTTTTGAAATTATATAACACTCAGTTGGATATACAATAGTTTTGAATTAATACGATTTGTTTATATAATATATAATGTAAATTGTCAATACATATTTGATCAGCGATTCCAAATTATTAAATGTATATTATAAAAAAATGATTCTGAAATAAAGGGGTGTTATATAATATTTCCTTCAACATTGTTGAAGTTATATGTATAAATATATATCTTGTTTTTGTAAAAAAAAAATACAAATGGGGAGAAAAAAATTCTTCCCAAATTTAGCTTAATATTTATATATACATAATCAATATAGATAACAAAAACTTGAATACCAGTTGTCCAAACAATTAATCGCTTTATCCCAAAATGAATGTCACACTATATGTACATAAGACTCGTATCAGGAGGATCGCTACTCCAATGTAAACCTCTGTGTATTAAGCCACTCCCAACCCTAAACTCAACTGACTGAAACTGACAGAGCCACGTCAGCGCCACGTCAGCTTTTTCTGAAAACTGACTGAAACTGACAGACACCTCCCATCCCTGCTCCATCACTTCATATTTCTGAGACCCACTGACCAATTCTTTAATCAATTAAAACAAAACTATTTAAATTAAACACAATAATTTAAATTAAAAATATTCCATTAAAAATAAAAAATACAACAATTCCTAAAAATAAAAATTATAACAATTCCTAAAAATAAAAATTACCACAATTCCTTAAAATAAAAATTACCACAATTCCTAAAAATAAAAATTACGACAATGCCTAAAAATAAAAATTACCACAATGCCTAAAAATAAAAATGACAACAAAACCTAACGAGCACGATAATTTGGTGGAAGTTGCGCAATGTGTTAGATTAGAGCATTGCGCAGTCGATGGTGAACTTCCCGATCCCGTAATTCCTTGTCCATCCGCAAAGAAGTTGCAACTCTTTCTTCCCATGAGCGATTTGGTCTATTTGACGGCTCAGATGGATAATCTTCTTCCAGGTCACACATATTTCGGCCATTATCATCTGTTATCATGTTGTGTAGAATAACACAAGCATACATGATTCTTTTTATTTTGTTAGTGCTGTATGGTCTAGCAGGATTTTTGATGATTTGCCAACGGCCTTGAAGCACACCAAATGCTCGTTCTACATCTTTCCTTGCAGATTCTTGGTATCTTTTGAAGTGAGCCTCGACTTGAGTTAGTGGATGCCTGAACGACTTAACAATTGTCGCCCATTCCGGATAAATTTCATCCCCCAGATAATACCCCGTTGTGAAATGTTGTCCAGCAATCGTAAAGTTAACTTGGGGAGCTCTATCTCGTAGCAAATCGGAGAACAAATCCGATTGATTAAGAACGTTAATGTCGTTGCTTGAGCCCGCGGGACCAAAGAAAGCGTGCCAAATCCACAAATCATAAGACGCAACTGCTTCGAGCATGATAGTTGGATGCCCTTGATCACCTCTAGTATATTGACCTTGCCATGCTACTGGACAATTTCTCCAAGGCCAATGCATACAATCGATGCTTCCGAGCATACCCGGAAAACCATGCAACTCGGAATGACGTTGATGTAAACGTTGCACATCTTGTACTGTTGGTTTTCTTAAATACACCGTAGAGTACAAATGAAATACACATTTACAAAAATTATCCAAACACTCGTATGAAGTTTGTTCACCCATATGCAAGTATTCATCAAACGCATCCGCGGCACAACCATACGCTAGTTGGCGTACGGCGGAAGTGCATTTTTGAAAAACATTAAACCCGGGTCTGCCGATTGCGTCAATACGTTGACGAAAATATGCAAAGTATTCCGGTAACGGATCTTGAGAATAAGACACAATATTTTGACATATACGGATAAATAATGGCTTACTCATCCGAAAACGACGTCGAAATACATCTGCCGGAAATGTTAAGATGTCGGCAAAGTAATGTTGAAACAGACGTTGGCTCGTTGCTTCACGATCTCTTGGAAAGTATCGACAGGGAGCTCTCGGGATCGGAATTACTTCTTCGTCTTCCGATTCGGAGGATATGGCGTTGATAACATTAATCGTCCATTCCGGATCAAAAATGTCGTTGAGCGCCTGCAAATCTTCAAGATCGGAATCGGAAGACATTTTAAAAGTTAAAATTTGTGTGAAAGAGTTTATTGTGTAAATTGTTGTGTGACGATGAGTGTAATATGTAAGTATATTTATAGGTAAAAGTTTAAAAAAAAAAGGGGAAAGTTTAAAAGTTTTTAAAATTTAAATTTTTTAAAAGTTTTAAAAGTTTAAAAAAGGGGGAATGTTTAAATTTTAAAAGTTTGATTTTTTTTTTTACTTTAAACGGTTACAAAGAAAAAAAAACAAATACTGGGTCCCACGCAAACAAGCGACGAGTCGTCGCCAAACCGAAGAGGCCAAACCCACGAGCCAACCGATGAGGCCGTGCCATCGCCGTCGGTCTCGTCGGTTCAAACCAACATCAAGCGACGAAGCCCGTTGGGAGGGGCCTTAGTATCCTGAATATACCATCTTTATTATTATTTATAGTTAATTTCATATATAGTATCCGCCTAATATTTTTTTAATTGATTATGATGTCAATGTTGGTCTACATGCTACACAGATGATCGACATATGTTTGCATTAATTATGATGGACAGATGTTTTGATCGAATATTTGGATTCAAAATTAAACGGGAATGAAGCAATGTTGTGTTTTGTTGCGCCAAATGAATTTATAACAGATTATATCAATCAATGGATGTTTGCAAATTTTCACCTTATTCTACAATAACAATGGTTTGTAGCTAGGCGTTAACGACGAAGACTTACCTAATATAAGTAATCCTTTTTTAAGAATAAGGCATACTGATGACCTTCAAGAACTTTATTTCAATAGTTGAATGTCACGATGTAATAGATTTCTACATATAAAATCGGCGAGAGATACCAAATTTACCATATATACGATTATCAATTAGTGTACGTACATGATAGTCAATTATTATATTTACATCTATGATCACTAAGCAAGCTTATTTAATATTTGGAAGTCAATAATATTTTTTGATATCACCATTTCAATGTTGGTATAATGTTTTTTTATATATATATATATATATTAATTATTTCAATTACAACTACTTCGTTAAAATCGGGACATTCTATAATTATCAATTACTCAATTGATCGGTTAATTCACGTTATATAAATAGGATCATGGATTAGTCTGCGAATTCACATGTTATAAACTAGTAGTTATTAAATCATATAAAAGTACAAAGTCAACGAAATTTATTACTCCAAATTCAAAATAATTACTGTACATAATAATGGACGTTTAACTGTAAGATCGACGAGAACGTACACTTAAGTACAACACTAATGTTTGCGTATGAATAGGTAACATCATATTAACACGTTAAGAGGTGAAAAGGGACACACACATGTCTAGTTCGTTAGTTGTATCGTATCGAACGAAAATCTTGTCTCTTATACAACAAACGATAGAATTAGGTCCTTTACGTACTCTTACTAGACTCATATAATCTATTAGAAAACGTTTTATGTGGGTACAAATATATATATATATATATATATATATATATATATATATATATATATATATATATATATATATATTTAAATACGTGCCTTATTAGTAAAGTGTCCAATATATGGCCCCAAAAGAGAACACAAACATATATTCTATGTAGTTTTGTCGAGCTTTTTACCATGAATAACATAAATTAAAGCAACTTGTTATATATTTTATTTTGTTGGGTAATTTGACCTGAATTATTTTGGTTATAAAAAGGGCGGGTAACGGTCAAGTTAATGTTCGAGTAAACCCAAGGGCTGTCAAGATTCGTACGTAGTAAACGTCTGAAAGACACCATCGAGTCTCAATTTAAAGATGAAGTTTTGTAACAGTCAAAGTCACAGGCATACGATTAGAAAATTCTATTCTATGTTGAATTTAAAAAATATATACTACTATAATTTATTATTATTGAAAAGATATTTTATTGAATATGTATATAATATCAGTATATTCACACAAGTATGTTGGCTAATTACATCATCAATCAATAATATGGTTGACCCGAAGCAAGTTATGATTATCGTAATATGTCCGTTTTTGAACACAGAAAATTTTGTTCGATTTAAATATAACGAAAAAGGAAAATAATGTACACATCGTTTGTTTTTTTTTGGGGGGCATAATGTAATTACACAATTGTCTTCCCTTTAATTGATTTGACCATATGAATTTTTGATGTACAAATCCCTTATATATGTCTTAAAGACTTAACAAATGTCTCTCGTTAGCAAAACTAAATTTTTTTTCCAATTGCAATAAAATCTATAGCGTGTAGGTAAAGTACTTCTGACATCTAAATAAATTTTTATATGTATTTTTTTTATTGCAGAATAAAAGTTCATCTTCATAGTGATAAACTACACGTACGTACGGCAAGCAACATGCCAATTGCAATCAAAATTAAAAATAAAAATAAAAAGAAGATATGCTCATTACTTGCAAAGTAAATTAATAAGTAGATATGATATATTCATGTGTATTATAATAGTACAGTGATATCATTTTCCGGATGCAAATGTGTTTGCAAGTCATAAAATGAAATACAAAGCTTTTGAGATATAGGTCATGAGTTCAATCCTAACTCTTCGGACTTTCACAGGAAACAGTTGAGATATGGTCCTGAGGGAAGCCACATAGGATCATAGAATCCAAAATTAGAGAAAATAGTTAATCCTAGCTTTTATATATATATATATATATATATATATATATATATAATATATATATATGGGAGTTCATATGAGAACTACACAAATATTGAGAACCATGAGAACCAAGAGAACCATTTTTAATCAACATAATAAAAAGGGTATTTTTAGTCTTAACAATTAGTTAATCCATTAAAACCACTTCCGTAAGTTTTGCGTTACATTTCTGCCCATGAAAACAAGTTACCTCTCTCTTCTCTTCTATTAAATAGTTCTATACGAGTATTTCAGTTCTTCTCATCTAAACAAGTACCTTTAATTTCTTTTGAAAATAATTAAACATGACGTTTGTTCACATGTGTATTGCTTCAAGAAAACCTACATTCAAACATGCAGCCAACTAATTGGTTTTCACAAGTGCACATACGTATGTGTGAACAACTAAAAACAACAGTTTTTTTATATATTTACGATTTTATGAATGTCTCCATACGTGCATACATTAGTTTTAACTTGCAAACAACTTTAGAAGAACTACCGTATTCATTTATGTTCACTTGTGAACAAGCTAATATATACATGTGAACAATCATATATGTTATATGTAAACATGTGAACAATTAGTTACTCTCAATAATTGGAATGATTATATCTCGAATGCATTAATAAATCAACAAATCTAAACCCAAAATAACCCTAGACATGGTATTCTATACAAATCTAAACAAAACACAAAATATCATAATTAACGAAAAAAAGGAGAGTGACATCGATAATGAAAATCGGAGTATGGAGAGAGGGACGTCGCTGGCGTCGGGTTGGCATCATCTTCACTGCCTTCAGTTTGTCATCATCGTATCACTGTCATACGTGCTCGTTGATAAACAAACCCGGTCTTGTATCTTCCATCACCATAAAACCGAGTATGGTATGTGCGTTAGACGACAAACGAAGAACATGATCTAAGAAGAGAAGTTGGTAGTGTTGATGAAGGAGAGTGACATCGATGATGAAAATGTGAGAGAGATGATGAACACGTGGTTGCAAAACTTTACGGGGGTGAGAGTAAAATTTTTCGTTCACATATGAACACCCAAGGACGTTGATTCGGATTTACATACATGTTGATTAATGCGATATCTTCATATATATATATGAACATCTCAATTTTTTAAAAACCATACCAAGAAGAAACAAATTGTTTGATGTGTATCCAAGTTTATATATGTTTCTCGGAGTGTTTTCTTAATTGAAACACTAACCTATCAAATACTTATACCCAGAAATTTATTATTTATGTGAGTACATCGAATAAAAATGAGGTTTTTTTTATTAATTGCATATGCATTAATTGTCAACATATGAAACCGTTATTTTTTTCATTAGTCGATAAGTTGGAGAGACTATTGTGCCCTTTCAGTGACTATATATATTAAAATAGAATTAATATCATTACTCATTAATTACAATTGTACCATTGAATTTACATACGTTTGATCTTTTTATCTAAGGGTTGAAAATTAGTTCTCATGGTACTTAATCTTTGTATGGTTCTCATATGAACTCCCCTCGCCCTTTCAATGACTATATATATTAAAATATAATTAATATCATTACTCATTAATTACAATTGTACCATTGAATTTACATACGTTGATCTTTTTATCTAAGGGTTGAAAATTAGTTCTCATGGTTCTTAATCTTTGTATGGTTCTCATATGAACTCCTCTCTCTCTCTCTATATATATATATATATACACACACACACACATATATAGGATAAGGTTACAATGAGAATGTCTCATAAATAAGTACAACTAAAAACACCGCATAAATACACAACTAGTCAATAAAATCATTAGATTTACACTTATACATATCAAATATGTGTAGAAAAATAGATTAGAATAGATGCGAACTTTCAGAAATGCAAAAGAATTGAAAAAACGATTGATGCACGATTATAGAGATAATCGTGCATCAATCGTTTTTTCGATTTCTGTGCATTTTTATAATTGTGCATTTGTTTTTCTTTGCATTTTTTGAGATGTACGAATGTAAATCTAACTATTTTATCAAGTGTATTTTTGCATTTGAAGCGTTCATAGTCGTTCTTATTTTTAAGGTGTTTTCATTTGATCCAAACTCTCTCTCTCTCTCTCTCTCTCTCTCTCTATATATATATATATATATATATATATATATATATATATATATATATAAAATAAGCGTTCTTAGCCGTTCTTATTTTTAAGGTGTTCTCATTTGATCCAAACTCTTGCTCTCTCTCTATATATATATATATATAGAGAGAGAGAGAGAGTTTAGTGAAATTATCTAAAAGAACTAAAGGAACTTACAAATTTAGTTGCATATATGATTAGGGGTATTCAAAATGTCGGATATCCGAAATTTTAGATATTATACTTTACCATCCGAATCCGGATATTTGAATACCCAAAATTAGTAATTTTGAATCTTTTTAATCGAGATTCATAAAAGAAAAGGTTGCTAAATACGTACAACCAACCAAAAAAATCAATATGTTTGCAAATAATGTATCATCTACGGTGGTAAAGTTCACTATTAAAAGAAAAATAATAAAAATTCTTGAAAATTTTCAAATATCCGAAATATCTAAAATTTGATATTCAAATCCGAAAATTCGGATATCTAAAAATTTGGACAATCAAATTTTCGGATATTTTTTAATTGGATAGTCGAATATGAATACTTTTGAACATCCCTATATGTCTAAATGATAATGTTAAAGTGTTAAAATAGTTAAAAAGAAATTCAAAAGGTTTGGAAGTCAAATATCAACAGTACAGTGACCCCTCATGCACAAAAGACCTTAAAGTTGCATGAAGCAGCCATAGATTGTTATCACTTATCAACGCCTCCATTTTCTCATTTTTTAGTATTTAAATGACTAGTGGCTTTCATTTTTATTTTGTTATTCAATGAAGTTTTACAACTTGTGGATGTGAACTAGAGGAATTTTTTTTTTTTTTTTGACATATGTGATATCTTAAATATATAAATTATTACATATCTAAGAATGCATGGGTTAATAATCTAAGATTATTATAATCTATATCTAGAAGAGTCTTGTTACTTTGTTAGTAAAGAATAGTGAATATAAAACTTTTCAGATGGATTATAAAATCAAAAAATTCATCCAAAGGTTTACCATAATTTCAAAATCAGTGTTTCAAATGAGCCTAATGATTTATACATGTTTTGAAAAGGTTTGCAGCGAGTCGAGGACTTCCAAGTAAGATTAAGAAAACGGTGTCACATCAACTACCATGTTATCTCCATGTCATCATAATGGGGAGTAATTCGTACACCACCTATTTTTGATCATACACCACCAAACGTGCTTTATAGTTCGGTACAGTACAACACCCTGTAGCATGTTTGGTGGTGTATGGCTAAAAACAGATGGTGTACGAATCATCACATCATAATATACTAAGTTTAGACAATTTAATACCTAATCTAAACTCGACTTCTGTTATTTGCATACTCGAAATAGAATAATGATGATTATAAATTTTAATACGACTAACTTCTAAGATTGCAGGCAGATTTCAAAGTAAACGAAAAACAGATCCATGAGCCCAGTTATTATTTATATCGGGCTGGAAAGACTTAAGTTAATGAGCTACCAGATAATTGGGCTTTCAAAATCATATTGAGTTGGCTTAGCATGGGTATCAACTATCAAGTAAACATTCTTTTTGTTCAAGCCCCCAAGTCTTGTAATAACTTGTGTATGATAGGTTAAGCACCAAATAGCAATTATCGTCACCACAAGCTCTAAATTACATTTTAGGTTAGTAGAATTATAATAGATACTATTATTATATACGTGGATATCCTTAACAGTCGAGCTAGAAGAACTAATAAGAAATTAAACTTCTAATTTTTCAGAAAATTCTATTAGACCGGTTGCAATGGAGCGGTGAACGTCCGTCGTAGAGCTCGAGAATGTTCAGAACGCCCGCAATGGGGCGTTCTCGGCGAGGCGTTAAACATGTGGGCCCCACTCGATTTTTTAATCTTTTTTTTCCAATTCCGACGGTAAAAAACAAAAAAAAAAAAGGGACGTTGGGCAACGGCTAGGGGGCAGGCAAGGACAAAAAAAATAATAAATTTTTTTAAACTCAACTCCTTTTCACACTATATATACACACATATATCTAACCTATTTTCACATCAAAAACACACAACAAACTCAATTTCTTTCTACATTCATCCAACATTATGTCTCAATCTCCAAATTCAAACCAAAATCCCAACTCAAATTTATACCCAAACCCGGATAACTTATCATACACCAACCTCATGTTATTCGGGACACCAAACGCACCCGGCCCGAATTCGTCTCCCTCAATCCGCCATCCACCACTAATGCCACAATACCGAATGTATCCACCATATTATCACCAACCACCATTCGAATATCAAAACCCGTACTACCAACAACAACAACCATTTTTTCAACCTCCTCAACAACCCGAACAACAACCCGAGCAAGAATCCTCCCAACGACCCGGAAAACAAGTGGCTCAATCTCCAAGCAAAAGATCCCACAAAAAAAAAGGTGACGGTGGAAAGAAAACGTGCAACAAACGGCAATGAGCGCCTAACGAATTAGTGTGGTTAACTACTTGTTGGTGCGACACGTCGGAAGACTCGGAACGAGGAAACTTACAAAGAAGAGGTACTTTGTGGGGTTCAGTGCAAGATAAGTTTAATACCAACCGTCATGGATGGGAACGCGGCGCCGACCAACTTTCCTCCAAGTGGCGTACGGGTTATAATAATTGCAAAGACTTCAACGCGATTTACGAATCGCAATACAAGGCTTGGGGAAGCGGGCGAGACGACAACATGGTGTACGACCTGTCCGTTGCCGAATACTACGACACGTACAGAAAACACTGAAACATGAAGAAGGCTTGGTTGGTGGTGAAAGATCACCCAAAACGGAAAGCACCACCATTAGTTGGTAGAACCGGATTACGCGACGACGAAGAAGATTTTTTTGATGATTCCGTTGATCTCTCTGCCGACCACAATCCATCATAACCAAATGAGCTATTTGGGCCCGACCCACTTTCAAGGCCCATGGGTCGGGACAGGGCCCGAAAAGCGGCTAGAAGTTCCGGTTCTTCCGACGCGGCAACATCATCCCGAGCATCGGCAGGAAGCGACAGGGTGGAGGAGGCGATAGAGAGTATGGCCAAGTATAAGGCCGACATGTTACTCGCCAAAAGACAGTCAATTGAGACGATCACCCGTCAGGAACGACTTTGAACTGCTATGCAGGGTGTGCAATTTCTCCAAATCAACACCTCGGACATCCAAAACCCAAGTGACCGCGCAGCGGTTCAGAGAATGAAGAAAAAGTTTCGACAAGAGTTTCGGGAGTACTACGAGGCCGAAGATGAAGATTCGGAGAACGACGAGTAGTTTAGTTATTAATTGGTTGTAATTTTCTATTTTTAAGACTTAATCACGTACTTTAAATTATTGTATTTTTATTTTTAGAATTGTAACGTTTTTATTTTAGGAATGTAACGTTTTAATTTTTAGGAATGTAACTTTTTATTTTTATTAATGAAAGGTATTATTTTAAATTTAATTGTATTTGTATTGTTAAATAAGTGGAAATGACGCGGAAATTAGTGGGGCCAGGAGGGGAAAAATGGACGTTCTGGTGTTATGACTGCATGAGTTAAAATGGTGTTGTAGCAGGGAGAAAATGTACGTTCTGGTGTTATGACTTCGAGTGGTCTTATAAGTTTTATGAAAAAACAAGCTCCAATTCTAATTTATTTAGTTTTAGTTAGTTGTTGACAAGAAATCACCTTTTTTTTTTTTACATAAATTGCCGAAAAAGTATGTAACACCTGTAAATTGTAGAACTATATTTTAAGTACACTTTTCGTGAATTTATATATACGGACCATTCAAAGAATAATACGGGGTAGTTTATCGTCCAAATCGGTCATAAACAACAACTTGTCATGACGGAGATAACATAGTTTACACCTCATGTAAATGTGTTAATTAGTTGTCTCATAAAATATTGAATTCGGTACAAATTACAACTACTCCAATAAGGTTTTATTTAGATACATGTACTACTATTTATTTAGTTTTAAAAAATGCAGTTACGTTTTTAAATTTAAAATTAAACTGACTTTAAAGTATCAAACTTGTATCATTACTAAATGAGAAATTATTAATAATACAAAATTTATTACCTTAAGTCATTTTCTACTCGGATGCCAATATCGTATGTTTAAAGTAAAATAGTAGTACAACACTTCATTTCCAAACTACAACCATTACTGCAAGATGTACAAGTCACTATAACATATAACATCATAAATTGATTTGTTTTAAACGCTTAAAAAAACATTTACATAAAGGAAAGAAAAAGATTAAACAACAACATCACATTAAAACAAAAACAAACAAAACCCGGTCTACCGGTTCAGCATATATCTTTTCAACCGGTTCAAGCACCAGGAGCCGCATCTTTCACCTTACTCTGCAAATACCCACCGTATTCCCACGCATAATCCTTCACATGGCTCGCGGTATCCGCAATCCGGCTTCTCGCATAATCAACCCGGTCCGACCCGACCGGATGCAACCCTTTAAAATACTTATACAACCACGAAACCGCCGCGGCAGCGGCCAACCCGGACCCACAAACCGATACAAAACCGGCTACAAGCACGAACAAAAGCGTGCCAATCGGTACCCAAATCGGGCTCGTGAGGATAACGACAGGTGCGAAAAATATGAAGCCGACGACAGCGACGGTGATTGTGACGCCGGTGAGAAGGAGTAAGATTGCACCGGAGATAACAAGTGTGAAGATGCCCATGAGCTGGGTTGAGTTCAGGGAGTGGTGACGGAGGTTACGGATGAACGGGGATCTGTCATCGGAGGGACGGTGGACGTGGCCGGCTACGACGTTCCGGTCGGCCATGGGTGATGAAATAAAAGAAGTTTGGGCTGTTTGTTTAATTTAGATTTAGATTTAGATGGTGGAAATTAAGACTGAGAAAGAGATTGATATGAGAAAGGGAAGAAATGGGGACGGACACGTAATTAAATGATCAAATGACATGCAAGATGTTGATATAACACGTGGGGTGCCGTCATACATATTAGCTTATTGTCTTTATTAAAATAAAAAGTTTGGACTATATAGTTTCTTTTCCCTGCGAACAAAACGTCGGAAATATCCGTTGCAAAAGACTTTTCTTGCCCACCCTTTATAGAATTTGTTATCCTAAAACAGTGACGAATGAAACTAATCTACTAATGTTGAGGTGTATTAAAATAAATAGGTTGCAGGGTAAGCGTAACTCGCATATTATATTTTAATAGTATACGTATACTTCACTCGTAAGAGAGAGTAAATTATTAACGCAGGACAAATTATTTGTCACAAATCACTTATATGTGCTGAGGTGCGCATTTAAACTCTTGAGTGTCGCTCAATTGGTTATTATCGGGGTATTATATTGTGACATCCAAGGTGATGGATAAGACATCTCTCCTATCTAATATAAGAGAGTTTATGCTGATGTCATTAAGCTGACTTGGCAAATTCTTAGGCTGTTTGAGATGATGACATGACTTAATATGGTCCAAGGAATTTTCTCATATTTTTTAATTTTTATAATAAATCCGAAAATGCAGTAAGCATGCTTGCCTTGGAAAATGCAGCAAGCATAATTGTCTTGAAAATGGGTTTGCAAGTCTCCTCCCTCATTGGTCTTTCTGCAAACAAAAATTCAAATTTTTTATATCCTTCCACCTAAAATTCTTATTTCATCATCTCCTTCATCTTCATGCTCATTTTTTTCTCTATATTTAACTCTCTTATTTAGCTTTTGAAAATATACAACTTCCTTTGTACGCTTCCCTAATAATTTAGTTGGGGTTTTTAATTTCTTTATCATTTTCTCAAAACATGTACATCTTCCTCATCTTCATATTAAATCAATCTTCCTGCGATTTCTAGGGTTTTTATATTTGATCAGATTCTTGCTTGATTAAGGTTAGTATCTCAAAGTTTAATCCTTTTGCATTTTGTACATATATTTTGTGTCCTTTAATTCTTAATTTGGGTTTTAGATCTGAAAATACAAGATACACATACCGGCTCCTTTATAAAAAAAACATTCTCATGACTACTCTGTTGATTATGTGAGTGCAGTTTAGATGGATCTTCAATCTTGGATCATCATTTTAAGGTGTTTATTCTTCACTTTTATCTGATTATATCTCTAACTACATACTCAATTTGTTCTATATGTGCAGATTAACGAACAGAAATAAAACTTATGTTTACAAGGATCACACGGATTATTATGAGGAGTGTATGAGGTAAAAAAAATATTCTCGGTTAATATTATGAGAGGACTGCGTTAAAGGTAAATTTTATTAATTTTATTGATAGCTTTTTGGATTATGAGTGCAACCCTCTCTAATCAATACCTTCAAAAATAGTGCAACCAAGGACTATTTTATAACACCCCATAATTTCAAGATTTTTTTTTTATATATAATTCGGAAGCGTTATCCATTCAATAAAGTTTAAAGCATATATATAAAACTTCAAACTTTACTAACTATTATACGATTACAAACTTAATTAAACATATTTACCAAAACACATATTCTAACTGGGTGTTACATAGAAAACAGTTTAACCCACAAAATGATCAGAGTTTCAGCTGTCAAACATTTCTTCAAATATTCATAATTTGTCCAACTATCCCAAAAGTTTAACCTGCAAGAGTATTGTGGGGGATTAGCACAAAGCTAAGTGAGTAAACTAAGTCTAACAATCTAACTTAGCATAACAATCAATTCGCAACAATCAACTATAAGAAACAATCAAACAGAGGATCGGTGGTTCTTGAGGCGTCCTCAGTCCGCGGTGACCCTCCAAGAACACTTAATAATTAACTGCAGGCCTATACAGAGATTTTACCGATAGTTTATTGCTATCTTTAATTATTATGGGCTAATTCACAACGAATGTTCATCCAACCCATAAAAATTAACCTATAGCAACTTGTAACACCCCCAAAATCACTGTTTAGCGGAAGCAAGCTTTGGGGTGCTACTAATCTAATATCACAGCACAAAAGTAAGGCAAACGACATCTATATGCAACGTTTGTAAAATAGTTACATTTCCATACATAAAATGTTTGAAACATAGAGTTTCGGGTTACAAAATGAAGTTCCCTAGAGTCCGCGCGTAAAGCGGGAGATTCTATTACATAACCATAATAAATACAAAAGATAATGCTAAGAATCTCCGTCAAATGCAGTTGTAGAAATCATGCGACTCTAGGTAGTATCCTGAGGGAATCCTACTCCGTATGTGTACCTGAGATACAAAGCTAAAAAGGTCAACACGAATGTTGGTGAATCTCACAGGTTTGTAAATAGTACTAGTATTTGAACACAAGATTTCATCAGTAATGCTCGCAAGCGTAAATCAAGTATTTGCACTCCAGCAAATGTAAAGTAAGTAAGTTATACCGTTGCCATGAGGCTCATAATCGAAGCTTAACCCGTAAGTAGTAAGTTGCCCCCGAGACATGCTCGAACCTGAGCAAGCTAAGTAACGAATAATAGTCACCCGTTTATACAGAACGGTTCGTGGTAGCGCTACTACCCCAGGCGGGGAGGGTCATTTCCCTAATGGATCCATTAACTAGTGTTCGCGCTTAAGTACCATAACTAACGATATATGATTGAGGGACTTCCCCAAATAAATGGTGAGAAAACTCATGCAATTCCGTTTGGTAAACATGTAATTCAGTACTTGTGTTCATAAAAGTAAGCAATGTATCTCACCCCTTAAGTAAAACAGTAAAAGTGGGGCTGTAAGACTCACCTGAGTCTAGCAAGTATGAAGGTGCAATCAAGTAAGGCGGATGTAAGTCCGTACGTGGTTCTCCGAACCCTGCAACCTTCTGGCGTCCGAAACGCACAAGGTTGTAAGTAAACAAGTAAACGAGTTGGTGTCTTAAAAGATCACCCATGCTAGTTGTCCACTCAACTAGGAAATGTCCAAATGTTCGTTTAGTAATCCGTTTGTAGTTTTGAAAAACAAGTATGACCCGTTGGTGACGGTTTGTAATAATAAGCAAAAAGTGTTATTATTATATGTATCGTTGTATCAGATTTCATTATCTGTAAGTGTTTGACACTTAGTGTGTGAAAAGTATTTATAAGTTCCTAGATGACGGGGGTCCGGGGGCAGCGCCCCTGGTAGCGAGGTCCAAGGGGCGGCAGCCCCTGGCGGGGTCCAAGGGGCAGAGCCCCTGGCTGGGGTCGAGCTGACAGGTCAGCTTGGAAAATTTTTATTTCTACTAAATTGTTTTGTTGAAAAAAAATGCACCTGGACTTGAATTTGGGTGAAATCGAGTGATAAAATTTTAGGTCTCGACACTTAGTAAAATCTGTGTTTTCTTGGTTCTGTTTCATGCGACACAAAGGTCAGGTATGCGACACAAGAGCTTAGCGACACAAGAGTTGTGTCGCATAAGCTTTCGGTGCTAAATCAATAGCGACATAAGGGTTGTGTCGTATAGGGTATACGACACAAGGTGCGACATAATCGTTGTGTCGCAAAATCTACGACACAAGGGTTGATGCGACATAAAATGCGACATAAAATGCGACGTCAATGGGTTTATGCGACACAACCTTACGACACAAGGCTTGTGTCGCAAAGATGAACACCAACCCAGAAACAGCGCCTGTCCGCGCTTTTCCGACCCAAATCACAAATCTAACTCATTTCTAGGCTGTAAAATCGTGTTTTCTTCATACATTTGGACATTTTAAGCTTAAAGAAACAACTAGAACTTAAAAACACTTGAAATCGAAAGGTTTCGAGTTTTTTCGGAAACTTACAAAGTGATGAATCGAAATTCCGAAAAGGTAGGAGTGTAGATCGTTGCGTGGCGATCGTTTTTCTCTAAATGGGTGTGATGATTTATGGTGGTTTGTTGGTGTTATTTGGTGGTTTTAGATGATGGTGGTGGTGGTGGAAGTTGAGAAAAAATGGAAGGAAGAAAGAGAAAGTAAATGGTGGAAATGAGGGGGAAGAAAGGAGGGAGGTGGGGTTTTGGTGAAAGCCTCACCTTTCCAGCCCCAGTAATTGTGCTCCGTGCGGTGTTCGTCTTCCTCAGTCGTTAAACATTAAATCATTATTTTGACTGTTTACAATGTAAGTTTTAAAATACGGGAGTTCATTAAATTCATTTATTGAAGTATTTTACTAATACTTACTAATTCAATTGGTTTCGTTTGTTTGTGTTTTTAAATGTTTGAATCGCGTAGATGTTTATTATGCGATACAAAATGTAATTGAAATATTATCAAAATAATATTTGTGACATAAAAGTGTCCTTAATTAATATTACATTGCTTGATATAAATGTTCACCAACGTCCGTATGATTTGAATCGAATTACATTCGATTTGAAATTCGTACGATTTAAACCAAATCGCATATTAATATACATTTTGATACATTAATTAGCCTAGTACCACACTAATTACATGTATTAACAGTTAAGTAGGAACTAATTACTAGTCCTAGCTTGGCAGGTGTCACACAACTAAACCCAATATAATTGACCTCTATCATTCCAACCTATCATGGAATTATTCACTAGCCATCAATCAACAAGTTCAATCAATAATTCTATCATCAACTTATCAAATAATCAATCAATACTATCAACTTAAGATTGATGTTACTAACTGTTAACACCAAAATTAAACTGTGAGAATCAGTCCACTCACCTGTCTCGTTCAAACTCCAAACTCAAAGATCTAATTTTATTGAGTCTTTGTCGGATCTGAAACACACAAGAAATTTCGAGTCAAACTTCATATCATATTGTTTTTAACTTAATATTAACAATCAAGCATATATTAAGTCCTATAACTACAATGTACAAGCTAAATCACATTATGAAGTTTAAATCAAAAACATGTTGTCACCCAATATAAATCCGCCGGATTCAAAATGAATCCGCCCGGATTCAACTGAATCCGCCGGATTCAGATAGAATCCGCCGGATTCCAGACATTTTTTCAGATTCAAAACTGGGACAGAACTTTATTATAGAATCCGGTTGAGGAATCCACCCGGATTCAAGATGAATCCGTCGGATTCAAGATGAATCCGTCGGATTCAAGATGAATCCGCCGGATTCAAGATGAATCCGCCGGATTCAAGATGAATCCGCCGGATTCCCACTATCTTCCAGACCTGTACAGTTCACAATTTCCTGCAACTCCACATACGAATCAACAATCACAAAATCAACCAAATTCAGTTATGTACTCGAATTTTTTACCAATATTTAGTTACCATAACACCTAATAACATCATATAACATAGTTTCAATCATCAATTCATTACAATTCACCCAAAATTACATATAACCTAACTCATTCATATTCAAACTAAATTTCAAGAAATCTAGAAATTTCTTCATGTAATCATCACCAAATCAGTTTGTAAAGTATATATACATATCATTAAACATGAATCCTATCATATACACACTAAAATCACATAGCTTCAACTTAACATCAATTACAAACTTAAATAACCATCAATAAAATACTTACAAAGATGAAGAACAAGAAGAAGCTTAAGATGGTGATGAGCTTAAGGATTTCATCATCAATTTTGTATAATCTTCACTATCAATTTGTATTGATTTTGATTTAGGAAAGAGTTTTGAGATACAAAATGAAGAACACTAGAAATTGGGGAAAAATTAGGTCGGCCTCACCTATTTTATTAAACCGACACATTTAACTTACAGTATAATATTATACCCCTTTTAAATCTATTGTATGGAACCTAAATTTCAAAGGCGAGAAAATATTTTATTTTACTGTCTTCTAAATTTATTTAAAACAAACAATATTTCACTAGTCACAATATTTCCTGAAACTTATTTTTTCACTAAATTTACAATCAAACACATATAATAATATAAATTACATATAAAAATTAAAGAAAATACCTATTTTTCCTAAGCCCAAATTGAGGATGTTACATATTTCTAAGATAAAATTTCCATATTATTTTTCATTCGATCAGATAATTAAGGTGTGGCATGTGACATTTAAATGGTGATTATGCAAGTGCTCAAAAGGTGTTCGATGAAATGTCCGTAGAACTAGAGCTACATGGTATGGTTTCTATTTATCTTGCTTTCATTTCTAGAGTACTGAATAGTGTTATTATTTGTTTTTGATCTATAATAGTGTACTTTTTGTAATATTAGTTGTATTTTCTTTTTGTTTTTACCTTTGAGTATGCCTGCGTATGTTTTCAAGTTGCTCATATATTCAGAATAACATTTTCCCTTCGTTTCACAATATTTCTTTATAAATAAAGTAGCATAAACTGATATGGGTTACCAAAATAATTTGAATGTTGTGACCATTATTCACAACTTTCCCGTAGTCTCTGTTTGTTGAATAGCAACTTCAGATTGGACTTCAACTCTTTGAGCATGTTTTCAAGTTTAAATTTTACTTTATCTCAATATTTTATTTATACATACGTAAAATACCATGAGGATGACCAATACAGGTCATTTGTGATATCCTTTTGTTTAGTGATAGTTGATATCATTTTTTGTTAATTGCAATGGACGTCTGTTTTGTTGCAGCTTGAGTCATGCGGTTTGGCATGCCCAACGTCTCTTGATTTATGGTAGTGAGGTTAGTAAGCTCATCATCAAGGTTTTCTGAGACCCATATTTATGTATATGCTCTCTCAAATGAAAAGGCAACATTTGACTTGCACTTTAATGAAACTTTATTGGTCAATTATAACCATTGTAGGGTTTTATTTGTTTAGTTGTTGAAAAGGGGTTTCTATATGTGTGGGGTTCTTCAGTAAGTTTAGATAAGCAATTTCGTCTCTTGAATTATTGTAGTGAGGTTAGTAAGCTAATCATCATCTAAGACCCATTTTATGTATATGCTTTCTCGAATGAAAAAGAAACATTTGACTTGCACTTTAACGAAACTTTTTTGATCAAAATTGTAACCATTGTAGTTCTATTTGTTTAGTTGTTGAAAAGGGGTTTCTATATGTGTGGGGTTCTTCAACAAGTTTAGTCCAACA
This sequence comes from Pseudognaphalium luteoalbum, assembly GCA_963422505.1. Taxonomy (NCBI): domain Eukaryota; kingdom Viridiplantae; phylum Streptophyta; class Magnoliopsida; order Asterales; family Asteraceae; genus Pseudognaphalium; species Pseudognaphalium luteoalbum. Next base: position 8,559,821 of record OY730193.1, on the reverse strand, counting down.
AATGGTGGATATAGGCAATTTCGAGCCATATTTGTGATTAGGCCAGTTCTCGATATGTTTGATCTCTACCGTGCCACACTTTAGGTAACATGTTTGTGGGTTCATATAATTTTTGTGATGTATAGTTCATTACATGTCAGTACCTTTATTCACAGGTTCTAATGGAGCCGAAGGTTTTCTTAGGTAAGCAGTACAAAGGGTGGTAAGCAGTACAAACGGTTCTAATGTTTGTGATTTGCTTACTAGGTTGCTCATGTCGTTAATTTAAACAATTTTCAGGTATATGAATTATACTTGGTACATCAGTTGGCTTCTTTTAGTTTACGGGTCAAATGACTGAAGCTTTTATACTATTGGTCTTCCTATCATATCAATTATAGGTTGTGGGTTTTTCCTACTACGGGTCTCTTTTTTGTTGTTGTTTACAATATACTTAACTGAAGATCTAACTTGAAGCTATGGAGAAATTGTACTTTTCTGAAAGTTATTTTTTGTGTAGATTGCCATACACGCAACAAGGGCCTTGACCAGACAAATTCACTTGTGACTATGTGGATGATTTTCAGGAAATGGTAGTTATTTTGGTAAATGTGTGAGAGCAAGAAGGGATGTATGATTGAGAAAGATAGTTTAAGTTTGTGTTTTGAAATAAATAAATATATAGTAGGTTGTGATATGGTGAACCACAAGCGCGTCTGTAATCTATTTCTCACTCAAGAACATTGCTCAAGTTTTAATACAAGTACAAGTTAATACATTGTTCACTTTATACTTATCATTTTGGTTTGCAAAGACTAATGATTAGTACATTAAATTTCATTTCCCCTATTCAATGTATGCAGCATGTAAATTGATATTTAGATTTTCGTATTTTGGGTTTATAAAGCCATTTATCATTTCTTTGCAACCTGTTACTACTTATACTTCGCATTAAATGTTCATATATAGTTCGTATAATAATCTTTTATTTGTTGCAAAAAATAAGCAATAACTTTAAAATGACTACAAAGTGTAGTGGTTCAAAACTTAATACATACAAGGTGCATATAAAATTGTTATCATTAAAAGCTATATCAAGTATCCGTATAAATTATCTTGAAATTAATAAATTATTTAACAAACCCGTGTTATCACGAGTCATAAAACTAGTGTTAAGTAGATTAGGTGGAAGCGTATTGATATGAACGTACTAAAAGACGATTAATTGGTTTATACAATAACTATTAAGGGTTTGCAGATAAAATGCTAAAAAAATCATATTCTATTGTATTTGTAAAGATTAAAGAGCAACTTAACAATGGTGACAAGTGTTTTGACTATTAATAAAGATCCAAGTACCCTTAGCACCATGGTGAACACACAAATCTTAGAAGACATCATTTGTAAAAATGTACTTAAACAGGAGAGGCAAGTTGATTTAGCTCTGAGAATGCTGCGGAAATAAAAGAAACCAATGCAATTTTCATGACATTTTAGGACTTTGAGCCTGTAGGAATTACCTATAATATCTATATAGACAAAATGTTGAGCTAGACGTTCTAAACTGAAGAACATTGAAATGAAAGTGAATTTTCGATCTAGCCTCCTCAATTTAGAGATCTTTTACCAGGCGAAATACGTGAATCAAGTAATTTTTGTTACTCTTTCAATTTCTCTCTCATATCAATCATGTAGAACTAGGTTGGCAATTACCAACTTTATAATATCAGTCTAATGATAAATAAAAGCATCAGAACGATTATGTGATGGTTGTTTTGCAGTGTGACCATTAAAATCATCTAATATCTGTTTACTACAAGCATCTTTTGTTTATGCATCTGACACTGAGATGTTTTTTTAAAATAGAATTACTAGTAATAAGCGTCTAAAACTTTTCATTGGAAAAAATACAAAGCAAAAAACAGATCCCTCAACCGAGTTCTTTGCCCACTTTGAGAACACTATTTTTGTACTAAATTTCCGTCAACAATTCTGGAATTTTACTCCTAGGTACCTCCTTATGCAACATGGATGAAAGCTTTAACCTGATTGAGGTGGTGGTGGCGGCGGCATTGACATTTGCATCATAGAAGGGTGACCGTGACCACCAGCCATCTGTTGGGGAGGTGGTGGGGGCCTCCATACATGTTGACCAGACATTCCTGCTGGCGGTGGAGGTGGCCTGTTCATCATCTGAGGCATGTTTGAAGCAGGTGGAGGAATGTTAGGTGGTGGTGGCCTGAACTGTTGAAGGTGTTGTGGCGGCATGCCTTGATGCTGGCCCATCTGTTGCCATTGTGGGGGTGGCACCGACATTTGTTGCATGGGTTGGTATACGTGAGTGGGTGGTGGGACGGGACGCATTGCTGGAATAGTTGGAACAGGAGCAACTGCCCCATTTGCAAAAGGTCGTGGCGGAAGGGGAGCACCATTCGGCTGACCAACTTTAGGAAGTGTGGGAGGTCCACTTGCAAACATCGTGTGGGGCCTACTTTTCTGTGTGGTAGGATTACTGCTCGCCAAGGTCCTTTCAGCAGGAGTTCCATGACGCTCTCCCTTTGTGTCTTTCTTGTAAGCATAAGACACTGTTATCTGGCGATTGCATAGATATTGTCCGTTCATTGACTGCACAGAAATAAAATAAGCCAATAAGCAAACATCATTAACTTGCACTTTAAAAAAAATATCAATCAACTGAAACAACTCAAGACAACGACTATATATGTAAAACAGATATCCAAAGGGTGTCTGCATTTATTTCTAATCAATGATAATTGGGATTTGTGAACATCCATCTCTAGCTATCCGCAAATCATAATTTTATAAATCAACTGAATTATCCAATTGGATACAACCAAATTTTATACAACTAGTTTACAAATTTCTAGCTTTAGTCTTCTTTCAGGTCTAAATGATAAACAACAAAAACTCATAAAAGTAAGAATGGAAAATATGGATACCTCTATAGCTGCGTCTGAAGCCTCAAAAGAATCATAACTAATGAATCCAAATCCACGGGAATTCCCTGTATCAGGATCTCTCATGATCTGCAACACAGAGATTATTAGAACTCAATTAGTCAACTATAAATAAAAAACTTAATCACTTAAAGAAAAAACTATTGAGTTTGCAAGATAATTACAAGTATGCCAAAAAAAAATTCAAAAAATACCACTCGTATTTGTAAGGTAGTATTTCATAACTAATAAGCTAATCTATAAGTAAACTATGTATAAATATGCCTAACCCTACACTTCTACTGTAGTATAGCTAATCTTACTGCTACAGACTTGATTCTTTGAAATTTACAGAACAAGAATTGCTACTCATAAATCTTGTTCATCACTTCGGGATCTCATATAAATCTGATACAAAGATTAGTAAAAATATATTTGTGTTGTGCCGATACTGATACATAAAATAAAGTCACTCAAGGTATTGTACACTTAAACATACACCCTTTTATAATTCTAGAAAAGACTACAATTGATTAAAATCAAGAAAACATGACAAACTATTAAGAGAAACATTAGCTACATGTATACAGGAAACTAGGAAAGATAACATGATTATTTCCAGTGGACCATAACCATTAATATCCATCATCCAGTCCTGAGCTATAAACGAAAACAAAATACTGAAAATTAGAAAAATTACCTTAGGATTTGTAACAATGACTCCAAAAGCACTGAAAGTATCATAAAGTAGTTTCTCATCCACATCCTGCAAAGAATATAGTGGTAAGTTACAACTGACACAAATTTACAAGCCTACAAAAATTAATGTAAGATGAAGAAGAATAGATGTCAAAAATGAGACTCGTGTCTAGGTTGAGAAAAAGATCGATTAACGTCTGGTGGCACAACAAAATCTTACCGGATCCAGGTTTCCAACAAAAAGGTTTGCTCCAACATCCAAGCTCTTCTTATCTTGTGATGCCTGCAATGCAAAACAGGATAAACAGCAAACATCTTTGAAACTATTTTCTACACCTATAACAAGAATAAGGAATTTAAGCAAACTTTATGAAGAAATGTTCAAGCTCATACCTTATTGACACGTATTGGCTTCCCGTATAGCTTAATCATGTTAAGAACTTTTATAGCCTGCATCACCAGTAACAAACAACAAGTGTCAACACTTAAAAATTACAGATAAATGGAACAAAAGCTCACGACCCAATGAAGTAATCGAACTTACAATTAGAAAATGGAATGAATGCTATATGAATTATATTGTAGGCAGACTGATTTCTAGGCTAAAAAAAATTTATATTAACATTATAACATTCCCACAGGTACTTGACTAAAGTTCTCAGGAAATAAAACAAAAGTTCATTTTTTCAGTTAACTTGGTAAGAAGTTGATTTCACATGGACGACTATTTATGATACACCTGGACAAAAGTATATGATTAACTGAGACTTGAGTTGCATGTAAAATTAATTAACCAGCTGCGCCACGACATGCTCATTTTCAGAAGAAAAAGACACTGCACTTTTTACATACTTAAGATGTTAACACCACTGTAAAGCAGTCTAAATTTAATTTTTTAACTCACTCAGGTTCAACTATTGAAAGTTCATGCCTTCATGGTCTCCCCTTAACAACTAAATGAACAGGAAAATCATGACAGCAAGCAATACTTACATAGTCGGCATCTTCTTCACTTCGGAACTCCACAAAGCCATAGCCTTGGTGGAGATTAGTGACTCTATCTTTAGGAACATACACATTAACTGAAATAATCATGAGACAAAAAAAATCAGTACACGTTACTAAAAATTACAGAATGCTTATCAAAAGTAGTTGTAAAAAATACAAGGTTAATCAATGTAGTCTTATAAAGAAAAAAAATATATGTAGGTGATCAAAAGATGAGGGTCGATATTGACAGTACAAAACCAAGAAACCTACCAACTGGACCAGCTTGAACGAACAACTCCCATAATAGCTCTTCAGTTGCCTGAAAATAAATAAATAAGTGGAAAAAAAAATCAGTTCCACTAATACTAACAAATTAGGAATATCTTTTAACAAAGAACAACCCCAAAAAGTAAGTTCACATCATTTTACACCAGGTATATATAAGTTCGACTTTAGATATCAGACATAGTAACTACTCGTTACAGAATTGGCCCCCAACATTGTGAGTGCATTCTTTAACATGATCATCAGTTTTTATTTATTTATTAACTATGAAATGTACTCTTCGTTACATCTAAGGGGGTGTTTGCGATTGCTTATTTATACGTACTAATCTGCTTTGAAAAAAGGAGGTGCCTATATGCTTATTTTAAGTGTATACGCCTTCTAAAATCTGCTGGCGAAGTAAGCATAAGGAAATAAGCGCTTAAATAAGCAATCCCAAAGACACAAACACCCTCTAAATACCTAACATTCCACGTACAGCTAACAGACCTAGAAACATCTATCCAGAAAATGTAACCGCATAAAACCGATATCTACAAATGACACCTTAGTGAACAAGCCAAAAGATAATACATGGGGGAATTGAAGGTCAATAAAACTTAAAAAAATCAGATTGCTGAAAATATAAATTGCCACTAACCTAGCCAAAAAGAATAAAAATAAAAAAATTCGAACTCATGATAAGCTAAGCACACTCTATGATGAATCACTGAGCACAATTTGTATATTATTTGATTTGTTCATTCAATGGCTGTAAGAATCGCAGAAACTAGGGTTTTTAACGTAGAAATTGGATTTAGTGATATAACTTTCCTAATATATAATAACTTCGGATTAATTGATGCTAAAGATGATGATGATGATGATGGATGGATTAAGAGGACCTGAGGATCGAGATTGCCGACGTAGGCGGTGGCGTCTTGGTTTCTTTCGGCGGAATGTTGACCTAGCAAATTTGCTCCGACACCGGGAGCTATTCTCGTCGTCATCTTCTTCGATCAATTTGGTACAAGAATTGAACCTACTGTATAAAACTAAAACCCTAATTCTATTCTATTCTATGGTGAATATGAGGGTGTTTTGGGGCTTTTTTATTACTTATTTGCTCAGTCCGCTCAGCTATAAATATATCAGTTCGTTTGTCAAAGTTTAATACAGCCAACGGTGCCAATTACACTTTACACTAAACAAAAATAAAACAAAACCAAATTTAGATTTTTAATGCTTCCGGACCCACCATTCATTCACCTACACACATCGCCAAATCGAAGGAAATTTGTGACGCACCTAACTGACGAAATGATGCCAATAGCGTCATTTTTGCAGAGTCACAGTGTAATCGGCAGTTTGGCACCCATCTAGAGGCTCAAAATAAACTAAAAATTTATTGGTTATTTATTTATAATCAACTCAAATAAACTCTCCAAAAATAGCTATATCGGTTGATACTTGATAGAATGATGCGTTTCTATCATACATCTGAATTACAATTGATTTATCATTGAAAAAGAAGTTGGAAAAATTTAGGTAAATAACGATGGAAAAAAAGGTGAATTGGAATTATCGTTATTTTTGTGAAAAAATTAGTTGATAACATAAAAAAATTATAATCACGAGTTGTCTACTTCATTACGGTATTGTCATTTAGTCTATCTATCAATTTATGTCATTAAGACGAGTGTATTATCTTTCGTAATAGAACAAAAGGGTAAATTTTTTCTTTGTAAAGATATTACATTTTTAATTACATTTTTTTTTTTTAAAGGCAGTATTGGATCACTGACGGATCCCTATTATAAATAAAAGTTAGATATAATGTATCAGCAAAAGTTAGATAAAAGTAGTATACAAATGAAGTTTGTAGTATACCTTTTATTGTTTAGAGGTGTTTTACATAATAATTGAAGCGTGGTAGCTTGTAAATGTAAAACAATGTTAAAAGATACTTAAAATTAAAATCCCAATTACTTATTAATTATAAGGCGTATTTATGTAATTTAAACATTAATTACTCATTTTACGATCACAATATGCTAATAACTATAGCATATATATATTTATATAAATTTGAAAAGGGCAAATACAATAACCAACGTTTGAAAAAATGTCTTTTTATTATTCTAAACTTAAAAAGCAATCAACGTTTGAAAAAATGTCAATAAAACAACGTCATCTAATTCGCGACAGTTATTAATTACAATCACAATTCTTTTATTGATGTTAAACATTTGAGTTACATTTCGTGTTCATTTTGATAATTGGTATTTTTTTTTGCAACAATATCCAACTTCACAATGCTTACTCAATAACAACAACAACAATAATAATGCGAATATGCGATGTTGTTTTTGTAACAAATTATTACCATGTTATTAGGCCAGTAATTGAATCAAACGAACACAAAGCATGTTCATGTTCGCTCATTAAGATTTTATAGAACAAACACAAATAGATAAACGAAATGTTTTTTTGTTCACATTCGTAAACGCAAACTAACGAGTATCTAAATGATTACATATTTATATTTTTTGTCAATATGTCAAATGAACATAAATAAACCTACACGGATACAAACCTTCAGACAATACAACAATTATTGTTATTTCGGCAATCACTATCACATTTTTTTGATGCATTACCGCTGCATTTTGCGAGCAAACGACTGTAAAAACTAGTTGTCAAACTGATTGTGTGATGGTTAAGTAGAGCAGTTATAAAAACATAATTTTCTTGATCGCGTTAAAATTATGCAATCTATAATTTTTAATATCTTATTTATAAAAGTCTAAATATCAAAATAATCCTGCTTCAGCATATCACCGTCATATTCCACCAAAACCCTTGAATTGATTCAAAACCCCAATTTCGATTCATCAATGGCCTTCCAACCCTTCCATTACTAAATTCCGTCATGGAAATTACGCAATTCTACACTCAATCAATCAAAATTTCACCACCGAAACACCGCAACCACTTCCACCGCCGCCGTCGTAGTAGCAACTAACCGATCATCGATGGACCCTCGCCGACCGTCTCGCGTGATCGATCCCAAGGTCCGTAAAGTCGGCTTCTTCACTCCCGGTCCACCACCAGACCGGACTCAATCCGGTCCAGCCGGTACCACACCCGGTCAATCTCCAGTCTCCAACTCCTTATCTCCCGTCATGATACCACCGCCACGCCACGCATCCGATAATTTGTCACGTGCCGTCGGCATGCCTGTCCCGACCTCAGCTCAATTGCATGGTCATCAGCCGGTTGATAGCTTGCAAGTCGGAAGCTATACTTTGTCTGATTCGGTTTTAGACGATTCTCCGACTCGGTCGCCGCCGTCGAGCCAAATCGGAATCAACGGCGAGTTTTCGGAGGATTCGGCTAATTGGATCAAATTGAACAAAACTGGAAGATATACGGATGCTGTTGTTCGTACAGGCGGTTATGATGGTATTACATAGAGTTGTTTTGAAATAAATTATAGTATCTATAGTGCTTTAAGTTTGTAGTGGTGATTATTTTCATGTTAGTTCTCTACATTACACATGTTAGATCATGAAGTAGGTTATAAATGCATGTTTATCTGATGCAAAACTAAATTTATAAAAGTTGTATGGCGCGTGTGTTCGCGCTCGTTAAAAATCAACATACAATATTTATATGGTGTGTGTTCACGCGTGTGCGCAGCACATGCATAATCAATGTGTCACGTTGCGTGTGCACACACATAATCAATCTGTAACATTTATGTTCGCGAACAAGCATAAGTAAATCTGTTGCATTTATCTCATGTGAACATTAAGTTTATATTTGTGTTATGCAGATAATACTGGTGATGCTGCCAAAGGGGTGTCTCAAAAGAATTCAAAGCCATTGAAAGCAAAGACAACAAAGGCTGAGAGGCGTGCTTTGCAGGAGGCTCAACGAGCTGCAAAGGCTACTGCCAAAGGTTGAGTATTATCTTTTTGATATGAAAGATTCATGAGTTTCTGTTTTCTAGTATGATTTATATTTTTCTGGATTTAATATCTTATTTAGTTAGGCCTGAAAGTTTGTCTATGAATGTATAATATCAATGGACATTTTGTTTCTTGGTGGCTAACCAGATTTTGTTACGATGCGTAATAGTCTTTATTTTACACGAACCTTTGGAAAATAGTCTGATAATAAGATGAGCTACGGCCCTCCAAACTTGTTGGAGGTCATCAGAAGTTGTTCCGCATCATATTGCCTTAAATGAAGCTTGTCAGATCCTGTTACCTTTGATGGAGATCATGGAGTTTATCCTGATTACGCTCACAATATTTCTGATCAGATGCCATGACATCTATGACCTGATGCAACTTATTGCCACCATATTGTTGTGCTCTTAGTAGCCTTCCAGTCACCAATAAAGCTCCATATACCCATTTGAGGACCCATTAAGTTTTTACATAGACTCATGTGACGTTTCTTCCTTACAGCACTTGTCGTGTGCTACTGAGACCCTTACATGCCATATCAAACTCCAATATGTATTCTTATAACCTTTAATTGACCCTTGTTTTGCTTCTTATCTGTAATAGTGAATAAACCTATTGAAAGTCATCTAATACAGTAATACTATGCTCTTCACCTTTTCTATTTGCATCCTTATAATACATTAATTTCAAAGTGCCCCTCTAATAGATGCATCAAATCACTTTTTTGCATGGGATCAATGGTTTCCATTGGTTTTGGTCACTATATATAGTCCTTGACTTCCCGAAAGTCTTCATCCTTCCAAGAGGTGTCCAACTTGCTGTTAGGAGGAGCTTACGAGTCTTGTTCTTGAGGAAACACCTATTTGTGACCAAACTGCTAGGTGGACTCTTTGTATCCATAATTGGACCTTGTCTTGTTTGGTTTGTTGCGTGGACTCCTATGTTTTAGGTATGGAGATGGGTGGATATACGTCTAATTGCTTTGCTGAAGACCTGCTCAGTTTTTTTATATGCTTGTCTATACATGTTGAAATTGAAAATGGCCATGTTTACACGCCATTCTCAGAAAGAGATAAACTCACAATTATCAGTTTAAAATGCTTATTTTTAAAATATTTCAAAGGTTCTAATTTGTATCGTATAGTGAAGTGTCTATAGGATGTCTAGTAATTTATTATATAATTGGTGTTTACACCTCACAATAGTTTGTTAGAAGTTCAGCTGCCAATATGATGCATGCATTTATTCTTTTGTTCCTGACTTCCTTCATTAATCTAATCTTCAATATGCTTTCTGTAGCTGAGGGCATTAAACCTGGTGCTACTTTGGGGGTTTCAGCTCCAGCACAAACAAGTAAACCAGTAAAACAGCATAGTCAGAAAAAAGATGTTCCTCCAATGACTTCTTCTACTGTAGTTCCTGAGAAGAAAGGGGGTGGTGAGAAACCAGTAGAGAAGGATAGGAAGAAAGAAGTGCCGCCTCCGCGCATGCAGTTTGATGATAAGAATCGAGTAGAAAAGGCTAAAAAACGATCTGTAGTTAAACAGACCGAGGCTCGAAATAGAGTTGAAGTGTTTAAGCATTTACCACAATACGAACGTGGGAATCAGCTTTATGATCTTGAGTCGAAGTTTTTCCAGCATGATCATGTGCATCCTGCTGTTTATAAGGTATGCATTGTAACGTGTTTAAAATCTGTTGCCTGTTTTATCTACTTTTGAAAATGACTAGGAGTTAGTTTACTACACTAAAAGACCTGCTAGTGATTAAGTTTGACGCCTGCTGAAAAAGTGAAGGTGGCAAAGTTGGGGGTGGGGGAGGCGGATGGGCTGGATATTTGGTCAGAACCGGCAGGTTTTAGTCCGGGTCAGAATAGGTCCGGCTGGCTTGATTTGAAGCACTATTTTGTTTGGTCCGAACCGGCACTATTTTGTTTGGAGCACTATTTTTCCAACATTATATTTTTCTTAATAAAAGCTGTGTCACAATTATGATTAGAAAATTGCAGCATTTTAATAACAATATGATATATTAAATATAATAGTCACGAGGTTTTGTGCATGAAGAAATACACTTTGGGCGAGCTTTCACCCATTCCCTTTTTAGCTAGTATATTCTATTTTACCCATTTGAAGCTTTGAACTGTTATGCGATAAAAGATAACCCGAGTTGACCCAATAAGCAAAGTTGTAAAAATTGGCACCTCTATTGAAAAAGAACTGAACCTTAAGTAGTCAAATATAACTGATGATTAGTTTTTTCTTAGGTTGGTTTACAATTTTTAGCTGGCGATATCATGTGGAGCAATACCCGTTGTATCGCAATGCTTCAAGCATTTCAGAAGGTCATTGAGGACTACTCTACCCCACCAGAGAAAACCCTAGCTAGAGACTTAGGTGCCAAAATCAACAGCTTTGTCTCGTTTCTAATAGAATGCAGGCCTCTTTCAATCAGTATGGGAAATGCAATTCGCTTTCTAAAAGCACGTATTGCGAAGATAACTTTGGCGCAAACTGAGTTAGAAGCAAAAACTTCTTTATGTTCAGATATCGATCGTTACATAAACGAGCGGATAGTGCTTGCAGACAAAGTAATCGTTAATCATGCAGTTACAAAGATCCGTGATGGGGATGTTCTTCTCACATATGGCTCATCGTCTCTTATTGAATCGATTATATTGCATGCACATGAACTTAGGAGGCAGTTTCGAGTAGTAATAGTTGACTCACGCCCAAATCTTGAAGGTCAACAACTTCTTCGTAGGTTAGTTGAAAAGGGTTTGAGTTGTACATACACTCATATAAATGGCATTTCGTATATCATGCATGAAGTTACTAGAGTATTTCTTGGGGCAGCTTCTGTCTTGTCTAATGGAACAGTATATTCTACCGTTGGAACTGCATGTATTGCTATGGTGGCTCATGCCAACCATGTGCCGGTTTTGGTTTGCTGTGAATCATATAAGTTCCTTGAAAGGGTACAACTCGATTCAATATGTTCAAATGAACTAGGTATGTTTGCCATCTGCCTGTCTTTATGTTTTCTTTTTGGGCATATGAACATTTATTAGAGGTGAGCAGGGCAGGCGGGTTGGGTAATGGGGTAAGATGATCATATCTGGTTGGATCAACCCAGGGACGCCTTATTATCATTTTTATTACACTGATATTCTAAATTTATAAATATAAATGATTCACAAGGTTGTATGCATTAACAACAGATGGCTGAGTTTCAACCCATTTGCACATTCTCTTAGAGGCTTATTGCTGAAATTTTGATTCAAACGTATTCAACCCATTTGAGATAAAACAGAACCATAAGCGACCCTTTCATTAAAATTAACCAATATTCTATGAACTTGTGCTTATTTTGCAGGTGATCCTGATGTCATAGCTAAGGTTCCTGGAAGAATGAACAATTGTTTGGAAGATTGGGCTAGCATGGAAAATCTCCAACTTTTGAATTTGGCGTGAGTATGCTGTATGCTGAAATTTGTTTGAAATTAAGAGAAGCTATCTTGTTACTAATGATAATAAATATGTGTATCTGTAATAGGTTTGATGTGACTCCAGCAGATTATGTTTCTATGATAGTCACCGAGTATGGCATGGTAAGTCTGCTGTACCTAGAACCTTTTGGATGTATAGTCATTCGTTTAGGTCATTTAGCATTCAACGTTTTAGGTCCGACTTATACTAGAAGGGTCATTTTTATTCTAAATGGATGAAATTGGGTTGATCCGGGCTTTTTTCCTTAATCTTCTGGCCGATATTTAACCGGCTAAAAGTAAAAGTGCTAAGTAAATACCTGTCAAAATGGGCCAGATTGCGTACTGTCAACCGTTTTTACTTTTTCATCCTCTTTATTTATGTGAATATATTGAATAATCAAGGGTTTTCTTATAACTAAAAGGCTGTCAGTCGGATGTATATCCAGTATCCACAATCTGAATGAATTTGATTTTATGATAGAATACTATAAAAGGGAATGAATGAAGCAATTTTATACAGCAAACAGAACACGTAGTGGTAATGAAAACTTAAATTCCAACAACACGCGTTCGTTATTTACTTACTACAAATGAACAACCTCTAGCTATTTTAAAATGGCAACCCAAGCCCATTACCAAACCTGCCTGACGCTAACATCTTTCTTGAATTAGTTAGAATCATTTTGATTTGCTTCGATCAGTTTATGCATCTAATGCTGCTACTTAATATGTATACTACTTTCTTAACAAAATTTCAGATCCCACCCACAAGTGTGCCTGTGATTGTGCGGGAGTATGGGCGAGATCACTTAGTAATATAGAAGATGGATTTTTTTTGCTGATTGCATCAAATAAGAGTTCATGCCATGTAATTAATTGGCTGGTATGTAACATGCTTTGGTAAACTACAAAGTTGATTTTCTTCACTTCTTTGTTATGGCAGTGGAGCATACAGAAATATGAAAACTTGTTCAAGTAATATGGTTGTTTTATAGGCTATGATTATGACTCATGTAGCAGAAATTTTGGAAATATGATTGCTAAGCTTCCTGTGTAGTACTGAATGTTGCATCTTTTTAAAACTAATTTTGTGTGACTGCTAAGCTTTGCTTGTTTTATCATCTTGGTCTTAGCCTCTTAGACACTTGATTTATATGTCGGATTTCTTTTCTCTTAGAGGAATCTGGTTAAGAAACATTACAATATGCGTTTTTCTTCTTCTTAATTTCCTCACATTGATAATGATTTAGTTATATCCGTAAACATTGCCAACCCATCCATTTTCCATCAGTTTAATCAGTGGTTAATAGGGAATTAATCGGGACACGGGGTGGTGGCGTCACGACTTGGGCTGAGGTGGTCAAAAAAATTGGTCAAACTCCGTCAACGGCTAAAAAACGGGATTAATCGGTCAAACTCGGGACTAATTGGTCAAAATGGGTCAAAGTCAATGTTTTCAATATGTTTTGAAATTAGGGTTTTGAGTCTATATAGTAAAAATTTGGGCCGCTATTCTCTTTTCCCTTTCACGATTTCACCACCAAAGTTTATAAATCGCAAACGCGATTATGAGACCAAGACTAGACGAGAGTGAAGAATGGATCTAGTAACAATTATTTGAACAATTGAAGGATTATGTTTATTTTTTCTAAATTGTTATGAACTTATGATGATGTTTATGGTTCTATTTTATATATTTGCACATATAAATGAGCAAATCAGTTAAGGACCCGCGATAACGCGGGTTTTCACATTTATTTTTTTTATTATTAGATAAGATACAATTGTGTGGTTAATGAGTTGGACTTAGATTTGAGGTAGACTTGTAAAATGGTATTAAACTTTATTTTTTACATATTACCGGTTTTCAAAAATATGTTCAATTATTTAACTGTACTTATTATATTAACTCTAACGATTTTATTTTAAGATAAAATTGTGTAGTTAAAAGTTTTTTCATTATTGGTTTATTATATAGTGTAAAACATTAGATATATTGAGTTTAGTTAATTTATTATGGCTATAGTTGTAAGATTTATTATATATATTTTGAGGTATAGTTGTAAGATTCATTACATATATGTGCATAGTTAAATATGATAATCGTTTGAAATTATTTATATAGATGGGTTGGACTTAGTTTTGAAGTAGGCTTGTAAAATGGTATTACACTTTATTTTTTTAAATAGTACCGGTTTTCGAAAGTATGTTCAATAATTTAACTGTACTTATTATATTAATTATAACGATTTTATTTTAAGATAAAATTATGTAGTTAAAAGTTGTTTCATTACTGGTTTATTATAAACTATAAAGCATTAGATATATTGGGTTCACTTGATTTATTATGGTTATAGTTGTAAGATTTATTACATATATTTTGAGATATAGTTGTAAGATTCATTAGATATATGTACTTGATTTTTTATGATAATGTGGTTGAGTAAACTATAGACCATGTAGTTAAATATGATCATTGTTTTAAAATTATTTATATGGATGGGTTAGACTTAGACTTGATATATTATATAATTTTAAAGATTTTATTTTAAGATAAAATTATGTAGTTAAAAGTTGTTTCATTATTGGTTTATTATAAAGTGTAAAATATTAGATAAATTGGGTTTAGTTAATTTATTATGGCTATAGTTGTAGAATTTATTACACGTATATTTAGATATAATATTTTTAATAATATATGGGGGAGGAAAGTGTAACTATGGAGATTAAATGTACATCATTAGATCGTATGGAAGAAACCCATCGAAGAGTCCAAATTGCTCTGTGTTATTCTGTTATATATATATATATATATATATATATATATATATATATATATATATATATATATATATGTAAAAAGATATTTGCACATATAAATTTTGAAAATTATTATTTTAAATGTGAAATTAAAAAATCCGATTAATCCCGACTCGGCACAAGGTCACAGCCGCATACACATTGCCCAGCGCCTTTTACAACCTTGAGTTCAACTCGTATCTCATTTTTGCATTCATAACAATTAAAAAAACGTAATGGGTCTTACAATATTTCTAGTTACATATTTAATTTTACTTTTTAAAAGTTGGTCTATTGTGTCAATTACCAGTAAATGGATGATAACTAAATATTGCTGCAATTGTCGACAAATCCATAAGTCCTAAAAGGTTACACATAATATTGATGATCTGAAAGCAAATGGTAACGTTGGGTTAGAATCATTATCCTCTACAATCTGTACAATCAACAAATCCCTAAACCTAAATATACATCAGATAAAAAAAGCACTAACAAACAACACATCATGCCTCACTTGTGTTTCTTCTCAGAGCTACCGGCTGCAACATTCTCTCCTGCGCCTGCCAACTCCATCAACATCTCGTAATCGATCTCAGTCGACTTGTACTTCAACTTCATCCCACATTCAGTCCATGATCTAACACAGAGTGTCTCTCGAATACTCGAATGTGGTAGCGACTGATTTGCTCTGTCAACCTCATCCCCTTTACTACAAAACAAATCCTCGGGTTCTACTGAAGTCGCTTGAACCGCTAAAAAGTCACGAGCCATTATAGACAACCGTGGGTACCTTGTACTGTTCACTTTCCACCATTCTAACACATCAATGGGAATAGGAGCAGTAGGCTCAGATAAATACTGTGTTAGCTCATCTGTCGAATTTCCCATACTTGCCCGTCGTCTTTTACGCGCAATTTCCTCCGCAAACGACACGTTACTTCCCCCATCCTCTAATTCTTGAGTACTACCGTAAGATGTAGTCATTGAAGCGAAATGTGTAGTCGAGTAATTCCTCACAAAATGACTCCTTGCTTCCTCGAGATAATTTTCCAAGTTTAGGCTTTCGGGAATCAATTCAATTTTTATCCGGGGATCAAGTATCGCAGTCATGTAGGTGAAAATGTTTGAAACTTGATCATTGTAACTTCTGACTTTTGTAGCCATGTCAATCGCTGCGTTTTTAAGCCAGTCTGGACTGTGACGCGATTCTCTACAAGCGGTTATAGTCTCAGAAATGTGATCCATGAAGAAGAGTACTAATCCCACTGTCGGTAATTTGTTCGTACATATGTCGTTTGTGGTCTTGTAGAATGGCTCTAGATATGCGTGCATTATATTGATCGCGTTTTCCTCTGCTGAATTTAGTAACAACCTACCAAGCATGTCGTCGTACTTCCTAATTATAGTATCCATCGATTTGCCTGCCTGTATAAATTTACGATATATTAGAAGAAAGAAGAGACTACAAGATATAATAGGGTTAATTGTATATACCTTACGAACAACATCGAGCATTTGATAAGTGCCATTCCACCGAGCCGAAACATCAAGGGGAAACTTCCAACTGCCTTCTTGATAAGTTGTCGTAAACTGATTAAACTCCTCTATCATCTCTGATGATGAATTAATCTCCAATGCAAACTCCCTAATCTTTGCAATTACCGATTTAGTTGATCTCAAACCATCATCTATAACTGAATTCAACGTACGAGCAGCACATGGAACATAGCAAAAAGGGTTAGGTTTTTGACTATCAAGATCCTCTTTAAGCGTATGGCAAGCATGAACCGCATTTGTACTATTATCATGAGTACATGAAAGAACTCGGCTTTCTAAGTTATAAAACTTCAAGACTTTGATTAATGTGTGATATATTTCCGAACTTCCACAAGGTGAAGGAACCCGAGATACATCAAGTAGTAATTTGTGAAAGGACCAAAGCTCGTCGATCCACTGACAACTTACACTCATGTAAAATATTTGTTGGTATGATGTCCAAAAATCAAGGGTGATTGAGACTTTTGAGGTGACATGTGCTAACTTGCACTGTATGTCTTCCTGCATGGTTTTGAAGACTTCGTGAAGTACTAATTGGAACTTTTCACTAGGCCATATTTGGACAGGTGGATTGAGGAATTTGAAGGAGTTGGAAAGCCATTTTTCTTCGAATGTTGAAGTAGGTAAAGATGCCAAAATGAGCCACTTTATGAGTAACCAATTTAAATGGTCAAGCTCTACATGGGATGTTTTGACTTGTGTTTGAGGCTTTTTGATTACTATAATTGGTTGTGAGTTTGGAGTAGAGACAGTATCATCCGACTTATCGTACCCTGGATGACGGTTGCTGAGGTGTCTGCCCAAATTGCCTTAACAATCAAAACAAATAGTCAGTGTGTCGGTTAAGAATAGACAACTAAAATATATTCTTATTAGAGATGGCAATTTTGACCATTCACTTATAAACGGGCTGATTCAGGTTATATACTCTTTAACAGGTCAACCCTAACCAACTTTTTTTTATCATTCCCCTACCCATCACCCGTATTTCCAGATCTAATTCATATATATGACAAGTTCTATGATCTAGACAGATAGATGAAGTACCGGTGGCTGTAGAAATGGAATAACTCTGTCCACAAAACTTGCACCTACGATTCTTGCCATCCGATGTTGTTTCAAAGAATCTAAGGTAAACGGAAGTCATAGTCTTCTTTCTAGTTTTGGTCGAATGATTTCCTTTGTCCGAAGAAGTACCACCCGGTGCACTATCTATTGGTTCGATGTTCGGAATGAGTGCTCCATCCATCACCGATTTGGGTTCCATATCTACTTTAAGAAACCA
The DNA here is from genome assembly GCA_963422505.1 of Pseudognaphalium luteoalbum. NCBI lineage: Eukaryota > Viridiplantae > Streptophyta > Magnoliopsida > Asterales > Asteraceae > Pseudognaphalium > Pseudognaphalium luteoalbum. Next base: position 8,541,824 of record OY730193.1, on the reverse strand, counting down.
AATTATTAGAATAAGAAAGAAATTTCTTGTAATTCAATATATTTATTTTAATAACCACAAAACAGATGCACAACTTATATATTTAGTAAACAAGCAATTTAAGTATACAAATTAGATGTATACCAGAATAACATCTTTTATTTATTTAAATAGTAGTAATTTTTTTTTTCAAGGTATGCACATATTAACATATATACCCACTAGACCATGTAGATCCACCCCTGCCACAACCATGCCCACACAATTCAAATGGGACCCACAAACAACACGAGCATAGTTAAGTTCAATAACGAAGTATGGCAAGAAAAAGCTAGTACCTTTTAGGTGTTTGTATGTAGCGCTTACACTCCAATCCATTAAGGCTACACTTTTCTCACCAACTACACCTGCCTGAAGCAATAATATGAGATGAAGAAAGTTAACATGCTTACTCAGTAATTAAAGAAACCGACAAAAATCTAAAACAAAGAAACTCAATTCATAAGCAAGTATGAAGTCAGCTAAACCTAGTTATGCAGAAGCAACTCTACCGTAAGTAAACCTGCTACTAGGGCATGTTTTAATGTTTGCGTAAAGTAACAACTGCAACTTGAGTTTACTTTGTTTGCGAAAAAGTGATTTTGATTATGATTTTGAGAGTAGTTTGGGTCAAAATAATGAGATATTGAGAAGCGTGCTGATTGTCAAACATATATGTATCACTATGGGCCTACTTCTAACTTCAACAAACTAATTATGTGATTCTGAATATTGAATATCGCTGTAATTACTAACAACACGCACGTCGAAACACCCCATTAAGAAGTAAGGCACAGTCAAATCCCAAGTGATGTAGCAACAAATTTATAATGTAACACAAATTACATAGAAACGAACAAGCTCCACAATACAAATAACATCTTTCACTGTATCTAATTTTAAGGTATTCACATTACAAGTCTACTTTCCACGATGCGACAATCAACAAAAAATGTGATAGTGGGTACCATTTATCGGATGTAATTGTACAATATAGCATAAATAAAAATCAGTATATTCATACGAATGAATATTTAACACTACATGTCTATATTCACTTCCAGAAATAAAAACCTTCAAATATTGTGTCTTCTCAAAGTCAAAAGTATTCATCTAAACACTATCAACTAACTACACTAATCATATAATGAAATAATTCACATATATATTTTATACTCAATATAAGAATTCCTAATTCCTTCACACATGAAAACACACTAATTAAGCTGATATAAACAATCAATCAAATCTCCCCCCTCGCGGATCAAATTTAGCCCTCTTTCAGAAGGATTTAAAAAGATGTATATATATGAGTGAGTGTTTGTAAGACGGAAAGGAGGAAGATCGAGAGGGGAGAGAAAATGGTGGGAGGGAGCTGGATCTTAGTCAGATCGAAGCCGAGCTTACAGACATAAAAGGAGCATATGACGGAGAAAGTGATAATTAAAGTACATTGATTGAAGTCGAGCCAGCCGTAGGATATCTCTTTCTTCAATATGCAAATTACCTTTTTCAGCCCTGTATACTTTGATTTTGGATTGGAATATGTACATGTGTGAGATCGTTATAATTGGCTACTCATATATAAAGATCAAGAGATGTATCTTTATAGAATTTAGTAAATTTTGTACCTTTAGCTATCTAAAGTTCTAAACTCAATTTATTAACTATGCAAAGATGGTCTATCAATGGAAATGATGAGTTTCGAGTTTTAAATGTTTATATCGATCGATGAGTCATGATACGCCCAGTCAGACAGATTTCCATATCGGATTGATGACTATTTGTTCAAGAACTCCACCTAGGATCACATTCGTCGAGCACCTAGTCGGTCGAAGCATGTTTGACACTTTGACTTGACTGTCCATGGGTAGTATCAATTCATGTGATCATTTTACTATCTTTGTCAGATAATTCTATTGGATTAAGTACAGCATTGTATCTAACCACTGTGAATTTGCATTCATTTACAATATCCTTGGTTTAAGTAGATGTGCAATCCAAGACCAACTTCATTGCTACACTTAATGGAATCCTTCTAGACAGGGCAGAGGGCATGTTTTAATGTTTGCCTAAAGTAATTACTGCAACTTGAGTTTACATTGTTTGCCAAAAAGTGATTTTGATAATGATTTTGAGAGTAGTTTGGGTCAAAATAATGAGATATTGAGAAGCGTGCTGACTATCAAAGATATATGTATCACTATGGGCCTACTTCTAACTTCAAAAAACTAATTATCTGACTTTGAATATTGAAAATCGCTGTAATTACTAACAAAATACACGTCGAAACACCCCATTAAGAAGTAGGGCACAGTCAAATCCCAAAAGATGTAGCAAAAATTCAAATGTAGCACAAATTACATAGAACTGAACTCTCTTAAAGCTCCACAATACAAATAATATCTTTCACTGCAATCTTATTTTAAGGTATTCAGTACTATTCACATTACAGGTCTACTATACTCGATGCGACAATCAACAAAAATGTGAGTGGGTACCATGCATCAGACATTATTGTACAATGTAGCATAAATAAAATCAGTATATTCAAACGAATTACATTCACTTCCAGAAACAAAAACTTCAAATATTGTGCCTTCTCAAAGTCAAAAGTATACATCTGAACATTATCAGCTAACAACCCTAATCATATAATGGAATAATTCACATATATTCTATATACTCAATATAATAATTCTTAATACCTTCACACAGGATAACACAAGTAATCTAACGGATACAAACAATCAATCAAATTTCACACAAAACGAAAACGAAAACGAAAAAAGAAATAAAAGGGAAAAAGAAACTCACCCCAAACTGCATGAGAAAGTCAAAATACAAGTCACAACTTAACTTTTGGGGCACAAGTACAGATCTTCTCTTTCAACCTCTCCAGACTTCGATCAGCAAGCATCAAAAGTGTTGAAAGCATCAATCTTTACATAAAGTTAAGAAAACCCATCAAGAAAAGATGAAAATTTTCACCCCCTACATGATCAAATTTAGCCCTCTTTCGGAAAGATTTGAAAAGATGTATATATATGTAAGACGAAAGGAGGGAGATCGAGAGGAGAGAGAAAATGGTGGGGAGCTGGATCTTAGCCGGATCGAAGCCGAGCTTATACAGACATAATCAAATCAAATCAAAGGAGCATATTATGACGGAGAAAGCGATAAATAAGAAGTAGATGGATGGATTCAAGTCGAGCCAGCCGTAGGATCTCTCTTTCTCTCGATATGCAAATTACCCTTTTTAGCCCTCTTATTATTATACTTATTATTATTATTATTATGATATGATGATGATGATGATTTTGGATTTGGAAATTGGAATATGCATATGTGTGGTGTATCAAGAATTCAAGATCAAGATGTATCTTTATAGAATTTAGTGAATTTCATACCTTTTAATGATCTAAACTCAGTTTATATATTAGGCTAAGATAGTCTATTAATGGAAATGATGAGTTTTGAGTTTTATATATATAGTTATCGATCGATGACTAATGATATGCTAAGGCAAAACACGTCCAGATTTCCAAATCGAATTGATGACTAATCGTTCAAGAGCTCCACCTCGGATCACATTTGTCGAGCACCTAGATCCGTCGAAGCAAGTTTGACTTGAGTGTCCATGGGTAATGTGACAACCGTCACCAAAACGTTATCGTAGTTCAAGCCGTAAAAAGTCATTTTTGTGAAAATACTAATTTCAATGATTTTATTACATCAAAGTCTTCGTTTTTGAAAAACGAATCCAACGCAAAAAGAATTATCACAAACGGACGTATAAGTAAGGAGATACGAAACTAAACGTAAGTATCAATTATTTTTAGATCGTGTGACCCAAGTTTTTGTGTCTTCTTGTTTGGCCCAAAGAAAACCGGCCCAAATTCCTCCTTGGAGGATCTGGCCGGCCCAACCCATTCAAACTCAAGTAACCCTAAAACTATAAACAAAAACCTAAACCAAAAGGATTTAGTTTATCCTGATTTATTTCTTTAGTCGACTTCAGAGGCCGTTTTGACCTACTTAGAATCGTTTTTAGGCTTCGGCCAAAACTAAAAAGTTGTAGATATCGATGTTTTTCCTTAATTTTTTATGTTTCGGCCTCTGAAACGAAGCAGATTATTTTATAAAAATTATTTTGTAAACTGCTGCAGTGTATTACGAATTTTCTGAAACTTTTAGTTATTGGTATATAAACGTATTTTAAAACCCTAAAACGTATTCTACAAACCTACAGCCGTAATCTGACGACTTGGAGCGTATTTCTCAGTAAACTTTCGATCTTCGAAGTTTAAGAACTCAATCTCATTACTTCTACATCATTCTATTGATCGAGAGATTGTTTATTCGTGTGTGTCGGTAAGATTCATGTCCCAATCCTTCGTTTTCTTTGTGTTCTTGGTGCATGATGTATGAATCCTCATGTCATGATGTTTATTTACAGATTCTAAGAGGTTTTTATCGTGCGGATTCTCGTTTGTTGGTATAACTCTTTTCGAATCATTCAATTACGTATATTCGATTAGTTTCGTATTGTCGGTTTTGTTTTTGGTTCGATTCCATTGTATTCCGGGTACATGAAATCATTTGGATATTAATAAAATCAGTATATAAGTTGGTAGAATTGAGGATTTTGATTATGGTTGTGGTTTGGATTGTTCATACATATGATTAGGGTTGATTACCTATAAACCCTAATCTGATCAGATTTTAATTTTGGTTTGGGAAGCTTGTAACTTGGTCAAATCTTGATGAATTTTGGTGATAAAATAGTCTAAACATAAGTAGTTTTAGTCTAATTTCAAATTGCATCATTTTCATGTCCAAATGTTGAGTTTAAGTTGGTCAAAACAATTTTACAAGATTGAGTGTCGATTCTGAGTTTTTCGGTTCCCGATTTTGGTTAATTTGTCGATTTTTGAAACGTAAGTTAAACTAAGAATTTGGTCTTGAAATTTTTACTGAAGTGATTTTAAAGTGTTAAATATTTTCTGTAAAAATATTATAAACTTTCTAATTCTTGAAGTATTTTAAATAATATATAACTTTGGTAAGGTCAGAAAGTGTTGTCGGTTTAGAGCAGTTCACTATGATATATTTTTAAAAATAGTAAACTATTGAAATAAGTTCTGGAAAAATTAGAGGTTGTTATTAATACATTGAAGTGTCACTGGTAAAATTTGTAGAGTCAAATGATTTCATTAAGTCATGTTTAAAATTCGTGAAGCGGTACAAAATTCTGGACAGAATCTGAATTTCATAATGGGGTTGATTTTGTAAAGACACATGAGGTTTGGTTGTGAGGAAACTTAGTAGAGGTGATTTGGACTTGGGATACAATGGAAGGATATAGATATGTCTAGGTTGTAACCCGTATACGTATATACTCATTTGTAGATTGGCAAAGTTGTTTGGTGGATTCATTTAAGGGCGATACTTACTTTGGTGTTCAAGGTGAGTTTTCGTGGCCCCGTTTTCATTACATATTTTCAAATTGGGGAAAAAGTATGCTCACATGTTTTATCAATTATTTTTCATGCTGTGAATACATTCATTTTCATTTTGGACATATGCTTGAAATGTGTGACACTATGTGACTTATATGCATTGGTTGTTGGATTCATTTTTATCAAAGGCCTTACTCTTTCGAGGGTAAGTACCTAATGTGTACTGTTGGTATACATTGAAGGTCATAATTCGGTTGTTTTTATCAAAGGCCTTACTCTTTCGAGGGTAAGTACCTAATGTATGCTTAGGTGTACATTGAAGGTCATTTATGGGTAGCTACCGCATACACAGGATTTGGTTGGGTCATACTCCTTTGTGGGGTGATGACGGTTGGTGGAGATGTTTGGTTGGATTATTTCACTTGTGTACCATTTCTATATGCATTGTCCTAACTCATTATTATCACAACAAAATGTTTATTTTCTGGTGTCTGGTTTCAAACCTACGAAACTCATCAACATTCGTGTTGACATTTTTGAGCATATCTTTTCAGGTTATACTAGTGGCAGTGGACAAGAGAACTTAGTGGACCTTTAGGGTTGCATTACGAGTTATTCAAGACTTGTGTTACATCATTAAGGTTGTTGTGAAGGCTTGTTTTGCCTTAACTTTGTATAGTAGGTTTGTTTGTAAGCTTTTGAATTCATTGTTGAAATGTATGCACAACATGAACCGTTATTCATGTTATTGGCATCATGACACATTGGATATTGTATTTCATATAGAATTCTTTATAATGATGTGTTATGATTCTATCACCGTTATACCCCGTTATTTCCGCTTTAGACGGGGTGTGACAGGTAATATCAATTCATGTGATCATTTTAATATCTTTGTCGGATAACCCTATTGGTTCAAATAAAATATTGTATTTAACTACCATAAATTGCATATATCTACAATGTCACTGGTTTATGAAGATGTACAATCTGACCACCATCACTGCTACACTTAAGGGAATCCTCTTAGAAGATTTAGCAAATTTTCATATGTTTTAGGTGTTCATCTAATAAAAAAAAATTAACGTTTCGAAGTATATATATATATATATATATATATATATATATCAGAATGATCTAGAGGGAAGTGCATTTTTTGGAGGAAAGGGGAAGCGTTATTATGCATCAGGAAGCATATTACCTTCACCCATACAAATCTCGAAAAAAGCAAACTGAAATTTAGTAAATGTTAATCAGAATCGATGCTATGAATGTTAAGCTTCCTTGATAAATTATTTCTTCAAGTTATAGCATCGATTTATGAATATTAGATCCAAATCCGTTAATATACATCGCGGTACATATTAGTTAATATGCATTGTGATGCATATTAACAATAAAACTTTTTTTCAAATAATGTGGAGTTTTAATATGCATCGCGATGCATATTAGTTAATATGCATCACACTGCATATTAACAATTTATTAAATAAATATTCATCAATTAATGTTATGGCTTAAAAATGAAATTCATTCGTTAAAATATTCTTTATAGCATCGATTTTGATTACTATTTACCGATAATTTTTTTTTGTTGACGTTTTGATTGATAATTGTAATATGCTTCTTGATGCATACAAACGCTTCCCCCCAAAAAGGCACTTCCCTCTTGATCACTACCATATATATATATATATATATATATATATATATATATATATATATATATATAGTGAGAGGTTCAAATGAGAACCACTCTAAAGTTGAGATTTTTGAGAACCACATCAAATACGTGTCTGTTCACATGTGATTAACTTCAATCATATGTGAACATTGATGTACGTTTAATTGAAAAAGAAAAAAGTCAATAAATTTTAAATTTATATCGAAAAATGCAAAAAAACAAACATGTATTCACATGTGAATGATAATGTGAACAAATCGGTTAAAATGTGTTTTTCTGATATAAATTTAGAAATTTTTTTTACTTTTTTTTTTCCAATTAAAAGTACATCAATGTTCACATATGATTGAAGTTAATCACATGTGAACAAACACATATTTGATGTGGTTCTCAAAGTTCTCAATTTTGAAGTGGTTCTCATTTTATTTTTTATATATATAAATTGCAATAATGGGCTATATAATTAAATTAATTAGATTCCTAATAAATTTAAATTGTTAATAGTTATTCCACATCAATGTTATTTACTAAATGTTAACTTAATATAAATCACTTACTTATGTGTTAATACTTTTTCTTGAAATATAGGATTAATATATTTGTAATTATATAATCACTATAATGATTGGGGAATTTGATTATTAAAGTGATTTTATAAAATGGGGTTTTAGAGAGATAAAATAGAGAAAAGTTGAGAGAGATTATGCAAGGATTTGGGCAAAAGGTTATGAGATGGAATGTAGTAATCTTATACTACATTTCATTTTCTTGTTCATTACACTTAACATCAATTACAATACTTGAAAGTTGAAATAACAAATAACTAATTCAACTATTTTAATTGCTTATACACATTTAATTTAGGCTAACAATATTAATATATCAAATTAATAACGAAAGACATAGTTATGTCCATAATAAATGTGTACATAATTTAATTATTTTGCAATGTACTTAATTGTTAATCAAGATGACTACTACATGCCTACAACATCTTGCCCATATGACCACGTAAAGGGTATTGGAGCCAGCTAAGACATTTGGTCATGATTTGTATGAAGTTTGATCGTTTTAAAATATGGGATGCACATAACGGCTCGTAAGCTTCACATATGGCCCAATCAACAATCAACTTTTGCATGTTAACAGCACGAGGTGAGTTTATGTGATATCGTCGTTCTCAATCGAGGAACCAGAATTTCAGTGTCCTCCACTCCTTTTTAATGTTTTCATATGTTGTCTCATCTAGGCTGTTGAAAAGTTTTTATTTGTTTATTCTTTCATATATTTTTGGCTAAATTAATCGCGTACGACTTGTAAGAATCACACTATTTTTTTGTGGAGGTCAAGTCCCTTTGTTTTTTGAATTTGTGACTCGTGACTCATAATAGCTGAACAATTACGGTCATCTAAGAGTGGAGACTCAAGTTACGTTTTTTTGAATTTGTGAACTCGACTCACTAGACAAAACTCGTGAGTAATAACTCGCGAGTCGCGACAGCTTATGGGCAATTAGATTACAAATGCTATCTCTCTATTAAATATAACAAAATACTTGGAGAAGATCTACCCCTTCATTTTGTTCTCCAAATGTCAAATCTAATGGTTTTAAAAAGATTGATTATTAATCAAAAGTTTTTTTTGCAAATTAGTCCTACAATTAAAGCACTTTAAATTTCAAAATACGTTTATATATTAAGTTAAATTAAATTTTATTAATTATTAATTAATTAAAAGAAATCAATTCAAAATATTGCAACTATTAAATACGTTTATATATTAAGTTAAATTAAATTTTATTAATTATTAATTAATTAAAAGAAATAAATTCACATGTGCATTTTTTGATTTAATAAAGACATAAATAAATAAATGATGCCTACGATTACCACCCGGAGGAGTATTATCTCCAATTTGCTGTGAAAACTATTGGTGAACTACGTCATCTTGAAAATGTAAGCAATCAATGATCATATTTTTCATACACAAAATACTATTATGTTTTTCGTGTTATACGTAACTTGATAATTGCTTTAAAAATGGTACAACAAAATTTTTGCAGGTCCTTGGTTGTGTCATTTTGGCATGTGTTATACGGATTGAAAGGGAAAGGGGATGGTATTTCATTGTTTGCTTTCGCTGTGGTAAGTTGGTTGAACGGAGTAATGGAGATGTTAAGGACTCTGGTCCTTATGATTGTGCTGAGTGTGGTGAGGTTCATGATGTTTATCCAAGGTATGTTGTAATCTTAAATAACTATGATTTACCATTCTGCTTTTATTTCAAATATTGCATCTATTTCGCTATTTATATGTCATTTCTGTGTGTGAATTTAACAGTATACGCCTATATCTAACGGTTCAAGATCATACTGGGTCTACTTCTGTTGTGTTGTATGAGAGTGTTCTCACAAGTGTGATAATCGAAGCTCGCCATATCTCATGTCTTTGATCAGAAATGTAATGACATGTTTACATTATTATATATGCAAGCATCTTTTTTCAATATAATAAAAGATTGTTCATTTTTGCAATGTTTTTTTAATTAAATTTATTCTAATGCTTTGTGTTACGTATTGTTAGGACAATGGAGAACATGTCTTCCCTGTTGAATTTGATATGTTGCTGGATAAGACATTTGTCATCAAGCTTCGCATCTCTGATTTTCATGTGAAAAACAAGTTACTTGCGTTTTCTGTCCATAGGCTTACCGATGAAGACTATGTAATGCGTTATGTTAGATCTAAGTTGCAAGGCAAACATGTTGATAACTATCCAAGTCGATGCCCTAATGGAGTTGATATCAGCAGTGTGCCTGAATTAAATGTACCGGATCCTGCTCCCAGTGCCACATTCAAGGTTGATGTGATATAATCTAATAGAGAGATTTGCTTATATGTTTATTTTTTTTCAAACACCTACTATTATTAATGATGTCTCTTTATTTTTTTTTTATGGATGCCATTTGATTATTAAAATTCGAAAATAATTTCAGGGAAATGATGATGTTGATGCTCAACTACTCTGTAAGGTGAACTACGTAGATATCAAACCACTCATTAACATGATGCGTGCAGCTTCCGAAGTTGATGTTTTGGATTATTCTGATATAGATGATTTCGGAGCGATGTCGTGAATGACTGCATTGAAGAGGGGTTTAGTATTTGAATAAAACCAAGATGGAAAATATTAAATTCCATTACATTATTGCAACTCAATGACCTTCTCAAGAGTGATTATGTTTTTCAGTACCAATAAGACGCTTCGTTTCTAACGTTGCACTGTTTTCAGAAAATGTTCATTTTTGTTGGATTATGTCATGTTGAATATAGTTTCTTTTATATTATTTTTTGGTTTTATGCTAATCTCCTAAATGTTGAACATCCTTATCCTCATCATCAATTCAAATTAATAATACATATAATAATATTTAAGTTGAGAAATACATTTATGGGTTTCCTTTTAAATGAGACTTTTGCCTATTTATATGTTCTTTAATGTTGTGATATGATTCATCCAATTTCTTACAATACTTATCATTATCCTATACAAATCTTCTTTTCAATCTTATCTTTTTTTATGTTGTGAAACTCATAACTCAATTATGCTATATGTTTGCTTAATTATTTATCATAATATCACTGTAGAAAGAACGACGACGGACACAGGTTCGTGAAGCGGTCAGACGACACAATATGAAGAACAAGGTAAGTCAAACGGAAAAAATAATACTGGAATTATTATTATTTTTCCCAATTAATTTACCCAATTGGTATTCTTCAATGAATAATCCATTCGATATATTTGATGTACCAAAATGGTAAGGTTGTGTATTTGAAATACGTTTTATAATATACTTAAATCATTTTATATCAACTCATTATGTAGCCTTTATTTTATTTTTTGTAGGGATACGTCAAACATTTGGAAAACACTGTTATAAAATTTAGACACGTTAACCGGGAACTCCAACAATATGGAAATCATGTAAGTGTGCACTTATTATTATTGTTATTATTATTATGCTTTAAATAGTGTCTACTTTTTTACTTTTTAGTTTACAAACATATTACAACAATATTAAAACATTTATTAATTTCTATATTGTAAATTATATGCAGGGTGTTGTAAATTCAAAAACAATTGACCATTCTCAAACACTTCAATTGAATGGTATGTTCATAACTAAATACTATATCGTATATGTTATCTTTTATGTTATCTTTGTATCTATCCATGTAGACATATTTAATAGCTAGCTACCTGATTGTCTTTTTTTCTTCTTTATTTTAAGGCCCCTCTAACAAGTTCAAAAAAGATTATGCACTATGGTTAGAAGAACAAAACAAATTTATAAGTGCAGTAAGGACAACAATTACATCATGTCATAGTAATGTAGATCAACAACACATTGTTGGACATGCAGCCTCACATTTCAATCACATTTTTAAGATTAAAAGAAACGCATCCAAAAGTGATGTCTTCCAAATCATTTATGGAACTTGGACTTCACCTGCAGAACGATGTTGTATGTGGATTTGTGGATTCCGTTCATCAGAAATACCAAAGGTAAGTAACAATAACATACATAATTAGTCGTTGTATGGGAAGTTGAGTTTACTAAAGTATTTTTGTATGTGTAGTTTATTGTGTCCCACTTGCAGATGTTAACAAAAGATCAGTTGACAACCATCAATCAATTACAAAAAACAACCTTGGAAGCTGAAGAAAGTATCTCACAAGGGACACATTGCAAAAATCTTTGTCCGAGACTTTGGCCAGTGATGTTCTACTAGACTTACAAAGATCAGCACGTTTGGCTGATTACATGTCTAAAATGTCTATGGGAATAGGAAAGTTGAGTTTACTCAAAGATTTCCTTCGCGAGGTAATTGTTATTCATATAACTAATTCATTTTACTTTATTATTGTTCCTTTCATATTCTTTTTTTTTCAATTACTTTCACATGTATAGTGTATTCTTTATTATTATCTTATACTCGATATTTTTTAATTTATCTCAGGCCGATCAGTTGCGAGAAAAGACATTGAATCAGATGCATGCAATACTTACAATTCAACAATCAGCATGTGCATTGGTTGCAATACATGACTACTTTACTCGCCTTCGTGTACTCAGTAGCCTTTGGCATGCTACCCAAGAATATTAAAATCTTTGAACATCGCTTATGTTAAACTATTTCCATGCTAGCTTCGTATGATATATGTAGTTTACATTTTTGTCCGGCCGGATATATCATTTTGTTTATATTGCAGTTTACGCTTTTCACATACTTTTTTTATTATTTTTCTTAACTATTATTCTATCCAATCTAATATAACTGTTATTAACCATAGCTTTAATTTTATAAATCAAATTAGTGTATCCCGCGTTGTTGCGGGTCCATAATCCAGTATGGGTTTACAAAAACAAATTAAAAATAAAGAAAAAAAAAATACTCCGTACTGGTGAACCAGCCCCCAAACGGGCCAAACCCCCATTGATTCTCTCGGCGTCACTACTTGAATACTACGGAGTAACATGCAATTCCGATAGATATATAGCCCTAGAATCAAATCAAATTTACATAACCTTCTATACTACAAATTCATCACACGAAATGGCGAGCGACGAAGAAGATTTCGTGTTCTTCGGTACACCAATTGAGCGAGAAGAAGATATCACCAGTCGCAAGAAAAAATCGATTGCAGAAGCTTCTGGTCAGTTGCGAACCCTAGCTCCTTGGAAACAAGAGGTCTGATTCGATAATGTTCTATTTCAATACAATTGAAGTTTGTAAAGACTCGGTTAATTGATTACAAATGCTCTATTTACATTTGCTTTGATTCATGTTCACGCAGCTAGGGTTTAAGAAGTATATGATGATTATCTGTTTATTATGGATATGCGTGTTAGTTTCAAACTACTAGACTCGCCTATACTCACATGTAAAATTCATATCATTATTGAGCTGATGAAAACAAATACCGAAATTAATACTAATATGAAGTTTAATTTTATAATGTTTATTTATTCCGCCGTAGCTATATAGGAAGGTGCACTGAATTCTGGTGAATACTATTTGATATTGGCAGCTTAAAGTAATAACACCGCGTTAGATGTTTGGACTTGAGGCGGCTGACCATGATAGATATAAATCAGGAGTAGAAAATGGAGTATGATATAATTTGATGCTTACAGGTAAGGGATGAAGAAGGTAGAAGAAGGTTTCATGGGGCATTTAGTGGAGGATTTTCGGCTGGTTACTACAATACTGTGGGCTCTAAAGAGGGTAAGTACTGATGTCATCTCTAGCAGTGTAGTTCGTTTGGCTAAATTCTAGGGTTCTTGTGGAGGTGGTTCTTATATTTTTGGTATGAATGAATTTGCAGGCTGGACTCCACAAACATTTACATCATCAAGGAAGAACAGAGCTGAATTCAAACAACAAGATCTTTCAAACTTTTTGGATGAAGACGAGAAAGCTGTATGTGATGTTTTTCATTCACTTGATAGTAATTGTATACTTGATATGATCCTTTTGCCTTTATGTTGATTCCAAGAACCTACAGAAATTATATATTACACTCTATGATGATACTGTGAGATGTGAGTTGCCATCAATGTTACGTTGTTGATAACCTTGCATTTAACTTACAACCGAAAACTTAGGTGGAATTTTACTTATTTGTTGATATATATCGTTTTTTATGATGTAGGAACTGGAAGGCAATTCTTTGGGGACTTCTATGCAGTTCGACACTTTTGGATTTACTGCAGCAGAAATAGCTAGGAAGCAGTCTGAGAAGGAGCAAAACGAAAGGTACAATCAATCATAGTTCACTAACATATGCGTGGACGCGTGGTATTTATAGCGGGTCATGAAATAAAGTTGGGTTTGACTATTTGTCAACATCAAATGTCAGAAGTTCCTATAAATGAATTAATAATGATCAAGCTCTTGCAGAACAAATGGCAATGCATTGTTGATATGTTTGTCGCTTACTTCGAAAGAAAATCAGCTTAACATGATATCTCTTTGTGTATTTCACCCTTCTCTTTAAGTTTTGACCATTCTGACAATCGCAAGTAAAAGCAATTTTTGGTTGATTGTATGTGTGTGTCAGTGTGTGTGTGTAATATGAGCCACAATATAACATTTTCCTTTTATCGGGTTGCTTTAAAATATGTGTATTAAACCCACAAAAATTGGGGGTTTTGAAACCCATTACAAGTGGTGGGTTTAGCTTTCCGTTTCCATTCACAGTCATTCACTCTTATCATACCCATACCATAGTAAACCCGAATGCAAACCAAATGCCACATTAGAGTCTCCAAATTCTGGTATGCATGTATCATGTCTATTATTCCGTAGTTGTATCCTTTCAACATAGATTTGTCTCTGTGAATCATAAAAGTCTATCCCTTTAAAATTATTGTCTAACTTTAGTAGAACAAAAGCACTGACCACTCAAGGCATGCTTATCATTGTTCTCTTACCGTTATCTTGACCTCAAATATTGCAAGACATATTACCAGCTAGGTTTTGTCTGGACATGCATACTACATGTGTGACTTTCCAAATCAACATCACCACAGTCACATTTTATGTTCTTCTTTTTTTCCTTTCTTTCTTTATATATTTATTATTATTTTTTTGTTTGTACTTGATTTTATGCCTATTTAATCCTATACCCTTCAATTTATTGAATTTCTGTGTAAGTCCAACTAGTTAAGGCGATTGCCTTACATCATCAATCACCATGATACTTTTTGAAAAAAGGCATGAGGAAATCACCGTCTTAATTGCAGGCCATCAGCTATTCCTGGACCTGCTCCTGATGAACTAATTGTTCCAGCCACAGATCCTATTGGTTTGTCTCCATCTGATAATTTGTTTTTATTTCATTCCCTTTCATATAGCGTCTCCTTACATCTTCAGGTTGTTGATGGATAGGCGTCAGATTGATGATGAAAATGGGATGGCGTCGTGGACACTCGGTTAAAAGTTCGAAGACTAATTCAAAATATGGTACGTTTTCAAACTTCAGTAACATGTGTGAAAACCTGTTTGAATTTTATTTGTTCTTAAAACTAGATAGAGTTGTAATATTCGGATGTAATTGTATTACTCTCGATTTAATAAAAGCATGCAGTCATAGGATTAAAGATGAGGTGCTTATCAATGATCTTTTATAATCGCAGATGCTCGCAGAGAAGCTAGAAAAGCTTTCCTTGCTCTTTCGGAAGATGCAGGGGCACATGTTGCTGATACTGAAGGTGAAGATGGCTTGGAAACTTCTGCTGTTGATAATGCAGACCAGCTTCAAAAAAGTACCCCAGTGCGTATATTTCTTTTTTTGTTCTTTGTGCATCAGATGGCTATCATATGGATTTTCTTGCCTTACCTTTCAGTTCATTTCATAATGCATACATATTAGGTTGCTTTGTTTTATTATTATGCTTAAGTGTATTTAGTTTATAAGTTCTTATCTTTTGAATTTAAATGAGTGTCTTGAAGTTGGTTGGATGATTTTACAAGTAAATGGTTATTTATAATATTTGAACCACTAGTCGTCCAGTATTGGCAAAACAGAACTAGCGAAATTTGTTTCAGCTAGGACAAGTTCATACAAAAGCAACATCAGCTTGTGCTATGATTGCTACTATTGAAGTTCCTTTATTCCTTAATATTTGTCCTTAATTAATGAGTGACAATGGAGTGAGAAAAAAGTGCTTTTGGTTTTCAGATTGGAATGGAATGCATCGTTTGGTTGATTGTTGTTTCTTAGATCTGTTACGAAAACCCTAATTGCTAACAAATATTGTTTCCAATCACATAGTTGCGCCACGAAGTTGCAACTTAATTTACGAAAACTACGGCTGACGCTTAGTGACCACTAACCAAAACACATATGTTTCCTTTGAGTAGAACGCAATCATTTCATCTTTAAAAGGGGTAGTTGGGTAAGGCTAAAAGTGAAACGAAGAATGATGTACATCAACATGCTCCTTAACTAAAATGTTACATAGTGTTTATTATATCTCATGGATGTTTAGTATCTCTATCCATATTCATATTCCATATAGTTATTCTTTCATTCTTCATTTCTAGAGTTCCCTGCTTTTGTAATAATCATTTCAGTTATGGTTGTCATTGTTAAAGCAGCACGTCTTATGTTTCTCTTCAGGTTTATGTCCTAAATCCAAAGCAGGATATGCATGGTCTAGGCTATGATCCATTCAAAGGTGCTCCTGAGTTCAGGGGTATGTAATCAATGGGAAGTTAGCCAGCTAAATTTGTATCTAATAACTAATTCATTCATGACCTTTCTTAACTATCAGAAAACAGAAGGTCACATTTACCTGGGAATAAGGAGTCGGGGAACAAAAGTTTACAGTCAAAGAAAGATGAACTCTTCTCTTTCAAATGTATGGTTCCAGTATCTTCGGAAGTAGACTCTTTCGTATTTGCATTTAGTTACTTTGCATGGACTGTTTGAAGTAATTTGTCTCCTTAATTTTATAACTTGTTGGCTTGATTTCATCAGCAAGAAATGTTGCACCCGGTTTTGGCATTGGCGCCCTTGAAGAGCTTGATGCAGAAGATGAGGATGTATACGCGTCAGGTTAGTTTATGAGCTGCTCTGTTTCTCAGTGTGATAAATGTTATGTTGTTTTGCTTAGTGAATGAATTGCTTCTTTGCATGTGTTCCATTAATCATTTTTATTATTCTTCCTATTTTTTGTTACATTTCTGCCTCTTTATGAATGCATGCAGCAGCCTTAAGATTTAAAGTGTTTCTTTTGGTCATATTTACGGCCACTTTTTCCAGCTTTGATGTTGAGAAACTTATGATTAGATTATTATATGACATACACAGGTTCCAAGTACAATACAATATAGTTTATAATTCTCTAGGCTAAGTTTTCATTTCTTGTGTATCAGTCGTTTTGTTTTAGGGCTTGGTGGGTATCTGCTTTGTCATTGGATATCATTTAACCTACTGATATCTTTTTTATTTTTTTTCTTTCGTTAATAGGTTATGATTTTGAAGCTTTTGTTGAAGAAATTGAGGAACCTACAAGATTGACCATAGAGGATAAGAAGAAGCCCAGTGCTAAGCAACATGATATTCTGCCTGGTTTTAAAGCTGCAACCAATTCTGACTATCAGCTAGAAAGGTGACACTTGTTTATCTCCTTAGCAACCTAACAGGTTGCATTGATTGCATTTTGTGCCCCAAATGCTATTTTCTTACTTAGTTTTTGCTCAATACATTGTAACATTATCTGCTAAATTAGCAAGATATCTAATATAAAGGGTAGAGCTATAGGGCACCACAAAGAACAACTCCATATTCTTTCTCTCTCTCTCCTCTCTCTCTCTTTTTTGGATCGATCACATTCTTATATCTGTTGAGTGCTATAACTCCTCGATACACGCTGTTCTCAGATTTGATCCTCCAGCAGTACCAAAGGATTTTGTGCCACATCATAAGTTCCCTGCTACCCTTGAAGTCAACCGAGAAATAACTGAAACTCCTCCAACAGAGGTTCCTCCACCGGTGGATAATAATTTAAAGGTTTTAATTGAGGGGGTTGCGACTTTGGTAGCTCGTTGTGGTACATTATTTGAGGAACTTTCCAGAGAGAAAAACAAGTCAAATCCACTATTTGACTTTCTTAATGGTGGAAATGGCCATGATTACTATAAAAGAAAGCTATGGGAAGCACGACAGAAACATACTGACAATATTAAACCACTTTTTAATGAAAAAGTAACTCCAACTGCACAGAAGTTGACAGCAGAGAGTCGTGGAAACATTTTAGGAGAAAAGCCTCTAGAGAGAACTGCCAAAGATTTGAAACCTGATGCTGTTCCCGCCACAGAAGTTGTTAACCTTCAGTTCCATCTATCAGATACATTTACCGAACCTGCGTCATTTGTGAGTCACTAAATCTTTGCGTATCAGTTTATATTAATATGCCTCCAGTTTTGACCTCCTGAGATTCTTGTGCCTGGCCTTGAGGTGGCAATTTGGTGGCTAGGTCAGATTGGGTGATTGGTGGAAACCAGTTTGGGATAAAATAGTTGGCAATTTTTTGTACATGTCAAAGAGAGTTCGGCTGTGTGTCAGTTTTCGATTTTATTTTCTTTTTATAAATGGTTAATAGTTGATGCGTAAAATTTTAATTACAGCTGGTGGAAACGAATCCTGGTCAGATTGGGTAATATGTAGTAAGGGTAGAAAAACTTGGGACATGCTGCATTCATCACAAACAATTTTTTCTAATTAATGCACTAAATATGAATACAGAAACTGTATTTTTGCTACATTCTCAATCTAATTATAGATAAAAAGATGAATGAGGTTGCATACAAACCCCAAGCGGTAGCCTAGTGGTAAGGGCTTGGGATTCTCCAAAGGAGGTCTCAAGGTTGAATCGTGTAAGCTACAACTCCTTGGGGCCACCCGCCCCAACCTAATAATCTAGGATAGTGGAGGGTAGGTGGTTTGCCTGGTTCCATGGGTTTGTGGGGTATTCATGGAGATGTTTGCCTGCCATGCCAACAAAGTTGGCGTGGGTGGGATTTACGGAGTACCTGGTTACCAAAAATTAGAAGTTCGTATACCATAAATATACACCTCAGGCAACTTTGAGCCCGTTACATTACTTGAACCTATTCAACTTATGTAGCTTGTTTTATTTTTGGTTCTCTTATCTATTTTTCCTTTATGATTGTTTAAGCATAACCCAAATTAACGATTGATAAGTAATTAGATTGAAGTTGCTGTCTGTAATTTGGATCTTATTACATCCATCACTATGTCCTGCAACAATATAAAAATAGTGTTCTTGTAATATTTATTCTACAAACAAAATTGATTTTAGGTTGAGCCCACAGAAATCACCAAACCGTTCCAGCATGACCCTGCAAAACAAGAACGTTTTGAGCAGTATCTGAAGGAGAAATATCGTGGAGGTCTTCGCACCAAAGATGCTGGGGGATCAAGTAAGATGTCAGAGGCTGCTCGTGCTCGTGAAAGATTGGAGTTTGAGGCTGCAGCCGAGGCAACAAAGCAAGGAAAATGGGGAAAGGAAAGTCAACCTTCCAGTCAACAGATATTAGCTGCATCAGTTGGCCGGTTACAGTTCACTTCTGGTGGATTAGAGGCATGTATTTTAGTCTGACTGCTTGTTTACACCTTATACCAGTGTTCTGTATGAGATTTAGGAGCTTAACAGAATCATGTTATCAACAGATACCCGGAGTTAATCGAGCTGAAGAAATGGTGGAGAAGAGTATGTTCCCAAAGCGTGAAGAATTTCAATGGCGCCCCACGTCTATATTATGTAAACGCTTTGATTTACTTGATCCTTACATGGGAAAGGTATCTTCTTCTTTTCTTTTCTTTTTATTTTTTAATTAATTATAGAATAGAATAGAATTTCTAAAAGATAAAACAAGAGATCAGTTTTTGTATCTAGAGTTTTAATTTTTAACTGTTCTGCTTACCCTCATATAATTAAGCAATATTACTTTTTATGCTTTATGGTTGATATATAATTGCGTCTCAATTTCTTAATTATTTTTTAGATCTCATTAATGTAGCTTCACTATCACCCATTGCGGGGCCAACATTAGGTCTTATAACAACAGTCTGAATATTTTGGGGAAATCCCAAGAATGCTAAAAGGGACTAACTAATAATGGACTGTAATCTACTGCAAATCCCTAAGCAATTGAAATGCAAACTGAAAACTTTAAAATTCGTACAGTTGCTGAAACAATAGTAGTTCAACATGATGATTATAGCTTAAGGAACACCGATTTGTTTATCCATCAATTTTGGTAAAACTGTTATATGGTTTATAATGATTATTTACGTAATTTGATATAAGCAGGTCGCTATTGCAACTATGCAAATAAGCTTTGTTTCCTGTAATGACGATATAAACTAAAATCACTTCGTATTATTGTTTCTTGCAGCCACCGCCTGCCCCTAGGTCGAGGAGCAAGTTGGATTCTCTTATCTTCATGCCAGATTACGTTAAGGCTGCGACACAAGAGGAAAAGACCATAGCAAATAAAATCTCATCACCTGCAGATGAAAAGAAGGGAACCAATATCATGGATGTTGATGAAAAGGTTGAGGTTGAAAATGTTGAGAGACCAGTTGACCTATATAAGGTATTTTCTTCTTCTCAAGTATATAGGCATATACCTACTGTATAGAACAGAGCAAATCTCTGGTATTGGTCCATAATGGGTGCAGTCAGGTTGCCCGCAAACACTTTTATGTCAAGTATTTTTGGTGCATTATTAATGTATCGTAAGATTACATTAACTACGTTAATAATCTGACTTTTTAAATAAAAGATGGGAAAATAATTCGTGGAGCTAATAGCGTGTAAGATCTATAATAGAAGAGATTGTATGATTACGATAATAATCTAAATCTTCGAACAACGTGTGCTTGGAGGTTGTATACTTGTATGCATTAAGAAGACATTTTGATGACACCGTTCTTTTAACGTAACTTTTTTGATGACACCAATTGGATAAACATAACCCAAATCAAGCCAACATAAGTAAATCGGTTGAAATTGTCTCCTGTACTAAACCTTTCAATTTCTAAATGCTTTAACTCGGACTTTTTTTGCATGTCTGTAGGCTATATTCTCTGACGATTCGGATGACGAAGAGGAAAGTTCAAACATCAATCAACAAGAGGATCCAACAAAGAAAATACAAGCTGCAAATACAACTTTAAGTCGTTTAGTGGCAGGTGACTTTCTAGAATCATTAGGGAAAGAACTAGGCCTTGAGGTTCCCCCTGATCAACCATACCCCGAGACCCATACCAAGCCGCGTCCTACTCAAAACGTAATTGTGAATGAACTTCCACCAGTCAGTCAAGAGGTACATACACAGAAACATGAAGATGTCACCAGAAACATAAAAGAGAGCCGCATAGAAAATGATACTGGAGAACTCAATCATGGAATTGCAAAAAAGGACACAAAGGCTAAACGGGATGAAAGTTCTTCCGAGGATGAAAGGAGTCGAAAACGATCTAAACGGGATGCTAATACAAGTGACTCGTCTGATGATTATAAGGATCGGCGTAGTTCTAGACATAAAGAAAGGAAAAGGGAACACAGAAAACACTCAAAACATCGGAAGCATAGAAGTATTGAATCATCGAGCAGATCCCGCCATTCTGCAGATAAAGAGTATAGAGATAGCAAGAGAGAAAAGAGGAAGTCAAGAGACTGAAGAACAGAGCCTCAAAGACGAGTGTTGTTTATGACTACAAATCTCCATATGCCGTCGGTGCAGATAGAATTTTTTATCTATGCTCACAGAGAAATGTATTGTGATGGTAAATTTGAATCAAAGAATTTGAAATTACTAGCTTTTTGTAGAACTGTAGTAGCATGGTGTCAAATTAAGTTTTATAGTTAGTAAGCAAGTAGTTTCTGCTTATTAATTGGTTATATGATTTTTTCGGAGTCTTGTATTTTAGGACTACTTTCAACCAACTAAAGCTACAAGATGTAACATCATCACTATTGTGATCTTCTTCAAAACAGTATTACGGTTCGTTTGTATATACATACAGGTTTGGAAAATGAAGCCTATTATCTGATTGTTTACTATTAATATATCTGGCTAATTTGACACCATCTGTAGATAATGAGTTTTCAGGTAGTTCATTCTGTACATAATGAGTTTTTGGCATGCATATGCCCGGAGCAATATCATACAGCCACACACGTACAAATTAAGACAAATTAAGACGGAAAAGGTTAAAAGTTTCCAGCAACATCCTCCCCAAAGAGCGCATACAGACGCAATTGGTTTAATTGCTGGTTTAAAATCAAGTACTCATCTCCTTCTTTGGCTCATTTCTTTCTTATTACAAGAAAGAAGAGCTCAACCGCTGGAGGCTGGGCCTATTGTTTGCATGAAAATTATGGAAGGTGAACAAACTAAATGAAAAGTTTAAAACATCAAAAGTTATTTAACATAATATAACGGCTACATTGACAACCTGAAAATTTTAAAATGTCACAAGAATTTTTTTTAACAAAACCAAATTAACATCAACAATTAACAACACAAAGGTTGAAAATATTCATCCATCAATTAACATGCTATTTTAAGATACACAAAAAGACGGAGCTACAATAACAGAAGAATACACCTTAGGACCTCCAATTGACGACTTGAAATTTTGAGTATCAAAAGAAACCCCAAGTCCATCTTCACAAGACGAAGAACATGCTACGGTTTCTTCAACTCGTATAGTATTATTTAGATTGTCACTTTGTCTTACTAATGGTGATACGGACATTGGCTTCGTGGTGGCATACTTAAGAAAATGAATGAGTTTAGGGTTTCTCCTAAGCAAATTATAGATTTCTTCTTGACTGGTTATGAGACACTTATACTTGAAGTTTGTTTTAGCATTTTTTCCACGTAAAATGCGTGCAACGCTATCGTATGCCAAGGCTGCTTCTTCGGGTTTATCATAGGTGCCTAACCATAGCCTTAACTTTCTTGTTGAGTCTTTGATCTCTGATACCCATCTTCCTGATGGCCTTTGTCGAACTCCAAGAAACTTTCTTGGTTCAACTAGACTTTTATTGTTATCATGAGCATGATCATGATTATTTCCTGTTTTGGGGAGCATTCTTGAACTTTTTAAGGCAGTGGATCTGATGTAAATGTTTTTGTGTTTTAGAAAATAACTAACCCTTTTTGGATTAGCTTTGCTGTGTACTTTAAACTTGGTGGAATTGATTATTTAAGAATTAAGTCCTACCAATTAAACAAGCATCCAAAAGATGAGATAACGACCCTGCACTATAACTCATATCTTAAATAGTTAATTGATTAATAATTAGACACATAATGCTAAAACATATGTTAAACAACCTGGTACTACCTTGGTGACATACCTAAAAGTTAACAACAAAAACAAACAAACAAACGACATCCAATTAATTACAAACCCCACACCAACTTCTCAAAAAGTGAAAATTATAGAGGTGATTAGCTGTTTGAATTATTATATTATCAACCCATAAATCGATAGCTTTTGGTAATAAACATCTGCAATTGACTATGAAGTGGTAAAATATCACATTCATTTGCCACTAAAGTTATTGCATCAATGTACCTAAGATTTACCTTTGAAAATCTTGTAGACTAAAATCATCAAAACTATATGTCATATTTAAATTTCTAACAAGTAATAAAAAATCTAAATACAAAAATAGTCAAGTTTAGTCCAAGAGTAGACCAAATATGGTTGATTTGAGAATGCAAGCTACTTGTTATTTTCTACTTTGGCCCACTTTTGTTGCAATTTGGGCTTGTAATATTGTGAGCTTGCCTAGTTGCCTAGTTGTATCTAGAGAATTGAGATGGCCACTCTCTCATTTGTTTGAGTAATTAGCAAAATAAAATACTATCACCCCTACTTCAATAATTACCATATTCAATTATCTTTTAGTAACTTTAATTCAAATCTTTATATAACGGGAGTTAATATATACAACAAATAAATTGTTTCATACAACAAATTTGTGTTATAATATACTTGTACTCTGTGCTGTAATTACCATATGGTATTTGAAGCAATCCTTTTATTGTATCTATCACCTCCCTTATATAACACATATTTTTAAGTTACAAATTATATTCAATTATAAACTATCAACTCCATATCTTTTTAATCTAGGACCACACTATCAATATTTTCATAATATGATACTTTAACAAAATGAAATAGTTGTTGTTGCTCTTTAAGATTACTTATGTAGTTTTGTAGTGTCATTCCCAATTTACTGCTTGTAATTTGGGATGTGGTTTATTTTTGTTGCTTCTGTATGGTTGAACAAAGGCTTGTATTCTACTATTCTTGTTGTTGGTAATGGTATATATCTGCTTATCTAAAAAAAATCATGGATGCTATCTTATATACTACTTTATTTGATTAATTACTCATTTTTAAAAATATATATATTTACAATTTCCATTTCTAATCATGACAATTACTTTGCTAAACTCATGTTATTGGATATCATGGACATGATTTAAGAAATACTCCACTATTTTTTTTTTTTTAGAATAGGCATAAAGTACATAATAACTAAGATAATAAGAATGTAAATAAGCTAATTCCCAAACACCCCCCTTGATAAATTAAAAGCTACAAAAAACGCTCTTTTTTTCTCTTTTGTCTCGCAGGCTAACAACGTCGGCTCCTCTTCTTCATGAATTCTTCTTATTCTTCTTCCTACCAAACAGCGATTTAACCGAAATATAATAATCTACGGTTAATGGCTTCGTTTGTTCTTTCTAATCCAGTTATATCATCTTCTTTCCTCGGCAAGAATCTGTAAGTTTTATGAATCACCTTATCCACTCATATAATTTTTTACTAAAACAATTCCGGTGTAAATTGACCGTTAATTCGATGTTATTGTTTCATTTTTTGTTAGTTTCTGTAGTTAAATGGATTATAATTTGATTTGATTTGATTTTTGAATGTAACAGTTGGATTAATAATGGGAATATAAGGAAATCCAAAGTGTGTGGGTTGGTGTTTAGAAGCCCTAGATGTACTGCTTCAGATGCAACATATGGAGGTAGGTACTTAATCGTCAATTGAATTCAATTTATTTATGTTTGTTGCCTGCCTAACAATATACTATTTGACCTAGTTTTGATCTGTTTAAATTAGGTCTAATCTGTACCATGAACATACTGCATACCTTTATCGGATATATTTAATTTAGTATAAGTAACTAATTCTGCATATGTTTATAATTATGAGGTAAACATTTGCAATTCTTGAGCATAACATAGCTTGTTAGGCCATTGGTATTGTATAAGTAAAGGTTGAATCGAATAATTATAAAGGTTTATATTCTTGTAATTTTATGTTAGGCAACGTTCAGAAATATCCTCGAAGTAATGTTTGGGATCCATACAAACGTCTTGGTATAACTACGGATGCTTCTGAGGAAGAGGTTTGGAGTTCTCGCAACTTTTTGTTAGATCAGTATGGTGCTCATGAGAGAAGTGCAGAGTCAATAGAAGCTGCTTTTGAGAAGATATTAATGACAAGTTTCCAGAACAGGAAAAAGACTAAAATAAACTTGAAAATGAGGCTAAAGAAGAAAGTAGAAGAGTCTCCGCCTTGGGTTCAGAGCTTACTGAATGTTGTTGAACTTCCTGAGACGATCATTATCCTTAGAAGATTGTTTCTGTTTTCGTTTATGGCTTTCTGGAGTGTGATGAACTCTGCCGAGGGTGGTCCTGCATTCCAGGTTTGATGCTGTGCACTACTGTTCTTTTTCGTTTTATTTATTAAACTATTAACGGGGTGTTTAGATGTTTGTTTCGAAAGCGACTATGTGATATTGTATTATCAGAATAGGATCTTGTGATCTTGATTATATGCCGTAGTACCTACCCCTCACCTGGTAGAACCGGTTTTAGAAGATAGTGTTTGGATGTGTGTCGATTGTTTGCAGTTATTAAAGTTACTAATTAGATGTTTGAGAATTTAACAATATCTTTCTAGTTTTAAGGAATCAAAAAATCAAATGTCCTAAAAGAAGATGTTTTGTGAAATTGACTGAGAAGACCTCAAATTAGAAAAGAATTTTGAACTGATGTAACCACTAGAAGTATCAAGAACCTTTTATTGGAACATTAGGAACTGATTATTACATCTTTAAGTTGAAGTAATCAAATAACTATTTGTAAAGCTCAAACGCTCTTTCTTTCTGATCAAGAGTTATAACTATCTGCACAAAGTCAAACATCCATACTACTTTTCAATAAAGATTTGAAGCAAATGTAATACGGAGTGTTAGTTTTGGACCTGTTTACCGAAATTAGTGGTGCCATGTTTATTAATACTTTTAACTGTAATGGTGTTAGATGTAAAAAATAATATATATAACTTGGAATTTTTTCAAAAACTGAAATGTTACAATGTTTGTAGGTGGGAGTATACTTTATCATCTTTGCAGTTTTAGCTGTGGTTACAACTTAATTTGTGTTTGGTATCTTTAACTTGATTTGATCTTTTATATGATATAGGTGGCCCTGTCTCTGTTTGCTTGCATATACTTCCTCAATGACAAGTCTAAGAGCGTAGCAAGGGCATCTGTTATTGGGTGAGTTCATAAAAACTGATGTATAGATCCTCTTAAATCTTCACTTATTGTTTATTGTTAGGGTACTACACTACTACTAATAAAACCATCACAATTTTAGGCATTCTGAATTTCTAATCCGATGAACAACGTTTCAACTTATGTTGACCAATCAAACCCTTTGTTTAGTGCCTATGAAGGAATTTTGATACATGGACTGCCATGTTGTATGATGTGCTATAAAAATGAAAATTATCATGATTATGTTACTTATTTTGTGTCTAGATTAAAATAATCTAGGAGAACAAAAAAATAGTTTCCTAGTTGGCATGCTATATTTTTAGTTTGACATGTCACGTCTATATTCATCACCCTATTCAACATGTTCCATGGATTTACACGAATTGATTTTCTGTAACAGTAAACATAAGCAGCCTGTTTCTTAATTTGACATGTTATATCGATCTGGCTAAACTTATCGTTGTTTATCAAAATCCAACTTTAGCATGATTATGGTTTAGGCAATTGAGCTTTGCTTTAACCCATTATTCACATTCATTACAGATTTGGATCTTTAGTGGTTGGCTGGATTTGCGGTTCTTGCCTGGTTCCCATGATTCCTGCAGCCATTTTGCAACCAACTTGGACCCTCGAGCTCTTGACTTCACTGGTAGTATATGTCTTTTTGTTTCTTGGATGCACCTTTCTTAAGTAGAAACTTAATTTTTCTAGATGTCATGTACAACTCAAAACTAGATTGAATGCCATTTGCTTTTGGTGATGTGTTCTTATAGCTGCATGTTGGCATAATATCAATCCTTGGTGTACTTTTGAATTTCAATTTTGGTATAAGTTAGTTACTATATACTATATAGCTCAGTTTGCTATGAGCTTATGATGTATCAATGCTCGACTGATTTAGATACATCCGTGCGTCTGCCTCCAACTAACAATTCTGGTAAACTTTTAATTATACAAACATTATCAATTATATGACACACCATTTGTAATTGTTATTTTGATGCAAGTACCTAAACCTCAATGAGCTTAATGGTTGAATCACTATGTGGCTCATTAAAAGCCGAACAAACATGATATGGTCTGTTAATTAACAAGTTTAAAAAGAGAGTATGAACGTGACATTAGATTAACAAGGGTACACGGGTATGACCTTATTGGTTGTATACTTGTATATATTAACACATTCGTAGTTTAAAATAAAATAAAGACTGCTCACACTTAATGAGTGTATCATAGTTATTACTAAGTTATCATCAAAATACTTGACATTTTGAAATTATAAAAGTCTAACAGTAAAGAAGGATCACACTAATTGTAGACTTAAGTTGGTCACATTTATCCCTATCAAAGCTAATCACATGTGGGAGAGGGTGTTTGAGTTTGCTTATTTTCAAGTAGTCATTACTTATTTTTTAAATACTTATTTATTTGTAAATAAGTAGATAAACAATTTTCAAAAACGTGTTTGAATCTGTTTATCTGTCGTAAAAATAAACAAATAAGCAGATAAACACTTATTTAAGCAATCCCAAACGATCAATCATCAACGATTCAACCGTCATTGACCGCTTCTATGCTCCTATTACCTAAAACTATAAAAGAAATAAAATTAGACAAATATTTTCCACGTGAGTATGGAGTATGAGAGAATTATAAAAGTAAACATATAAACAAATAAATTATTAAGAGCTGGCCTTTGGGTTTTCAAACAAACAAACATCTTGGTTTCCACCTACCCACCCAAAAGCCGTTACAAAACACACCACCTCACCGCCACCTTGCTATCATCGCCGCCACCCCCCACGGCGGACTTCCCCATTCCCCCCCACCCATTCATATAACTAACACACACAAACACGCTTTTACACACACTATTTCCAACTTAATTCACAAAATGGCCTTGTTAACACCTGCAACCACCACCTCCTCACTTCCGAACACCTTTCTCTCATCAAAACCCTCGCTCTCACGATCACAAGCAACAACTTCCGTTACCGTCAAATCACGGACGCCGTTAGCAATCAGGAACTCGATCGCCGTGTCTCAGTCACCTGCCGTTACATCGGTGAAGTCATCGACGGTGAAATCGGTCAAGGCGAGACAGATTATCGATAGTAGAGGTAATCCGACGGTCGAGGTTGATCTAGTGACTGCTGGTGATGAGTTGTACAGATCTGCTGTTCCCAGTGGTGCTTCAACTGGTATTTATGAAGCTTTGGAACTTAGAGATGGTGATAAGAGCGTTTATGGTGGTAAAGGTGTTCTGAATGCTGTTAATAACATTAATCAGATTTTGGGACCTAAGATTGTTGGTGCTGATGTCAGGTGATCATACTTATTTTTTCTTCTATATATCTATGCAATAGTATATGTACACACACTTATGTCCCCAAATAAATTAATTCTATCACATATGTATAAGCTCTCTGAAATCTGAATGTAAGATCCTGAAAGTTATTAATGGCTAAATTTGTGAATTATGTGGTCAGTTATGGTGTTAGTTATCTGTTGGATGATGCATCCTAGGTTCTATATAGTATATACCTTCGAAAAATGGCTCTTTTATTTTATACCAGGTTGAAATCATAACTCTATGAGGTATCTAAGTTTTTATTTATAGTTTAAAAATGGAATTTTTTTTAAAGCTTTGATGTCTAAACTTGATCAAAAGAAGTCGGGTGCCGGAAATGAGAATCCATGGTGACCTGTGGGCCATTTGGACTTGAATGGTTCATTTATCTGAATGAGGATTGTTGTATATATGTTAGAAATGTTTTATGGGTAATTAATTATAACAACTAAATTATATCATGCTAGTATAGTAGTATATGGATACACTCTCACAAAGTTCAAGGTATCTGCAAATCACAAAGCCTGCTCTAAGCACACAATCAAGCTGAAAACAACCCTAGCAAATATATAAGCTGTGACCATTGGTGCTGATCGACGCTTGTTTAGTATTTGTGGCAAGTGCATGATTTTCTTATGTTTTGTAACTTGGGACTGATGCTTTGTCACTTTCTTTTTATGTTTAGGGATCAAGCCGCCTTTGATGCCATCATGCTAGAGATTGATGGAACTCCAAACAAGTCTAAACTTGGAGCTAATGCAATACTTGGAGTGTCCCTTAGTGTATGCAGAGCTGGTGCAGGAGCAAAAGGCATACCCCTGTACAAGCACATTCAAGAGATATCTGGAACGAAAGAGCTTGTTATGCCAGTTCCAGCATTCAATGTGATTAATGGAGGAAGCCATGCTGGCAATAATCTAGCCATGCAAGAATTTATGATACTTCCGGTAGGTGCAACTTCATTTGCCGAGGCTTTGCAAATGGGTAGTGAAGGTTAGCATATCCCTCATATGATGAATGCAATCTTATTGTTGGAAACAGAATAAGATGACTAGTGCATAAAGTTATTCATTTTAACTGATGTTACTTATGATTGCAGTTTATCACACACTGAAGGGAATCATCAAAGCCAAGTATGGACAAGATGCATGCAATGTTGGAGATGAAGGTGGATTTGCTCCCAATGTGCAGGACAATAGGGAAGGACTCGTGTTGCTAATTGATGCAATTGAAAAGGCGGGATACACTGGCAAGGTAAATTACATGTAGCATTTTCATCTTTCATGTAACTTACCTTTCTGTCACACTTCTTGACTTAGAGAAAGTTTTTGTGCAGATTAAAATAGGAATGGATGTCGCTGCTTCTGAGTTCTTGACAAAAGATGGTAAATATGACCTCAATTTCAAAAAACAACCAAATGATGGAGCTCATGTTCTCTCAGCTCCAAAGCTTGGCGATTTATATAGAGAATTTGTCAGAGATTTCCCTATCGTATCAATTGAAGATCCCTTTGACCAAGATGACTGGACCTCGTGGACTTCACTACAGTCTTCGGTTGACATCCAAATTGTTGGGGATGACTTGTTGGTCACTAATCCTAAGAGAATTGTCGAAGGTATCCAGAAAAAGGCCTGCAATGCTCTATTATTGAAGGCAAGTACAGAATTTTATTGCACTAGCAAGTTGCATTTATGTTTTATTATGCTTGTTATAGTTCTGATATGGGCTGCTAATAATAATATCGAATAAGCTATACCTGATCTGATAGGAGCAGCAGTACTGCCACTATTATCCCTAGTTATGGTAGAAAATGCCATAAGTCATAACAATATTCCAAGATCCATTTGGCCATCACCTTGAAAATAGAGTTTCTATAATGCCATGAGTGACTTGAAATGGTAATTATTATCTGGACAAGGTTTTCTATGTAGGGTCACAATCCTAATTTTAGCGTAGCAACAACTGATTATGATAGCTACAATGATTTAGTTGTTAGTTGATGTTATATTTTTCTAGATGTGCAATTTCGAACCATTTACTTATGAGGCGTTGATTCTGGTTATGTTTTATTTCTAACGTGTCAAACAGTTAAAAGTTAATAAAATTGCAGAAAACCTTATAATGCAATGCTCTTTAATTCCTAATTCATAATGTATTGCTAATGCATACAACTGCTTAACTAAGTTTATTCAAATTTGTTTTCTAAGCAATTGTTCTTCCTTCAACTATCTCAGGTTAACCAAATAGGAACAGTAACTGAATCTATCCAAGCAGCTCTTGACTCGAAAGCTGCTGGATGGGGTGTGATGGTTAGCCACCGAAGTGGTGAAACAGAGGACAACTTTATTGCAGATCTTTCCGTTGGCTTGGCGAGTGGACAGGTTTCATTTTAATTTCTTATACTTACCTCTACACTGTATATATTTTTTCAAAATCAAGTTTACGTTTTTTTTTTTTTTTTTTGGGTTCTAAACCTTGTTTTTTTCTCATTTGTTTAGATCAAAACTGGTGCTCCTTGCCGAAGTGAACGATTGGCCAAGTATAACCAGGTAGGTTTTCTATTTGGTTGGCGGAAATTCAGATCCATATACTTACAAGAGTTAATTTATGTTGTGGTATATTTTAAAGGGGTCAAATTAGTTACTCGCAAAAAACATAATCTATATTACAACAATGTTCACAAAAAAAAAAAAGTTCCCATAGACAAAAAGGAAGTTGTATAAAAAACTTAAATTTGGCATATATATTACTTTCAATTTCGTGTGAAAAACCGAAAGTTCCCATGAATTTTTCCCGCATGCTATGTGATACTCTATGATCCATTTATTTCCAAAATATAAATGGACATAAAAGTGGTTTTATGTTAAATAAATGCCCACTTAATCGGACTTTATCCATTTTTAAAAATACCTGCTACACAAATTGCTCATTACGCCACTCTAGCCATTAACTTTTATATAAACATGATCATATAGGAGCTGATGGATGTGTAGCAAAATACAAGCTTTTGAATTGCCAACTTTATTTTTAGTTATACTAAGTTTTGCCTTTCGGAATTGGTGCAGCTTCTGCGTATTGAAGAGGAACTTGGAAATGTCCGCTATGCAGGTGAAGCTTTCAGATCACCATAAGGAGTGCGTATTAAACATCGAATCCAAAATAAAATATTGAGGAATTGCCAACAAGTTCTGCAAATTCTCTATAGAGTATTATTTTTGTTGTAAACTCAACTAGGCCTTTTACCATTTTGTTCTAAAAATCAAATTTCATAAGTGTATTGACTAAAGAAAATCTTTCATGTTTTGTACATTTGGAAGTTGGCATTGGTATGTATCCTCTGTTACTCATTTGTAGCTTGACACTATTGTATCTGCGGATTACTGGTTTTGCCACCTGTCTTTGGACCTTTTATTGGAGATATTTGCATATTTTTGCTATAGATCCTGCTCATTTTGGATATATATATTGGTTGTGCAGTAGATTATGAACTATTATTTCATATTTATTACGTAGTATTTGTATATTTGCGAATTGGATATGTTAAAAATGTGCATGGTGTATTTCAACTCAATGGATTACAGTCAAAACTGGGTAAATTCTCATCAAGACTAAATGCTCTTAATAAGCAACTCCTCGTTACAAAACTTATTTCAAATGATTCAAGACAACAGCGATTCACTCGATCAAGAAAAATAAAGGCAATATATAAATTATACTGTAGTTGACTTACATTCTTTTTATATATATAGTTTACTTGCACTTCCTACTTTTCACAATCTTAACTTGCTTATACATGCTAGGAACCATGACCATGGTTAATCTACAATGTATAACTTGATCTTTGGCCTACAGAAGTACTCATCTGGACCAACATGGACACCTGATGACAAGGGTATGGGACTAGATAACCCCACTACCGATCTGTAGTCTGAACAACTAAGCCACAAGGGTTTAGATGCAGTATCAGATAAAGAAAGCACTTGCCAGAAATGAACGCTAGATCCGAATGGGTGGGCCTGCATACATGCCTGGTCGCATATAGAGATCATCAGGTGTCTCTATCGCTTCGAGCCATACATATTCATCTTCTTTTCCATCAACCGGCTCACCTCCACCTCCTGTGGTTGCAATAAAGAATTTAAAAGCTTTACAGTATCTCTAAAGGTAGAAAAATGAATGGATTAGGAGAGTTGAGTTCAGGTTGTAAGGGGTCATTTTCTAGTGAAAGTCGAACCAGGTCGCAGTTGGTTTGACTAGCTCGCACTTTTTGTCCAGTTTCCAACTCTTTTTATAAAGATGAGTGATGTCTTACTTACGATTTCCAAAAAGAAGATATAATTACAATGATGATTTAAATTTTACATCCTCAAAAAAGATTAATTTAGGATGTTTTATTCAATAATTCAGACGGCGACTTTCAAACCAGTTCAACTCCTTCCCCTTCTAGCTAACAAATTTTACTTAAACCGTTAGAGACGAATGCATCTTAAAGAGTACAAACTTACGGAAGCTTGAGTATGGGTAATCACGGTAGTAGGTACACTTTCTGCCTGCAGATTCTTCATATGGAGGTGTAAGAATGTCAAGTACAGCACAAGAGGTGACAGCAGTGAAACAATGGAGATTGCCTCCTGTTTCTGGATACAAAACTGAAGTACTACATGGTGCTGAAAGAACTTTGTCGACTGCCAACTTTGCTAGCCTAACTATAAGAGGAATACCATCAACACTTTCCTTTGTAAGCTTAAAGTTGAGAAGGAACAACAAATCAACATAACTAGGAACATGTGGGGTAAATATTTGGAAAATTAAGAAGTTTGGTTGTTCAATGTTCATATAAGCATATAAAATATCACACAAATTGTGGCATTGAAGACCAGCAAATTATTGATGATTCTTTTATGATTAATCAAAGCTAGAGGTGCAGAGTTTACTCTATATTACAAGTTCAATGATCAAAGGAGAGCTAGAAGTAAGAACAATAAGTATATCATAATCACCCATTCCTAGAAAAATCTAAAAGCACTATTGTTTTCATATCTTGGATTAAAAAGGATGTAATCATTTGTACACGCGCGCACACACACACACACACAAATGGGAAACAAAACTGCTAGTTTTAGAAACTAAAATCCATGGTAAGCTTTCAAGTGTAAGTTATAGATAAGACCTGGAGCTCGAGTTTTATCCTTTGAATACTTGATGCAGGCTGGTTCAACCCAATCATAAGCTTTCACATGTAAGGAACCATAAAGGACCTTGCTCAGAACAGTCATTCTTGGATGGTCATGAAGCGGTATGACTGACGAAGTGGGAAAGCAAAACATACACATCTGCATTCAAATCATCTTCTTTCAATGCATGCCTGAAACTACTAAGAATAGCTTCAAACCTTGTATCTTTTTAAAAACAATCATGAGTCTGATCTCACGCAGCATATGATCAGAAACACTTAATAAGGGGTGGACTTCAAGATTTACATGTTTGACTTCAGAAAAGAAGTACTAAAAGACTAAAAGTTTCTGACTCCATACAGCATATATATAAATTATAACTTCCCTTAAACTCGACCTTATTTATTTCATTAAATAACCATTACTAACCAAACAACTTGAACAGTGAGAATGTATCACGCAAAAGGTCTAGTAGAGCAGTACTAATTTAATGTAAATATGTTAGCAGACCAGAACAGTGAGAATTTAGCATGTACATGTATAGACACAATTTAAGCCACAAATGAGGGAATGAATTGAGCTTACTGTAAAACTCTCACTTTCATTTAGTTCCACATATGTTATTGGTTGGGCCCAACGGTCTACTCTATTAAGAGTATTCGGCACAGAAAAACCATGACCTCGATCATCCTCTTGTTGTTCCTCTGTCAGCCCGACATCTGCAGGACCAATTATATCTGCAAAAACAGTATTATTGATCAATATTTGTAAAAAGATAAATATATAAAAGAGAGCATTATACATCAGATTTTAGTCCATTTTCAATAGGTAACACTTTCACACACAAGTTGTAACGTATTAAACATGGAAACAAAGTATTAACGTTATAGCACTACAAATCGGATTAGTAAATGAATTCAGCCTATATGTATAGATTTTTGAACAAATCGCTTTAGCAGAGACCTATCTTGTACTCCGTATAAAAGTACAAATTACAGAAAGGGCTGGAGGGACAATTTCCCATAAACTGAAAATTTCACACGAAAACTAAATCTTCGCACAATAAAAACGAAAAATCTCACACAAAACTAAAAACTTCGCACCAAAGTGAAGATTTAGCATAAAACTGAAAATTTCTAACAAAGAGTCAAGTCTCGCACAAAATTTGAAAATCCGGCACACGGTTGAAATTTCGCACAAATTACATTATATTGCCAATAATTGTCTACAAAATCTCCGTTATACGCACACAATTCTGAGCATTGGACCTACTTTAAACTACTTCATACGGGAATTATCCCCCATTAGCATATGATAAGGTGCTATATGGGAGCAATTGCATCAAAACGTTAAACACAGGTGGAAAATATGCAGCTGAAGTAAGTCTCCCTATCCTCAAACTGACTACTGTATTTGCTATACCTACATCATGTTACAAACTGAGCTCAACATCAATTACGGTAAATGCATAAACTGTGTGTAGCGAAAATTAAAATTAGGTGCAAAATAAATACCGAGTAATGAAGAGAGTTCACGGACGATTCGAGGAGAGGGTGAGGTTGAAAGGCTCAAATTCTTCTTACAGGTGTTATATACATCCTGTATCGAGGTTTTAGGGTAAGAAGGTGGTGATGATGAGAAGCTGTGATTCGCCATTGCGAATAGTCGTTGGAAGAACATGGTTGTGGAATTAGGGCAAAATGATTTGGAAAGACCTCCAAAATTTGGGATTCTGCTCATTAGGATTTTGTGATTTGGTATAATTCGTTGATTTTGGTGATTTATGGTATGGGATGGGATGGGATGTGTTACGAGGTAGCCGACTAGGGGTGTATGGGAGAGAGGTAATTTTCAAAGGTAAACGATCGGGTTTCGGTTAAATGTAGTTACTTTATTTTTTCAAGAGGGAATCACTTACCGACCTTTAATCCACCCGTTCATATTTCACAAGCGATTACTCCTCAATATTGAGAACTGCTCCATAGCCAATATGAGAACCGCTCCATAGCTCGTAATCTCGGCGAAGCTTTAAAGGGGTTGCTCTCCCACGTCTTAGATGGATATCGCGCCGCGGAGTCTCCCCTTCCCCCAGGCGAAATGCCTTAGGCGAGATTCGAACTTATCACCTCCAGGACGAAACACACTAATGGAAAACTCCTTGAGCTAAGACCCCAGTGGAATTTTTAATAAATCCCCTGATGTCCCCTGGGATTGAACTCGTGACCATGAGGATAAAATCAACATGCTCGGTATCGCTTATCTAAAAATGTGAAACAAGAGTAGTCCCATTGCACGTTGGCCAAACATGGCACTCGGTAACGACCTTATTATTTACTAATTGTGTTCATGTGCTTCGATTTTTATTGGATTCTTTGTTTGCAAATCTTGAATTATTGGTTCTAGAGTCGAATATTTGAAGTACTGATATGTTGCGGTTGATGTGTTTTTGTTTTAAGATTGTAATCCTCATGTTAACCAACACGTGCATATGCTCATAGATGATCATAAGTTCATAGGTGTAGAAAGCACATGTTTCTAACTAAAAAAGTTACCAAATCAAAGTAAAATAATCAAGCTACTATCAATGTGAACAAATCAAAAAGAAAAAGAAAAAGCATTATATATACCGTGTTTAAAAATCACGACATGGAGATATATACCATACCATAGATAACTATAATAATAAGCTTTGTTTTTTTTAATAATAACTTAAGAAACAAAAAAAATGTATAAATTTGGGGAAAAACGTATTTGAAAACTTGTAATTTATCTGCTGAGTTTGGTGTGGTGTTTGAGTGGTGGCTTAGGTGTCTAAACTCATGTGCTTATAACAACTTTACAAATATATGTCCGAATATTACAGACTTTACATACTATAACAACCAACCAACAATTAACAACCACCTTAGTTTTGTAATTATA
Organism: Pseudognaphalium luteoalbum; assembly: GCA_963422505.1. Taxonomy (NCBI): domain Eukaryota; kingdom Viridiplantae; phylum Streptophyta; class Magnoliopsida; order Asterales; family Asteraceae; genus Pseudognaphalium; species Pseudognaphalium luteoalbum. Next base: position 8,505,001 of record OY730193.1, on the reverse strand, counting down.
ATTACTTAAAAATTTGATATATAATCATTGCATGTTTTTCCTTACTAGCTTAGTTTCGAAACTCCAAAAGTTCCGAACATGAATCCTAGACAATGTGTTCTGGATATTGACGTACTAGTTTTAATATTCTTTATAGATATAGAAACGAAACACTCGAATGTATGTAGAGAAATGATTTATATGTTTAACTGGTATGCATAAATCATACACCGATACGTTCCAAACATGAATCCTAGACAATGTGTTCTGGTTTCTTTATCATTTCGCATACGAATTTGATTTTTTTATAGAAATAGAAATCGAACACGCAAATGTATCTAAAGAAATGATTAATGTGTCTAACTAGCCTGGTATGCATAAACCATACACTGATACACATACAAAAACCATGAGTACGACTTCTATCGTCTCATTTCCGCCATAACCCCCCAAAATTGAAAAATATGAAACACGAAGTTACTTTTTTCTCCCCCGAAACCAAGTGGTATTGCGACTTTGAAGAGTAGTCACAACACGTTTTTGGTCATTTACAACTTGTTTTTCATCACTTTTACTTGTATTTTCACATTCAGCTTTCTTCTTATGCATTGACTTCTTGTACTTCTTGCTTGGAATGTTGTACTTTCTTTGACTTTCCTCTGTTTCACCTCCTTGTTGACCAGGCCCAGATGAAGCATCAGACGCCATGGAATCATCAGTATCCACGTCATCGACCTCCGCCACCGTCTTCCTCCCGTAACCACCGTCATACCTACCGCCGGTACCACCAGTAGCACTACCAGTATCAACACTGTCTTCACCATCATAATCATCAATTGAAGAACCAATGTACATTGTCCATCCAGACTCACTGCTTTCACACTCTTCTCCATAAATCTTGGAATCCATTCTTCCTTCCCCTGTTTCAAGATATACCCAAATCAAAATCTTGAAAAGAAAAAAAAAACAGAATCCCCTGTTTTCACAAAACCCTGTTTGTATTTGTATTTTCAAAGAGATTATTTAACTACAGCGTTCTTATAGAGTAATAAAGCAAGATTAAATTTTGGCAAAAATTGTTTTTTTTATTAAGTTTACGTGCTGTTAGCTTCATATAACATTTTGTTGTTACTATGACGTATGGGAAAAAATAGGTTGAGACATGCTTTTTCTGAAAAACGCCTTTTTTACAGCAAAAAAATGATATAAACCCCTGTTTCCACAAACTAAATCTTGAAAATGAGTTAAAATAAAAGAGTGTTGTTAAATACTACAATTTTTTGATACATACATCAAATGTTATGCATATTAATCTGTACTGTATAACAGTTTGATACATATATTTGGTGTATGTATAAAATTTTTTGTTGTATCTATCAAAGCCCAAAATAAAAAGGTTTTGTAAACTCCCCTGTTTCAGAAAAAAGGCCAAATTTGTGCGTGAAAAATTACACAAAAGTCAGGAAATTGAGTAACAAAAACAAGAATACATAACTTACTTGTATCTAAGCAAGAAGAATTGTGGAAGACTTCAGACACTCAAAACACACATACACACATACACTGTTTCTTGTGTATCTATGTATAGATATTGATAAAAATACATAGAGAGAGAGAAAGGGAGAAAAGAACAAACATGTTTTGTTTAATGCATTAATTATATTCTCTAAACAGTTGGTGGATTAAATTCCAAGTTCAAACACCTGTATTGCAATCAAAATAAGCCATAATTTCTCTGACTTTACCTGTTCAACATCACCACAAAGACAGCTAGAAGCTGTCAAAAAGGGTAGGAAAAAAAATTAAAATTTTTAGACAAATTGTTTTGAATTTGAAACAACAGGGGAAGATCCAATCATGTTTAATATTAGTCTGAAATGGTCATTTAATGTTGGTGTGAAAGTTAACTTTGTTGAGTAAATGCATATCCAAGTGAATATATATACACATAGCCATAGGTATACAATTTATACAGTTATAGTTATACTTATTGTTTATTGCTGCAAATGCTGATGGGAGAAAGAGAATATGTGAGAGCCTTCATTTAAGTTTGTTGGTCTCAAATCACTTTGAAATTGACATTTTTTTTTTCATTCATTATCTCACGTGGCTTCATTTATAATTTCATTTAACAAACTGATTTTGTTTCGAATGTTACTGAATTAATTACTAATGTTTATAAAAATGTGTTAAGGAAGCCACAAGAGTTATAAAAGTTTTCACATGTTACATGTTACAAAAAGTTTTCACATTAGAATGCGAACAACCCTTTAGGGCGTAATGGAGGTTCGTCAATGATTCCAATACTGCCTTAAAAAAACGCGATGACTTAGATGTCTCATTATGTAAATCATTGTAACTAAAAGTGTCCATTTTGTAAATGTGAAGGTGCTAAATGAAAATTTGGATAAACCCTAAATGGTTACCAAAATTTAGTTACACATTTTTAGAGGAAAATAATTGGTGCAGTCAACGGTTCATCAATAGAAAATAAAAGAAATTTTCATATTTTACATTTCTCAATTTTATAATATATTTAACCCCTAAGTGCTGCACATAATATTTCCCCTATTTTCAGTCATTTAAATGTTAGAAAACATAAGAGCAAATCATATGAAAAGTTCTTTTTAGCGTGGTCTATGTTGTCTCAATTAATCCTTTCTTCTAAAGTGACAATTATCAACTAAATTTCAGTATCTAACAATGTAATTGCTAATGTGTCATGTTTTTATGGTATGAATGTATGATCCTTATGACGACACTATTTGCTCTAACTAGCTTGATCTATATCATCTAAAGCAAACTTTCGTGAAAATTAAGCATTATCATGGTCGTTTTCAAGCTTGATTGTCAATGGTTATCATAAACCACAATAATTGTTTTTTTTCTCGAAAGTTTATAGCTAGTTTATGTATGTGTAGATTGATTATGGATGCCACAGAAGAAGATTAATGATCACTATATAAACACAGACTGAATAAGGAGGTGCGTGTGGGTGAGTTGGAGATACCCAAATTTGTTGTTTAATTAAGAATTGCAATTAAATGTCTCCCACATTCTAATAAATCTTCGTCATGGGACTCAATTTATATTGGACCTAATAATAATAATGTGCTTTGCATGATTGTTTTAATGTTTGTATTATAAATTATAATTATATTTTTGCATGTTCATTTGGAAGTACAGTGTCAAAAAGTCTTGTGGGATTAAAAGTTAAACATGCAAGGACATATATATATACTTACAATTGACACTTTATTTTTTTATAACGGTTATTATCAAGTTCAAGGATATTTCACTTGATATATAATTATAAAAAGTTTTCAAACATCTATAACACACTCACGGTGAAATGGCCTCAAAGCCGAAAGCGAAGAGACTATTTGAGTTCTTCAGGTTCAACTAAAATTATAATCATGGTAAAAATTTGTAGCTCACTATTTTAATCTTTAAGATACTCAAAAATTTTATCTCATAATACTGATGTGGGACGGATGTTGCACAAGGAGTTACATGTAGGTTCACATGTGAACACTGATATATGTATGAATTAAACGAAAAATGCTATAATGTCATATAATCTTGGAAGTACATGTAAAAATACATTTGTTCCTGTGACATTAATTTTGTAGTAGCACATAAATATATAACTTTCATGGTTTTATTAATTTCTTTAATAATATTTTTATAAATATTTTAACATCATCATATGTGAATCAATATATAATTCTTATGGATTTCACAATTTACAATATTTTACTGGTTCTCATGTACGTGAAACTCTACCGAATACCTATTTATGCATATATACTTATAACTAGTGTTATATACCCGTCCGTTGGAAGGCTAAAAATAATAATTTTATACGATAACAGCTTATAAAAATACTAATATGCATTAAAGATCCATATAATATTTGAGGGGAAAAAATAGAATTGTTAATATTTACATGAGAATTTCAAAATAAACTGTATATAAGCATAGTAATTATACAACCTAAAATTAAAAATGAAAGTTTTATTTATATTAAAATCACGGCTCAAATTAAATCCCTTTATAGATATTGAAAAGATGAAAATGACACAAAGATTGAAACTCTTATAAGTAATAAGCATACAAAAATACTACAAACATAATAATCAAGTTTAATGAAACGATATTTAAAATATTTCATGATAGTGTTCATTTTCGTGTATGAGACGATAGAGTTGATTATATTTTTATTGTGATCTTGATCGGTTTGATCTATTTTAGTCCTATAAGTAACAATATATACATACTCAACTTATTTATGTATGTGAAATACAATAATATATTATTTGTATAATATAACAAATGAAAATTTTAATATGATTAAAATGTATCTATCTCATGAAGTTAAACACGATATTTAATTAGATGTTATAATTTCTTATTAGTTAATATGATAATAATCATTATTTATACTTTATTACATAAAATGCAAAATGAAAATTATAAAGAAAGAAAAAACAACAAAAATTGAAGACGTTATAAGTTTAGGTTATTAGACATCTTGTTCTGCTTTCACAAGAATTTATTTCATACATTTATAATTGTTGTAATTGTACTGTGTAGTTTAAATAATAATTAAATGCAAATCGTTTCCTTGATAATAGTTAATACTCGTAATAAAATATCTTTATAATTATCAACCTTCCACAAATATACGATAAACTTTATGGAATAATAATGACTTTCTACAGTTAAAGTTTTGTATGATGTGGCACATATATTTGGCAATTGAAGGGTATGATAACACGTAGGACAATTGCTTAGTTGTCAAAAGAAGAAATATGTCACGTAAGAAAAAAGACTTCTCTATTAGTACATGTAGATAATTAAATTCGTATATAAGTTTTCTTAGTTAAAAGATCATTAGTTACCCTTAAATTGTGAAAATCATGTATCTCAATTCGTAAAGCTATAAATTGATAATATATTATATTATATTATATGAGTTAACCGATCTTAAGACATCTCCGGTGGTAAACCTTTACAAAGTTTAAGTGTAATAGCTCATAAGAAAAAAAGTTTATGCTCCAATGCATAAATTCATATTAAACCTAAAAAACCTTTAAAAGTTAAATCATGAGAAAGATTGCTAAAAGCTTCATTCTTCCAAACTTATTACACCAAACAAAAACCCAGTGAAGGATATTGGCATGTATTGTATGTGTCAGCGTACAGGACCCTCGAAATTTGAGGGCCTCCAAATTTTACAAGCACTTCTTATAATTAGTATAAGATCAATGCGAAAGTAACAAATAAAAGATAAAGAAATGTTATAGGATGAAAAATAAAAAATAGACCTTTTGATGAGAATCCAATTGATGAAAGAAGTTATGTTTTCTGACAAAGAGTCAATTAAGATGAAATAGTTCTTGTTTGTTGTTGATTAAGCAGTTTTTTTCTCTTACAAAAGATTCGATCAATACAAAGAGTATGTCAAGATTTTTAGTTTTTTGTTTACTTCTAATTAGTTGTACTCCTTTGATGACAAGACTTTTAGTTTGTGTTGTAGTCATCTTGAAAAAAGCGTTCAAGAATAGTGGAGAATCTAATATTAATACAAATGAACTCTATGTAGAGTTAAAGTTGCTTAAACCTTGTTGTGCTAGCATAAAAATATTGATATTATACATCATCTAAAATGAGTCGGTGACTTTCCTATTGAAAGTGCATATAGAGCATTGATAACGTACTATTCTCATAACTGTCGTATGCGGAAAGAAGTTTTTCAAAGCTTAAGTCGTCAAAATCATAATTGTGATCCACGATGTCATAAGACGCACTTAATGGATATGTAGTGATAACAGTAAAAATAATCTACTTAAATGTTTAATCAACAACTTTGGTCAAGAGAACAACTCATTTTAATGAAGAATGAAAATTGTTAATTTTTTATTTTTTTTTGAATTGTTAAGTAATGATTTTGTATTGCTGTATATTTTTTATATATAATTCTTGTAACATTAATGCATTCTCTTTATATGTATATTTGAACTTATTTTATCCATTGAGGGTTTAATTTTTGAAATTTTACGGGACCTCCTAAATTGATTTGCGGTCCTGCAAAAACCTATTCACACCTCTCTCATATTATTTTAGTGATATATATTATAACGATTTATGAGATTAAAGTTGGTTTATGCATTAAAGCAAAAGGCACTTCTGCTCTAAAGTAATACTTCAATTCTTTTATGTTGACCAAAATGGAAAAATAAAAAATAAAAAATCCGTACTCCGTATTAGCTGATAAAAGTTTGACAACAAAATGTACATGTGATAGAAAATGTGTGATTATGTACATATATAGTTGAAGACTTTTTATATTCATGCATCGTCAATATTATATGTTAACCGAAATGTTTAATAAATAATGAAACTAGTATATATGATCACTAAAACTAATGAGAATTTTTGTGTTCATGGTATTCGGAGGGATGAGTCCTTTTTAGACTCGTATCAGCTCGATCTAGTTAATGTATCTTCGTAATCATTTTTAACCATTTTCCTGACCAATATTTTAGATCGATATGTTCGATAATGAAATTTCTTGTGAAATTATTGGAACTTATTACCACTTGGACGTTAGTGATGCTTTGTAATCTAATCATTTTGATTATATAAAGGAATTAAGAAAAGAAAAAAAAAAGATTTTCACATAAAATTTACAAGTCACATAATTTCTGTTTATATCAGCACTTTATGGATTCTCTCCCCTGTGTCGACACGTATTTGGCAATGAGGTGTCATACCAACCCATATGAGATTTCGTTCTTATCATATCTAAAGTTTAAACCAACTCACATCAATGTGCTTACCTGCATGCATGCATGTTGATTGATGAATTTACCTTAATTTTAACCTAACTTTCAACTTACAAATTTATACTCCAATATTGAGCATCATCAGTTTTTCTTCTTGATCTTATGATTAACTTTTTTTCTTGTGATTAAGTAATTTCAACATGGTTTAACAAATTATTTACTCTAGCTTACTTTTGCTCATAGTTTACTGAATATACTCTCAAAATTCTAAAACGACTCATGCAAGCATTGAAATCACACAATAATGGGTGTGAAGAAGTGATGAAAGGATAAAAATATGTATGCTTGTTTTGATATGATTGATTGTGTAAAGTGTTTGTTTATTTAATTAGTAGATGATATTATTCATTTTTTTATTATAAGGGTAAGTACATCAAAAGGTTAATCAAAATTATAAAGTGTTGATAAGTCATGTGTTGTATAATGGAGTAGAAGATAGAAAATAACAATTTTCAATAAATGAGTAACAACCGTACCACATGAAACTAGGTTTAAAAATGTAAGAAGCATTTATTGTTAATTAGCATGTTTCATTAACTATATTTTTTTTAAAGGCACTTGTGGAATTGCTGACAAATCATTTTTATCCACCCATTTATCTTCTACAAGCGATTTTGATTTGACTGATATTAAAGTATAAAAATATGTATGAATACATTATTAACAACTGACAAATGACTCAAAAAGATAATCAAGTTGTCAAAATTTGATAATAAAAGTAATATCAAAGGATCCATGTTTAAAAATCATGCCATAAATAAATTTAAATTGCCAAAAAAGTTCAATTGAATGTATAATTAATATTTCATGTTTCCTCTTTTAATTTTTCATCGATTTTAGCTAATGTAATGTTTAAATCTCAAATATTCAATTAGTATATGGCATTTATGACAAACATACGATATAAACATCAATTTTACTTTTTGAATGTTTACACCCAAATTTTATATTGAGTGTTTAATTATTTTATGGCACGAATCTAAAATACTAATAACTTTTATGAGATATTTTTAAAAATGAAACGGTAAATTTTACCTTTAGTTGAAATTTTCTAACAATTTAAATCTTTTTAAGGTACGATTTTAAAATGCGAGTCCTTTTTAAACATCGACGAAATTCATATTCTATATATTGTCAAATTTTGACAACTTAATTATCTTTTTGGTTGATTTGCCCTTTTTAACAATTCATGGTGCATCTCAAATAAGATAAGTTACCCATTGTTTCTCAAACTTTGTATATCAAATACAAGATCAAAAATGTTGTGATAGAAACAATTATAGAATAAAGTCTTGCTTTCTTCTATACTTAGTTAACTGCACAATTGCACAAATCACATCACATACATCATAACAATAAAGAAAGTAATCAGTATTCACTTAATCTTTTTAAGAGAAACAGGCACATCACATAGTTAACTAGTTGAAGCATACGAAGTTTAAGGAAAGCGTAAAAGGTTCAGTCGAAAAATTGTAAGATGAGAAAGAAAAGAAATAAAACTGTAAAATCAGAAAATACGTGAAAATTACAACAATATAAAAGGACAAGAAAATGGACCGTCGGGGTTTTGTATTGCAGATTGATAATGTGATGAGACTCAAAGGGCCATTATAGTTTTATATGTAGTTTTACATGGAGTAGTTTAAAAAGGAGTAAATTTCATAGATAGTCCCTTTGGTTTACACTGATTTACAAAATTCATCCATATACTTATTTTTTTACTTTTTCAGTCAGGTAACTTTATGATATTTACAAGCTTTAAGCGGTAAAAATGCCACTTCTTATGATACTGCCATCATCCTTTCGTAGAACCGATGACATCGCCGTCCATTCTTAGAGATCTACACATAGAGGTGGGTGATGGTCTTTTTAGTCCTGACTTCGTGCAGATCCAGACAAATCAATATCTCGAGTCTTGTTATAGAGTTTTGGTTCCGATTTCGTGCAAGATCTAAGGTTTAAAATTTAATTTGGTTTTATTTATATGCTCCATTGATTTCGTTTTTCTCTGTACTTTGTATAATAGAGGTTTAAGATGCCATTAATCATGAGAGTTTAAGGAGTGGATTGTAGTGTTATTAATAGAGATGATAGTTGCGATTTTAGAGTAAGTGTTACGGTCGTCGTCGGATCTTTTGTTGGAATTTTTACTGGAGATGAGGATCAAAAAACAGAGAGTGCATATTGTTCCAATTTATTTTATGTGTTATATTAAATTAATTAATGATTAATGAATAAATAAAGATGTAAAGGTAATTTAGTCATGTTAGGTCGATGGAGATGATTTTTAAGAAAAAGTAAAGTTAATGGAATGAAAAAGTGAAAAAAATAATTACAATTATGAGTTTCGTAAATCGTTGTAAATCATGGTAACCATCTATGAAATTTACTCTTTTATAATGTCTTACACTTTGTGAAATATCAGTTAGTTATTAGTTATTGTTACTGTACATCATAAGTTTTGATTTTGAATTAAAAGAAAATATACATTTTCACAAACACCTTATGCTTTAACCTAATGAGCTGATTATGTGGGTACGTGAAATATTATGATCATTATAGTGATTTTTAATGTTTCAATAACATTTACATGTTGCATTTGTTTAATCGCGTGCTTGCTTATGTCATGTATGATATCATATTATTGTCTTTTATGTTCATAAATTATAGCTGTAGTGTATTGACGATTATAAATTATAATTTATAAGCAGAGGACACTAAAAAATCAAATTTGTATCTAAAGGTATCCGAATATATATGTATGTAATGAGTTTTAAGGTCAGAGGGGTTGTTTTAACATATTTACGACTTGGTAGTCTCATGTTCGAATCGATTTAGGTTCTCTTAATTCAAGATAGGGCATGATGAGACCGACCGTTGACTGTTTGACCAAAAGTTTTGATACCAAAGAAGCAAATCCTTCCTACATTCCAAAAATTGCAACTAGTTGTGTAAATTTTTAACTAGTGATCAAAAACCAAAAGTATCTGTTAAATGTTAACAAGACGAGGTTGAGAAAACTTGTAGGCTAAATTTAGGCTCTATTTGTTTGGTGCCAAATGAACCGATTCAGTGCTGAATGTTGAATCGGTCAGTACTCAGTGTGTTTGTTGACAAAAATTAGCTTCTGAACGGACTATGGTGCTGATCGAAGTGCTGAATGGTTCAAAGGAAAGGAATAATCCAAATTATTCAGCGTACTATATTTTACATCTATACCCTTTTATTTACAAATCTTTTAATTCATGGTGCTCTCTTCTACTACGACTCTTTCTTCTCCTCTTTCTGGTTCTCTCTCCATTAATTTCTTATACTCATTCCTAACTTTAAATGCTTCAAATCTAAATTTCTGTTATGCGATTTCTTAAGGCATGCGTCATTTACTAGGATTTTCAGTAACCAATAAAACTTGATGATTTTCAATACAACTATTATATTTCAAAGAAAGTTGTGAAGCTGTAGGATAGGCCGATAGCCGAATCCCCTTAAATTATGAATTCATACTATTTTCAATTTTATTTTGTGTTTTGTTTCGTTTTTAATTGTAATTGTAATGTAATGTAAATTTGTACGGGAAATTAAGAGGCTATATTTCGTTGACTATCATTTGGAACTATATTATTAGGAAATACGAATTGTATATTTATTTATAAAATTAATATTATTTTATTTTATTTTATTTTGTACCATTTATTTTTTTTAAACTATATACAGGTTAAAAGGGTAATTTTTTATCGTTCATATTGATTATTTAGAATGCATACCAAACAGACTATTATTATTCAGAATCAAATTTGTTCACTGCCTTTGAACATTCAAATTTTGAACCATTTAGCATTATACCATTCAGTTTTATCAAACACATCCTTAATCTTGATAGGATCATGTAACAATCAAGATTGGCATAGTTTGGAATAGGATCTATTATATGAAAGGAATAGTTGCATATTTCTGTTGGGACGACCAAAATTATAAAGTTTTGCATACATTTCTATTTCTATCTATCGTTAATTATAAAACAGTTTAAATTAATGATAATAATTCTGTAAACCTTTTTCCTTCCTCTTTGTCTTCAAGCCTATGCCCCTGACCATATTAAACTGAAAACAATAACTTTAACTTCTTATGACATCAAGATAAAGTATACTATCTATCTATTTTATAAAACATAAATTTTTTCTTACTTTTAAACATGCCACATCATCTTTTTCTAAAACATTCTCAGTCATACTAAATCATCAATTTATTTGTTTCCTTAAAAATTCATAATTTTTTCATTTCTTTTTAGCCATATCACATCATCTCAACTTTTTCTAAAACTCTCATAATCATACCCAATTATCAATTTATCTTTGGCCAAAATATATTTTACTACCCTCAACTTGGTTGACCAAGATTTTTAGTACCCTAATAATATAAAGGGTATAGGATGGTACCCTAGACTTGGAAAGTTGGTCACTTTAGTACCCCTGACTCAGATGAATGCATTAACTCGGTTTCACGTGGTATTCACGTGACACTTAGCGTTTAGAAAGTAACGAAAGGACATTAAAGTTTAATATAAAAAACTTCAGTGGTCACTGTTCTTGTATTTCTTTTTTAAAACCAAAGATTTCATCTTCTTCACGTCAAAATTGAGTGCCTTCAAATTGAGCATACACTTTATTTCTTTTTGTTGTGGAAACTGTGCATCTTCTACACTTGATTCATCTCCAAATTGGGCATACACTTGCAAATATTTTTGTGAGTATTGTTTTAATTTGCATACGGGTTTTGAGTGTTTTTGTTATTTGTTATGTCGCTTGATTCTTCTACACTTCACAAAAGGTTTATGTGCAATTGTTTGGGCTGTTATAATTCAATGGCTGAATTTGGAATTAAAACCTTGTAATATTTTGATTTCCCACGGATGACACCTGATGCCTAATTTGGGGGTCAGACTAAATTTCGACGAGAATAAAATGATGTGTAAATGGTGAAAAGCACCCATCTATATTCTTAGTTTCTTACAAGTTACAACTGCATATCAATGATCCATGTATTAATTGAGATCTCGATTACGGAAATTATTAGCTTTAATAGAAAAGAACAGATCATAAGACAGCAGAGGGAGTAAAATAAATAGAAAAAGAAGTGTTTTAAACCTAGTGCTGTAAAACGTCTGTCACTTTCTAAACGGTAAGTGTCACGTGAATACCACGTGAAACCGAGTTAATGAGTTCATCTGAGTCAGGGGTACTTGAAAGTCCCGTACGCATAGGATCTGATCGGATCGTTTAATCAATTGCAAGTGCGGAAATCAAACAATTGATAATCAAATCACGAACACACGATTTCTATATAATCTTTGTATATATTCACGCTTGAATAATAAAGATTACAAGATGCAAACTCTTCTCTCTGCCTCTCTCTCCACGCCTCACTCTCTAAAATGTCCAGCTTACAAATGAACCCTAACACGCCTATTTATTGGTTGTCCAACCCCTAATGCGACACTAGCCAAGTGTCGCATTCAGCGACACTGACCAAGTGTCGCTAAACTATACTTGGACAAAATCGTATTCACTAATTGCACTTCTCGTTTACAACTCGATTGTACAAACTTTAACACCTCACAATCTAAGACTAATTAACATTGACGAGTACAAACGTTGACCAACTGACTTACACACAGAAATGCACCAACAGTACTAAAGTGACCAACTTTCAAAGTCTAGGGTACCATCCTATACCCTTAATACTTTAGGGTACTAAAAATCTTGGTCAACCAAGTTGAGGGTAGTAAAATATATTTTGGCCTTTATTTTTCTTTAAAAATTTATTATTATACTAACACTCACTTTAGAATTTTACATTCATTAACAAACTACTACGTTCTATTTTGTAAAAAGTCATAATTGAGTGTTATTATAATTTACTATAAAAACTTATCAAATTTCTATATCTGATACATTGCAATTACATAATATTATTATCATCAACTAACATGTTTTTAATAAAATATATTTTTAATAAAATATATGGAATATATTATTTTTTGTGCATTTGTTATGTTACTATTGAATTTCAATAATAAATTTTAAGATTTCAAAAGTAGTAATACAATTAAAAGCTTAAGAAACCAAATGATTAATTGTAAATATTTTAATTGTCATGTATCACATGCAATGGCTCAACAAATCTATTAGAACTTAAACATACTTTTGCAACTGATGGTTGTTATCGTAAGAAGTGGGAAGAAGCTCAAAATCCAACCGCTCTTAAGAAAGGAAAAGACTACATCATACTTGATGTATCAACAGCTAGAAAAATAAATACAAATCTATCGATTATAGTTTGACTAATTTAACTAATCATTTTATAGTCAATGATAATTGTATTTTTTTAATTAACAATATTAAACTTAAAAATTAATACAATTGTAATTTATAAATGGACGTGCATGAGTTAAATACCCAGTTTTATATATATTTTGTTAGTTTCCTTCTTTCGATTGTTAGAATATGAAAAACAGACCATCATGCTGAAGAACAGACAATTGTGGAATGTGGAACATCACCCTGAAACAAATTTGTAGTGTGTGGCCTTGTTGAGCCGAACTTTCTTGTGGATTAGATGATAACTGCCTCTTTTTTTTTTCTTCTTTCTGATAGTTCTAGGCTCACGATCCATAGTAGTAGATGTTTTTTGCGTAACCAAAAGTGGTATGATTGATGGATAAATCATTATTTTTTTCTCAACCAGAAGACAAAATAATGAAGTATATTCCATAGAGAACCAAATATTATAGTTAAGGATATCAAAATTGTGGCTTGCAGAAGAGTTATATCCTATAAAATCAATTGTGATTCATGAAGAAAAAATTGAAATTAAATGCTTGTGGTATAGAAGCCACAGGGGACAGTGGCTATAGTTGCATCGTGGGTGCTAAATTCGATATCTTTTAACATAAAAAGTGCCTGCTACCCACTGGATCAGCTAAATCGAATCGAGAAACCAAGATTTTGTGGTTCTAACAGTCGTTTTCAGTTTCATTAGTCATCAACAACAGAGAATATTAGAAATCTTATATTGATAAAATGAGGGACTTTTTTCTCTTTATTCGGTTTAGTGCAAGTCCATGTTCTCAGAAAGGTGCAGTTGGGTTTTGTACAATTCCCTATTTCATTTTCAATAACTTCGGCTCTAGTACCTTAACTGCTTACTAGTAAATCTGGAGGTGTGACGGGTAAATATTTTTTAGGCACAAACATAACAACTGGTTTAGATTTATCTCTATGCTTTCGTTAGTTGCACATTCCACACTTTTGGAGAATTTGAGAAAGACTTCGCTAATTGATATCTACATCATAGAATATCTTTCGTGGGTCTGTAGTGGTACATTTATAGCAAGATCAATAAATGGGTGCTTGATTCCCTTGTTTGGATATGGTTGATAGAGGGTATAGTATGAGAACCACTCAAAAAGAGCAACCAATGGTGGTGCCTAATTAGATACTCCAAAGGAGTGAACGAAGCTAGGCAGGAAGCAAAACCATATAATTGATTGAAGGACATAGAGTACCATAGAACTCTACACTCACTTGGCCAATTTAGTTGCAGCATTTATGGTCCTACATAGTCTTTTGGAAGATTCTCTGTATGCATAAGTTTATATATGCATTTATGTATTACAATTCTCTAAAGAAAGAAGAAATACAAATGCTAAATGTCTCTGTATGATAATTTGTCACACTACCTTAATAAGAAACATGGGCCCAAAATGATACAGGTTGTCAAGTATACGAATATAAGGAAATCGATTAGTTGGTATGGATAAAATTCTGTAATTATGTCCTTTCTCGATCATAATGTTCCACTGCAAGTTTCCTTTCAAGCACTTCAAAACTTTTCAAGCTTTCCATGTTCTGGTTTGACGAAGTTCATACCCATTTGCTGAAACTGATACAAAGGTTCTTGCTTTAAAATTTTAGAGATTTGTGGTTCTTTCTTCACATGACTTGATCTTATTTATTTAAGAATTTACCAAAGAAAAAATTTCTTTCGGAAAACATGAGATCTGCAACCAAGTTTCGTTAAGGCATATTAACTAGGATTACTGTAAATAGTGTTTATAGTAATGACCCATTTTCTTTTAGAAAGCAATTTAGGAGGTGGGTATACTTCATACGACTTTCAAACTGTTTGATCTGTTTCCTTTGTAGCAAATTTTACACTCATTAACAATCTGTATATATAAACCAAATGGACCCTTCTCGTGTGATTAATTAAAATTTCCGATAGCCTAGCAGAAAATACTTGGACAAATAGACATAGTTATGTCTGGTAAATCCTCCTGGTTGACAACCAGATTTGAAGATGCTCACAGACACGAAAGGACAATTGCAACATGTTTAGAATAACAAGAAAGGCCACATTCATGGCTATTTTTATCTTGTTCCTGTATGGCACAAAGCATTTACAATAGATCTAATCCAGTGGTGCTAAAATCTAAATTCGGACGGGATATCTGTGGTGATTTAGGAAAAGTAAAAGGTGGTGGGTAGCCAATGACAGCGTTGAAGTAGATCCTTTCCCTAATAAAGTGTGGTCCAGTAACAACTTTTGATCCAAACACTAGGCCAAGATGTTGTTTTTTCATACCATAAATGAGAAAAAGTGTACGGTAAATTTGTACAGATGAACTCTATTAATACCCATATCTTTATTCCAACTCCTAGTGGTGTATATCTTTCCTGATATGGGAGGTGAAAAGTGCCAAGAAACACACACCACTATAATCTTTGGTTCATTTTAACCATAAAGTTATTAATCCATCAGTTATGGAACTATTCTGAAGATGCATTATTGAGTTAAAACTTTCCTTTGATAAGTTTATCTTTTTTTAAACTACAGAACTTAATTATAGTCATGTTTGAGAGTAAAGAAACTACGAGTCTACAACACATTTAGTCCAAGTTAGGAGCATTATATTTTCTCGTTTGGTCGATTAGCTTAAGCACATAATTAAGGTCATAATTAGAGGTGCAAAATGGATGGGGCTATCAAAACAGGGGGTCTTTAGTGTGGGTTGTCAAGAATAAAAATATGTTTTCTTAATTAATATTCACTGTGTCAAATATGACCACATAAGTTATACTAGCATAATACCCGCGTAATGAAGTGGAATATACTTTTTTTTATTGTAAATAGTGCTTTAAGATAGTTACATGATTACCCGTGACAATTGGTTGATAGTAGTAGTTTGCTTATACGTAGAGTTAAAGATTTGAGATACAATAGCTATAAATTGAAAAAATGAAAATTTTATATAGTTTATATTATAAAATGAAAATTACACAGATTATAAAAGGAATTGTTGAGTCTTACTTCTTAAAAGTTTTCAAAAATAGAATAGCAATATGCTTTATAAGTAGTTATAGATTATGTCAATAGTAATATGATGTTTATAAATAATAGTAATATGATGTTTATAAATAAAATCTTTATGCATTGTAAATAACTAAATACTAGTACTACCTTGGGGGACTTACCCACCTTTCGTTTTAAGTTGGTTAAATTCATCCATTAAAGATGATATATATAACCCAAATCAATCCATTTATAAGTAAGTAAATGAGTAGAAATTGCAACCTTTGAACTTAAAGCCTTAAACTGTGGAGGGTAATCAGATTATTTTTCTGCTTACATGGAATGCCTTGGAGAGAGTAGTACATATATGATTATATAAAACATTTTCACCTCATTACATTTTTCACTCAGATAAAAAAAAAAGTTTGGTGGAAACTCAATGGGTCGACCCGACTCGTTTAGACCCATTCTTCTAAATGACTCATCTAGACCCGGACTCATTTAGACTCAAACTCATTTAGACTCGTGACCCAACGCGACCTGACATGTAATCATATCACATGGTTATGCTTACGGTGGATTAAATATTAAAATTAGAGTCTAGGCACTTTTGTTGACATTAGGGGTGTTCGTGAACGGTTAACCGGAGACTCGGTTAACCGAAGACCGGTTAACCGGAGTCCCGGTTCAAAATATTTTTGAACCTAAACCTAAACCGGAAAATTCGGTTAACCGGAAATCGGTTAACCATTTTCTCGGTTCGGTTAATCGGTTAACCAAATTAACCGTTTATTAATTAATACATATTTAATAAGTAATTAATAACACACAAATATATATTTATTTTTTAGTGTTCACTATATTTAAAATATTTTGATGATATTAATATCAAACGATAATCATTTTACTCTTAATAATCGTGTATTTAAGTTATACGTACATAAATCTTCTGAATATAATTAGGAACTTAGTAGTAATAATTACCATATTAGGCCAAATATAAGCTAGTATATTACATTAAAATGAGTGAAAAGGAAATATAAAGGATTTTATCAAAATTCAAGTGTAAGTATCTATATATAAATATCAAATGTACAATATAGATACAAATATTTAAAACTATATATAACATTTTCGGTTTTTTTGGTTAACCGTTTAACACGTTCATCCCAAAATAATGAACCGAAACCGAAAAATAAAAAAAATCGGTTCGGTTAACCAACTGAAAAACGAAAAAAAGTCGGTTCGGTTAACCGAAATTCGGTTCGAATCTACCGGTTTTTGGCTCGGTTTTTCGGTTTCGGTATATTTTGAACACCCCTAGTTGACATGGTAATTAGGGTTAAGGAGGTCCGCATGAACAATCAATTGAGAACGAATGGGAGTGCCGAATAAGATACCCCCATCCCCATAAGAAGTTCTAAAGTGAAGCGAAGATTGGACCATCAAAAAGGTGAAAAGCACAACCATATAATTTTTCAATGGGTTTGTGACCCCTTTTTTATATATAGCATCCTTACATCATATACTTTGCACATTCTGGGTGGGTGCAACTTGTAGTCTTGTGCACTTTTTTCCTTACGTGTGATAAAGTGAAGAAAATATCTGAGACTTTAAGTAAATTTCAAATGGTTGCCATAATTTCACATTATTTATAAGGTATTTCCTAGTAATATTATCTTATATTGAATTATATATATAAGGAAATACATTTATGATGTCATCATTCTAATTATGTTTAAATTTGTCAATCAAACTCTTTGATTTTTGTAAATTGTAAATTAAGATCCCTAATTTATTAAAAAAGAATTTTTTTAATCAACTCCACATTTAAATATAAAAAATTTAATTCATTAATTAAAACATTAATTAAATTGATCTATAATGTTTTTATTATTAATTCACTGGGTATTAATAAAATTACCTGAAAAGTTAATATAGACTTAAAATAATTAACTTCATTCACTAACTTGGTTTAAAAAACTTTTAATTTTTAATTCTCTACTTATATAAATCCATTGGCATAAATTAATATATCACGAATCCAACTAAATGCTTAATATATATATATATATATATATATATATATATAGGGTAGGGATCCTCTGAGAACTTATTAGATATGAGAACCAAGAGAACTAAGTTTTCAATTGAAAACTTTGGCGCGGGCAGATTTAATGGTCATGGCGTCAATTTTATTAATCCAAGTTTAGTCACATAAAAATACATAATATCATGTAATAAATCATTGGCTTTATTAAACTCAAAAGAAATTTCATGCGTACAAACATTCTTGAAATTTCAATTTCAATTTGAACACGGTCACTTCATGTCTTAGACCCCCATTTTCTAAGAAACCCATAGCCTTTAATTCAAAATTACTTTTATTTAAAAAAATTAAAATCAAACAAATTATATAATCGAATTCAGTTTTTGATTCTCCTTGATTTGTTGAAGATTAATTTTAAAAAAAATAATAATAATACAAGATGCATGTGGAGATGCATCTCAGTTTTTGTTAATTTTGCAAATGCGTTTACATATGTGTTTACAGATGCAGACTGATACCGACTACTAAGTATTGCAGATGCATTTACAGATGCAGACATATACTCAGAATTTAATATTTTGTTCTATTATGTTGATGCATCTGTAGTTGCATCCGTTAAAAAATAATGTGAAGCTGAATTAGATGTCAGTTAGTGCAAACTGAGTACTCTGTTTCTACTCTGTTTATACTCAGTATCTGTTTTACTCAGTTTATACTCAATTCTTGGACGTCAATTATATTTATCAGGATACTAGTCTTAATGTTATGGTTTTTATTTTGGTTAATGGTGGGATCCTTGTCTGGTTGTGGAGTAATTTATATTTTTGTTTTGAAGTTTCATGGTTGCTGAATTTGTATGTATTGTTTATGTACTGAGTTTGTTTAGAGTTAATTATGTACTGGGTTTATTTAGACCCAACACTATATAACTAGCTACATATGGTATAAACTAATATTCTATTATCAGGAAAACCCGCTCCAATACCAGCCCCTCAAACAGAAATATGCACCGACTCTAAGTTGATTCACGTTCTGTTTTTAGTGCCAAGAAAATAGAAAGATTTCCTTTCTCTAGTACATTGTATGCCAGTGGTCCTATTGGACCAACACCACACCATCTGCCTTGTGGTTCTGTTTACGAACTACATTGACTCAGCCATTCTCAATTTTAGACCCATCCACATTAAGTGCTAGTGTTGTGTCATTACATGTAATTAACGAACTCCATAAACTCCCGAGAGTGTAATGATTAACGAACCACAATCAAGTTATACACATATACAATAAGAGTATATATTTTTATATCTATAGTGAACTCCATGTTAGACATCTAAACATCCTAATAAGACACAATTTTTGACCTCCCATGTGAACATCTACACATTCTTTGCCCTCAGAATCAACCAAAACTTCCTTGTGCCCACATATTGACCACATCTTCAATACTGAGTAGTCAGTATTATATGAGTACTCAATATTATCAACTCGATCAATTAGGCTGTATGTGATCTGTAGCTCTAATTTACCCATTTGAACATCTTCGCAATTATATTAATTCATCTGAACAAAGCAAATACACTCTATATATGTCAGTATTTGTAAAAGTTAATAGTCATGTTAGTATCTAAACAGGTATACTGAATGCATCTAAACTTGCATCTCCACATAATCACTAAAAGTGAATAGTCAGTATGTGCAGACTTACTCAGTATGCATATATAAACTCAATATTTAAACTCAGTATTAGATTATACATAGTATTTGTTGTATGCATCTACTGTGTATAACTTGTTACTGAGTAAATATTGTTCCAATTGATTACACATGTTCTTCAATTGATTCAATGTTTAAAAGTTATTGATAATCGAGTAACAATTGAACGAAATTGATTCCGAAAAAAGTTGAATGTTCACGCGAATGATCGTGAATTAAAATTCAAAAATTTCTTACGTGATTGTTTCAATTAATCTTGTAATCAAGATGCGTAGTAGAATTTTGCTAAATAAAATTGACAAATTTCGTACAGTTCGTATCGAAGTTATAGTTCACAGCGGATCCTTTTACTATATATATATATATATATATATATATATATATATATAGGGTAGTGATCGAGAGGGAAGCGCCTTTTTGGAGGGAAGGGGGAAGCGTTAGTATGCATAAGAAGCATATTACAATTATCAATCAAAACGTCAACAAAAACTTATTTTTATCGGTAAATAGTAATCAAAATCGATGTTATAAAGTATATTTTAACGAATGAATTTCATTTTTAAGTCATAACATTAATTGATGAATATTTATTTAATAAATTATTAATATGCAGTGTGATGCATATTAACTAATATGCATCGCGATGCATATTAAAACTTCACATTACTTGAAAAATATTTTTATTGTTAATATGCATCACAATGCATATTAACTAATATGCACCGCGATGCATATTAACGGATTTGGATCTAATATTCATAAATCGATGCTATAACTTGAAGAAATAGTTTATCAAGGAAGCTTAACATTCATAGCATCGATTCTGATTAACATTTACTAAATTTCAGTTTGCTTTTTTCGATATTTGTATGAATGAAGGTAATATGCTTCCTGATGCATACTAACGCTTCCCCTCTTCCTCAAAAAATGCACTTCCCTCTGGATCATGCCAATATAATATATATATATATATATATATATATATATATATATATATATATATATATATATATATATTAAAGCACATTTAAATCCATTATGGTACACAATAAGAAGTATAGAAGTTTGAAACTTTTACAAAGACAAATTGGCAAACAAAAACACCATTAACCACGAGGTTTTTTAACATTGAATATTTTGAACTTTCGATATAATTTTTGGTGTTAAGAATCGAATTCTTTCCCGCTTATGTTGGATTAATGATAAAAATAAGTTTAGGTCGTTAAAACTTAACGTATTACTTGATGAATATTTTTCCTCGATATGGAACTCAAACTTGCATCCGTCAAGAAAAAATTCTGATACCGCTCTTTGTTCATGTAGTTCTCTTTCCTTAAAGGGAGGCACACTTTCCTTTGTGACTATTTCGCTTCCTTTTGAAAAGAAATGCATTTTTACTTTCTAGTATAGGAGCATGGTGTTTTTACCCTGGCCTTAACTAGTTCGATATCACTCCAATATCATTTGCTAGCTAGCTGCTAACAAAATGATCACATAAAATGTTTTTATTTTTAGGTGTCCTTATAAAAAAAACATGGTTTCAGGTCTAGTCAGATACAATGAAATATGCGTTATAATCAATCAACCAGCAATGGAACTTCAACTAGAGAACGACACTATCAATCTACTTGATTGAGAAAGTTAAAAGATTGGCTTAGCAATCTGTGCTCAGCACTTGTGCTTTCTTATTGATATTTACACTACTTCACTCAAGTAGTTGTCTTTGTATCCGTTTGAGAAGTCCTTGCAAATCTACCCCTTACTCGAGGCCGAGTCTGTGCATATGTTTTCCTTGAGGAGTACTTCATTTTCTTCTCGTATTTTCTTGCCTTCTTTTTCTCAAAATAACGTAAGACTCTTTCTTGCCTGCTCATAGGAGGGAACTTAGATGGCTTCTTTGTTTGTATCCCTTCTGAAGATATGCTCGTTGAGTTTGAATGGCTTCCAGCAGTTTCTTCCATTAGATTTCCAGTATGAAGAGGAGGAAAAGAGAACTGGTGTAGTCCCCAGTCGTGTGGAAAATCCATTGTGTTTGAGTAGTTGCCATTGCTAGCACCCATTTGTGGAAGAGATGCCTGAGCATACGTTAAAAGGAAGAGATATATTAGAGGTTTCAATTTCAACTCATCTTTAACTAAACGGGTCAGTTTTAGGTCTACCTTAGTGACGGGCCAAATGGGTATACAAACAACATACCTATATGTTACTTGTTCTTGATCGACTTGAAGTCATACCTCATTGTTATCGAAAGATCACATAAAATACTTTCACACACTCAACACTAGCAAAGATCTTTTAAGTGGGTATATATCACATGCATGCCTATAAATTCATATCATTGGAGTGAACATCCAGAGGAAATCCTCATGAATCTCTATAATGATAGAATCTTATGACAAGAAGCATGTAAAGGGCAAATCTGTAATTACCTCATCGACAAGAAGTGCTTTATGCCATGTGATATGCTCATGACTGACAGAAGGGACAAACTTTTCGTCTCTTACATGCTCTAATTGCCGTAGCAAATTATCTAGTGCTAGAAAGCTTATATACACATAAGCCCTTCAAACAGAAAGATAGAGGCTGTTACTTTTAGGACATCCGTGGCATAAAGTACACCAAAGAATTTGAAATATAGCAGATAAGGGCTCAAAGGACCATGGATAAAGCACAAAAAGAGAAGAACAAATAAACTTAGATATGATATCTTAGAGGAAGTTCAGAAAATCAGGAGACTGTTTTTGAAAGTCTTTCCATTTTCAGGAAGGGAAAAAAAGGGACTACGGATAACCTTACATTTATATAACTTGCAGTCATGTTATTAAAGGCGGTTCTTGAAAAATCATGGTGAATTTCTTGAGTGAACTTCAATGTCCGTTCTTGTTCTTCCCTAGAAGATTGAACTTGAAGCATCCCATAATTTCCGTTGTAATTTACTTGACTACCTTGAGGTTGCATCTGGTTAAACTGACCCGGATACTGATTTCCAGCTCTCCAGCTGCAACTTCTTAGATTCAAGCACCCATCAACCGGGTGTGATGATAAATAGTTTTGATCTTCACCGCTATCAGGATTGGGTAGTAACCAAGAATTAATTTCATTTGTAGCCATTTGTTCACCGACTTCCTGATCATTGTCTACTTGAGAAATAGGGTTAATATGATTGCTAACAGTAGAGAAACCCAAGATGGGATTTGAGGGGGCTAATTGGTAATTTGGCAGTACATTATTGTACCACTGGTTCATGGGGTTAAAAGCATAGAAGCTTGCATGGCAGCAGGTGCATAAGCTAGGAACTGTGACACTATGGCAATATGGTGTGTAGCACATACAATTCTTATTAGAACCAAAAAGATAAGTACTTGGATTATCACTCCACATTTTATTTAATCGCTTCAACAAGTACTTGTTCATTTACTATATGTGGGTCTTTATATATGCATGTAGTTTATGTGCTAGAAGGCGAATCCTAAAAAAAGTGAACGAGTGTGAGTGGCTGAGGAAATACTACTAAATAACCTTGTGGCTAGCGGCGTGTTCAGTGGGGTAGCAATTCAAGAGGGCCGTAGATGCTTCCATGGGACCCATCATCTGCCTATTTGGCTCTAGTATTTCAATTTGTGTCTCGTGAGCGCGTGTATGAGGGATGGTGTATAATGGTCCAGGTTTAAAATAAATTTGCAGTGAATTTGTTGTTTGAACCTTTTGTTTTTCTAGCTGAAACCTGCTATAAACCCTTGCATTTACAATAATATAACTCAATTAGTGCTTTTATTTTCCTTCACTTCAATTATGATGTTATATAAGGGTGGATCCCTGATATACGACATGCATTAATGTTGTTTCTTTCAGCATTTCTCTTTACCAGTCATCGGTTGGATCATAGGATTAACTTCTACTTAAGCTGTTGAATATGATCTTCATAAGGCTATTGCAATTTAACCAATTTTATGTATTCTTGCTGAAGACATTGAAGATGTTTGACTTTATTCGGATTTTCATGTTCAGGTATATTGAATACTAGAGGTTCTTGTTTCTGCTTTTGCTGAGGGTCCTTGTTAGTTCATTGCTTACACATAATATTGCAAGATGCGTGTATGATAATTTCAAACTCGTCCAACTGCTATTTGTCACTAGTTGAAGATTAAAACCCACATTAACCACAAAGTTTAAACTTTAAAGGCCTAACTAGTTGAACCATCTGACCGTTTGCCTATTGGGTCAACCTTGAACAAATTTCACTAACCCACTCAATGGGTCTGGGTCACATTTATTTACCATAACATGTAAAATATGTACATCTGTTCTTCTATCCTATGCTCATACCCTTTCTTATTTGCTTAATTGTCTTGTGTAATTTTACAGTTTCTATAAATGTGTTGTGAATCCTGTACTAGTGATTTATTGCTCATGTTTGTCACGTTGAACTTGATAACATTCTCTACAACCTTTTTTTAACCATTTTATAGAAAATTACATATTACCATGTTTGAGTATTACATAGTCGCTGAAGCGTCTGATCAGTAACTTTTCAGGGTAATTGACATTTTGATTACTGGGCCACCTTATACGTGTGTTCATAGTAAGTAATATTAAGGTTTGTAGAAAATGATCAGGGCATTTTGGATCATAAATGTCCTGAAGGGTAAAGTTGTTTCTTTTCTCGAGCCAATTTGAATTTGAAGTGGACCATGTGAAAAAGGGATGCCAACTACAAAAAAGCTACGGAATGAGTCTCTTAGACCCCTCACTATGGTTGTGACAAACTAACGCATCAGTTTGTGACACATCAGCGCCACATCAGTTTTGGAAAAAACTGACACAAACTGTCATAAAGTGACACTTCACTCCCACAGTAAACATCAATCAACATCACTTCTCTTTTTTTGAACCCACATACTAATTTCTTTATTTATTTAAAACACAAACTTAAAAAAACATTTATATTAAAACTAAAAACATTACATTAATATAAAATAAAACGTTACAATTCCTAAAAAAAAATACATTTTTTGAAGATAAAAAAGACAACTAGTCGTCTACTCCGAATCAAAAAGGTGACCAGACCAGTCCCAACTCAAGTGCCAAGGTCTGCTTTCTTTCTTTTTAAAAAAGGTTCAAATCTCGTTTTATTTATGTCCATAACAATCAGAAAGCCCATCATTTATGATTATAATCTAAAAGATACATTCACAAGCCAATCACATCTCATTTGTAACAATAATTACTAGCAACAACACATATATGGTAGCTGCAATAGTCACTAAAGAGGCTTATATAAGCTGTAATCTAGAAATAGATTAGGGTTTAAAGAGAGAACTTTGAGATTAACTTGTCAACATGAATAATGATGTCATCTATACGCGGTCGAACTGTGACTTGAGGCTGGAGCATCCATGATACAAATTGATGAAGAGCTTCTGGATAGGGTGGTTTTGGACCTGCAGGCCACTTTATCTGCCCATTGATAATGGCCAATTGCAAGCTACCTCCTGATTCTCCCAGTGCATACTCAAATGGAGATACGCCATACCTGTTAAATATACCCCATATGAATATAGATGCATGAAATGGAGTATGGACCTTTAAGACCCAAATTCTTACATGTCGGCCAACACCTATATTGATATACCATCCAATATTCACATTTAGAAATGGCTTCATTGGGCAAGTTGAGTAATGGGTCAAAATGGGTATTCCTGTTGTGATTGACCCAAAACACTTTTTGTCCAATTCTTTGAAAATATTATAGAATAATAATTTTATCAAAAGTGATTACAATAATTTATTATTATAATAGTAATATAATCTTCTAAATATGATAATTTGAAAGTGTTTATGTGTGAAAAATACACTTTCAGTAGACCATCTACATGTTCAACTAGTTCACAAGTAAATGGGTCAAAGGTTCCCCCTAAAGCAGTTTCAAGCATTTAACTAATGGCTAGTTGGTTGGACTGTCAGTTCCTAAATATCATTTCTATGTTAAGAACATAGTTAATAGTGCAATTACAGCTGAATATGAAGCATCCTATTTAATGATAAACAAGAAACTGATTCACTACAAGAGATCTTACATTATGGCAAACAAAGTGCAACCTAGTGACCATACATCAGTTCGTTCATCAATGTCTGTGTGGCTGGGGCAATCCCACAATTCAGGAGCTCGGAAGGGTGCTGAAACATGCTCCGATGCCCATTCCTGATCAATACATAAACACTATATCAGCATTGACAGTGTAAAGTAAACCTACACACACAGGGTGGTCAGAAATATTGCGAAATATGTATAGGCAGTAGATGTGGCAAAATGGATGGGACGCAGAACGCGTCAAATGGGTAAGTTTTAGTAAGCATTGGGTTGAACCGTAACACTTATTGTCCAAAGTTATTGAATTACATAGAACTAGTGTGCACAAATATCAGTACAAAAAATAACAGTATTTCAGTAACAATTCAAATTATTACATACATAGAATGGTTATAAAAGCATGCAAAGGTGATTCTACTTTTTTAATAACTATTAGAAGTTGTAACAATTTACAATTTCCATGTCACTATAGAATATGAAATTCAATGTAGTATGAAGTGAGTAACAACCAGCTAATAACTTTACAGTCAAAGGGAGTGGTATATGACAACCTGCAGTTGCAATGCCTCTGACCGAGAGCTGATTTGCCTCCTAGCAGGACGAGCACTTCCAAAATCCATTAATATAGCCAGAGGTGGTTGTCCTTTACGATGTGTAAGAAGGACATTTCCTGGTTTGACATCATTATGTGCATATGGAGGCTCAAGAGTATGCAAATGTTCAAGTCCTGCACAAAGCTACAAACCAGATTCTTCTAATGGGGACACTTTGTGCAAGAATAGACACAAAAAACAGATTCCTTATCCCAGATTATAGAACTACATGCTATAGTAAATAGGCATGTCACAAATATATTTTTGTATGGCAATGTGCACTTCCTTTTTTAAAATTTCAGGAGCGCTTGAGAACACAAGCAGAGCAAAACCAAATTCAACAATAGGTGTATCAAAATGGTCAACCGGATCAGGTAACAAGTTATATAGGTCGAAACAGTTCGGTCTTGGTTGGCTTGACCCACAACACTTACTTTTTAATTGTATCAATAGAAGAGTGTCAAAAAGATATTAGAAATTTATATTATCTTCAAAAGTATGTAACCTTTTGAATTTCTCGACCAACTTGACCCCTATTCCTTTTAACAAATTTGTTTATTGTACTGTTGACCATTAGAGATTAGAAATAAAAGTGTGTTGGGTCTTGATGCACAGTGATCATTTTCATTACCTGTCGGAAAATTTGAAGAACATCTGATGTAGAAAAGAACTCCTTTTTTGACTTCATTGTTTTTGCATTGTCCAACAACGTCCCATCCAAATGTACCGGAAACAATAGGTACGCTTCATGTGTCCAGGTCTGTTCTGGTGTGCCCTGGCCAACCAAGTAAATGCCTTTAAACGAACAAGAAAATTCTCGCTTAATTAAACTCAAAAACCAAAGTGAAGGCATAAATCTCATGCATAACAAAGTCATTTTTTGCCTGATCGAAGATTATAGTTCTTACTTGACAAATCATATGAAAGATAACACAAAAAACCGATGAAAACACAGCATATATTTATACATACATTTTAACATCATTTTTAGCTTAAACTTCTGAAGTAACCCTGAACAATCTTTCAGAATACAGTACATAAACATTATGATGTTGCGTATTTTTGAAGCTTGATAACACTGAAACAACCCTGAATGCACAGTCTATCATCATACAAATACAATATGATGCAGGGAAACATCATACTAACGTAAAGATTTGTTTTCCTAATTGTGATGGACTCTATTACCGGGTTAAAATTGGATGATTATTCTTAGGATCTTTTATTTTTGCTGATTATCTTGGGTTATCTATATTCCTCCTATCATATAAATGTTAGGTTTATTTGTTTCATTATTTAGTTTATGTTTTGATAAGTTTATTATGAATTAGAAAAGAAATGCCCACCGGGAATTCGTTTATTGCTTCTTTGTGTACGTCCATTTAATCATATTGATCCCTCTTCACAATACAATACATAAACACTTTTACGCTCTTCACTTAGATTAGTTACATAAGTATCATATGATCATAAACCTCAATGCACACAAAACTAATAAAATTTACCTTAACCGGAATAATAGCATGATCGAGCAACGGCAACAAATTCCGATGACAAAACAACGACGAAACACGAATCTCTTCCTTGACTAACTCCAACTGATCATTATTCTGGATCAAAACTTTCTTCATAGCATAGGTTCCATCCTCTACACACATAAAAATCAAACCACCATTCAAATTTTAGAAACTCAAACTCCCCTAAAATTTACAATCTTTATCATACCCAAAACTTAAAAAAAAAAAAAGTTAAATGCCCATTATTTCAGATTAAAAAAAAAGCCCTGAAAAAATCGAATCTTGATCAATTCGGAGGAGTTTGTAATTACCGGCGATATGAGATGGATCTTTGAATTTTGTAGAAACACCACCACCGGAGACATCGGAGATGACTTCTTTAACAAGGAAGACGTAGGCAAAACCACCTTCACCGAGCTGACGGACCACCTTGAAGCGGTTGTCGTTGATCCAAACATCAGCGCCACCGTTCACGGCGTCGTATAGGGCGTTTAGTCCCGAAATTGAACACCCCATGTTTATTTGGGATCTCCTAGCAAAAGGGTTTGGATCTGCACTACCCGTAGCAGTAGGATTCTTAGAAGAAGAGATTTAGAATGGGAGATTTGTGAATGAAGTTACATAATAGTACTCTCTCTCTGTTGTTGGTATCGTTGTTATGGCAGATAGAGAGTGATGAACATATTTGATTAATTTTTTGTTAGATTAGAAAATGGGGAGGGTCAACCACAGGTGGACATTGTCAATTGTATCCTTTCACGTTACCAATTTTTATTTCCAAATTTTTTTGTAGTATCTATTAGGAATAATTACTATACTTTTGATATAGGGTTTTGTAGACGGATTCATTTACATTTATCAAAATCTAGTGCGTCAAATTAGATTCGAGGGAAACAAAAAGTTTGTTATATTATGCTCAAGTTCTTGTTTGTTAGGTGTAAGAGAAAAAGACGTTAGGATTTAGGAGATGTTGTTACCTTATACTCGTAATTGAGAAATTTAAAATTTTATTGTGATTAGCTTATGTCTTTCATTGGGAAGAAGGGTTTTGACTTTGGCCATGTTTGACCGTCATATTTGAGGGAATTATGAAAGATTTTAAAAGTTTGAGCTTCTCATTTAAAAAAACTTTATTCATTGAAAATTAATAATCCTTATTTGAGATTAAAGTTAGACGAATGATTCTTCCAAATATAATACCCCAAATAAGAAGCTCCTTAAACTAGCTTATTTGAAGAATCTCCATCCCCTATTTATTAAATTACTATAATACCTTTTTTCATATTATTAAATTTTAAATATATAATATATAATGTTCTTTTATGTCATTTTACATCAATAAATTTCATCTCCAATTAGCTTGCCAAACACTTTTGAAAAAGAAAAATTTGAGCTCCTAACTTTTAGCTTCATCTCCATTTACATTTCCAACTGGTTTTTGCCAATCACACCCTAAATAAAATAGTTTTATCTAATAAATATTTATTGTTTCAAAAAGGGACATAACTAATTAGAAAGAAATTAACAAAAGATGATGTAAGAAAGGTTGTTATTCTATCATATTTAAAGTTTAGTATATGTTTGAAAGTGTTAATGAAAGTACTAAGGTTTCCGTTATCAAAAACTGATATATTGCTTTCAGTTATTTGTTTATTTTTTTTAATAATTTTCAGTCAAGCTACTATAAATATAAATTTATTAGATAAAAATATTAGAAATAAAAATTGTATTAGAAAAAAGCTTTTTAAGTTAACTCCAATTTATTGTATTATTATAAATTAAAACTAGATTAAAGACCCACGACGACGCGGACAACTAAAATGAATTTGTAACATATATTAATTTTAATATGTACGTAGGCGCCAAAAGGTTGATTCACCATCTACATATACATTAATGTTCATATTTCTTGTAACTGGCTTACACACACTCTGTATATGAGCTAATCTTCCATGTAAATTCCTCCATTAGACTTTGTAGAATTCGCCTGGTTGTGATAGATCTCAAAGAGAAGTATGTGAGAGAATAATTGAAATAAGTACATATCAAAATCAATAAATTCTGGTCTTGAGAATTTAAGGAAAACCAAAAAAGATTAGAAAGATGCATCTAAAATCGTATAATAATGTATACAAAGGACTACGTACCAACTTATACCAGAAACTGATGCATTTGGTCCGATTACCCTATTAATTTTAAGCACTTATGAGTTATGATATTGATGTACAGAATTGCAGGCGTGAGCACTTAACATATAGAATCCATAAGCAACATTATTCGTTTGACAAATCCTCTTACTCGTAGTTCATCTGCACAAGCTATGAAACGATTCATCATTATCAACATAAACACATATTACATATAATTATGATTAATGAAAAGACATGATAAATAAGCTTAAAGAAGTAATGTTTGCTGACTTCCTCGATGTACCCTGCAACTGCTTTTCCTGTGTTGGAGATCAAAACTGTAGAAGTATAATAAAAAACATTAAGCTCTGTTGAAACCCGAATTGAATCTAATTGAATACTAAAGACACACAAAATTATATTGTTATTGTGTTTGTGTTCTTTAACTTTCCCATCTCTGACTTGTACGTGCAACAAAATCGAAATCACATCACCTTAGATTTATGAACACTTGAGCAATCCTAAAAACAATCCAACCTAAATGCTCTTTCGATCGTACCTAAATGTTATTTCAATCGTAGGTAATTTTAGGGTTTGGATCCGGAAGATATCGTGAGTTTGTTACTATAGCCGATTGTAATACGGAGTAAAATTTTAATTAATATATATACGGTTTATCTATTTAGTGTTTACATGGGGATTTGACCGATCAGATATCCTTATTTAATATTTTATTAATGGACTTTTTCTAGGATTTAATTCATCTAGTATTATTATAATGTATATTTATATATATTTATATTCCTTATATTTTGCCGACTATTTTTTGTTTTAGGATTTAATCTACAATTAAATTAATTTATTTATAAGGAGTTGTAGGGGGTTAAATGTAAATATCTAAATGCATTATAGATAGTTGGATCGATTTTGAAAAACCATTTAAGGGTTGTGATTGCTTCAAGCTATTTTGATTTAAGTATATATTATAGATAGATTTTATATTGTATGTCACACATTTTGTAAATCGGTACAATAAAAGTAAAATATCAATACTTGTCATAGTTATTATTATTGTAATATACTATGTACTATAACCATTTAATGATATATCAAGATAGTTTAAAAAATTAACTACAAAATCAATTATGATAATAATTATTATTACAAATATACATGGAAAACAATGTAGAGTGTTGTAGTGTGAAACTCTATAAAATTCCACGCTAGCTACAAAAGTTCAAATAAGTGGAGATTGATCAATATCAATGTATTATACTAACTTTATTTAAAGTGAAATAAATTAGACAAAAGCTTGTTTGCGTGATGTGGCTCGTCAATGCCGATTCCAGTACGCCTTCTTCCACAACAATGGTTCCAAACTGACGAGAAGTGAGAATTCGGGTGTGATGTAAGAATTTAGAATGTGATTAGTTTCTCATTATTGCTCATCAAAGTCGTTTGATATAGTGATGACAGTGATACATATTATCGGTTATTACAATAGATGGAAATTCAAAATATAATAATTTAAGAAATACAGTGAGATTGATCGTTGTATGATTATTATAAAAAGGGTTTGATAATTATTAATTCTACCCTCAAACATGTTAAAAAAAAGGATTTTGCTAAATAAAGTCCTAAGGGCTCTTCTTAAATCTTTTAGACATGCTTTAGGAGTTGTATTAAACTAATAACTAACCTTCTCTCTCCTCTTGAAAATAGGTTGACCATTAATTTTAATTTAAAGTACAAATAAATTATGCATGTTAATAAAAGCCCTTAGGGCTTCATTTAGCAGAAAAAAGATCAGGAGGAAAGTACAAGGATTTTGGAAAGAATGGAAGTACCAATGAAAGGGTGCCATGTGTACAAAGAGATCACCCGCATGTTAAAAACCCATTTACCCCTCAACTTAAATATCTCACAAACGACAAATCGAAAAATTATGAAAGTTGCACCATTAGATTCAGCGTTTGATCCTCTTCGATTTGCCGTCCATCAAAGCATACTTTCGATGAAAAATTTTTCACCTTTTTTGGTAGATTTTACTAATTGCTAACACATGTGTTAATATTTAATTAAATATTTAATTTAAGTATAGAGTTTAGGGTTTATGATTTATTAGGGTTTAGGGTTTAATAGGTTTAGGGTTTAGTAAAATTTAGGGTTACCCCAAACCCCTAAACCCTAAACGCAACACTTTAACACATGTGTTAGTAAAATGTAAAACCCACCAAAAAACGTGGGGAAAAAAATTTCGTCGAAAGTATGTCTTGATGGACGACAAATCGAAGATGATCAAACAATGAATCTAATGGTGCAATTTTCATAATTTTTTAATTTGTCATTTATAAGGTATTTAAATTAGAGGTAAATAAGTTTTATATTCTATTTGTACAAATGTCACCCTCCCATGTATAAAAAAAGAGATAACAAATAAAAACAACTCGTACCAAACTTATTAGAAGAATATTAAATATTTTATTTTTGAAGACGTGGTGTATTTCCAATCCATGCTTCTATCTAATTCTCCCGCCGTTTATTTCCACCACCACCACCGGAGCACCATGTCTAGGTTTCTCACCACCACCGCCACCGTCATCAACATCTCCGCCGCTATCATCACCAAATCCCGCCCACCGCTTCATTTCTCGCATACTCTCACTTACAATCATCTTCCTAAACCTAATCGGACCATCTCGATTCGAGCTCTCAATTCCTCATCTGACACCAAAAGCGACGACGTTTCGTCCGAAAATAAAATCGAATTGAAGTCCGAATTAGATACTAACGGCGGTTTAATTAGCAGTTATGATGATGATAAGTATCCTAGTGGTGAATTTGAGTTTGAAAATCGAGGTGTGTGGAAAGACCTTGTAGTTAAGCTACGGATGTTAATTGCATATCCATGGCAACGTGTTCGTAAAGGCAGTGTTCTGAATTTGAAATTGCGGGGACAGGTATTTATATATATTTGTATTATTATAGGTTTATGTAACATGTAAAGTTGTATATATGTTTATGTATCATTATTAGGTTTTAATATTTTTATATTTTAGTTTCTCAATTAGGTATAAGATGTGTGAGTTAATTCATCGTGTCTAGTAATGATCAGAGTGTGGCAAAACAAAACAAAATGAGATTAGCTTCCATAAGATTGATGTTGAAGGCGATTTAGGAGTTGTTGGTTACTAAGCTGTAAACACTATTTGTGCAACTAAAATGTCATTAATATGCCAATTAACTGATTGAGACCTACATTTTACAATTCGTAACTTGATTGTTAATGGAACAACTATCAGATAGAATCCACACATAGTTAGAACTTGAACTTGAAACTGCTTAGCTTACTTTGGCTGAGTGGGATTAATATGAACTTTTTGTTCCTAGTTCCTCATTATTAGTTGATTTTGTATTACTATGTGTAATGAAGTAAGATTATTGAATGACGAACTGGTTTTTGTTACTGTTGCCGATTTCAGATATCTGATCAGGTGAAGACTCGTTTCTCTTCAGGGTTATCCTTGCCTCAAATTTGTGAAAACTTAATAAAGGCAGCGTATGATCCTCGTATATCTGGTGTTTATCTTCACATTGAAACCCTGAATTGTGGATGGGGTAAGATTGAAGAAATTCGAAGGCACATATTGGATTTTAGAAAGTCAGGTAGTTTTATTATTACTTGTTATAGAATCTTGATTGATGTACAGAAATTACCATGTATAAACAAGATACTCTCTTCTTATTGGCCTGTTATGGTATACCATTAGCTGGTATCTGCTAGACTTTCAACTACTATAAATGTTGACATGTATTAACACTAACAATTCGCGTTAGGAAAGTTCATTGTTGGTTATGCACCAGCATGGGGTGAAAAGGAGTACTACCTTGGATGTGCCTGTGAAGAGCTGTATGCCCCTCCAAGTGCTTATTTTTCATTGTATGGTTTAACCGCTCAGGCACAATTTCTTGGAGGTTAGTTGGCAACTTGGCATATTACAATTCAGCTCAAGCTTTATATTACTCAACAGAAAGAGATTTGCAATTGCTTCTTGGTTTTGTTAGTGTTTTATTAGCAAGTTCATTTTCACATTTGCTATTGCTATGTTGAATTAACACTTCACGATAATGAACACCATCAGTATCAATGATTTTAGTTCACAAGTTTTTCAGATAGGAATTTGAACATAATTTTCTGCTTTTGCAATTTGCAAATGATCAGTTGAACTTGGGAGCGCTTGAGGACAATGAGTGTCCAATATTTGTTATTTGAGTTATTATTTAATTTTTAACTTTAGTTGTATCCTGTATGATATTTCACCTTTATTTCTATTGATAATACTATTTTTATGGCATATTGCAAAAGCCAAACTGGTTATCTATCATCGTGACACAGTAGTTCCACATAGATGTATATTGACATGTATATGTGCATACTCGATCTCGAGATAAACCTCGAATCCTAACCAGAGTGCTTTGCATAAAGGTGTACTTGAGAAAGTAGGCGTGCAACCACAAGTGCAGAGGATTGGTAAATATAAGAGTGCTGGTGATCAGCTAACTCGCAAGAATATATCTGAAGAAAATCGTGAAGTGCTTACTACATTGGTAGATAACATCTATGGAAATTGGGTCGATAAAATTTCACAAGCCAAAGGTGAAGTTACTTTGTGCTTTCCCTAGCAAGTCTTGATGTATTGGAGTAAACAATTTGGTTTGCTCATTTTTCAGGAAAGAAAAAGGAAGATATTGAGAGTTTTATCAATGAAGGAGTTTACCAAATAGAGAAGTTGAAAGAAGATGGATGGATAACCGATATAAAGTATGATGATGAGGTATACACAGGAAATGAACATTTCCAAACTACTTATTTTAGGAATGGAACATAATTCTTCCTAATATTTTCCATTTAATAGATTTTGGAGTTCAAAATGTAAAAAGCTTGATTATTGATGGTTATGGTATGCACTTCCATTTACTGTAAAGGTAGTTTTAGTGCAGCATAGACCCCTCTTCTTCTTTTTCTTTCCTTTTTCTTTTTCTTGGATAGATGTACGATTACAGATATGTTGCTGGTAATGTGTAACCTTTTCAGGTTACGTCTATGTTGAAAACAAAATTGGGCATTGCAGAGGAAAAAAAACTCCCAGTTGTTGATTACAAGTAATAATCTTTATTATAGTCTTCCTTGTTCCAGAATATGTGACTTGCTGCCTTCTGCTTGCATCACTATTTCTAGTACTTAAGAAGAAGACATCCCTGAAGTTCAGGCACATCTATTAACATTCACATGACAATGAACCACTTAAAATCACTTTCATCCCAAGCCTTCTTTTTTTTTTTTTCCACTTGAGAATTGTATTTTTTAAATCTATATTTTTTTTACACACATCCATCTCATGCATCAGTCATTACCTCTCTAAATGCTTGGATCAAATAACTTAGTGACAACTTTGGTTTCCTTACTGCAGGAAATACTCGAAAGTTAAGAAATGGACCTTAGGGTTATCTGGTGGCAAGGATAAAATCGCAGTAATTAGAGCCTCCGGTAGCATCAGTCGTGTACGGGGGCCATTCAGTTCACCTAGTTCAGGCATCATTGCTGAGCAATTTATCGAGAAAATTCGCTCTGCCAGAGGTATGTAAAAAGTTGTATAGTTTCTCTGATCTTGGAAAGGTATATCGTAAAGGACCAATTTGAAATACTAGAAGTGGCAACATGGGGTGGTCGGGCGACACATCATAATGGGTAGATAATTTGGTACAAGTCTGAACAGGTCAGTTTGGGTTCTCACAGAATGTTCTTTGTTGTCCAAAAGTGTTAATTTTTTTCTATTAACAGAATAAAATATGATTACATTATTTCAAGTATTCCCGTAGTGATGTATCTATCTTGTAAGTAAGTTGAATTAGCAGGTTTTATGTATTTAAATCACACTTTGGTCGACTTTCCTTCCATTTGAACTATTAATTTCTAAGCTAATCTTATTGATTTTATCCATTTGATATGTTGGATATAATAATACGCACCAATTCAAGCCATTGAGAATTGAATGGTGTGAAATATTCTTGTTTCATTTCAGAGTCTAAGAGATACAAGGCTGTAATAATCCGAATTGATAGCCCTGGGGGTGATGCTCTTGCTTCTGACTTGTAAGTGGTTCTCTATTCTGACCAGAACAGCATAATTTATATTGGGGCAATTTCCTAAAAATGCTTTAAAAACATTGCACTCTATGCATTAAACACACGTGTTTTGGGGAAATATGATATTATCCAACTTAAGTTGGGTGAATTCCTCCCAATTTATAATCATTCTGTATATGCAATCATCTGCATGTAATGTTTACAAATCTTGGTTTGCTAAAATGATACTTCATCTTGTGATGTTTATATTTTCATTTTAAAAATAAAAAGCTGGAGTAAAGTTTAAAAGGATAACGAAGTAAGAGAAAATGTTAAAAGACTGTTGGATTTTTCATGTGGTTAGCTATTCTTGTGTGCAGGATGTGGAGGGAAATTAGACTATTGGCTGAATCTAAGCCTGTTGTTGCATCTATGGTTGATGTAGCAGCTAGTGGAGGATACTACATGGCCATGGCAGCACAGGCTATAGTCTCAGAGAATCTGACGTTGACTGGTTCAATTGGTGTTGTCACAGGTTGCTGACAGTATTGTTTTAATTTGTGTTCTGATATTTGGTAGCTACTGAATTAGTTTCTTGTTATGCTATACTATACTAAGGTATCCAAAAAAATCATCAGATAGTTAGGCAACTTTAATCATTAATAATTTTTTATTTTTTTTTAAATCTGAATGTCATTTGTTTTGGAATGCTTTCTTTATCATGTCAGATAGTTGATGTTCATATGCTGTGAACATAATGAAGGTCTTACTGGATGCTTTTTTTTGCATTCTTGTCTGCTTGACTTCACTAGGTTCTATGGTTGATCGTTAATTTTGTTTCAGGTAAGTTCAATTTGGGGAAGCTATATGAAAGGATTGGTTTCAACAAGGAAATTATATCAAAGGGACGATTTGCTGAGCTGACTGCTGCCGACCAGCGACCATTCAGGTAGAAGATCCTCAATTTTTTTTGATGTTCAGAACTGGAACTACTCATATCTGATGGTGGAGATTGTGACCCAGACTTATGATTGGGTTGATGACCCCCCCACCCCCCACCCCACCCAGACAGAGTCTGTAGCTAAAAGTTAACTGTTTTAGCCTGTTACCTTGCCTACCTACCTGTTTTTCCTGTAGTCAACAATTTGTTCATTAGCAAATTATGGTTGCTTCTTGATTCTTATTATTCTAACCACTTCGCAAACTTGTGTGCAGACCTGATGAAGAGAAACTTTTTGCGGAATCTGCTCAGAATGCTTATAAGCAATTCCGTAACAAGGCAGCACTTTCAAGATCGATGAGCGTATGTCATTACTTAAGTAAATATTGAGGTATTTAGTTACTTGTTTTGTAAGCAATTAGCAATCAACTCATTATACTGCTGCAGGTCGATAAGATGGAGGAGTTTGCTCAAGGGAGAGTATGGACTGGAAATGATGCTGCTTCACGCGGTTTAGTTGATGCAATTGGAGGGCTCTCTCGGGCTGTTGCTATAGCAAAACAGAAGGCCAACATACCTCAGGACAAACAGGTTGGTGACTTGTGATCTCTACCTCCTCTGAATGGTTCTCAATTCCTGAAAACCTAGAATGAAAACAAAAGGAAAAGTATATATGATTTAAACCACACATTTACCGTGAATAGTTAGAGGTGGCAATTCAACCCATGCAAATGGGATAATTTTCAAAACTTAGTTAATGTGGAAATGGGTCGACAGGGCCAAACGGGTCAGAGTTTACCCAAAGGCGTTTTTTAACTATGCTCTTCACTTGCTCGTTATCAAGCAGCATAAGCTGGTATATTTTTTGTAACGGTGTATCCGATTTCCTCCAGGTTACTTTGGTTGAGTTGTCAAAATCGTCACCCTCTTTACCAGAAATCCTAAGTGGCATAGGCAGCTCAGTAATTGGAATAGACGCAACATTAAAGCAATTGATGGATGGCTTAACATTCAGTGATGGGGTGCAAGCTCGTATGGATGGAATCATGTTTCAAAGATCCGAAGGGTCTTCATTTGCAAACCCTATATTCAATTTGCTCAAAGACTACCTAAGTTCTCTTTGAGCATGGGAGCACATCTATATTATTTATACACGTGGGCACCAAGATCACAATACCGTGTTCCATTGTTATGGTCTGTTGTATTGGATAGCACATTTAATATTCAACAGTTAAACTACACTACTGAACCCAAAGAAAACTAGATCCAGTTGGATACAAGATTGTATATGTTTCTAAATAGATGTATTGTTTTCACTGTATTAGTAAGCAAAGTTCTCAATTTCAGTTTACTTCACTCTTACCATAGTAGTAGTAGTAGTAGTAGTAGTATAATAGAATATGTAATCAGCTTCTTCACTCGGGTTAGCTCCCTCAGAACCACTGGAAAATGAGTGTACTGATGTAAATATTTCTAAAAAATTTAGGTACTTGTTGACTTTGAAATTAGTACCTAGAGTCATCTTAATTGCAGGTACAAAACATGGAGGAGATTGCTCAAGGAAGAGTATGGAGTTGTGGAGATGCTGCTTCATGGACTTTAGTTGATGCATTTGGATGATTCTCATGTGCTGTCGCTGAAGCAAAACCCAAGCCCAAAGGCCAGTATACTCATGACAAACAGGAATTCTAAGCTGAGCGTATTAGGTTGATCCACCAAGACTTTTATGTTCGTAAATCATCATACATTTTTCATTATATAGTCGATGCTTTAATTATAACTAGTTTAGTACAAAGGCAATGCGATTACGATGATCATTTAATCTTTGAGGAAATGCTTTGGGAGGTTGTATGCGTGGAAAAATGACTCAATTTCAATCTGTTTGACGGTTTCACCCGCTCTCCTACTAGCTACATTATTTATTTGACCCATAACCTGTATGAGTTTCTCCATAACACACCCCGAATCGACCCATTTATAAGTAAACGGATCAAAATTGCCACATGTATGTATGGTCTCCTGTAAGTCTAAAATTGACAACTTGTAATTTTCACCAGCTCATTATCTACCAGCATAAGCTGTGCCATTTGTAACCATTCTGTGAGTTGTGTCCACGTTACTTTGGTGGAGCTGTCACAGTCATCACCCTCTTTACCAGAAATCATTAGCAGCATAAGCAGCTCCGCAATTGGAAGAGACAATGCTTAAAAAAACTGATGGATGGCTTAACATCGAGTGATGGGATGCTAGCTCTTATGGATGAAATCGTGTTTGGAGTTTCATTTTGCGAACCATATTTTCAATATTGCTAAGTCTACCTAACTTGTATCCGATTTTGGGAACTTGTACATTTCAATATTGACAAACTCAGACACTCAGTTCACTATTTTTTCAATCCGATTTGATCTGACTTGTATATAAAGATCAATCCGTTTATATCCATCACATCTACTCATTTTGTGACTTCTGGTTGATAAAATTAAATTTCACATTACTTTGCCTATTTATTACTCCGATGTTATACATGCTATTGTTTTGCTCATATAACTTTCATCATGGCTATGATGATGTCATCACCACCACCACTACACCACCATCCATCTCCACCTCAATTTCCCTCCACCGTCACGCTCCTCACAAAATGTCAGCGTACTCGTCGGCCAAACCCCAGGCCCACCAGAGCTCTGAGTTTAATCTACAATTCACATTCTCAACACGGAGAATTTAACAACAAAACCTTGTATCAATGGAATGTAATCATTAGTGGATACACTAAAAACAAGCTATGGTATGATGCTATGCTGGTTTTTAACCAATTATTGTTTACGGATCATAAACCTGATAACTTCACTTTACCGTGTGTGATTAAAGCTTGTGCTGGGATTTCAAATTTAAGTTGTGGAATGGTGATTCAGGGGATGGCAGTGAAGATAGGATTGATTTCGGACGTTTTCGTTGGTAATGCGTTGGTTTCGATGTATGGGAAGTTTGGGTTTGTTGAGGATGCAGTTAAGGTGTTTGATTATATGCCTCAGAGAAATTTGGTGACTTGGAATTCATTGATTTCCGGGTTCTCGGATAACGGGTTTTATCGGAAGAGTATTGATTTGTTTACGGAGTTATTGGTTGGGAGTCAAGATGGTTTGATACCGGATGTGGCTACCTTGGTCATTTTGCTGCCGGTTTGTGCTGCTGAAAGAGAGATTTCGATTGGGAAAACGGTGCACTCTTTGGCTGTGAAATTGGGGTTGTTTCAGGATTTGATGGTGCAAAATGCATTGTTGGATATGTATGTAAAATGTGAGCACATGCTTGAAGCCGAAACTATACTTGATAAAAACGAAAACAAGAATGTTGTTTCTTGGAATTCGATTATTTGGGGTCGTTCTAAAGAAGGTGAAGTTGAAAACACATTCGAACTTCTGCATAAAATGCAAAATGGTGGTGAAGGTGTAATACCCGATCAGGTTACTATTTTAAACGTGTTAAAAGTTTGTTCATTTTATTCGCAGCTGCTGAAAGTGAAGGAAATTCATGGGTATTCAATTCGACATGGAATTGAATCTGATGAACTGGTTGCAAATGCTTTCATTGCAGCCTATGCAAAATGCGAATGTGGGCCATCCTTGCATTTGACAGAAAATCTTTTCAACACATTGAAAAACGTTACTGTAGGTTCTTGGAATGCAATCATCAGTGGCTATGCGCGAAATGGCGATCCTTTCAAGGCGATAGATTTGTATGTAAAAATGACATCTTTAGGGTTCAAGCCTGATTGGTACACCATTGGCAGTCTACTTTTAGCTTGTGCAGAGCTCAAACTGTTGCGATATGGCAAAGAAACTCACTCGTTTGTGATTAGAAATGGGCTAGAAAGTGATTCACATATCTGTAACTCACTAGTTTCATTTTACATTCAATGTGAGGAACCCTTGTATGCCAGGATCACGTTTGATGGGTTAGAAAATAAGGATTTGGTATCATGGAATGTGATAATCTCTGGTTACTCGCATAATAGACAACCAAATGAAGCCTTAGATATGTTTCGTACAATGGTTTCTTGTGGGATCAAACCTTACGAGATTGCAATCACAAGTGTATTAAATGCTTGCTCTCAGTTGTCTGCTCTAAGGCTAGGACAAGCAATCCATTGTTTTGCATTAAAGAAAAACCTCACGTGGGACGTATTGGTAACTTCTTCGATCATAGACATGTACGCAAAAACTGGCTGCATAAAAGCTTCACAGGGTGTTTTTGAACATTCGGGCAAAAAGCATGTTGGACTCTGGACAGTGCTGATTGCAGCGTATGGAATTCATGGGCAGGGGGGAAAGGCCACGGAGCTATTTTGTGAAATGCAGAGGTTTGGCGTGAAACCTGACCACTTTACATTCATTGCCATCTTGATGACATGTACCCATAATGGATTAGTCGAAGAGGGTCTTAAATTCTTCAATGAGATGCAGACCATTCACGGAGTAGAGCCAAAACTGGAACATTATGCATGTTTGATTGACATGCTTGGCCGTGCAAGACGATTTGATGATGCTATGATGCTTATTAATGAGATGCACGAGGAACCTGATGCTAGAATTTGGAGTTCGTTGCT
The DNA here is from genome assembly GCA_963422505.1 of Pseudognaphalium luteoalbum. Taxonomy (NCBI): domain Eukaryota; kingdom Viridiplantae; phylum Streptophyta; class Magnoliopsida; order Asterales; family Asteraceae; genus Pseudognaphalium; species Pseudognaphalium luteoalbum. The sequence goes on along the minus strand of OY730193.1, from coordinate 8,463,052 downwards.
TAGTTCATGCAGAGTTCATGGTAATATAGAGTTAGGAAAGAAAATATCTGATCATTTATTACAGCTTGAGCCAAATAGAGCAGAAAACTATGTGTTGTCATCAAATCTGTTTGCTCGTTTTGGTAGGTGGGATGATGTCCGAATAATAAGACAAAAAATGAAGAAAATTGGACTTAAGAAGAAAGTTGGTTGTAGTTGGATTGAAGCTAAAGGGAAAGTATACAAGTTTTTTGCTGGTGATAGAATTATCCCTGATATCCATAACATGTGGAGAAGATTGGAAGAGGATATCACCCTGCATGGATATATACCTGATACGAAATGTGTGCTTCATGAACTAACAGAAGACGAGAAAGTGGATATCTTAAGGGGTCACAGTGAGAAGCTTGCTGTTTCTTTTGGCTTGTTAAGAACAGGTGAAGGCAAAACATTAAGGATTTTCAAAAACCTGCGTATTTGTGAAGATTGTCACAATGCAATCAAGTTGGTGTCAAAGGCTGTTAACAGAGAGATAATTGTGCGGGACAACAAGCGGTTTCACCATTTCAGAGACGGTCATTGTTCCTGTGGTGATTACTGGTAACTTCTTAGGGTGATTCCCTTAACCGATAAATCAATATCTTTGCTTAAGACGTATATATATATATATATATATACATTTCTTTATTTTTTTAACATAATCTAGTTGTATGTTGTGTATATAATTATCACCTGTAATCTATGAGTCAAAAGTACATAAACTGATACTTAATAATTTTTGGTTCAAGAGCTATATTGTACCGTTTTGTGGCATATTGCCTGCATAATTATACTCACAAGAAGAAACCATGAAGGTGAAGTAGCCATTAATTAGCCAATCATAAAAGTTAAACAAACCCATATAACATATCACTTGAATCATCATCCTACATAACTCACTGAGAGGAACATTCAACTTCTCTCAAAAACAATATCAATATTTACAATTCACAGACCAATACTAGAGCTTCAAAATCACACTACTAACCTTACGACGTTTAGATACCACTAGCAACCCTTTCTGCTTTCCTGCGTTCATAATCAAGATCGTCAGTCGGCAGCTCATGGCGACAAACAGGACAAGTATTCCTTATACGTAGCCAAGGAATAATGCAATCTCCATGATAATGATGACTACACGGAAGCTGTTTAGCCCTTTCCCCTACACCAACTTCATCCTTACAAACAGCACAAAGCGTATTGTTACTTTCAACATCTTCACAAGTCATTACCACATTCAAAAGACTATCAACAGCCCTTTTAGAAGCAGGTGGTCTAGCCAAACCCGAATCACCATTATCCCCGAACTGCCCAAACATCATCTCATTCTCTGCATCATTATAGTCTTCAAACTGATCTTCTAAACCCTCGTTCGATTCATCAAGATTATGAACATTCAAGAAAACTTCCCACTCCACATCATCAGCATTCTCATAATTATTATTACCATTCACCTCTACAATTTCACGATTCGCTTCAAGGTTATGCAAATTCAAAAACACCTCCCACTCCAAATCATCACCAGTGGCGTGATTTTCCGTCTCTGCATCGAAAAACATGTTTAACACTTCCCTTTCATCAACACCTTCACGGTCCACTTCCTCCCACTCAAAATGTCGGTGTTCAGCTACATCCCATCTAACATCATCATCATTATCATCCTCTATCTGAAAAGCATCCCAACAAAGCCTAAGACTTGCTTCATCATCACAACCAATAATCTCATTTTCGATATCCGAATCCGAACCATTCACACTTATTCCACCCATAAAGTATGCTTCCGACCGAATGCCGCAATCATCCTCATCATCATCACTACAATCATGTAATTCAACAGGAAACCCTAACCCTAGCTCTAACCCTAACCCTGACTCGAAATCCATATCAAATGCGATTGAATTGATACCATCATCGTTCAACTCACTAAACCTAACCCTAACTTCCGAATCAATCAAATCGTCATCCATAAAGACACGCGATTGCGATTGAGAATTAGAGGAATTGATGTGGAACGGATTAGAAAGAGAATTAATCCGGGTCGGGTTGCGATCTGAACGGCGTCGTTGGCGGGAAATGAAATATTCAGAGGAATGAAAATCGAGATCTGATCGGGAAAGATGGAAACCATCAAGATCTTGATGAAAGGAGACTAGAACGTCGTCGTTTTCATCAATTTCCGCCATTAATGATGATGATGATGATGAAAAAGGATGATTTGGGGGTTTTGGTGTAATCGTAAAGGTTTCTCGTTTCTGCATTCTGTAGGTTTTTCAGGCAAAAAAGTAAGGGACGACAGTCCAGACCCTCTATAAATAACAGGGTAAACTACAATTTTTGTCCCGTGATCTAGTCGTTTTGTTGATTTTGTCTTTTTTTACTTTTTCTTCGCATTTTTTGTCCATGTGGTTCTCACTTTCGCTACGTTCGTCTCTCCATCCACTTTTTGTTAACTTTCCCTGTTAGCATAAGCAAACAGACAAAAGTACCCTTATTTTCTTCAACAAACCTAACTTTATATGTCTTCCACACTTCAACAAACTAATTTTACACCAATCACTTCTCACCTGAATTTAAAAACTATAGACCATTCCCACAACCACAACCACCACACACCACACCCCAACCATCACTACCGTTCCTTCATCTAAACACACCACTCAGACAATTTGCAACTATAAACTAACCACCACCACCGGGTTTCGTTTTCGACTATTGCTGTTGTAGGATCTAGATCTAAATCTCGGGTTTCGATCATTCTGAATGTGTAAATTAATTACCATACAACGAGATCGCAAGTTCACACCGCCATTTTGAGCATCGTCGGAGCACCGCCATAGCACCCCGCCATCGACTTCTGGCAATTCCGACGTTCTGAACATCGAGTCTGAAGATTGCGCAGGCCGTCGTCGTCTACGGTTGGTGGTGGTGGTTCAGAAACAACAGGTAGATCTGAAGGATCGTCAGTTGTGGATCTTGTGGTTCATTCCAAATCTCTTTACTTTTAATTAATTTGTTGTGTTTAATTAGTTAAGATAATATAGATCTAAGGTCATTTATTTTGATGGTGATGATTTTGTACGATGACGATGGGGATAGTAAAATAAAAACATTCTGTTGATGATTCAATGAAATAAGGTTTTTAAAATTGATGATGATGAGGATGATTTGTTGAGAAAGAAATTGGTGGTGGTAGTATTGGATGATTGACGATGATGACATGAATATGATTTTAAAAGTTAAAAGAATTAGAAAGACAAATAGAAATAAAAGGTGAAGATAAGGGTATATTAGTCTTTTTGCTTATGTTAACGGGGAAGTTAACAAAAAGTGGATGGAGGGACGAACGCAGCGAAAGTGAAAACTAGAGGGATAAAAAATGCGAAGAAAAAAGTAAAAGGACAAAATCAGTAAAACGACAAGATCACAGGAACAAAAATTATAGTTTACCCTAAATAATAAGTTCGTTTCAATTAAATGTCACATCAGAGTTTATTCTTTCACTTTATATCTTTACTATAGTAAGTATAGGATATTAGGATGTATTTTCAAAATCTTTTATTATAGATTGTGAATTTGTTAATTCTATTTGTTGCACTTTCATTTTTTGAGATTATATTATATGTTTCTTCACACATACAATAATAGAATGCTAGAAAATAAAAATGAAAGTAAATATATAATAGACGGAATTGACAAATTCAATATATACAATAAAACAAATAAAAGTTTACAATAGTAAAATAATAAAAGTATAATGTACTTTGAAACAATAAACCTCATTTATAAAAACCATTAATATATATATATATATATATATAGTTTGGATCAAATGAGAACATTTCAAAAATAAAAACGGTGAGAACACCTCATAAATGCACAACTAGCGAACATAATTCATTAGATTCACAGTCATACATCTCAAATATGCAAAGAAAAACAAATGCACACTTCTAAAAATGCACAAAAATCGAAAAAAACGATTGATGCACGATTATCTCTATAATTGTGCATCAATCGTTCTTTCGATTTTGATGTATTTTCGAAAGTTCGCATCTATTCTAATCAATTTTTCTACACATATATGAGATATATGAGTGTTAATCTAATGATTTTGTTGGCTAATTTTGCATTTATAAAGTGTTCTTACCGTTCTTATTTTTGAAGTGTTCTTATTGGAACCTTACCATATATATATATATATATATATACTAGCTTGATACCCGCGTCAAGCGTCGACGTAGTATGATTTCGTTCGACATTACAGTCGTTCGTAATGAGTATCTGTGCTACCCACTATAGCCGTTTTATATTTCAATGAAGCATGACTGAACCACCCATATTTCGTTCGACATTATAGTCGTTAGTATAACAGTTAAATAATATATTCGGAATGGCATACAAGTATTTGAACACAAACCATTATCGTTAATAATTGCATGTGTTTGTAATCATACATCACCTTAAAAATTCTTTAACACCATATTTGAGGTGTAAAACTCGTCACACTCTTTATCCAAAAAAAACGTGTCACACTAAATTTCTTAAGAGGACTTCATTAAACCTTTATATTATTGTGAAATATACGTGTCACATTAAATTTCTTTAGGGCACTTTATTAAACCTTTATATTATTGTGAAATATATGTGTCACGTTAAATTTCTTTAAGGCACTTCATTAAAACTTTATATTATTGTGAAATACTGTATACCTTAACCTCTAGACAACGTAACACAAAATTATGAATACAAATATAAACCGTTAACGTAATGGTGACTTAATGTTAAACTTTTGAGTGATGAGAGTTTAAACAACTATAAACTGAAAACTAAACCGAATAAAACCAACTTCAAATCAAACCAATTTTAAATTCGGTTTTGGGATCATCTTTGACTGAAACCGAATTCGAATTCATTATTACAGTTTTTTTTAAAAAGGGTCTTAATTGTTGTATGTAACGTGTTTTGTTGTTTATATAATTAGTTTAGCTATTGTTTTTCATGTATCATGTATGTATATCGAGATGTGAGTAGTTGCTTCAAAATTATGTTGGTCTCCAACATTTTGTTTTTGATACTAAGAGGTCTTTTGTTTGAGCTTAAAATGTCTTAAAAGTGATAGTTGTATTAATGGATAAGCTAAATGTCCATTAAGATGTTTTGATATTTTTTTCTAATCAGGTCTTAACCTAGCTGAAAAATGACTTATTCAATAAGCTATTTACAATTGCTTAAAACTTCTAATTGATATATAAATCCCATACCGTTTTGTCTTTTTTATCGTATAAATTAATTATCGTATGTTAATGGGTTAATAATGGTTTAATACCCAAACTTTCAACTTTTTTTCGTTTTAACACCTTAACTTCTTTTTTTTAACGTTTTAACACTCCAACTTATAGTTTGACCAAAACTTAATACCCAAACTTTCAACTTTTTTTCGTTTTAAAACCTCAACTTCTTTTTAACGTTTTAACACTCCAACTTATAATTTGACCACAATTTAATCTCTTTAGTTTGTTTGTCCGTTTAAAATTACACTTCTGAATTTTTTTTGATACGTACATATATATATGATTTAAATGCTTATAAATTAATTGTAACGTGTCATCACAATTAATTTTATAATATTTTATTTTAATAGCGATATATTTTTATAATTTTTCATGTATAATATTTTTAGTTATATGAAAAACTATTTATAATGAATGCATGTTGTTAAAAAATGATAAATGGGTATTAAACGATAAAACATAAGTTAGAATTATAACAATAATAAACTATAATTAAGAGGTTAATAACAATCGAGATCACGAGGTTAACTAATCTTAGTATTCTTTGAAGGATTAATAGAATACATATTAAATAGACAACACATAAGAAGAATTTCTAGTGTATTCAAATCGAATCTTGATTATTTCAAACTAAAGAGTTAACAAAAAAATTCCAGAATTGTAATTTTAAACGGACAAACAAACTAAAAGGATTAAATTATGGTCAAACTATAAGTTGGAGTGTTAAAACGTTAAAAAAGAAGTTGAGATGTTAAAACGAAAATTTTTTGAAAGTTTTGGTATTAAGTTTTGGTCAAACTATAAGTTGAAGTGTTAAAACGTTAAAAAAAAAGTTGAGGTGTTATAACGAAAAAAAGTTGAAAGTTTGAGTATTAAACCATTATTAACCCTATGTGAATTTATGTAAAAAATATTTCTTTCAATTTTTGGGTCATGTATTTTAGTTTATTTATTATTTCATGACAAGTTATTTATTTATGTTATTATTGGTATCTAGAAGTCTCGAAAGTTGTGTCAGAACTCGTGTAAATTATATTTTTTCTTAAGTTAAATCGTTTGAAACTCTGTTATATTCATTCAATTTGTATCACGTCAAAAAATAGTGAAACACGTGCATTCAGATGTTTGTACTTTTTATTTATCAAACGATCTTAATGATTATGTATTCAGATTTCAGATGACATATCTTATTATTCAGAACTGATTTTCAGATTTCAGCTATTAGTAATCAGAATAAACAAAAGACCTCTGAGTTTAGAACTATGTCATGTCATGATATTCCTTAGTGGTACAACTTTTAGTATGACATTGGTTATACTCATATTTTAATAGTGAATAGTTTTCGTTTATACAACTATATGTTCAACATTTAGTTAGTTTTTTATCATTTGAACACTCGAGATAGTTTCACTCGAATTATTTAAACTTCTGTATACTTAATTATTGAATTCTTGGCATTCTTATATCAATGTTATCCCATCAGATTAACAAATAGAGCAAATAAATACAGTAATATATACAATTAGATACTCCCTCCGTCTCAAATTTATAGTCCGTTAATCCTTTTATGGATGTCCTAATTTTATTGTCCACTTCCATAAATAGATAAGAATAATGTAATAAAGTTCTTTTTTACCCTAATGTACATATGTAAGACAAAAAATAGGTAAAAGGTAGAGGGTTTAACTGTCATCTTAATAAAAAATAAGAGAGATGATTATGTTTTCTTAAATTGCTTGTTTTTTATCCGAGGACAATAAAAATGGAGGAAGTATATCGGTATAGGTGAAACAAAATTCTTACATCTTCTAATTAGATAGCTTCTGATTCAGTCTACACTTTTTCAATTCACCATATTAAGTTGATGTTTCGTACATATATAAGACATTTCTATTTATTTTTCATCTACATTTTTTATGTCCATAACATGAACCTTAACGGTGATTGACAATGTTGTAAATTGCTTTAAACGATGTACATTTTCAGATATATGTAAAAAAAATAGCCCTATTGAACGCAACAGAGCTCAAAAAGGATCAAATTAAAAAACACCTAGGTCATAAGTAGTAGTGGCTTTTGTCTATCCGAATATGACTTAACTTAAAAAAACTGATAAAAAAATAGCCCTTTTGTGAAATTGTTCAATAAAAAACAGCTTTTAGTATATCGCTTGTATCAAGAAATCTGACTTTGACCTTGACATCTCAACGCACAATGCCACAATCGATCAAAATACATTCATACCAATGTCTTTTCTTTCCTTTTATACTTCCAACAAAATTTTGAATATTCTGACAAATTACAAGTAAAAATTGTTTAAATTGATGAATATATTCAAACTATAAAGAACTTTTGAACCTCTTTCGTGAGATTTCAAAATGTGTTGCTATTAGTAGTCTTGTAACTCAAATATAATTTGCATATTCCGATATCAAGATACCATAAAGGGCAAGTAACACTTGCACCATTTGGCTCCGCAATCCCACATTATTACTTTAACATCATAACAAAAATTACACCATATAAATATATAACATATAATGGGTGGTAGATTAGTATAATCAAAGTACAACCGAGAGGCGTTTTCATTAGCTTAATGCAAGACTTCAGATTTAAATTATAAAAGACTATTTGAAGGGGGGAAAAGGCGTTAGATGACTGAAGTTGCAGAGTCTAACCAAACACAACCATCAACAAACCTAAACCCACAAACTCAACATCGCAAGTCAAAATGACCACCCGAAACCCACACAAATAAAAAAAGATGAAAACAAAAATGGCTATAAATCACCTTAAGAGTAAGGTTCAAATGAGTACACCAACTTTGAGTGAGAATGAGGGAACCTATAGATTGTTGCCATGTGTCACTTTATTCCCTCTCCTCCACATTTTTAAAAATTAAATATCTCACAAACGGTAAGTCGAAAAATCATGAAAATTGCACCATAAAATTCAACGTTTTTTCCTCTTCGATTTGCCGTCCCTCAAGGCATACTTTCGACAACTTTTTTTTCCCTTCCATTTTTTGGTGGGTTAACACATGTGTTAGTAATTGGTTATACATTTAATTTGAGCTCAGGGTTTAGGGTTTAGCAAGGTTTGGAGTTTAGGGTTAGAAGGGTTTAGTATGATTTAGGGTTTAGAGTTTTATAAAGCGTTTAGGGTTTGAGGTTTAGGGGTTAGGGTTTAGTGTTTAGTGTTTGAGGTTTGAGGTTTCGAGGAGAAACCTCAAACCTCAAACTCTAAACCCTAAACCCTAAACCCTAAACCCTAAACCCTAAAACCCAAACCTTAAACCCTAAACGCAACACTCTAACACATGTGTTAGTAAATGTGAAACCCACCAAAAAATGGAAAAAAAAAACTCGTCGAAAGTATGCCTTGATGGACGGCAAATCGAAGAGGAGAAAACGCTGAATTTAATGGTGCAATTTTCATAATTTTTCGATTTGTCGTTTGTGAGATAATTGATGTTGGAAATAAATGAGTTTTATACATGTGGAGCATTCTCTCTACACATGGCATGATATCATTGATTCCCTCATTCTCACACAAAATCCTATTCTCATTTGAACCCCACCCATCACCTTAAATATGATGGATCTCGCTAGATCTCGTCGGTTTTCAACACCGAGAGGTGGAAACCAACTTATTCTGATGGACCGAGTAGTATCAAAAGAATCGACACATATTCCGGTGAACTTGACTTGTTACAGATTTAACAAATACTAACTAATCAATAGATCCAACATCAAAACCAACAGATTTACACGGATCAATACAGATTTAAACAAAAACCAACACAAATCGCCCCAAAAAATGATAGATCTAGCTTAAACTCTTCGGGTCTCAACACCAAACGGTGGAAACCCATATATTTTTGCATGTCGAGTACTACATACGATGAATCGATTAAAAACGGTTTATAAACAACAGATCTCGTAAAACTCGTTAAATCTCGACACCAAAAGGTGGAAACTCATGAGTTTTACTACTGGGATGGTGATTTTCAAAGAATATCTTGTTGATGTCGAAAGAAGGTTTGTGACACAAAAGTTGGCTGTCGGCGGTTTGAGAAAGAGAAAGGCAGCAAACTTGTGGACGAGTGTTTTTTTTAGTGTTTTTGTGTGTGCTTACTTGGGTTTATGTGTATTTATATATATGTCTACTTTATGTGGAGTTTAAATTTGAGGGTCCAGATCATTTGAAATGAGGATAGGATTGATGTTGATTCAAATGGATGGTTGAGATAACATATTGGTTGAAATTTAAAGTTCTTAAAAATAGGTGAGGGGTATATGTATTATAAAGTAGTATATATATATAACATTACATTAAAAATGGTATAAATAAAATGTATCCAAATATGCACTCAACTTTAGGCTTTTATAATCGAAGTTAATGCCAAAAATAGTCCAAAATATTACAGTACTATGTATCTTTAGCTGTAAGTAAATAATTGACACATATTAAAAAAAATGTTGTATCATTAAATTGATGTGTACATTGGCACAATCAAAATATGTCGAACCTAGAAGAGTGTACAACAAAGATAAAAGAATTAAGGAATACATCTGTAAATTTCACTGGTTTTTGGAAATCAGAGAGTTGGAATGAAATTACCTATTTGCTTAAAAAAAGTATCATAAATAATAATTGATATATATATATTATATTATACGGAGTAATAAAAAGAAGTTAGTTTAGCGTAAGATGTCATGGCAGGGATGGCAATCATCATCCGATCTAGTGGATATCCACCCAATCCATCCACTTAATGATGGATATGAACGATTTAAAGGGATGAATAGTGAATATGGATATGGATATAGATGAATAGTGGATCAGATATGAATGACAATATATCATCTATGGATATATCCATTATCACCCGAAATACGTACACATATACATATACATTTATATATATAGGTATAGACATATATAAGTTTACATCTCCACATACTTATAAACCATTAATTATTAAGTTATTATTGAATATATAATTCGGAATATTTAAATATCTAATGTATATCTGTTTTTTTTTTTGTATTATTAGTTTATATAGCAAATCGAAATGCATAAATTTATTGCGTTGAGCCAAGTTTTGCTTATGAGTTTCGACCATATAGTGAAATCACAATCCACGATAGATGACAATCAAAACTTGTGTGATTACCCGATAAACACATATATTCCACAATTACATTTGTCAAATATATACTTACTTGTAATTTTAACCAATTATGATTCATTAACGACAATGGTTACACGCTTTTGTAAATAGATTTTCGTATGTTACGTTATATTTATTTTTTTGTTACAACATTTGTTGGTTTCATTTCATATCAGGAATTTTTTTTAACATTTTTTGAATATCCAACGGATATCCATTAAACCGCTTAATCCATCGGATATGGATATGGACGGATGAATTTAAATTAAATGGATATGAATATGGATGTGGACGAAAATATTTAAATGGATATGGATATGGTATCATCCGATCCATATACGATCCATTGCCATGCCTTAGTCATGCCAAAGGTTCATGGGGATTAGGCATGAACAAAACCGGGGTTTCACCTGTGACACCCGTCAAATTAGGACTAGTAATTAGTGCATAATCAACCGTTAATACATGTAATTAGTTCTGTGTTAGGCTAATTAATGTATCGAAATATATATTGCTAAATATATACAATTATGTGATTTGATTAAATCGTACGCAATTCAAATCGAATGTACTTCGATTCAATTAATACGGACGTTGATGAACAATTTTATTAAATAATATAACATTATTTAATAACACTTTTTTATTCAAAATATTATTTTGATAATATTTCGTAAATAATTCGTATCGTACAAACAAGCGTCTACGCGATTAAAATATTAAGCGCGCAAACAATCAAAACGAAGTTAAGTTATATTTTATAACTCATTTATTAAGTATTTGGTAAAATACTTCAACCAAGATATTGATTAAATATTCATATTTTAAAACGTATTTTTAAACGTACAAAAATAATTATTTAACGTTTAAACGATCGGGAAAACGAACACCGCACGGAGCGTAATCGCAGGGAACAAAAAATGGGTGAAGTCCACACCCATTGATCCCACCCAGGCCGGCCAAAGGGGGGAGGGAACCCCTCCCCACTTCTCATTTTCATCATCATCATCTTCTAACTTTCTCTCTCTTTCTCCTTTCAAAAACCACCACACCACCACCACATAAATCCACCAAATAACACCATCAAACACCCTTAAATCATCTAACTCATTTAGAGAAAAAGATTCACGGCGTCACGATCTACGATTCTATCTTTTCAAAATTCTCGTGCGACGATTCGTAAGTTTCCGACAATTCTCGAAAACTCTTAGATTTCATTTATTTTTCACAAAAAATGTTTATATAAGCTTATAATGTCCAAATATGGGTTGGGTAAAAGTTTCAAGTCAAACGGAAACCGGAAAACACGATTTCGACCCAAAATCCGGCCAACAGATGTAAATGTCGCACAGGCCAGTGCAGTGGTGTGTCACTTCCTTAAGTGACGCATTAAGTGTCGCTTAAAACCCTAATCTTGCGTCACTTGCCTAAGTGTCGCATAAAACCCCTTTTTCCCGACACTTACCTAAGTGTCGCAAAATCAATATCCGACACTCCTAACTGACACTTCTAGCGACACTTGTCTAAGTGTCGCCTATAATCGAAATCCGATTTCACCCGACACTCATCCGAATGACGCCTTGTCGCACCTTCAAATTCGGGTTGCGGAAATGAATCGGGTCGGGGTGCGACTAATCAATAATCACAGCACAAAGATATAATGAACGACTCTATATGCGTCGTTTTACAACTTGTATTGATAAAATCAAAGTTTACATCAAAATATAGTTTACATTAGCTCAGTTTGAAATTGAGAGATTTACATACATAATTAATTTATACAAAATATAATAATGTAGCTAAATCTCTGAATGTTTGCATGCTGACACGAGCTAATGATTCCTGAATGCAGTCCAACCTACTGCTGAGTACCTGTGATACATGCTAAAATGGGTCAGCAAAATGCTGGTGAGCTCACAGGTTTGTATGTCAACACATATTGTATGAACCGCAAGATTTAATTGAATTTAAATTGCAATTAAGCAAAATAAAAGTTTTACAGCCATGAGCACATAGTCTGAGCTTAACTCGAGCTGTCAGGTCCACATTTAAGGTATCCTGATCGAGGTGCCTCCCACGAGTGTCTAATCTACACTCGTCTGAACAAATATTAGTATGTCCGTTTACCCAGTTAGTGCATGCTAACCCGGACGAGGAGGGTCAATCCTATATGGTATCATATACTAATATTCACGCTACAACGTATTATCAAACTATGCTGAGGAGGGCTTTAAAAGATTAGTGAGATAACTCATGTAGTAATTGTTTGTTTTCGTACTTGCGTTCATATAGTTAAAATAAATTGAGCAATGATATCACACCCCTGAGTAAAACAGTAAAATAGGGGCTATGAGACTCACCTGAGTCTTGAAGTGTTTATCTGAATAAACTTGAGTTGATTAGCCGAGTAGTGATGTCTGAAGACTTGTAACCTGAGGGTGTCCACGACACGCGATGGTTATTAATTTATTAGGTATCTTAAAAGACTACCTTTGTAGTTGCTCGTCCAACTAGAATGTCCAAATGACTACGATTTAGTTGATTAATCTTGAGTTTTGAAAATGTGTACGGCCCGTTGGTGATTGTTTGTAATAATAATCTCAACTATTATTATTATGATTTCGAAGTGTTATACTTTAAAAGGTATGTTCCAATGTGTTTTAGAAGTCGTATCGTATTCGTGTTTGATGTTATACAAGTTTGACACTTTGTGTTAAATGTATTTACAAACTCTAAGTGACGGGGGTCCGGGGGCAGCGCCCCTGGTGAGCGGGGTTCCAGGGGTGGCAACCCTTGGCGGGGTCCAAGGGGCTGGCCCCTGGTTGGGGTCGAGATAAAATTTTAGGTCTACTACATTGCTTTGGTGAAAAACTCACCTGGACTTGAATTCGGGTGAAATCAAGTGATACAATTTTAGGTCTCGACACTTAGTAAAATCTGTGTTTTCTTGGTTCTGTTTCATGCGACACAGTGTGCGACATACAGCTTTGTGTCGCTAAGTGCGACACAGTCTGTTGTGTCGTAGATCATGACTGCGACATAAGGGTTTGTGTCGCTAAGTGCGACATCCGCAATTTAATGCGACATAAGGTGTTGTGTCGTTATGTGCGACGGGAATAAGTTTTGCGACATAGTGTTTTGTGTCGCTATCTGCGACATCTAAAGGTATTGCGACATAGAGGCTTGTGTCGCTATATGCGACATAGGCCATGATTTGGCGACATAAGGCCTTGTGTCGCAGGTGGCCTGGAGCCTCTGCGACACAACGAGCTGTTGGCCGGAAAATGAGCCGAAAAGGTGTTTTCCGATTTCCGTTTGACTTGAAACTTTTACCCAAATCATATTTGGACATTATAAGCTTAAATAACCCATAAACAAGTGAAAATAATGGAAATCGGAGTGTTTCGGGTTTTGTCAGAAACTCACAAACTTAACGTCGGAGAAATTCGGAAAGATGGAAATGTAGATCGTGATGTCGTGGTTCTTTTTCTCCAAATGAGCTAGATGTTTTGATGGTGTTTGATGGTGTTTTTGTGTGGTTGAAGGTGATGGTGGTGATGGAAGATTTTGAGAGAAAAGAAGAGAGGAAAGAGAGATGATAAAAGGAAAAATGAAGGGAAATGGAGGGGGGGGCAGGTTTTTGGGGGAAAAAGAGGAGGGGAAATCTCTCAAATTTTAATCCCCGCGTTTGTGCTCCGTGCGGTGTTCGTTTCCCGATTGTTTAACATTTAATTTAATTATTTTATATGTTTAAATATACATTTTAAATACGAATGTTTATAAATATTTTGGTTGAAGCATTTTACCAAATACTTAGTAAGTGAATTATAAAAATGTATGATTTAACTTCGTTTTGATTGTTTGCGCGTTTAATATTTTAATCGCGTAGACGTTTGTTTGTACGATACGAATTTGAGTTGAAATATTATCTAAATAATATTTTTGATAAAATAGAGTTATTAAATAATGTTATATTATTTAATAAAATTTGTTCACCAACGTCCGTATTAATTGAATCGAATTGTATTCGATTTGAAACTTGTACGATTTAATCAAATCGCATACTTGTATATATTCAACAATATATATATATATATATATATATATATATATATATATATATTGATACATTAATTAGCCTAACACGGAACTAATTACATGTATTACACTTGATTAGGTACTAATTACAAGTCCTAATTTGGCGGGTGTCACACGCATAACACTTGTACCGACACTTCCACCTGACACTTGTCTAAGTGTCGCCCTTTTAGGCGTCACTTCCATAAGTGACGCTAACACTTTAGAATTGCTCATTTCATGCGACACTTCCTGAGTGTCGCATAAACCCTAAGTGTCGCTATAAGTGACGCTAAAAACAGCATGTTTACAAACCATTTTTATACTAAGTGTCAAATTTGTATAACTTCAAACACTTATACGATACCACTTTTGAAAAACATCGGGATACATTTTTGAACTTAACACTTCAAAATCATAATAATAATAATAAGATTATTATTACAACAAATCACCAACGGGTCGTACACGTTTTCAAAACATAATCAAGTCAACCAAGTCGTAGTAAGTTGGACAAGTTAAACAACCAAATCGTAGCAATTTGGACATTCTAGTTGGACGAACAACTATAAAGGTAGTCTTTATAGATACCTACTCACATTTATAACCATTGCATGTCGTGGACACCCTCAGGTTACCAGTCTTCGGACATCGATTCTCGGCTAATCAACTCAAGTTTAATTATTTAAACTCTCAAGACTCAGGTGAGTCTCATAGCCCCTACTTTACTGTTTTACTCAGGGGTGTGATATCATTGCTCGTTTTATTTTAACTATATGAACGCAAGTACGAAAACAAACAATTACTACATGAATTATCTTACTAATCTTTCAAAGCCCTCCTCAGCATAGTTTGGTAATACGTTGTAGCGTGAATATTAGTATATGGTACCATATAGGATTGACCCTCCTCGTCCGGGTTAGCATGCACTAACTAGGTAAACGGATGTACTAATATATGACGAGTGTAGATTAGGCACTCGGGGAGACACCTCGATCAGGATACCTTAAATGTGGACCTGACACCTCGAGTTAAGCTCAGACTATGTGCTCATGGCTGTAAAACTTATATTTTGCTTAATTGCAATTTAAACTCAATTAAATCTTGCGGTTCATACAATATGTGTTGACATACAAACCTGTGAGCTCACCAGCGTTTCGTTGACCTATTTTAGCATGTATCACAGGTACTCAGCAGTAGGTTGGACTGCCCTCAGGATTACTATAGCTCGAGTCAGCATGCAGACAATAGAGATTTCCTTGCATTAATATATTGTATAAGTATTTATGTATTGGAATCTCTCAATTACCGAACACGAGCTATGTATAACTTCAAATGTTGTAAACATTTGTTATATCAATATATTTTGTTAAAATGACGCATATAGAGTCGTTTACTATATATCTTTCTGCTGTGTTTATTGATTAGTCGTGTCCCAACCCGATTCGCTTCCGCAACCCGAATTTGGGGGTGCGACATCACCCAACCCAACCCGAAACCCGAACTGGGTTTTTTCAGGTTTTCAACCAGGTATTTGACAGGGTTTCGGGTTTTTGACCGGGTTTTAACCGGGTTTTTGATTGGGTTTCCAACCTGACCCTATTTCAACCCGGGTTCAACCCGACATCGAATTCTCAAAACCCTACCCGGGTACGTACCCGCCGGGTATTAAAAAACCCGAACCGGGTAGGGTCTAACCGGGTTTGATCGGGTCGGGTTTTCGGGTTTGAAACCCGATTTTTTTTTCAAGCCTAGTCGTGATCTATACTCCACCGGGCCATGACCGACGAACTCATTTCTTTGAACATGGTCCACAGCCCAAGACTAGGCCCACACCAGCCATCTCAAGTCTCAACGATAAATGAGGACTTTTTTTTTTTAATATAAATATATTGATTGAAATGTTGGTTACAATTGAGGAAGACATTTTTTGTAGTTGGTCTTTTTAATTGGTGTAAACATTAAATATTTTGAAATCAATATCCAAATCCAAATAATAATATATAAAGTACCATATACATTAATTTTTCAAATTGATCAAAAAATAAAAATAAAAAATCAAATGATGACAATTACAAAAGTGTGATAATTTAGTTTTATTTCCTACTATATTTGATATAGAGTTAACGACAACCAACGAGTAATAGAAGGGTGACCATCGCATTTATCTCAATCACCATCACCATAACCAAACAATTGTGGAGACAAATTTGTATTTATTTATTCATGTATTTGACTTGTTAGAAGATTATTTATATTTATTATTGGAAAACGTCTGTCTAAGAAGATTCCACTTTATTTCATGTAGATAGGTAACAACAAAAAGACAACCCAGGAAGAACACATGAAATTATCCAACTAATAAAAAGTCTTCTTTTATAGTAACTTACTTAATTATCTAAATTGACTTGACTTCACATAGACTTCACCTGTTTAATTACAACTATAAAAAAAATATATTAATCAACATATAATCACAACAACAGATATCTATGGCTTCATCATCAAGTGAGATACTGGAATCACATATCATAACAAGTAAGTATTCATAATCATGTTTCATTTCATCATACTTGCATAATCACCCTGTTTTTTAAATTTAATTATATTGAGATTTTCATGTAACACCAAAACTAATGATGTTTCATTAGACAATCATGGTGAGAAAGGCAATCACAAGTCCGAAATGTGTACTGATGATGATAAATATCCTAGTGGTGAATTTAAGTTTCAAAATCGAAGCGTGTGGAACAGATTTGTGGTGAAGCTATGCACGATGGTTGCGCCTTGCCATCGTGTTCCCATGGGTAGTGTTTTGAATATTAAATTGCGCGGCAAGGTTTGTTTCGTTTTTGTTAGGAACTAATAACATGTTCCAATGTGGGATATGTCACATGTGGTTTACACCAACAGTTTTTAATCTCACTTTTGTAGTTTTTAGTTCATTTTGTTTGTATATGATGCACATTTTAATATCGTTCTCGTATTCACTGTATAAAGGCATAAAAATGTGATGAACTGTATGAAAACTGTCGATTTCAGATATCTGATCAGGTGAAGAGTCGTTTCTCTTCAGGATTATCACTACCTCAAATATGTGAGAATTTGATCAAGGCTGCATATGATCCACGTATATCTGGTGTTTATCTCCATATTGAAACCTTGAATTGTGGATGGGGTAAAACTGAAGAAATTCGTAGGCACGTATTGGATTTCAGGAAGTCAGGTGGCATTTTTAATTAGAATCGATTTTTATGCATTTATTTGCGTTTGACACATGAGTAAATTTTTAACTACCTATAAATATCTGTACTAACTATGAGAATCTGTACTAACTATGAGGATTCAATATAGGAAAATTCGTGGTTGCATATGCACCTGTATGGCATGAAAAGGAATATTACATTGGTTGTGCATGTGACGAGCTCTACGCCCCTCCAAGTGCTTACTTTTCATTGTATGGTTTAACTCAGCAAGCGTCGTTTCTTGGAGGTACGTTGAAATATTGCAATTATAATCAAGGTTAATATGGATACAGTTCTCTGTTCACTTATTCTGAACTTAACCAAAGTGCTGTTCATAAAGGTGTACTTGAGAAAGTAGGTGTGGAACCACAGGTAGAAAGAATCGGTAAATATAAGAGTGCTGGTGATACACTAACTCGCAAGAATATATCTGAAGAAAACCGTGAGGTGCTTACCAAAGTGCTGGATAACGTCTACGAGAATTGGGTTGATACTATTTCTCAAGCCAAAGGTGAAGTTCATATTTGTTTTTTTTAGCTTTTTTAGTAGTTTGATCATATAAGTTTACATTTTGGATTGTTTCATGTAAATAAAGGGAAGAAAAAACAAGAGATTGAGAGTTTTATTGATGAAGGAGTTTGCCAAGTAGAAAAGTTAAAAGAAGATGGATGGATAACAGATGTAAAATACGACGATGAGGTATACACACGATTATTGATGTTTATGGTTACGCTTATCTTTGTTTTTGATAAATGTCTGTTTCTTCAGGTAACATCCATGTTGAAAAAAAGATTGAACATTCCAGAGAAGAAAAAACTTCCGCTTGTTGATTACAAGTAATGATTTCGGGCAACATCTTGTTTGAATGCTTGCTTGCTAATAACTCATTGACTACTTTAATATCTTTGCTTCAGGAAATACTCGAAAGTTAGGAAATGGGCATTGGGGTTATCAGGTGGCAGAGATAAAATTGCAGTGATTAGAGCATCCGGTAGTATTGATCGTGTACAAGGGTCATTTTTTTCACATAGTTCAGGCATTATCTCTGAAAAATTCATTGAAAAGATTCGCAAAGTAAGAGGTTTGTACATTTTATATTGAAAACATATGGAGATCTCGTAGCCTAGTATTTCTATAAGAATCTGCAGCCTCACATCTGTCTAAAGTATCAGCAAGGAGGAAAGGAAACCAAACACGTGCATTATTTTTGTTATAATGCATTTATATTGCACATAATAATGTGAAGACGAGGGATGTATCTAAGGAATGACATTTTTGTTTTTCTGTTAACCATTTTCAGTCTCATGTTTATAGACTTGCACTATTTATTTTCAGAGTCAAAAAGGTATAAGGCTGTTATCATCCGAATCGATAGCCCTGGAGGTGATGCTCTTGCTTCTGACTTGTAAGTTTATGAATATTAATCAAAGCAAAATATAATTGTCTCACCTTTTTACATATTTAAATCCACTATGCAGGGTTTGACAACTAAAAAAGATATAATAAAAATCGTAATTAGGCAAATAATAGTTCATCTTGTATCAAAGTAGTTGTGGGTTCAAGTCCCAACCGAGACATGCAACTCAAAGTCCCTGCAGTACTTGCATACTTCTGCACAGTTCCATGATATTTTCACATAGCGTCTGTAGCATTCCAATGATTTACAACATTAGATTCAGTATTCCTATAAAAAAAGAGGAAAGAAATTTGGGAAGAATCAAAACTAAGGGAAAAAAATTCTGGACTATTTGATTTTTCATGTTTTACTTCTCGTGCAGGATGTGGAGGGAAATCAGTCTATTAGCTGAATCTAAGCCTGTTGTTGCTTCGATGGTTGATGTGGCAGCTAGTGGAGGATATTACATGGCCATGGCAGCACATACTATAGTATCGGAGAATCTTACTTTGACTGGGTCAATTGGTGTTGTGAAAAGTATATAACATTATCCTGCAACTACTTTATGTTATGAGTTAGTTTTGTGTTGCATGTTTTGAGTCTTAAAAAACCTTAATTAGCAATTTAGATATCTTTAATCACTACTTTTGTTGTTTTAGGTAAGTTCAATATGGAGAAGCTATATGAAAAGATTGGTTTCAACAAGGAAATAATTTCAAAGGGACGATATGCTGAGCTAAGTGCTTCTCACCGGCCATTCAGGTATGGGGATATTTGGTTAATTCAATTTTCATTACTGGAATTCGTTTCAGTTATTTCCTATTTCGGAACTCTTGCAGACCGGATGAACAGAAACTCTTTGCTGAATCTGCTCAGGTTATCTATAAACAGTTTCGTGATAAGGCTGCAAGTTCAAGATCTATGAGTGTATGTTGGCAATCTAGTATATCTTTAAGAATGTAGGTAGTCATAAATTACACGATTAGTAACGAAGTTTATATATTGCAGGTGGAAAAGATGGAGGAGATTGCTCAAGGGAGGGTATGGACGGGTAATGATGCTGCATCACGGGGTTTAGTTGATGCAATTGGAGGTTTCTCGCGGGCTGTTGCTATAGCGAAACACAAGGCCAATATACCTCAAGAAAAAAAGGTTGGTTTCTATTAGAGGTGGCACATTGGTGGGTCGGCGGATTGGGTAACGGGTCAAATGGGTAAATTTTTGGTTAGTATGAGTTGCCTGACCATCAATGTCCTATACGATTATTTTACTTTTCTAAAATCATTGTAAAATAGGATTACAAGAATTTATGATTTGGATATAACTTAGTACTATGAACAAAATGATTTAAGAGAATTTATTCATTAAAGATACAATTTGGGTGAATTTTCACCCAATTCTTTTTTAGCTAACTTATTATCCTACTTGTTCAACCCGTTATAGAGGGACCATTTTATGTTCTTGAATTTTGGTGCTGCCTATCCAGGGTTTCTAACTTGGATGTGCATAATTACTGTTACGGAAAATATTGGTCCCTGTTATATTTATGGCACAAAAACTACTAACGGGGTTCGTACATACCCTCATACATCCGTGGTGTATGAGTATTGTTACACGTCCGTTAAACCCGGCCATGCCGTTTTGGTAACAGGTCAAAACGGATTTGGGTTGACCCACCAACATGTATATTTCTGAATCTAAAGATAATTCGTATTAAACAAGTAACTGGAATAAGAGGTTGTAAGCACTTCAATACACTTTAATTAGATGACCTTTGATTTGCTTAACCATTTGACCGATCTCCATTTTGGCTAGAAAATTGTATTCTACCTGTTCAACCCATTTTCAATGGAATACAACCCTACTTTCCCGTTTTCGTACAAATGACGTTAAAACGGCTACCTTTATTTAACAACGTAAAGCCAAATATGTGTGATTTAACAATATTGCTGATTGTCTTCAGGTTACTCTGGTTGAGTTGTCAAAACCATCACTATCATTACTAAAAGTCCTACTTAGCATGGGGAGCTCAGCAATCGGACTAGAGAACTTGCAGGATGGTTTGGCATCAAGTGAAGGGGTACAAGCCCGTATGGATGGAATCATGTTTCAGGAATCAGAAGGATCTTCGCTTGCAGACCCTATCCTCAGTTTGATAAAAGGCTGCTTAAGTTCTCTTTGATATAGGGATCTTACACATTTTGCTTAAATGCCACTCAGTTATTGAGTAAGCATGTTACGAGCTTATAACAATTTGATAAGTGCCATTCAGTTATTTATTAAACATATTGATGTCAAGATCAGTATGGCCCATTTGGATGTGTATGTTTGTTGCTGCGCTTTCAGATGCCAAAAATCATAGAAGTCAATATGGAGGGTATCATTTTATGCATATTTGGCATGCAGCAAAGCTTGTTTAAATCACAATCGGAAATTATATGTTTCATGTTAGAAGTGAAATTATGTTATCAAGTTAATCTTCTCTTATGTCCTTTATGGTCTATATGACATAAAAAGTAGTAAGAAAGCATCCAGAACAAGATGATTCCTTATCATTACTTAATAACATTGGCCCTTCCTTCACCGACCTTCCTACGCTGCGCGTAAACACAGCCATAGAGACTTACTAGTATACTTATAAAAATTGGCCCAAAGTGTTATCCTAACTGAACACAAACTGTCTTTTGGTTGGGTATGCAAGAAAAAATAGACCGAGTAAAAACAATATTTCAACACACCAATTAGATAGAATGTGGCACCCATCACTATAATCTGAAATCCATTGAGAACAGAACAACAAACATCATTACAATTAAAGTATCCAAAAGTATCATCACTACACAGATTACAGAGACAACAACACATGAAAAGGTTTCCAAAATCAAATACATTTATTTTTCTAAAGTACTTGCAAGTAACAGCTTCAGAGCAGCAAGATTCAAGATCAAACTATGTCAGCCTTCTGAGTGTCTCCTTAGTCCTTTAGGGTTTCTGGATGAAAAAATAAAAATAAAAAATAAGTTCACCAGTAGAACTATTAGATCAAGAACAAAAAAATTGGGAGTTGATAGATACAACATTGATTTTGATTCTTACAACAAAACTGTGCATCAATGAGTTGTACAGTATGCTTTAGTTGTGTAACAGTGTGTTGTAAGAATGAAGTAATGTGTTGTATTTATCAACACCCAAAAAAATATACTGATACGACTCAGGGGAAGGTGGGGAAAGTAGTATAAGCGGCAATCCAAACAAGAAGGGCCTTTCAGCAATTAATTATTAAACAAGGGTTCAAGAGTAATCAATAGATTACTAGATTGTGCTTCCTTATTAATATATAGATAGATTGTTTTTTCCTTAACTAATATTCTTGTTGATCAAGTCAGAAATTAATATATACAATTAGAGGTCATTGTGGTTAGAAATTGCTGAAATTTTTAGAGTCATTGAATATGGAAGAGGCTTGCATCTCAAATCGCAAGAAGCTTTATATTATTTTGGTTTATTCTGTAGTTAATAAGTAGTTTCGTATTTTGATTCTTATCATATACAAAACTACACACCCACATTGTAAAATGAGTTCAAGTTGCTTTTAGATAAAGCGTAGAAACAAGACTCATGGTGAAGAGTTTGCAAAGAAATGGAAACATGTAGAGAAAACAACAGAATTGTCTCAAGTATATTAAGAAAACATGAGCACATCCTTCCTCATTTAAAAATATTACAATTTACCATCATTAAATTAAAACACTCTCAATATGTATCATAGAGTTAATAAGTTATTTGACCATCAAATATGTACCAAAACGTTCTACATGACGGAATAAGTATTCAATAGTTAATATACTATTTTGAACAGCAAACACTCACTTAAACTTTCATTTTTCTAATTACTTTATCCCTGCAACTAATGAGAAAAACAAAAACAAAGAAGACATGTCTGCACCTTTGCTGATGATATCTCTTTGAGAATAATTACTCAATCAACAATCAACAATTCATATAGAAGTAAAAAGGAAAAGAAATGTGCAAAGGGATAGAGCTGACTTTTTTGGGGGGTGAAAGGATTATTCCTGGAAAAATTTATTAAATAAAGAATAGGCATTACAACACAATGGACAGTTGAGAGAACCACAAGAGCCTAACCTTACACTAAACATGAAAGGCTAAGGACATATACATGACAACCCACAATCCACATATATGAAAACCACAATAACAACCACAAAACTGCAAAGGGCGAGAGCTGACTTAAGAGTAGGCGTGGGAGGATCTATGAATCACAAGACAATACTGGTAATAATATCTATGAATAGAACAAGGGTTATAAAATGTTTTAAAACAACATGGGCCTTGGCAACCATTTATAACAGCTGCTGATAGATCAACTGTTACACATAGTTTACAGGGGTGTCAAATTTTAGCTACATGTGATTACCGATCAGTAATTTAACCAGTTTGAGTCATAAAACATGCAAACAGAAATGACCGACTTTGCCAATGGAGTCCTAGGTGTGAGTTTATCACATATTGTCAATTTTCTTTTCCTTTACGTATATAGTCTAATAGTCCTATATGCAATACTTTTGTTTAATCAGAACTCACATTACAATTTTATTTTTATTCTGTATAGTAACTAAGTATAATGCATATTTGAAAATACGGTCAACAAATGCATCCCTTCTTGCCAAAAAATCAGAACCATCCCATCAACATTCCAATTTCCAGTCCATAGATACATCCTATCCAAAGAATCTGATACATCAATTTGTTCTTTAGCGTCTAGCTCATATGACTTGACACATATGTTGCTGCTTAGTAAACTTAATATCCACTCAACCTATAATATATATGAACGCCGTCCTTCTCACCAAGTCCATATGCTAATTTCTTATGACACCAGATCATCAACTAACTGATATCGTCAATAAAGCTCTTAAAAGTAGCCAATTTTTCCTATAAACTAAAGTCTTAAGTGATAATTAACTACTACAATGTCCAGAGTCTGACACCCTAGAATTTAGCTAACGTGTTGATGAAAGTGAAGGTCATATTTCATATACACAAGCTCATAAACATAACATATAATAAAACTTGACTGATAAATATATTACAATTACAAATAATCTAATAATAATAATATTATATAATCTAATCATAACTAAAAGTCTAAAAATATTACCTTATCAGCCTTGTCTTTCTCAGCTTTCTCCTTAGCTTCCTTCAACTTCTGCTTCTCCAGCTTCTCTCTCTCCATTTTCTGACTCAGCAATCAAAACACGATCAAATACAATAGATAGAATGATAGATAGATACATAATATGTACAGGTACAGGTATAGGTATAGATATACACAAGCAACTACAAAAATACCTTGATGTAAATATTTTCAGCAGCACGTTCTTCTTCACTGAGCACACGACCTTGATCGCTGAATAAACGGAGCAACGATCGTGTTTTGATTGATCCAAGTGATCGTGAAGTGATTGCGGATCTCATCGCCATTGACTTTTGGAAACAAAATTTTAATTTAGATTTCTAGGGTTTTAGTTAAGTCGGTGGAGGTCAGGGAAGAAAATAATAGCAAGTGGGTAGTATTTGTTGAAGCCGTGAAGGTTGAAATGAAATGGTGGACCGGTTGGTTGAGCCGGCTTTTGTCATTTTGGGTACCACCTCGATAATCGTGTGTGCAAATCCATTTTCAAAATATATATGTCCATTTTATGTTTAAAAAGAGCTGATTACCTTGATGGACAGTCAAACTATTCTTTTACACAGAGGGTGTGTTTGGCAAAACAAGATGAAGATTGAGATGGAGCTGAAGATGAAGTTGGAGATGGATGATAGAAGCTGAAGCTGGAGTTTTTATCAAAGGTTGGAGTTAGAGATTTTATTTTCTTAGAAGTGTTTGGCAAATAAGATGGAGATGGAGCTTATTAATGTATATTGACTTAAATAGACATGATATTATATAACTTTAAGTAAGAGATGGAGTAATAAAGAGTAATATTGTAATTTGATAAGTAGGAGATGGAGTTTCTTTCAAGAAGCTACTTTTAAGAGATTGTGTTTCAAATGATTCTTTTTTTTAGAAGCTCTAATTTTTGTGTCTCAATCTACTATAATCCTCTAGAATCCCTTATAATTGTGTTCCCAAACACACCCATAGAAGTCGGTGTCAGGTAATTTTTACAACAATAGTCAAACAATTCGCCTAAATTAAAAATACAATTGGCAAACCAAGCGAAAGAAAAGAAACTAATTAAATGATGCCATATAGAATAAAAAGTTCATGTGTCAATCTATAACTCGTCGGTCAACCATACTTCACCAATCTATTTAATAACACAAAGCATAAAATTTTCACATAAATGCTAATACTCTTAGGCGAACCCGACGAATTTTTAAAATTCTCGATAACCGAGAAAAGAGCCTAGGGATATGTGTCCTCATCATTTTCTTTCCCACAATCAAAAAAATTCGCTTAGTTCACCTACATTTTATTTCATTTAGGCGAAGTTTGTGACTATAAATGTAAATGGAAATATTGACTGTCCACTACAGTAAAAATCCTGTTTATAAATCATAAGCAAATTTTTCGTTAATATAATTAGTTGAGGCAGCCAATCCTACACCGGCACCTATACGTCTCGTGGTGGTAAATTTCACAACTCCATCTTCAACATATGTATTAAACACTACATCAAATTTTATATAATATAATAATCTTTTTGGAATATGATTGCACCAAATGTTTTTCATTTTCAACATGTGTACTAAATTTCGGTACTTAAATGACTTTCAGGCTTTCAGCATTTGCATATTGCCTCTTAAACTGTTTTTACGTTATACTTTACTTTAATTTATTAGTTTTATGATTTATTAACTTTCCAAACTATTAACTTAAATGTAAATTTATTTAATTTCATAAAGTTTCAATTATGTAAATTCTTTGCAAAAATCAATGCTTTAATTATTATAATTTGTTTGAATTTTTTTTTTATTGTTTCAATAACCATATTGTCTAATGTAATATATAACCTACTTAAAAAGATAAGTTTTTCCAAGTTTTATATTTAAATAATAGAGATAAGTGCATCGAAATGTAATAATATATAGTATGACATTCATAGTGTGTATTAAACTATTCGCCTCTTCATTGTGTGTAATAAACTTATTAATAATCGCCACTGTATGTAAGTTTCATTAATTTTTACTTATGTGTCAGCTGTATCAGGTGACACGTGTGATCATTACAAATTAATATATCATTAAAATACATACAATAGCAATAAACTAAAAGATTCTTACACAAAATGGAGCCTTTGTTACATACTATGAATGTCCTAGTGTAAATAATTACATTTTTATGTACTTAACCCTAAATAATAACAATATTTGAAAATATGAGCTAAAATGACACATTATAAATTTGGTGCAAAATCCTAAAATTTATCGTGTACACTAAAAAGTGTATCAAGTTCGGTGAGTTAATTGGAGAAGTAACACCAAAATATCAAATTTGGTGCAATAGTATATATATCGAAGATGACCTAAGCATGTCAAAATAGGCACTTGCATAAACAATCCTTACGAGTAAGTGGTGGTAAAGTGCAGTGTGTAAATGATGGGTGATTACTTATTTTCGTTGTCTCAGTATGTTGAGGATGTCATTTTGTTTTGTTAGCTGCTAGTGCTTTAGGCTGTGTTTGGCTGTTGTTTTTGGGTTTGTTGATGTGGTTTCTAAATTACTTCTTGTAATTTGGTTTGTGGATCTTTTGTGGTATGTTGTTTTGTACTTTTGATTTTGGTTAGTAACGGTAGTCTGCATTTTCTAAGAAAAATATTGACTTAAAAAAGAAGGGTTTTAAGAGCTAATAAACGTCATAAATACATTTAAAGTTTTCATTAATAGTCTTAAACTACATTTAATAGAAAGTTTTTAATTTTATAAGATTTAATTGTGAATAAAAAAATATTTAATTTTATTTTATGCATTTATTTGCTCTTATTGAAAGTCGGCGTTCGTTATCAGTAATACCTAAAAAGAAAACGAAAAAAAAACCTTGACCCAATTTATACAAATTAGGCCCAAACTCACCTCGGCCCATTTCTTTCATCTCTGCCTAATTATACGTATAAATTCGCAGTTCAAACAACACGCACAATTTTGAATTTTGCCCTAATTTTTGTTCTACAAAACCCTAGCGTTCACAACCGACTTCAATTTCCAGCGAACTTAACCATTTCTGACTGAATCCACGATGTCGTATGACGACGTAGAGATTGAAGATATGGAATGGAACGAGGAGCTTAAAGCGTATACGTATCCGTGTCCCTGTGGTGATTTGTTTCAGATTACAAAAGATGAATTGAAGATCGGTGAAGAAATCGCTCGGTGCCCTAGCTGTTCGCTATATATCACGGTTATATATAATATGGAAGACTTTATTGATCAGAAATCAAACACTAAAATCGAACCGACGAAGCAACAGCAACCCGTAGCTGTTGCTTAAAGAAATATGTTTATGTTATAATTTTTTTTGTATTCGTTACAATCATTATTTGAGCTTATTGTTTATTGATAGAATCAAGTTTTGATACTGTTATGTCTATTATTTTGGTGTATGAGTTGTTGAATTGGAAGATGATATAATACATGTTGAGCTACTTGACTGTTATTGTGTTATGTTAATATATTATATATTGTTTTAATGAGGCACTTATGATTTTAACATGTTTAGGGAAAAAAGATTGCTAAACAGATTGATCAACAAGAAGTAATCTGCAATAATCTGAGGATACAGAGTTGCTAATTCTGAAGGTAAACTAGGCAAATCAATTTTTCGACATTAATTCTTTAGAATTAGTAATCTTAGAGCTCAGATAGATGCTTAGCGAACGTGTCCAAATCCCTTATCGATGTTCCTTCTTTGACTGCCTTAGTTGCTGCTTGTCTTAGCTCCTTGACTTTAACTCGCTCAGGTGTATCACTATTGAGGGACTCATTCAACAACTGTGCAAACTCAGTTGAATCAGGAACACTCTCGGGTCCACCTTTACAAACTCGTTTCCCCACACCCAGCTGATCAACTAGTAGCATAGCATTTGCAAATTGGTCTGCACCCTTTGGCCATGTCAACATCATCACACCTGATGAAACACCTTCCAATGTCGAGTTCCACCCACAATGAGTCACAAACGACCCCACAGCCTGATGTCTCAATATGGCCACTTGTGGAGCCCAACCTTTGACGATGAACCCTTGACCACCCACCCGATCTTCAAACCCACTAGGAATTAATTTTGATTCGCTTGCCTTTACACACAAAATGAAATCTACATTACTGAGCTCGAGTGCACTTGTTAATGCGCTCATTTGCCTCTCACTTGATGTCTCTCGGCTCCCAAAGCATATATATACAACAGAGTCGTCACACTTTTTGTCCAACCACTTGAGCAGGTCATGAGGTGGCACTACACTAGACCCACCACGTTGGATATTACCTATTGGGTCATTTTTGTCAGGAAGTAATGGGCCCACGGCCCAAACCCGATCATGACCCATTTGATTCTTCACATAATCAATATGAACACCTTCCAAACCTTCAAAGGTGTTGAACACCATTCCCCAACTTGTCATATTGCCCAAGATACCCTTCCTAAAATTTTCAAAACCTGGGTCACCCTTTTGATAACTACGCCACAGTTGTGATAACTGACACCACACAAGTTCCGGTGAGTTGGGGATTTCAGTGAAGGAAACTAAGAAACTTTCATCTTCATTACTATGACGTGCATTAATCTCGGATGCATCTCGCCACAACATGTTAAAAATGGAATAACCAAAAGTGCCTGAAGGTGAAAACACCACATGTCGAATGCCCAAATGAGAGGCAAGTTGATTAGTCCACCCAAGAAAGAAGTCTGAAATGATGGCGATTGGGGGTGAAGGTTGGGATTCGAACCATTTAACAATTGGATCAAATAGTTTTTGGGTGGCAAGTACCTTGCCAATAAGTGGATGATTTGAGGACGGGTGGTCAGGGTCAGGAAAGACTAGTTTGTGGAGAAAAGAGGGACGTGAGGCGATTAGAGGGTCAAGAAGTGAGAGATTGGAAGTGGAGATAATGACAGTGATGGTGAAGCCGCGATGGAGAAGGAGGTCAGTGAGGTCGAGTAATGGGATTATATGGCCCGAGGCAGGGAAAGGGTAAATTAGCAAGTGAGTGTTGCTGCTAGTTGAGGGAGACATGTTTGATTAAGGTTCTGAATGTTGATGTGGGGAAGGTTAAGTTGTGTGTGTATTAGTGTGTTACAAATACTTGGTCATTCAAATATAAAAGAATAGATTATTGTTGGAACTTGGAGCCAAGAATAGGTATTTTCTAGCATCAACTGACATCATGGCTGACGTTCTTTTCTGTTAAAGGTTATCGTTTTAGTTTTAACATAAAGTAAAATAACATAAAAGGTCTTACTCTATTACTTTTTTAATGTTTCACGGTAGGTATATTCCCTAGGTCCCTAGTAAAAATTGCGATTACCTTGATGGAATCGATTTTAGTAAATGTCTCCTGGTTCTCAAAGTGTGTGAAGACTGAAGAGAGGCACCAGGTTTTTAGTCTAATTATTTAATGAGCAGGTCATCAGGTGACTCTGCAGACTGCATTTGACCCACACATTTGATGCTACTATGCTAGGCGTGCTCTTTGGCATGCAGTGGCCAATGCCCAATGGGTCTTCAGTCATCACCCAAACTCGATCAGCTGTTCATTTTTTATTGTTTAGATTTCTGTTTTAAGTTCGCTTTATGTTTGTCGTTTGTTCGTCGGAAAGACATTTTCAACCTAGGTTAGTTAACTGCCTTCTCTTTGTCATGAGTCATGACTCATAGTTCTACAAAACGATAGTCCATAAAGTTGTCGGTACAAAAGAACGAATTATGCTTGGAAACAAGAAGAGTATTAGAATGCTAAGGCCTAGACGACAAGTTTTCAAGTTTCATTCTCTACCGGTTCCAATCTTGTTTTTTGATCGGAAGATTTGCTCTTTTTCTGTTTGGATTTTCCTCTATTTCGGGCACTTGCTTGCTTGTTCTCTCTACTCTCATCTTTCTTTCTCGAAGAATTTAATTCTGTAAATAGAAAACTTAACATTGCTATCACACGAATTGAAAAGCCTTATAAAAACCCTAATATTCTTGCAGAATATATAGCCGGCCAATTAAAAAATAGAGTTTCTTTCCGCAAAGCAATGAAAAAGGCTATAGAATTAATTGAACAAGCGGATACAAAAGGAATTCAAGTGCAAATTGCAGGACGGGTTCTTTTCTATAACGAAAAAGCCCTCCTCTCGGTGATGTGGGTGAGAAACCCAAATCAGAAAAGCTCAGCAAGCCAATGGCTCAACGGTTCTCACCACACTCCTCTGGCGCAAACACCGTTTGCTGCGCTCATCACGGGGATTATAGGATACCACTAAAAGGATTGAGGATGAGATTTGAACCCATGACTTCCGATTAACATTAGTTGCCCATGGCCCACCATTAGACTATAACAAGTTCAAGGCTCAGGTTGTTTTCATTAAGAGGTCATGGTTTTAAGATATAGCCTGTTAACCAGTGACCAGTGTGCTGAGTTGGCCTGGACGGCTGAACTACAGTTTTCTTGTAATTTATGTCGCCTTCAGAAAAATAATAGTCAACTACTAGTCAAACCAAGTGTCACGACCTTTCTCTAGGATAGAGACAAAAAGTTTAAAATATAGTTCATGGTAGGAATTAGGTACGATCGAGTTAAAATTCTTTAACTATATGTGTGTGATGCTGGTATGAACTATGTAATCATTCTGTATGGATGACGCGCGCAATAGATATTTTATTTTAGTTAGTTACAGAACACCCGATAGTTTATTGGGTACTATATGAAGCATTTGAAATATGGGGAAAATATATAGCTTTCGGGTAATATTTCCGAAGGAGTTGCAAACAGATTTAATCATACGGGCTCTCATAAGAACATAAAATTAACAAGCATCAGTCGTAACTAAGAACCCCTTTGTCGCACCCTCAAATTATGATGCGGAAGTGAGTCGGTTCGGGGCGCGACTAATCAAATATCAAGCACACAAGGCATACAATGAACGACTCTATATGCGTCGTTTTACAAAATGCATTGATATTATAAAAGTTTTACACTGTTATAATATAGTTTACAAAAGCTCTTGAGCCAAATGGTAGAGATTCTATGGCATAACTAAATTATACAAAATATAGTAATGCATGACAATCTCTTGATGTCTAAATGCGACTCGAGCTAATGGGCATCCTGAGTGAGCAGACCTACTGCTGATGTGAACCTGAGAATACACGCTAAAATGGTCAGCTAAAAGCTGGTGAGCTCACAGGTTAAATGATAAAGTGTACTGTATGAACCGCAAGATTTAAGTATGAATATTTGTATTTAAACAAATAAGTAATTGATAAATGATGTAAATAACTGCCATGAGCACATAGTCTGAGCTTAACTGAGGTGTCAGGATCACAATTAAGTGCCTGAGCGAGGGTGCCTCTATGCGTGTGCCTAATCAACACACGTATGAACAAATGATAATGCGTCCGTTTGACCAGTTAGTGCTTGCTAACCTGGACGGGGATTGACAGTCCCATATGGTACCATACACTAACATTCACGCTACAAAGTATTACCAAACTATGCTAGAGGACTTAAAACGATTAGAGAAAACAACTCATGCAATCTATAACGATATTTTGATACTTGCGTTCACATGTAAAACAAAACAAGCATGTATTCCCACCCCTGGGTTGAAAACAGTAAAATGAGGGGCTATGAGACTCACCTGAGTCTAATGAGATGCTATCAAGCACAATTGATGGTTTACAAGAGAAATGATGTCGTCTCCAACGACTGAAACCTGCTGGGCGTCCTAAACGCGCAAGGTTTTAATGATTAGATGTGGAAACCTGCTGGGCGTGTTAAACGCGCAAGGTTTTAAATGATTAGAGGTCTCAACAGACCATCTATGCTAGTTGTTCTGTTAACTAGTTATGTCCAAATTGATTTGGTTAAAATTTATATTTGAGTTTGTGAAAAGGTATACGGCTCGTTGGTGACGGTTTGTAATAATAATTTCAAACTATTATTATTATATATAATTTTGTTGTACTTATAAAAGTATATGTGTTTCATGTGTAAGTCGTATCGTATAAGTTTAATTGTTACTCAAGTTCGTTATATCTGTTACATTTTATTTCATAGGTTACAAAATTTGGTACGGGTCCGAAAACTGAAATATGTCATTTTCGACCCCTAGACGACCCCGAAAGGCCTTAAACCGCCTAGGCTATGGTACATAGCCTTGATCATTGGGCCGTTTTCGAGTGACCGTGTGACTTTTAGCCCAATCCGTTATAATAAATTTTTCATCGAGAAGCTACCCTAAATTCTTCGGCATTTTTACAAAAAATGTTCCGTTTGAGTAATCTAGCCGTTCGGCTATAAAGCTCTAGTCGTTCGGCTATGGAGCACCTAGCCGTTCGGCTATGGAAGTCCAGCCGTTCGGCTATGGAGGACCTAGCCGTTCGGCTCAGTAAATCCAGCCGTTCGGCTCAGATAGTCTAGCCGTTCGGCTAAGGCAGTCCAGCCGTTCGGCTGGTAGCCTATTTCAGGTCTGTTCCAGTTCTGTTCGTGCAGGTTTTTATAAAATGAGTTCTAACCCAATTCTTTGGACATAATCAGTTGTTAGATACTAATATATGATGATATATGTACATTTAAACATGTAATTTGAATAAAAAGTGAGTGATTCCTTACGTATTAAAATGGAAACCGAATGGTGATGATGATGGCGATGAAGGTGAAGAAGATGATGAAGATGGTGATGATGATGATGCTTATTGCTGCTACTGATCTTGTTATTGTTAATATTATTGTTGTTGTTTTTGATTTTGAAAGAGATCGAGAGAGAGCCGAGAGATAGAGAAAGAGATGGAGGAAATGGAAGAAGAAAATGAAGAAGAAGGAGAAGAAGTAGTCGGCCAACTCCAATTATTGGAGTTGGTTGGCTTCCACGCGTAGTACAAAATACCCGTGTTTTTATACCCGATCGATAACTAGTACAATATTTTCAAATGATAAATTTCTAAAAATGAAATCGTATATACTTTTAATCGAAGTATTTTATAAAAATACTTTTAGTGAGATATACAAATATATCTTTGTTTTAAGTTTGAATGACGGATATGGTTCGAATGGTTTCGTCGCGTTTGAGTAAGATTGAATAAAACGAATATGTTTTTTTTTGTCTAATGTAAATAATAATTATTATTTACAATAATAATACATTATTTATAAGTTTTGTCGTGAATGTTTTTACTTTGTACGATACGAATACTTTATATATTATCGAATTAATATATAATAAATACTGAGTATATTAAATAATAGTTTCATATTACTTAATATTTGTTTTCACCAACGCCCGTATAAATGAATCGGATTTTGACCGATTTGAAAACGCACGATTAACTTTAATCGCGTACTGATATATATTCAACAATATATATATTGATACATACAATTAGCTTAATACATAGTACTAATTACATGTATTTCTAAATGATTAGGAACTAATAACTAGTCCTAATTTAACGGGTGTCACACCCTTGTACTTTAGAGACTAGATACTTACTTGAAAAATATACTTAAAACAAGAAAATTAAGAAATTTATATCATCCATCGCTTGGTGTTTGATGATCTTAGAGCTCGGATAAAAAAGGTTAACAAATTAAGATGTTCAAATCTATCATTGAAGTTCCCTCTTTGACTTCATTGGTGGCTTGTTGACTCGGTCTCTTTGACTTCAACTCGCTCGCGCGTATCAACACTTAGTGACTCGTGCAACAACCAAGCTCGGACAAAAGGTTAATGAAGATGTTCAAATCTCTTATTGAGGTTCCCTCTTTGATAGCCTTATAAGCTTCTCGACTTAGCGCCTTGACTTTAACTCGCTCGGGTGTATCGTCACTCAGTGACTCGTCCAACAACCGAGCCAACTCAGTAGGATCAGGAACAATCTTGGGTCCACCTTCACAAACTCGTTTAGCAACACCCAACTGGTCAACTAGTAGCTTAGCATTGGCATATTGGTCTACACCCATTGGCCACGTCAACATCATCACACTTGATGAAACACCTTCCAAGGTTGAGTTCCATCCACAATGAGTCACAAATGACCCCACAGCCCGATGTCTCAGTATTGCCAATTGTGGGGCCCAACCTTTGAAGACAAGCCCCCGACCCACCACCCGATCTTCAAACCCACAAGGAATGAAGCTCGAACCACTTGCCTTCACACACAAAATAAAATCAACATTACTAAGCTCGAGTGCACTAGCTAACACACTCATTTGCTTCTCGCTCAACGTGAATCGACTCCCAAAACAAATATATATGACTGAGTCATCACACTTTTTGTCCAACCACACGTGTAGGTCATGAGATGGCACTGGATTGGTCCCACCACGGGCAATGCTACCAATTGGGTCATGTTCTTCGGGAAGCAATGGGCCCACGGCCCATACCCGATCATGACCCATTTGTTTTTTCACATAGTCGATATAAACCTTTTCCATCCCTTCAAACGTGTTGTAAACAATACCCCAACTTTTCAAATTAGCCAACATTCCATTTCTTAAAAACTCTGAATCTGGATCCCCCTTTCTATGATCACGCAACAGTTGTGAGAATTGCCACCAAAGAAATTCAGGCGAGTTAGGGATATCCTTAAAAGAAATCAAGCAGTTTTCATCTCCATCAACATTGTTTGTGATAATCTCCGCCCCATCTCGGGCTAAACATTGAGAAATGGTATGACCAAGAGCACCCGAAGGCGAAAAAACCACACGTTGAATACCTAAATGTGATGCAAGTTCATTAGTCCACCCAAGAAAGAAGTCGGAAATGATGGCGACTGGTGGCGAATGGTGTGATTTGAACCATTCAACAATAGGATCAAATAGTTTTTGGGTGGCAATTACTTTTGCAATAATAGGGTGAGAAGACGGGTTGATTTCAGGGTCGGGGAAGACAAGTTTGTGTAGAGATGTGGGGTGTGAAGATAAGAGTGCGTTGAGAAGCGAAACATCCGCAACAGTGATGACGACTGTGATGGTGAGGCCACGACGGAGAAGAAGGTCGGTCAGGTCGAGTAACGGGATGATATGGCCGGGGATAGGAGATGGGTAGACCAGTAAATGCGTGTTATTAGTCAAATGTGACATTTTTGGAAATGTTTTGATAGATGGTAATTTGGTAATGTTGTTAGTGACGTTTAATAGATATTTATAAGCTGAAGAGGCTTCTTTTTTCATAATCATACACATGGTTTAAAAAATTATGATCTGATGTATAAAGATTCGATTAGTGGAAGGATAGAGAAAAGAACAAAGTAAAAAATATATAATAAGTGGAAAGCAAGAGTACGTGTGCAATGTGTATAATATAAAACATGAAATGATAACTTACGTAAGGTTGATAGAAAAGACAGATATAATGTAGGAGCCGAGGAAAAAGAAGTTTAATTTGTCGCTTAAATGTTACGGAGTATATGACATTAACGAATGAGTTTGTTAAAATCAAACACTTACACGAAACTTATAAATCTAAAAACAATAACCTGTTGAATTATTAGTGTCTTGAAACTCTACATGCATGTTAATCTTAGGTTATTAGGTACCGTTATCTTTAAAAAGAGTTTTCAAAATACTAAGGGTGTGTTTGGCGAAACTAGCTGGAGATGGAAGCTTGAAGCTGGAGATGAAGTTTTTGTTTTGGGCTGGAGCTGGAGATTATATTTTTCTAGAAGTGTTTGGCAAATTAGTTGGGGCTGGAGCTTATGAGCGTAAAATGACGTAAATAGACATGACATATTATTACTTTACATTTTTAATAATTTAAAGAAGGGTAATATAGTAATTTAGTAAGGAGGGGATGAAGATTCTTAAGAGAATCTAGTTTTAAGAGATTCTCCTTTGAGAGATTAATTTTTGAATAATCCCTACTTTATCTTTTGTACCAAACAATGATTGTAATTTTATAAGGGATTGAGCTTCTTAAAACTAGAAACTCAATCTCTTAGAATCCTTACGAATCCCTTAAAGAAGGGTTGCCAAACACACCCTAATGTTAATTAGCTAGTTGTGTTTTTGGCACCCAGTGGGCCAACCTAAACTAAATCAAGGCTAATTTGTTTGGGATAATATCATATATCCTCTATTTAAGGGTGTTGATATATACAACAAACTTTTTGATTCATACACCAAAGACATGCATTGCAATGTTGTACAATACTGCAACATGATGCATAAAGATTGGTGTATGGATCAAAAGATTAGTTGTGTTTATCAACAAGCCTATTTAAACATCTAAATTACATATTTCCCCAACTAAATACCCTAATATCATATGTCCCCAATTTAACCTACAAAACTCTTATATTTACCCAATCCATTAAATTAATAATAATCATGCATTAAATATAAAGCTAATGATCATCATACCCTTTATCTTCTTCTCTAAATTATTCACATTATTATAAACAGTGATCGTTGCCTTCAAAGTTAAAATTGTTTATTCTATTGGCTAGTCATTAACAAACAATTCATAAATGTGTCACTTAAACTTTGATTTTGGTCTGCCAAGGGACTTTCATTCCAATAATATTTAATTATTTTGAAAGTTTTGATGATAAATTTGTTTCTTTTTGTAATGAAAATTGAAGGTGAGTTAGTTTTCTTGATTTGTATTTTTAATTGTACGTATGCGTGTATTGCTTCATTGGTACTACACCAATATAATTGATCTTATTTACATTGGGTTTATTTAGGGAAAATATAGTGCATGTTGTAATCGTGTATCTTTGAGTCATGCTATTTTTTTTCGTTTTCTTTTTGCTGTTTACGAAATGTATAGTTATGAAGGATATAATAGTCATTAACTTTATAATTAATTCATTTTAGATTACTAATTCTGATTAATTCAATGAATTGGGTA
This sequence comes from Pseudognaphalium luteoalbum, assembly GCA_963422505.1. Lineage (NCBI taxonomy): Eukaryota > Viridiplantae > Streptophyta > Magnoliopsida > Asterales > Asteraceae > Pseudognaphalium > Pseudognaphalium luteoalbum. The sequence goes on along the minus strand of OY730193.1, from coordinate 8,425,774 downwards.
AATATGAGAATTTTATAGGTTAAATTAGGGATATGTGATATTAAGGTATTTAGTTGGGGAAATATATAATTTAGATGTTTAAATAGGTGATATATGATAAACATGTGATAAACGTATTATACGTGAACCTAAAACGGTAAGTTTAAAAAAAGATTTAAAAGATGTGATCGGTTAACGTGAGAAAATGATTTGTAAAGGAAAAAATATACTCCGTATATAACTTGTTGGAAATAGGATATTCATAGGTTAATGATAATCAATATACATTCTGAATACATACATATATATATTCTTTGAATCGCGTATAACATTTTCAAATTGAAGTATTTCGACCTTATCATGCCTTGAATTATATAAAATCATCAATCGGATAAGAAAAAATATCCCGCTTGATTCTCGACACAAGAAACAAGAGAATAAACCAAGAGAATTTATTGGTTTTGTATTTCTAAGACCAAATGACATGATAATATGATCAATATATAATCATAAAGATTCATTTAGAAGTGTTGTAGACAGTAACAAATGACTTATTTATAGATACAAGTCATCTCTTGTGGTTCCCAAACGTTTTATGGTAGCTAGACAACATAAAAGTTCATAATGGTTTGTGAAAGTCGCAATGGTTCATGAAAAAATCACAACATTTCATTCTTGCCCAGCACTCGCAACACTGAAAGTATATCCTTTTAATATGTGTCGAGTATGTTATTTTCTAAAAGTCGCAATGAGATTGGAACCATTGGACAATTGGATCAAATAGTATTGGGTGGCAATTACTTTGCCAACAAGTGGAGTATCATAGGATGGGAAGTGGTCAGGGTCAGGAAAGACTAGTTTGTAAAAAGAGGAGGGGTGCGAGGCGTGAAAGGGTCAAGAAGCGGAAGATTGGAGGTGGAGATAATGACGGTGATGGTGAGTCCACAACAGAGTAGGTAAGTGAGGTAGAGTAACAGGATGATATGGCATGAGGCAGGAAAAGGGTAAGCCAACAAGTGTGTGTTGTTGGTTGAGCTTGGTTTAAGGTTTTAATCCTTAACGTAGAGAAGGTTGTATATGTATTTTTTTAATATAGTATAAAGTAGTACTAATAATTATCTTTGTTTGGAACTTGGATGCCTAAAGAATGGCATTAAACATGAACTGACTTCATTGCTCACATATTCTGTTTCATTAAAGTTTATGAATTTGCAGTAGTATTAGATAAAATACAGGGGATGGCTTGAGTCTGAATTCCTTTTGGGGGGAATGGGTCATGTTGATTTTTTTATTCCAAAGGGAAAAAATAATACAATTGGTCCAATCTTTAATAGTTTTAAGGGTATCTAAGCTATATAACAACTTAACGGCCTTAAACGCCCCTATTTAAGTATCAACTTCATGAGGGGCTTTCTTAGAACTATTGTTTTATACGGAGAACAACCCGAACAAACACCAGGACAAGAACACAAGGACAGGAAGACAAGAAGACAAAAGAACAATTAAGACAAAAATAACCCGAACAAAGACAAAGATAGAAAGAAGGGAACATAAGGCAAGAACAAAACGACAGGAGTAACAAACACAAGAACAAACACAAGGACGGGTCGTTCGTGCTCCTCGTTGAGAAGCACTCTCTTGTTTTGGTTGCCCGGCTAGACACGGAACAAGCAACAAGAACACAAGGAGAGATCATTCTTGCTTCTCCTAGCTGTAAAGCACTCTCCTTCTTAGCTGGCCTCCAGGCCGCAAACCCAAAGTTACTAAGCCTATAGGCGAACCGAACGTTCAACGAACAATTTGCAAACCGTTCGGCGGAAGTTCGTTTATATTCGTTATATGAACAATCATGAGCAAAATTTTACGTTCATTTAATTATATGAACGAATATAAACTTAGGTCTCGTTCATGTATTTACTTTCATGTACGTTAGCTAACATGTTCGTGAACATTCAATAAAGTGTTTGTTTGTTAACTAATAGTTTAATAAAACTAATACATATTTGTATATCTTATTTTAATCTCATCTAAATTCTAAATATAGTAGTATTAAACATTTAAAAAAATATAGCTTTTAGATTACCCTTTCACATTTTCCTTCTACTCCCAAACACCTCTATGACTCCATTTAGATGTATGTTCATTTGTGTTTGTTTGTGTTCATTTAAGATATTAACGAACACATGCATTATATTATATATTCGCTAGTGAACGTTCGTTTATGTTCGTTCACAAATAAATTTTCTTCTTTAACAACAAAATTCGTTCGCTTATTTGTCTGTGTTTGTTCGATAAAATCTTAATGAACGAACATAAACATATTTCATCCGTGTTTGTTCGGTTCGTTTACGGATCTACACATAACTATCTAATATTATATATACTTGTTAAATAAGACCAATGCCTAATTATGGGTGATGTGGTGTTCATTGGGTAATTCTGGACCTGTTGCATTTTGTAAATGGTCTTGAATGGACAGGACAAGCATACAAGGTCCATCTTAACATGGTAAAAAAAAGTTAAATGGTTAGAATGGGACATTCTTTTTCATTCCAAAATGAAACACTCGAACCCTAACCTCTCATCCTGACATTTTATAGCTTCTGTCTCCGACCATCCTCCACGGTCGTGCTCCGCCATCTTTCGTCGTCGTTATTTGCCATCCTTCATCGACATTCTTCGATGTTCGTTTCTTAATTGAGATGGTACACTGAGTCGTTTGCAAATCGCAAGTGTGCACATAAACAAAATCCATGCCGCTCAAGTTCGAATCTTTTGTAGACTTGAAGTTGTATGCTCAAATATATATTTTTTATTGTAAGTTCGCAATACCACGTGCATGCCTTTTCACTGTTCTCCTTTTGATTTTGTAAAATTTTTGTCAAGGCTATGAGTGCGTTTAGTTACGGAATTTCTTCCCCGTTTTCGATTTTTCATTTTTTTAGGGAGTGCTATGTGTCTCTGTGTGTGAAACTTTTTTCTTACGACAGTTTTTTGTTGTTGTGTAAGTGGTTGATTATTTTAGGTTTAGACTGAATTTACTTAAACTTTGATTTTAAATCATATTCTATATGAAGAGTACTTGTTGAATAGTAGAAGTGCATCACGAATTAACCTTGCTAAATTTTTGATTGAGCTTGTCTACATTAATTAATTGGGAATTACGTATATTTGATAACCAATGAGTTTATAATTTGATTAATGCGTTATAAATTGCGTAGTTTGTTTTTAAAATAAAAAAATATAAAATTAAATTTGTCCGTTAAGATCTGAACTCGTTGAAATCGGAGCCCACTTAGACTCGAGCTCCTTTACACCCAAATAGTTTAAACCCGAATCCAATTTTACCCGATAGCTAAAACCCGCCCGTTTTGCCGGCTATAATTATTAGATACAATATTTATTTTTATGTATCGAAGCATATTCCCTATTCCCTATACTCCATCACAACAATGGAGAAAGCTACCTTCATGTCTGGCTATTTAAAAAATAGCCATGACTTGTTTTCAAAGTGTTTAGTTCATGTGGCCCTGCATCAACCGAGAAGGGCATTGATCAGGTGGCCCTGCATGCAGCCAAAGACGGACGGAGCTTTTGAAGGGAAGGGGTCCTGGCCCCTCAAAAAGTTTGTCGTTAATAGCAATTTTCCAACTTTATAGGGAGTGCATGTTGATATTTTCATTCCCTGACACACCAAATAATTAAACCGTGTGCAGACTTCTAGAAACAAAAAATAAAAAATGTAAACTCCCAACCTATTTGTCTTATTGCGTAACATCCGTATCTTTTCGTCTTCTTGAGGATTTTAATTTTTAAGATATCATATTCCTCAAAGAATTCAAGGTTTATTTTATTTTATTTATTAAACTATTTGTATATCAATTTTTTTTAAAGACAGTAGTGGAATCACTGACGAACCATTTTGGCTCACTCGATCATCTCTACAAGCGGTTACTCCCCTGAAATCGAGTAATCGCCCCCGAGTTCGAAGCCAAGGTGACGCTCTAAAGGGGTTGCTCTCCCACGTCTTGGATGGGTATAACGTCGCAGGAGTCCCCCTCACAACAAGGCTCGAATTTATCACCTCCAGGAAGAAACCTTATGGAAAACTCCCTGACTATTGGACAAAGAGCCTAATCGAATTTAAGATATCCCCAACTGGGTTTGAACCCATGACCTCTTGGATAAATTCCACGTACTAAACCAATTAAGTAGTAGGCGGGGGACATATTAATTTATTATACATATTGTTTCATTCAGTTCAATAACTTCCCTACTTCCGCTAAATAACTTCTATGGTGAAATCCACTATTTTAGTTACATCGCATAGATTCCAGACTTTAATTAATGTAAATAACGAGTATTTTTGTATTCGTACGTTGTGGCGGGATCTAAAAAAAATTTAGTCCAAGTGTGAAATAATATAATCAATCTTGATAATAATATTTTTATCATCCATATGCATTATAATATAAGTAGTTTCACATACATAAAGAAAAATGTAAGAGGTTGTAATTTTGTTTAACATTTTAAGATAATTTTTTATGAGTTATAATGTTAAAAATATACAAAAATTTTGTACACAATAAAGTATCTCACGATTCAACTACAACTTCTTGTTGTCTAGACTTTCTCATTTATATTTCGTATTCCTCGTTCTATTTCAAAATTTGTAAATAAGGATTAAACAAAAATGACACTTGTCGTTAAATATAACGCATCAAAATTGTATTTTTTTTGTTTACATCATGTAAACCAATTAATTAAAATACAACACATTAATTAATCGAGGGTTTGAAAATTTATATAAGGCAACGTATATGCAATTTATAAAACATATTAATTGAAAATGATAAATAAAATGTAATAATTTAAACTATTATATTTAATTCTAAGTATAATATTAAAATAGTTTTTTTACTATTCATTTAATAGTACCCATACATATACCATTACTCGTAAATGTATGAGTCTTTAATGTATCATGAACGTACGAAATTGTGATATACTATGATAATATTACTTCTATTCTTTTACCTAAATTTTATTAGTTAAAACTTCAAATGATGTTAAAAGTAAAATTTAACAAGTAACTCACTGATGTCTATTGATAACAAATCCAAAACTAATTTTAGACTACAATTGTAGTATTTTGTGTATCGTTAATTATTGTATTTGCTTTATTTTGAATTTGTGGATGCTTTTGTTTATATAAAAGAGAATGCACCATGTTCTACTTGAGTTATTTTGCCCCCTATTTTGATGTTCAAGTTCCGTCCCTGTTAGTAGTGATCTGCAACGGGGTTGAACCAAACTCGATAATATCATGGCTAAGTTGTTTCATCTTGTGATAAATGTAAAACCTTTTAAATCGTTCACAAGTTTTGTATATGCTCTTAAGTCTTAATAAATGGATGCGACGTCATGGCTCACGTTGTCTCCAATAAAAGGTGTCATGGCTCACCTTGTCTCCAATAAGAGGGTAAAGGTTTTTGACTTCTAGGATAAATGTAATATTATCACAGTTTTATACTTTAATTTATGTCGTTTTCCGAAAACCATTGCTACAGAGTCATTAAGCTTGGATATTGATTTCAGGGTTAATAACGGTTTTATTTTCAAAATTTCAAAAAAAAATTCATTTTAACCATTCAAGTTTTTTCAAATGATTTAACCTTTTAAGTTTGTATTGACTTATTGATTTAACCATTTAAAGGGTTAAACCATTAAAATTTTAAAAGTTAGATGATTAAGCTAAAAAAAATTAAAAGGGCAAAATCATTATAAAAGATAAATTTGATGGATTAAAGCATCAATTTTTTGAAATATAAGAATCTTTGATAATTAAACCACTAAAGTTTTCAAACTTGGAGGGTTAATTCATGAGAAAAAAACGTGTGGTTAAAAAAAATGAAACTTTGATTATTAAACTATTATTAATCATTGCTTTTATCGTAGCCTTATTCCTCTAGTTCTAGTTGTGTAGTTCAGAATGTTATCGATCTTTCTCTATTCAACATTTGTTGATTAGGGTTCAATCAACATATTTATTTGTCTTTCGCCGAAAAAGAAGGAAAAATTTATTTTAGCTACAAGTCAAGCAAGTGTCATGAGATCCACAACTCATCCACATCCATATTCATATCCACTATTTATTCATTCCGATCGTCCATATTCACCATTAAGTGGATGGAGTAAATAGATATCAACTGGATCGAGTGACCATTGATATCCCTAGTCACGGCCTAAATTTAACAAAGATTTATAAAATAATATAAAAGATTTTACTAAATAAAGTCCTAAGAGCTCTTCTTAAGCCTTTAGGACATGCTTTAGGAGTTATACTAAACTAATAACTAACTCTATCTCTATCTTCCTGAATTTTAGTTGATCATAAATTTTAATGTAAGGTACAAATAAACCATGCATGTTAATGAAAGTTGTTAGAACTTAATTTATTAAAACCCTTATAAAAATGGTATGTGTATTCTACTTTTATTACGAGTGTAATCATCTTTTATGGACACCACAATACATGTTTTCGACATGTTATATATAATGGGCCAATGAGTAAAGTATTATGGATCTGCAAAAAGCAAAAAGGAACCACATTATTTTCGGCCTATCTTGATACATGTTTATTTTGAGACTTGAAGTACTAATCAACATTACAAACTTAGCTATGGTTTCCTAAATCTAATCTAATCCGATCTAATCTTACATGTAAATTTTAACACTTGACTTATTTGTACGCGTAATAGTGCATATATAGATTACAAGAAAACATTCTGTCAAAACTTTCTACTGGCTTTAGAAGCGAAATCAATTTTTTTGTTTTGCACTTCTATCTAAATGTATGTGATATATCATAGTCTATAATTAAAACAAACGAAATTTGCAAGCATTAGTTGTAGCTAAGAGACGTTAATAGATAGTTTACAAATACATCCAGAAACATATACTTAAAAGTTATTACTGTCGTCAATCGCTGTTCTATATATGATCTTAGAGCTCGGATAACAGGTTAACAAACATGTTCAGATATCTAATTGAAGTTCCTTTTTTCACTGCCTTGTTAGCTTCTCGACTTAGCTCCTTGACCGTAACTCGCTGTGATGCATCACCGCTTAATTAGTGACTCGTCCAACAACCGAGCCAACTCAGTTCAATCAGGTGTTGGTTTTGGCTAAAATAAAAATTGGGTATTTGTCCCACATTGGTGGATGGAACAATTGAGGGGGTGACTCCTTGGTTATAAAAGGAGGCCTAAGCCTTAGTTTCAAAGTGCACCAAATCAACATACATCTTAAGTATTTGATTATTTCTTTCTCCCTTTGTTTTAGTCACTTGGTTTAGAGTGTCTAAGGTGTTTGAGTGTTGGTTGGGTGGTGGCTTAAGAGATTAGTCTATGTGATTGTAATAATTTTTCATATAGTGGAATTTTTTCTCTTCGGAGGTCCGTGGTTTTTTCTTCGGTTTTGAAGTTTTCCATATATTCTTATGTTTATATTTCTTTACTGTTTTCATTGGTTGTGTTGTTGGGGAATCTTTGAGACCGTTTTTCCCAACATCAGGAACACTCTCGGGTCCACCTTCACAAACTCGTTTCCCAACACCTAACTGTTCGACCAATAGCTTAGCATTTGCATACTCGTCAGCACCCATTGGCCACGTCAACATCATCACACCTGATGAAACACCTTCCAATGTTGAGTTCCACCCACAATGAGTCACAAACGACCCCACAGCCCGATGTCTCAATATCGCCAACTGTGGGCCCAACCTTTGATTACAAGCCCCCGACCCACCACTCGATCTTCGAACCCACTAGGAATGAAGCTCGGGCCACTTGCCTTCACACACAAAATAAAATCAACGTTACTCAGCTCGAGTGCACTTGCTAACGCACTCATTTGCTTCTCACTTAACGTGAATCGACTCTCAAAACATATATATACGACCGAGTCATCGGGCTTTTTATTTAACATAGTTAGAAGGTCATGAGGTGGCACTGCACGGGACCCACCACGTGCAGTGTTACCAACTGGGCCATGTTCTTCGGGAAGTAATGGGCCTATTGCCCATACCCGATCATGACCCATTTGTTTCTTCACATGGTCAATGTAAACCTTTTCAATCCTTTCAAATGTGTTGTAAACAATACCCCAACTTTTCGTATTAGCCAACATTCCATTCCTAAAAAATTGGAAGTCCGGATCTCCCTTCCCATGACCACGCGACAGTTGTGACAACTGCCACCAACGAAATTCGGGTGAGTGGTATATCGTTAAAAGAAATCGAGTAGTTTTCATCTCCATCAACATTTTTTGCGTTGATATTCGCCACGTCACGCCACAAACTTTGAAAAATGGAATGACCAAGAGCACCTGAAGGAGAAAACACCACACGTTGGATACCTAAACATGATGCAAGCTCATTAGTCCACCCAAGAAAGAAGTCGGAAATGATGGCGACTGGAGGCAAAGGGTGCGATTCAAACCATTTAACAATTGGATCAAATAGTTTTTGGGTGGCAATTGTTCTGGCAATAAGGGGATGTGCCGATTTCATGGTCCGGGAAGTAAAGTTTATGTAGAGATGTGGGGTGTGAGGATGGGAGAGTGTCGAGAAGCGTAAGGTTTGCGGTGGATATCACGACGGTGATGGTGAAGCCACGGCGGAGAAGAGGTTGGTCAGGTCGAGTAACGGGATGATATGGCCGGAGCCAGGGAATGGGTAGACTAGTAAATGTAGGTTATTAGTCACGAGTGACATGTTTTAAGAGAATGTGATAGATGGAAAGGAACGTTTAATAAATATTTATAAGCTCAAAAACGGACATCTAAAAACAAAATAACAATTTTTCCATAAGTATTCAGATATGTAGAGGATCATGTAAGTTATATATACTCGATGATGATGTTACACATGATAGTGATATAAATGAAGTGTAATGTCTATGATATGGAACATGAAATGACATCATGGCTTACGTTGTTTTTATTAAAGGTGGATCTTTGTTTTTTGTTAAAGGTAGAGAAGACGAATATGACTAAGGACTTGGGAGGATAAATTTAGAGTAAAAAATATTAATGGACCGGTTTGTCGTTTTTCATAGAATTTTCGGTTTTCTAACTCTGGTTGGATAGGATTGGGCTACGTTTCAATAAATGGTTCATTGTAAGAAACAACTCATCCTCAGAAATAGAAAAAATATAGGTGGTAATTTTAGACCCGGTAATTGATTATGGCTCAATTTGGTTAATATTTAGGAGGAGATGGGTTTGTTGTGGTAATTTAAGACCTGGTGATTAATTATGGGTCAATTTGCTTAATATTTAGAAGGGAATGATTTTGTTGGGTCTTCTCTTCATTTTTTGGATGGATCTAAATGAGTTTTTCAATATAACCTCCAATTGTGTGACAATTAACCAACGGATTTAGACGGATCTAGCGGGTAATTTTGTTTATTACTCAAATAGAAAAAAAGTTCGATGAAACCCGATGGGTCAACCCGACCCAAGACCCATTTGATCTGAACGCGTTTAGATGCATCTTTCTAAATGACTCATTTAGACCCGAACTCATAAAAACCTAAACTCATGTAGACCCATAATCCGACCTTGTCAAATTTATCTTGCTACTTATAAAAATTACTGAGCATGGTCGGTCTGATTAACAACATATGTAAGTGTATCACAAATGATTACAAAATCATCTTTAATTATATAAGTATACTCATATATACACTCAAAATAAATATTGGGTTGGATTTGATAAATTTCATTCGGTTTCAAAGAACCTGAAACCGAAACACAAAAAGTTCGGTGTTCGGTTTCTAAGATTGCTTTCTATTTTTTTTTTATTATACATACTTGTTCACCCATAGTATTTGAACCTGTAAACTGATACCTATGAGTAGTCTCTTTTGACTCGATGATTGGTATGTTTAGATTCATATGACTAAGTATAAACTTAAGGATATAATTAGTGAGTTTGAAAATATGATTGGATGATATAAAGGGAGATAAAAAATTCAACAAGTCAAAAAATTATGCATACTTACATAGACCTATTTAATATTACTCAAAGTTTTATAAGTTGTTCCGGGTTAAACTCGATCCATTGATGCTAAGGTTGTAACCGAGTCTAGCCGAGCTCGAGCTCAGGTCAACGAGTTTTCACCATGAAGATTCGAGCTCAGTCATAAATGTTTTATAATAGCTCGAGCTCAACTCGGAAAATATAAAAATAATTTTTAACATTTATTTTACATCTATCAAAAATTAAAGATCAATGACAAAAATCATTTCAAATATATATAAAACTAAAATAAATCGTGAAAACATGTCAAAAACTATGTAAAATAGTTTTACAATTTCAAAGTATAATAATAATATCATTCACATGTCAAAAAATCCATATATATATATATATATATATATAGATAGATAGATAGATATTACTTATGGCTCGAAAAGCTCAGTAACAGTTCAAACCGAACTCTTAAAAGTTCGAGCTCGACTCAATAGATATTTCGAGTTTGATTTTTAATCTCAAACTCGATTAAAGCTCGAATCGATCAAGCTCAAGCCGAGCTCGATTTGCTCAATAAAAGCTCAACTCATTTGCAAGCCTAGTCGTCGATGTTTATTAAAGCAACCCGTATTGATCCAACACCTTTTTGACTCGTTATGTACCATTCATTATTATACCAACCTGTCCGTTTTGTCATATTTGTTTTGATAAACACAGATCACTTTTGCAATTTTCATATAAAATGTCTGAAAATGAGTTCGCTGAAATCAAAACACAAATTATACAAACGTACAAACCTTAAGAGAAATACACATATAATCATCATCTATGCTAATGTAATTGTTGACAAAATGTTCGAACTCTCTATTGCCTTTTAAATTAGAACCAGGTTAGCAAACATCAGTTGAATACTTGACATATAGATCTGCAAATATATATAACTAATAAGAACTTAAATGATGTTAATAATGTCATTGATTGATTAACACTTGATGATATTAGAGCTCCGATAAATGGCTTACAAACATATCAAAATCCCTTTCTAACGTTCTTTTACTACTTTGATGAAGGCCACCTGGCTAGGCTCCTTAACTTTAACTCGCTCTGGCCTTCATCCAAGAATTGGACCAACTCGATATAGTCTTGAACGCTATCAGGTCCACCCTTATGATCTTGATGTATCTCAACGCCCACTTGGTCAACCAGTAGCATAGCATTTGAACATTGGTTTGTGGTTACCCGGCCCATTGGCCATGTTAACATAACCACAACCGATGCAACCCCTAACAATGTTGAGTTCCACCTTCAATGAGTCAGAAACGACACCACAACCCAATGTCTAAGTATCGTCATTTGTTTGGTCCAATCTAGCTATTACAATATACCCTCAACCAGCTACCCGACCGGCCGACCCTTAACTGCGAGGAAGACGTTAACATGCTTGGCTTCACACACAATCGACGATACTTAATTCTAGTTTACTTGCTAATGCACTTATTTGCTTCTCACTTAATGTGGCCCGGCTGCCAAAACGGATATATACAACCGACTCCTGTACTACCCAACTTGGCCATGTTTTTTGGGGAAGTAATGGGCTATGACCCATACCCGATCATGGCCCATTTGTTTCATCACGTGGTCAATGTAAAATTTTCAATTTCTTCACGTGTTGTACACAATTCCCTAACTTGTTACATTATCCAACATTCCATTTTAAAGACTCAAAATCCAAGTTTTCCTATAACTACATGACACTGGTGGAAACTGCCACCAAGAGTTAGGGATTTCCGGAAAAGAAAACGATGTATTTTCATCTCTATCATTGTTTTCATCATTAATGTTTTCTACATTGTCGTCGCCTCGACGCATAAAAAATGGTAGGACCAAGGCCACCTGAAGGCGAAAACACCACACGTCGAATATTTGTATAATCAATGATCTTTAGCAACTTTTGGGTGAGATTCAGAGTAGAAAGTATCATTTGAGGAGAAAGAGAAGAAAAATTTTTAAATTTTCATTTTTTACCCCATTCACCTTTTTAATAGTGTACACTACTCCCTCCTACTTTCTTCCTACCCACCCTCCCCTCCACCACCCACCACCACCCACCACTAGCCGCCGCCGCCGGTCATCGGAAAAAAAAATTCAAAAAAAAGAATAATTTTTTTTCTTCATGATTTTCTTTTTCCAATTTTTTTTCTTCATATTATCACTTTGTACTGCATTTTATTATTTTTATTGCATTTTGTATATATGTTTAGTAGATATTGTTCATTTTTACTGCATTTTTGTATTTTACACATAATTCTTTTGATTTGTTTACTTCATTTTATTTATACACCTCAATCTTATATATATTGTTTGTTTTTTACTGCATTTTAAGTTATACATAATATATTTTTTACTGCATTTTGTTAAAATTACACTGCATTTTGCATATATTTCATATATTACATATTGTTTATTTTTTACTGCATTTTATATTATACATATGATCCATTTTTACTGCATTTTGTATGAAAGTATAATACATACTACTGTTTTTACTGCATTTTGCATATATTTATTTAGTACACATTGTTTGCTTTTTACTGCATTTTATATTCGATAATATGTAATCTATTTGTACCGCATTTTGTTATTTTTACTGCATTTTGTTATTTTCACTGCATTTTATATTATACATAATCTATTTGTACTACATTTTATTATTTTCACTGCATTTTGTTATTTTTGATGCATTTTTCATATATTTCATTCATTATATATTATTTGTTATTCACTGCATTTTGTATTTTACATATTATCGATTTGTACTGCATTTTGTATTTTACATATTATCTATTTGTATTGCATTTTGTATTAAAGTATAATACATATTGTTGTTTTTATTGCGTTTTGCATATACATCATTTATGACATATTGTTCTCTTTTTACTGCATTTTACATTATATATATTATCCATTTGTACGGTATTTTGTTGACGTCGGGTATAGAAGATGCAGTAAAATATATAAATTTTTTAGTTAATTAACAATATTATACAAAATGTAGTGAAAAAACATATAGTTTTATTAAAAATGCAGTAGGAAAAGAAATACTATATATAATAAAAGATTTATGGGGAAAAAAATTTGAAAAAAAAAAATTTTGAAATTTTTTTTTTTTGGAAAAAAAGATATTTTGAAAAAAAAAAATTTAAGAAATTCTGGCGGTCGGCGGTAGCTGGCGGCAGTTAGGTGGTGGCAGCAAGTGGTGGGGGTGATGGGGTGGTGGTAAGTGGGTTGGAGGAAGAAGAATGTAGGAGGGTGAAGAAAATAAAGTGATGAGTTAAAATGTAAAATTCTAAATAGTGGAAGGGGTGTGGAATGAAAATTAATGTTTTATTTTTTTTTGTTAACTAATACCCTTGTTTTTGAAAGTAATTACAAAATTGTCACCATTTTTAACCATTGATTAAACCTAAAAGATCATTCAATGGTCACAAATAAAACTTCTCCTTCTTCGCCTCATATGACCCCTTCCTCTATGACCCCAATCTTTAATAAAAAAATATTATCTTATTTAATAAGAATACATCACAATTAAAAGCAAAGTTTCAGTGCATTAAATGCAACATTAACTGAAGTGTATATATTTTTGAAAGGAAATTTTCTAACTTTTATTATATGCATTTGATACGGGTTGTCATTATCATCTCATCATCATTTCATTTATCATCATAAAACGAAATTATCTAAGGGTGAATATAAGTGAATGATATTTTAGAATTTGAATATATATAATCAAAATATTATATTATATAAAGTTGATAGATAGATAGATATGAAATAACTGTGCTTTATAAACTTACAAAACTCGGGGTTTTTTGTATGCTTTATAAAGATACAAATCGGGTTAAAACACCTCGTATTACCTATTCGTTCCATTTCCAACTTATAGTTTATAGAAAGAGGAAAAAAAACACGGTTTAAAAAATATAATTATTATATTGTACATTTTTTCATGGGCAGAGTTAGAAAAGGGCCGTGTTCCCTTCAAAATATTTAAAATTTAGGTAAAAAAAATTGAGATATTAATAACAATTTTAAAATTTTTTCCCCTTAAGACTATATTGAATGAACAAAATAACTTTTTTTACCCCTTCTAATTATATTTCTTAGCTCCATCCATATTTTTGTGTATTAGGACAGTTTTACATATATTTTTTTAATCGTGTCTTTTTATGACATATAGTGTAGGATAAAATATAGGTACTTTAACACGTATATTATTTTACTTTTAGACGTGGACAAGGACAATTAATTTAAAACGTAAAAAAATGTGGATTAAAAATCTGAATATGAGAAGTGCATTTTAGGAAAAATGCTTCCTTGACGTTCGTATTAGGAATGGCACATTCGAAATAGTAGCCACCCACGTGACATGGTGGTCACGTGAAAGAGAGAGCGGCGCAAAGCCTCCGCCACCAAACTTAGTGGCTAGGGCCTACAACTCTGGTCGAGCCCTTGAGCACGTGATTTCACCCATCTCATTTAATGGAAATCACCGGACCTACCCTCCGCTCATCTTTTATCTTTGAGTAAATTACATTGTCCGTGTACGGTTTACACGTTATTACAAAAACAGTTTTCGAGTTGGGTATTCTACGGAGTCAGTCCCTTGATCTGAAAATTTGTTTCACTCACAGTTCATACGTCAAACGTACGCTAACTATGCTTGTTATCTCATCTTACGTGACTTGCACATGACCGCGTAATTACATTGCCTATCCCTGTGGTAGTTCGTATATTACGGTCCCAGTCCTCGAATTGGGTATAGTGCGGACAACCACATGAACGGGTAATGTATTTTACGGACAACCACAGGGACGGGCAATGTAATTTACTCGGTCATGTGCAAGTTACGTGGGATGAGATAATAAGCAGATTTAACGCACGTTTGAAGTAGGGACTGGGAGTGAAACAAATTTCCGGTACAAGGGACCGGTTCCTAGGAATACCCGACCCGGGAATTGACTTTGTAATAACATGCAAACTACGAAAACGGGCAATGTAATTTACTCTTTATCTTTTTGTTGATTGTTTTTCTTATTTGTAAAAAAAATAATATAAAACATGCACCCACGAATCGTGAGCCCGGATATACCATACCCATAACCCGCTCATGTGAGTTTTTTTACCTGCAGATATTCGTGGGTTGCAAATAACCCACGGATTTTAAATAATATAAATATTTTATTAAATATCAAAAGATTTTATATAATTTTAGCATAAAAAAAGTTTTAAAACATGTTCAAATCAATGGATCATAGTTTTAAACAAATTAAATTGTTGAAATTTAAGACATGCGAACTAATATTTGGATAACTATCAATGTATTTGATAGTTTTTATTATTATTTAATAAGTTTATTGTTCGAAACATGAATATTATATATTTTTTGAACAGTTTCATTTTATAGTTTTAAAATTAACGATATATATATATATATGTGTGTGTGAGAGAGAGAGAGAGAAAGAAAAGTTCTTACAAATCCACTTGTGGGCTTGTGGATAACTAATAATGAGTTTTGGGGGTTCGTGGGTCGGGTTACCGGTGTGTATAAGTCTATACCCATCATCTACCCGCAACTCGTCAACAGGTACAATTTCATACCTGTAACCCACCCGCGAGCAAAAAATTCACGGGTTTGCTACTCACGATGGTGGGTACCCACGAGTCGTATGCTTTTTTCTCACCCATTGCCATGTTTACTTGTGAAAAAGGAGACTTAGGAGAAAAGAGAGAAGTGAATGAAATTGTGACATATTGTTTTTCTCCATCTCCTTCATTTCTTTCACCTTTCTCATTTTTATCCACTAAAGACATCGTGTCTAATTTATTTTTGTCATTCTTTAAAGTAGAGGTGGCAAAATGAATGGGTCGGGTCGGGTCACGGGTCTAGATGGGTTTGAGTCTAAATTGGTCCGGGTCTAGATGGGTCATTTAAAAGGATGAGTTTAAACGGGCCCGGGTCAAATGGGTCTCGGGTCGGGTCATCAGGTTTTCACCAAACTTTTTTTTTATATGAATGAAAAATGAAATGAGGTGGAAAAAAAAATACCCTCTAGACCCGTCTAAACTCGTTGGTTAATTGTTTTACAATTTTAGACCATCCAAAAAATAGAAGGAGACCCACCAAACTCATCCCCTCTTAAAAATTAATCAAATTGACCAATAATTAACCAATACGTTTTACTTTAAAGGTATCACGCCATAAATTGCGGGACAAGGGGGACAACTTTGGTGCGTGAGTTGGCCACGTGAGCATCTCCACTTCCTTTACACACGTGACTCTCCCCGCAATTCAAGGTGTATCGCCCACTTCTTTCTTGTTATCCAATAAAAAAACATCTTAACATATATTTTGATTTAACAGATTGGATCTTTCGTAAACATTAAAGATAGTGTAACTAAATATAAATCACTGGACGATTCCAAAATAAATAATTTAGTTGAAACATTAATGTACTCTGTTTCATATTCTAGTAGTGTCGATGAGTAAAACTCAATTTTCGATCAAACAGGTATTTGATACTAAAGGTTCAGTATTGGAGGTTAATATACGTGGTAATGGAGATTTTAAAAAAAAAATTGTGTGCCATTGCCATTAAAAATAGTTTTTTATTGTCTTGTATATATCAATTATAATAAACATATAGATATCTTTAACTACATATGAAATGAAGCATCTCTATTACACTTCTTAATCTTAAATTTTAACATCCTTTATAAATAGAAAGATTAAACTTAGTGATTTATTTTATTTATCGATGTGGGACAAGTCAATGTAAATTAATCAAAACCAAATGAAAGGAGTTGATCTCACATTGGTTTGTAAACATAATGTTTGGAGCTTTTCTTCCATTACACATCAACCTTCACTATATTGCATTATAGAAAAAAAGTAAAAAAAAGTATTAAGTTTTTTAATATTTTCTATACAACTCCAATGTAATACATTACCATTGTCGATACCAACTCAACATCATCTTCAATAAGAAAAAAATAACGTTGCATGGTGCGGATATACTGCTAGTAATTATCAATTGGTATCGACAAAAGCTCATAATAACACACGTAATATATATTTAATATTTATTAACATCATAAATATATAATGATCACTTGTATTTGTCAATGACGTATAACTCACTTTGATAATAAGTTGCATCATTGCCTCCAAACAGCACAACGTTTTAGGTTCAAGTCTGAGCATCCTCATAGTCACAATCGAAATTTAAGTCAGACGTACCTCCAATTGGCAGCCAAGTTTAGACCGATTCAGGTTGCGGATTAGCAACTTTTTTTTACCCATATATCATTTATATTTTAGCATTATTATTAAATGTAGATGCAAAAGTATTTATTAGTTTAAAAGAGTATCAAATTTCTTATTTGGATGGTTGTAGCACCTGACAGCTATTCTTTAACCATAATTATTAACAATTAATTTGATTAAATTAAATAAGAGATAAGTATGACTTTGTATAAACATGGATTTGTTTAAAAATACGGAGCAGTACTTATTACAATTAATCTACTTATCTACTTATAAAGAAAGAGAAAGTAGTATTTGTTAACTGATCCCTAAGAGGATTGCTTCAGAAGAATTTCCATGTTACATGGAACCCTCACATTCTCATTTTTATTTTATTTTATTTTATTTCTATTGTATAAAATGAATCAATTTTTAATCTCAACCTTTTTTTTATCTACAATTACTAATGTAAAGAAACATATGATGAACATTTTCTACACAAGAAATGTACAACGCATGTGATTTATGCCATAGAAATATTTGTTTAAAAACATCGTTTAAGTAGACTTAAAATGACTCAAAAAGAGTCCTTGTTTTCTCGTAACTAGATACGGAGTATGTTTTAATGTGAGAGAAAGATAATTTCTATACTTTAATTTCTAGAAACTTTTTTTTTTTGAAACTAGTACAGTATAATTTAAGAAAACGTATAAAAATGAAAGGAACTCAGTTTATTATTTTCGGAATAGAAATGTAGAATATCATATATCATACGTTCTCTTTTTCTTAGAAATTTTTTGTATAAGAGAACCAAAACTTGAACACTTTTTAATTTTCTTTTTTATCATCTTAAAATATGGATTTGTAACTAAACACAACATAGTTTATTTCGACTTTGTATATTAAGTGTGTTCCAAGTACTTAGAAAATGTTATGTTCAGACCTTTTTGGTGAAACTCTTATTAGGTCTATTGTCTTCTTGATCTACGAGAATTCATTAAGCTAATTATGTATATGTTGGAATATATTATATCAAATCAATAGCTTATATTATTTTAAATGGTTGGAATGTTGCCAACTCAAAGTCGCTAAAATGGGAAGTTATGCTACAGGAAATTAAGGGTGCGTTTAGTTGTAGAAAAAAAAAGAGTTTTTCAGAAATTTTTTTCAAGAAAAGTGGAAAAGTGGAAAACGCGTTCAAAATGAAGTTTTTGGAGAAAATTTTCCAAGAAAATGGAAAATCCACTTTTCCAAAATATAACTTGGAGGTGGAAAACAACTCCCTCCCACTTTTCCAAATTTTCCTTTATAAACTTCCCCCCTCTTTTCCAAATTTTCCAAGATATTACTAGTTTTCCAAAATCCACTTTTTCAACATTTTGAACGCGTTTTCTAAATTTTCAACACTTTTCTAGAAAACTATTTTCTTTAGAAAATTGGAAATGGAAAATTGTGGAAAATTTTCCACAACTAAACACACCCTAAATGTTTGTAGTGATTAAAAAATGTGCTTTTCTATTTGTCTAATTGAACATTAGGAGTATTATTATAAAATACATGTAATAGTGGTTTATGTTTGTGTTCATGAACCTGATGTGGTGTAGTTTTCTAGTTTTTATATTGTTTTATCAAGATTCTGAATATTATGTGACTATTGAAATTAGCTAGGTTCTTTAAATTCATCTCTAAAAATATATTATATAATATATTTATCAATCATCCTTTTAGGAACTTATAGCACAATATATGATTATTTTTTTGGGTTAAAGTTGCATATCGGCAATAAAGTTTCACTTGTGTACCGAATTTGGTAACAAATCCATTTTATTACTAATATTGGCAGCGAACTTTTAATTTTGTATTGAGTTAAGTATTATTTGTTACGTGACATATTATTGTAATGTCACATAAAATAATTTTAATAATACCACGTAATATATATAACCTAATTCGACACAAAATATAAAAGTTTGTTAACGAAATTAGTAATATACTAAGTTCGTTTCATAACTCGTTACAAAAGGTGAAAGTTCGTTACCGATTTATAACTTTAAGCCATTTATTTTTATCATAAATACATTAATCTAACGTCATGTTTCAAGGATACATAATAATTAATCATTCATTTGATATTTACAACAAAACATGAATAACAGGGCATTTACAAGAACCTACATACCTTTCTTTTGATAAAACGCTTTTTTTATTATTGGTTTTCTATTCCAAAGCAAAAAAACAAAAGTCTTTATGCGTATTATATTATTTTTCAAAAATTAAATGAAAAATGAGACAGATAATGTAGGGAGGTACGTAGCACGCTGCACGTGATCTACATAGCTTTACATGTCACATTAATATCAATATTAATCATTAATATTCTTATAAACTTATATAGTCATCATGAATTATTGCCTTATTGCTACGTTTGTTTTAAAAATAAATTTTGAAGAAATTGAAATTCATACATTTCTTTAGTCAAATGAGCTTATTAATTTTTAACTTCATTAATTACTCCATAAATCAAGAAACTTTTTTTAATTGAATTTTATCGAATTCTCATCTACTCCATAAATCAAACGCAATTGGATTATTATATAGATTTTCTATAATATAGAAATTTGATAGGTGGAAGAGAAAAAATCCAACATATCAACCTACCTTAAAGATTTTAATTGCATGTTGCATGGACTAGAGTTAATAGAGATATGTGCTCTAATCATTTTCTTTTTGACGGACACTCATATTAAAAGTTGGAGTTATACGTATTAATTATATCGAATAACATAACTTTAAACAACTAATTATATCAAATATTATAGATTTTAATTTATGAATTTTACGTATTCTGTCTCCTTATATTCAATGATTGGGTTATATTTATACAGTAATAAATTTAAGCCTTTTTGCATCTATATATATTCAGACACATCAAATATATTGTAAGAAAGTTAAATGAAGATCTAGACAATAATACTTGAGAAAATAAATTTTAGATATATACTAGTAAACTTAGGATAACTATTGAAAAATACATTCGTAGATCTTCAAAATTGGTTGAGTTTTACAACTCTAACACGTTTGCTATTTTATAATTTTTCAAAATAGAAGAACAACCTTTTTACTAGATAAACTAGTGCACAATGCAGCGGATTAAAAATTCATATTTAAATTCAACGAATAGATAAAATATTAAAATGTTTTATAGTGTAATAATAACATTTATTCAACTTTCTAAAAAAAATCTAACCATAGAAATGTTGAAAATTTAAAGTTACTAAAAATAAAAAGGTTATTAAACAAGGATAAATAAGTAATTTCCGATATTCGTTTTTCTAAATATTAAGTGAATTGGGGTAAACCCTTTATAAGAGGTTATAGATTATAGATTAGATGTATTTATATGATATAATTAAAGTCAACTGTGATTTATGTTATAAATTTTTATTTACCTACTTTTAATAGAGAATGAACCTTATTGTAATATAATAAATGCCGTAAATATTTTTATAATAGTCACCACATATCAATGAATCGATTTAATAACACATCAGGGCATATACATAATTTTCAATCGGACATATTTAAATATATTAAGCCAAATACCCAAACCCTTTATAAGGGGTATTAGATATGATGACGACGATGACAGTGATGGTGGTGGAGGTAGTATGTGATGCAGATTTGATCAACACGGCAAATAATTCACTTAACGCATATTTTGGCGCAAAAGATTTCGATGGTGGATTGGGGTTAAATTCGCATGGTCACTCGAAAAACGGCCCAACTATAACACCCCACAATTTAAGACATATTTTTTTTTATTTTTTTTTATAATTCGGAAGCGTAAATCCCATTCATATATTATATACATACATGATATCAAACCATATCAAAATATCACAACTTAAAAGTCTTAAGTATAGTTACAACGTTAAAGTGTCAGCTGGGTGTTATTTAAACAAAATCTATTAATATTATCAAAATGATCAGAGTATCCAGCTGTCAAACATTTCTTCAAATATCCATAACTTGTCCAACTATCCCAAAAGTTTAACCTGCAAGAGTATTGTGGGGGATTAGCACAAAGCTAAGTGAGTAAACTAAGTCTAACAATCTAACTTAGCATAACAATCAATTCACAATAATCAACTATAAGAAACGATCAAAACAGAGGATCGGTGGTTCTTGAGGTGTCCTCAGTCCGCGGTGACCCTCCAAGAACACTTAATAATCAACTGCAGGTCAATACAGAGATTTTACCGATAGTTTATTGTTATCTTTAATCAATATGGGCTAATTCACAACGAATGTTCATCCAACCCATAAAGATTAACCTATAGCAACTAAACCCAATATAATTGACCTCTATCATTCCAACCTATCATGAATCATTCACTAGCAGTCAATTAATCCATCAATCAACAAGTTTAATTAATAATTCTATCATCAACTTATCAATAAATCAATCAATACTATCAACTTAAGATTGATGTAACTAACTGTTAACACCAAGATTTAACTGTGAGAATCAGTCCACTCACCTGTCACGTTTCAAACTCCAAACTCAAAGATCTAATTTTATTGAGTCTTCGTTGTATCTGAAACACACAAGAAATTTCGAGTCAAACTTCATATCATATTGTTCATAATTTAATATTAACAATCAAGCATATACTAAGTTATATAACTGTAACATCCACTTTATGGGTCCAGTATTTTACTATTATTTCCTGACTTGAAATGGTTAATTGAAATGTTAGGAAATATTGTAAATTGGTAATTGAAAATAAATGGGTAAAAGAGTCAAATAATTTATTGTGGTTAATAAATTATTAACTGCTTTAATTTAATTCAGTTGACAGTAAAATAAAATAATGTGTCCCCGCAAATGGTTTTCAAGTTCCAGGCAATGATAAGTACGGGGAATGAAAATTTACCAATTATATGTTATACTCTTTGTTGAGTCGGTTAAACTCAAACTTATCCCCTACTTACATACGTACGCATCATACATACACATTTAACTTGAGATTGAACAAAATACATGAAGAAATCTCAAGTTGAAGCTACTAAGTTCGAATTCAAGCTTCAAACATATGGATTATCATTCCTAATCAAGTTGTAAGTCTTAATTTCTTGATTTCTAGAACCCTAGAATTTGGGGGTTTTGATGTTCTTGACTTTAAATCCGAAATTAGGGTTTCAAATGATTAAATTGATGTTAGTTAAGCTTCAATAACATGTATTAATCATTCTATCATCATTATAAACATTATGTAATTGTTAATTCTTGAATTTAATGTAAACCCTAGAAAATGGGTTTTGTGTATTGGATTTAATTAGCATGATTAAAGTGAAATTGAAGCTTGAAATGATGATATAGTTGTTAGTTGATAGTTAATCCATGATTATAGGTAAAGCCCTAACATAGAAATGAAGAATTTGATAT
The DNA here is from genome assembly GCA_963422505.1 of Pseudognaphalium luteoalbum. NCBI lineage: Eukaryota > Viridiplantae > Streptophyta > Magnoliopsida > Asterales > Asteraceae > Pseudognaphalium > Pseudognaphalium luteoalbum. The sequence goes on along the minus strand of OY730193.1, from coordinate 8,403,005 downwards.
TTGTTCATGAAGAAAGTTAGGGGTTTGAGTGATTATTCATGAATAATGGTTTTAAAGCTTGGAATAATGATGTATACATTGATAAGTGTTGATTAATGATGATGATAATCATTATTTAAGTTAAAAGTTATAAATTGATTAAAGTGTTCTTGAGAATTATAGTAATTATGATGATATTCATAAGTTATATGAGAAATTCGGTATGGATTGTGATTTAGAATACTTGATTGATAATCAACTAGTAAAGTTAGAACTTGTGTGACTAAGTATTCATTAAACCTTGTGTTAGGGGTTTTGAATGAACATTTGAAGTTAATGATCTTATAATGGTTCGATCATGTTAATTTGTGATAAGTAAAGTGATTAAAGTGAAGTTATGATCATAATAATCATAACTTGATAAATGATCATGATTGGTTAACTATGAAGTTTATAGTTACTAAATGTGTTGAATATTGATAATGAGTTTGAAATAGAAACACTGACATGATATAATGATTAGAGTGATAACTCAATGAAATTGAGATTATGAATCATGTTGTACGACTTTAACATGAGTTGATTATTATAAATGAGCTACTAACTCGTTATTTATATTGTATTCTCAGATATGGAGAAAGACTCAGTGATATTAGACTACTGAGTGGACAACTGAGGTGTCGGTGAGTGGATTCTAATCCTCAGTGTGATTTAGTTGTAACAGGTTTGGTTACAACGGGTGATCGTATTATTACTGTTTTTGATTTGCCATGATAGAATTGGTTTGATAGTAATAATACTGTTGATAGACTGGTTAGTCTGATATGTTGACTTGATTGAATATATGATCACTTGATAGTTGGCCTTCGGGCATCAGTGTATTGAGGTCAACTTGATGGTTGGTTGGGTTTGGTTACTATTGAAAGACGACAGGAATTTCCTTGTACTTATCGTTAATAGGAAATTAGGTCGTATGAGATTAGTACCAAGCTATCGGTCTAGTCTGTATTGGCCATACAGATTGTTGGGTTAAGTGTTCTGGGAGAATCCCCGGGTATTATGATATCTCCAGAGCCACCGATCCTCATTGATATGTTGTGTATTGAGATGTTATCTCATTGATATTATGTGTACTGTTGGTATTCTTGGCTGAAGGTTTCCCTAAGAACCATCGATCTATTTGATGTTTTTGTTTACGATTAATTATTGTAAACAAAGTTGTTATGCTAAGTTAGGCTGTTGGTTATGTATTCTCTCACTTAGCGTTATGCTAACCCCACCACCCCACTTCTTGCAGGTTATGGTCATGATATAACGGGATTGTCAAGAAGTTATTCGGGACGGAATGTTTGACCAAGCCTACTCTGATATTTGATTATACAAATCAATGTTATTTAGTGGTTTGGAAGTAACACCCATGTTAATAAACTATGTTTTAAATTTTGTTGAAATCCAAATGTAACTTGGTATTGTTTAAAGTTGGACTAACGCTTCCGGATTTATTATATTTAAATAATGTAAATTGAGGGGTGTTACAATAACCACAATGTACAAGCTAAATCACATTATGAAGTTTAAATCAAAAACATTCAGTCACACAGTATGAATCCGCCGGATTCTAAATGAATCCGCCCGGATTCAATTGAATCCGCCGGATTCAGATAGAATCCGCCGGATTCCAGTCATTTTCAGATTCATAACTGGGACAGAACTTAAATAAGGAATCCGGTTAATGAATCCGCCGGATTAACCTGGAATCCGCCGGATTCCCATCATCTTCCAGACCTGCACTTAACCAAATTTTCTGTAACTTCAAATACGAACCAACAATCTCAAAATCGACCAAACTCAGTTATGTACCCAACTTTTCACCAATTTTTTATCATAATAACATCATATAACAAGGTTTCAATCATCAAATCATCACAATTCACACAAATCACTCATAACCTAAAAATTTCACATTCAAACCTATAAATCAATAAATCTAACAATTTCATCATGTAATCATCATGTAATCAACTTAATAAAGATCAAGAATCATCATTCAATCATCATACAACTAATAACTACATCATTCAAGCTTTAATTCAACCCACACAATAAATTAACCTAATTTTATCATTTAGGCAATAATAACTTACTTACAAAATGGATAGCAAGAAGAAACTTAAGATGATGAGTTATGATTTAATCTTCAACTCTTGTAGATCTTCACTAGCAATTTGGGTTAGTGATTTTGTTTAAGAGAGATTTTGAGATACAAAATGAAGAACACAAGAAATTGGGGAAAAACATAAGTCGGCCTCCTCTTATTTTATTAAACCGACTCACATTAGTTACAGTGTAATATTATACCCCTTTTAAATATATTATCTGGAACCTCAATTTCAAACGCGAGAAAAATTATTTTATTTTACCGTCATCTAAATTTATTTAAAACAAACAATATTTCACTAGTCACAATTTTTCCTGAAACTTATTTTCCTATTAAATTTACAATCAAACACATATAATAATATAAATTACATATAAAAATTAAGGAAATACCTGTTTCTCCTAGGCCCAATTTGGGGATGTTACACCAACGATCTAGACTCACTCGCAACGAGCCTTGTCAGTTTTAAGCGTTTAGAGTTGTTTAGGGCCCAAAAATAACAATTTACCGTTTTTCAGGGTCTATCTTGTACTTTTTGATTAAGTTTCCTTTTCTATTACGTTTTCTTAGGCTCCAAGGACTGATTAAATATGTTTTTGGGGTTTGTTCATTACGTTTTACAAACTATGAATATTGATTAAATAAGAAATTTTCTCACTTTAAGAATTTCGGTTTAGTTCTTGTTTTGTGTTGCTTTTTGTTTTATCGATCATCATCAGTATGGGACTAGTTTTCTTGTATTGTAAGATCGTATATCATTCAAGATACATGATGAAATTAAAACTATATCTATATAATAAAAAAATTAAAACTATTTTAGATTCAAGCCACCAAAATTTTAACTTATGATTTAAAAACTACGTACTTATACGTGATTTATAATTACACATTGAATCATACCTGACTATATGCATAGTTCATCACTATCTTTCTGATCGATATGAGAATCATATTAACTTTCTATACCACCTCTAACTCACTAAGTATGAAATATATATAACATTTAGTGTTTTTATATATTGTAATTTTGATCTAAAAATATAAGTCATCAAAAAAGTGTAAATATCATTTGTTACAATACTATTTACTCTACGTACCATTTTAGACCAAAATATTATACACTATTCACCGTATTAGATATTAGGATGCAATTCATTTAGAAATGACCAATGCATAAATTTTATATTGTCATAACAAGTAATTAAAATCAATAAATTGTGTACTGTATGTATTATGGTTTATTATTTTTATATATTTACTAATTAGGATTTATAACAATTATTTTTAAGAAAATAACATAAGGGGGTGTTTGGGATTGATTAAATAAGTGTTTATCTGCTTATTTAGACAACAGATAAGCATATCCAAACATATTTTTGAAAAATATTTATCAACTTATTTACTAAGTAATAAACACTTAAAAATATGTAAGGAGTCATGTACCTATTTATTTTTAAGCATATAAGACCACTCCCATCAGTGACAGAAACTGACTGAAACTGACAGAGCCATGTCAGCGCCACATCAGCTTTTTCCACAAACTGACTGAAACTGACTGACCACTCCTATCAGCACTCCATCACTTCATTTTCTGGGACCCACTATTCAAAAATTCAAATAAACACAACAATTTAAATAAAACACATTTCATTAGAAATATAAAAATTACACATTTCCTAAAAATTAAAAGTACAATAATTTAAAAATAAAAAACTACAAATCCTAAAAATTAAAAAGTACAATAATTTAAAAAATAAACGTTACATAATCAAAGTACAACATTTTAACGGATACGGAAATTTAGTGGTAGTTGCGCAATGTGTTCGATTAGCGCCTTGCGGAGTTGATGATGAACGTCCCGATCGCGTAATTCCTTGTCCATACGCAATGAAGTTTCAACTCTTTCTTCCCACGTTTTTCTTGGCCTGTTTGACGGATCAGAGGGGTAATCTTCTTCTAGTTGACAAATATTTCTCCCGTTGTCCTTAGTGATCATGTTATGCAGAATGACACAAGCATATATGATTCTTTTGATCTTGTTGGTGCTATATGGCCTAGCCGGGTTCTTGATGATTTGCCACCTACCTTGAAGCACACCGAATGCTCGTTCCACATCTTTCCTTGCCGATTCTTGGTATCTCTTGAATCGAGCCTCGGCTGCAGTTAGTGGATGCCTAAACGACTTAACGATAGTCGCCCACTCAGGATATATCCCATCCGCTAGATAATACCCTCTGGTGAATTGTTGTCCGGCAATAGTGAAGTTAACCTGTGGAGCTTTATCTTGCATCAAATCGGAGAACAAATCCGATTGATTAAGTACATTTATGTCGTTGCTCGACCCTGCCGGACCAAAAAAAGCATGCCAAATCCACAAATCATAAGAGGCAACTGCCTCGAGCATGATTGTGGGACGCCCCTGATCACCTCTGGTGTATTGACCCTGCCATGCAACTGGACAATTTTTCCAGGGCCAATGCATACAGTCTAAGCTGCCGAGCATACCCGGAAAACCATGCAACTCGGCATGTCGTTGATGCAAACGTTGAACATCTTGTTCAGTGGGTTTCCTTAAGTACTCGTTAGAGAATAGATGAAAAATGCATTTGCAAAAATTATCCAAACACAAATATGAGATTTGTTCACCCATATGCAAGTATTCGTCAAACGCATCCGCCGCACAACCATATGCTAATTGACGTACGACGGATGTGCATTTTTGAAAAACATTAAAACCGGGTCTATCGGTACAATCTAAACGTTGATGAAAGTATCGAAAATAATCCGGTACCGGTTCTTGCGAGTATGAAACAATACGTTGACATATATTGATAAATAATGGCTTACTCATTCGATATCGGCGTCGAAATACATCCGCCGGAAATGTTGGCTCGTCATGAAAGTTGTCCAGAAACAATCGTTGCCCCATTGCTTCGCGATTTCTCGGAAAGTATCGACGTGGAGCTCTCAGGATCGGAATTATTTCTTCCTCTTCGTCGTCGGACGATTCGGAGGATATGGCGTTAATAACATTGATCGCGTACTCCGGATCAAAAATATCATTAAACGCTTGCAAATCTTCGAGATCGGAAGACATTTTGTAAAAATATGAAAGTGGTGAAAATTTAGAGAGTAAAAGGATGAAATTTGAATTGAGTTTGGTGTGGATTGTTTAGAAAATGGAAGGTGTATTTATAGTTGAAAAGTTGATTTTTTTTAAAAAAAAAAAATTAAAAAAATACCAACGGCTAGTTTCCTAACCGTTGAAAAAATTTTTTTCCTAACGACTTGATTTTAATAAAAAAAAACAAAAAAATCACGTGGGCCCCACACCCCCTCGTCCCTCTCGTCGCCAAACCGAAGGGGGTAAACCGACGAGGCAACCGACGGATCGGTGCCATCACCGTCGGCCTCGTCGGTCCCAACCGACGAGAACCGACCCTCCCTGATTGGAGTGGTCTAAGTATTTAAAAATAAGCAAATTCAAGTACCCTCTAACACAAAGTTGATATGTTAATTATTTAATGTAATTAGATAAGTTAATGTATTATTTTGATGTAAAAATTACTATATTGTCACAATGTAGATTATTAATTATTAATCTATACGCCGTTGTAAATCATTTGCTTATTTGGGCTTAATGCCTTACTATTGTTTTTGTCTTTGATAATTCGATCATTACTAACTATTGCATAGAGTGACATTGACTTTACTAAATATGGTAACAAACCAATAGATATAACTAAGGGTGCTCCCAATGTTTAATTACTTTCAAACCACTTATGTCACCTCAGTTTTTCACTAATTGACTCACAATTGATTATCTATCGCTATCAATGACTAACGACTTCATTTTTTTGAGCCCCACATTTACCAATATACAGAGACAGAGTTGTATTAGAACAAGGGTGGGCTATGGCCAACCCACAAATTTTTTGTTGAAGTTTTATATTTCTGAACTAAACTTATTTATTTATTGTTAGCCCACCCAAAAAAACTTCACAAAATCCAAAGGAAAACATCTAATGTTATAGCATATTAATTTAATGGTTAATCAGTTAATTTTTCCTCCGTAATTTTGAATTGTTTTAACTAAAATTAGTTTTTTTTAAAAAAAAAAATTTAATTTCATAAGTTAACGTAAGCATTGTATTAGTAACAATATCAGTTCATAAGTTTAACATGTACTTAACTTGTTAGAGAATTTGTTTAAAGTATATATTAACTATTTTATAACAAATTTTTGCTAATTTTGTTTGAGGAATTGACCAAACTAATTAATCGTATGACATTTTATTATGGGCTTATGACCACCCTGCAAGCTAAATCCTGACTACGTCACTGCCAATATACCATAATTTCTATACTCTAAAAAACACATGTAGGCACACGTTTCAAACCAATTTGTTTTCGTTAAACTAGTTTGGAGAGCTAGTGGTTGAAAAGTGATTAACCGGATGACATCAATTTTGCAATAAGTTGGCAAATCGGTTGGCTATCGGGATTGCCCTAGTACCTCCAAATTTACCTTTTTCAACTATTAATACCTCTCGATGTCTTTCTAACAAGATTATGTAAATGTATCATATAAATATTTATAACTTTTCAAATTGACCTGAGAATATTTAGGACTATAACAAATACATGTGTTCTAGACTATTTCATGATGTTTGCCGAAAGAGTAACATTGTCCCTTCTTAATATATGAGTTTTGCAATTTTTCATTTTTGATTAATATCTATTTTAATTTTAAATAATAAATATTAAAATACTCTTATAATAATTTGCAATCACACTACTTAAATCTATAATAAATTTTAAATTGATAAAAATAGCATAAACGGCGTTATAACTTGAGTCTTGACGTTATATATAAATAACTAAACGGAAACCGTTGAAGCACCATTTTCATTCTCTTCTTCAAAAGCTAGCGCAGATCAAGAGAGAGAAAGAGAGTGACGATTTTTATCTTTCGGCAAAATTCTTAATTCTCTACTGTAATATCAACATCAACACAATCATAATTCAACAACAACAGCAGCAGATTCAAGCAATTCAATCCGTAGTTAACTTCACAGTAACTTCCATCATCATATCTCAGAATTCAACTCCTACGTACTTCGTATTCAGTTGACGAATTTCGCTAGCTAAATTCCTCAATCTTTTTCGAAATTCAGATCAACGGTATGCATCTCTTAATCCTCTCGTACTTAATTTTTTTTTGCATCTCGATTGATCCGTACGCCGCTGTTTGAATCGTTGTTTTATATCCATTTTGACCGTGAATTTTGATTTTCATTAGAGCTGATTCTGTAGCTAGGTTTTAGTTTTATACTCTGTATCAAGTACTGGTTAGTGTTACTAAGATTTACGAGAATTGTACTATATAGTTTCGGAATTTTGATGGATAACACATAAACTGAACAAACGCATACTGTTTAATTTGTTTCTGTAGTTGCCGAAATTGTAATGTAGAGAATTTTATCTGAGATTTTGATTACTTTATCATGTTAGTATGTTTACTGAATTATGATATAATTTGAATTGGAAGTGACGGAACTTATTGTATACATCCGACAGAATTGTGCGTGTAGATTCTACGTACCGGATCTGGCCAGCTAATCTGAATCTCGTTTCCACGATCTAATCAGATTAAAGAAGAATGTATTAATTGTTAAATTAAAAATTATTGAAAAATAAACTAGATTTGAAATCTGAGTAGCTCTTGGCGTGGAGATGGAGCTTTCTAAACATGGTCTCCGTGGTGCCCAAGGTATTATCAACATGATTTTTGATCTCACGCGCGAACACAGTTAAACAATTGTTACGAATAAATAATCGAGTCCGGTGTGTGTGATTTTGTAGGTGCAAATAAGGCTGGGCATGACTTTCTTTCACTCCGTTCACCTGCTCAACAAGATCCATCTCCTACCATTATTCCAGGTGCATTTCGAGCCCGTTAATTTCCATCTAGTATTTTTTTCGTTAAAGGTACAGTCTAAGTTATTAGGTTTTAAAATAATTTTCCGCAATGAAATATCTTGAACTTTTTATGAATCTTCAACGTTTTATTATTGGAGGGGAGAGGAGTTGGAGTAAATGAATGGATGATATAGACATGACAAAATAAAATTATAAAATTAATGATAAAAAGTTGGTGTAATACGATAGACATCAAGCACAATAATTGTATTAACTATTAAGCTTTTGTATTGTTAATTGAACTATTATAAAAGGTGCGTTATTTGAGAAAAGAACATGTTTTGTCCGGCATTGGGTTTGAACTCAAAACCTCGATCTTTAATTCTTGCTTTTGAATTGGAGAATTGAGAATTGATGGGTGTAAATGTGTGATGGTCAAATGTATTTCTTTAGCGTGTAGTTAGTAATGAGAACTCTAATGTTTTTAAAAAGTACCCTACATATATATCGCTTGACTATAAAGGTTCTCTACTAATTTTATAAGCCAATTATCACATAACAGGGTACACTTATGTACAATTGTCGAAAAGATAAGATTAGACAACAATTATTAATAATTTTATATCATGCATGAGTTGATTTGCATCAGTGCATGTGTCCAATTGACTAGTATGTAATGTGTTTTGATGTATATTTAATTGAATGACATGATATGTGATTGTACATACAAGGGGAAAAAATCCATGAGTTAGGTGGTACCCGTGACCCTCATTAGTCATTAAGCTGGGTCCAGGGCACGGACACATGGTTCTTGTTGTAGGCCATATATACCATTTGGAATTTAGCCAGCCTGACAAAACCCCCACCCATGGTGGAGCAAAAAGTTCAGATATGTGATGTGGTTGATGTTGGTATAATTGTTGTCAGGAGTCGTATAATTTTTAACTTTTGGTCTCATTTTCCTAACTGTTTTACAGTTTTACTCTTTTACTACACTTTTGTAAAACACTTTCATATAGATGGATAAATAAGTCATTTTTTTAACTATGTTTATTGAAAGAAGTTCAATTTACTATCTTTAATTAATTCTTATATAAGTGTCACCACAATCTCAAAGGACAAACCAATTGAATATATGTTTAGTCACTAATAGTTAAATATTCTTTTTCAAGGCTATAATATAAAAGTAAACTTCTACGATTAGTGATTTTCCTAATTTTACTAACTATTCTTAGATTCTAGAATTATATTTTGAACTAAATTGTTAACTTGTGTGCAGCAGTTTGTAACTTCAGTTACCATAACAATCACACTTCATTTTGTGTCTTTTTATTCAGGCGGTTACCTTAAAACTCATGACTTCTTGCAACCACTGGAACAAGTTGGGAAGAACGTCGACAAAGAAGGGGAACACATTCTACCTGGGGGGATGGGGACTTATAGCATTAGTCATGTTTCGTATATCAATCAAATTGAAACCCATAAGGTACCAAAGCCTGAAGGGATTGTGATTTCAGCTGCACAATCAAGTAGTAGCAATAACAATGATGAAAACTCAAACTGCAGTTCTTACACTGCAGGGAGTGGTTTCACGCTATGGGAAGAGTCTAATATAAACAAGGGAAAGACAGGGAAGGAGAATATTGCAGGAACTAGGCATGCGCTGAAAGGTAAGAAAAAATATCTATATTAGTTACTTTGCTTTTATCTTACTTTTGGAACTTTTTAGGTGAAGTATGCAATTATAAATTTGGAGGTGGCCAAATGGATAGGTAGAAGAGTTCGGTAATAAGTCAATAAGGTGTTAGGTTGAAATGGATCATTTTCTTGTTCAGGTTGAAATGGATCATTTTCTTGTTCAGGTTGAAATGGCTCATTTTCTTGTTCAGGTTGAAATGGGTCCTTTTCGTGTTCAGGTTGAAATGGGTCCTTTTCGTGTTCAGGTTGAATGGGTCATCTTCTTGCTTGGTTTGAAACATACTGTGGGAACTCCTTTTGTCTCAATCTATAAATGTGTGTTTAGTATGGCTTAAAATACCTTATTATTACCACAATAACTTATATATAAAATAAGACATCGTAGGAGGTTGTATGCATTAGAAATAGGTTTCGGGCGACTTACAACTTATTTGACCCATTCCCTTTTAGCTAATTTTTTTAACTCGTCTATGATAAGACACAACCCAAATTAACCCATGCGTAAGTTTTGGGTTGAAATTGACACCTCTAATCAAATCTAATAGTAGCATTTCAAAACTGTAATGATTGGTTAAATGCCTTTACAGAGGCTGGAATGAAGATTGGAGTGCCATGGATGACATTCATGGATCGGCCATCACATTCTTCATCCATCTATAACCATCCAAGTGCAACGTTCAGTTCTCTCTCATCTTCTCAGTCAGTCATAGTCTCTCTCATCCATTTCTGGTACATCAAATATTATATAATTTATGGAGCCAGTTTTGACAGTCCTTATCTAACATTGCAGTCCATCGACAGCCCCTAAGAATCGGTATTTTGTTGATACTATGAAGTTTGGTAAGAGTGTCCAAGAAGAGGAACACAACGATGAAGTGTATACTATCAAGAAAGAACCAATATCAGTTAAACTTGACAATGCAAGCCCTGATCAAAAGCCCAACAGCCCCCGCTCGAAACACTCAGCTACTGAACAACGTAGGAGAAGCAAGATCAACGATAGGCATGTTTTTGTAACCATCTTTCTTTAGCCCAGTAAAATCGTCAAAGTTTCAAACTTATTTATTTATGATACAAACTCTAAAGAATTTTGAAAATAACCTAACAAAATGTATGTATTTTTTTTTAATCGTCCTGTTTTTCCATTTTCTTATGCAAATATTTTTTATCAGGTTCTGAATCTCCAAATATATCTTAAACTTGTGCAGATTTTCAATGTTGAGAGGAATTATTCCTCACGGTGATCAAAAGAGAGATAAAGCATCATTTTTGTTAGAGGTATTCTATGAGATGCCATTTCGGATTATGTGACAATCTTCTTAGATTAGCACCAACATCTGGGAGTATTTATGTTTTTTATACTTCTAATCTTAATATACATCATATTTTTACAGGTTATTGAATACATTCAGTTTCTACAAGAAAAGGTGCACAAATATGAGGATTCATGCCAAGAAAGGACCAATGAACCTCCAAAGATAATCCCAATGGTAAATTCATACTCTTATAATATATGTTTTGAAAATTGTTTGAAGTTAATAAAGAGGATCTAACATTTTAATCTATGACAATTTAATTATGCACTTTTCGACTTATTCTTTTTTATCTTCCATGTTTCTAGCAGAATGACGGACCAACCAATGGTTTTGTTAATCAACCTCAACTTCCAACAAGTTCCATGGGTGCCTTCAGGGAAACTATCGAACACCCACAATCGACAAATAAAGCGTCTCCAGTTGTTGCATCCTCTCTTAAACAAGTTTTCACTCATGATACAGCAACCACAACCTCACACCCTTCACCCCATTTATCTCATAGCCCATCATCTAAAACAGACTGCATTATCACTAGTGACAAGAAGGAAGATGAAGATGTAATTATAGAGAGCGGTGCAATCAGCATCTCAACAATCTACTCTCAAGGGTGAGAATCTTTACCATGTCCATTACTTATGGTGGCAGTTTCTTCCCACTTATATATGAACATTTCAATTTGGGCTGTGTTTTATCAAAAATGGGTCAAACAGATCCAGCCATCTGAAAGTAGTCCAAACTCTAAAGCCTATTTGACACATCCAAGCTCCTAAACACTTATCTTCAAGATTTTGATGATAAATATTATAGTGTTTTTTTTATAAAGATAATTGACATATATTTAATTTTATATTGTTAAAAGTGTCCCTTCTGAAGCATACTAAAAAGTGGCCCATTTGGAAATGTTACCCAACCCGCCCATTTCAACATCTATAGAGTGCTGATGCTTCTCTGCAATGAGCTGATATTTTTCTTTTTCTAAAGCAGATTATCCAGTGCTTTAACCCAAGCATTAAAGAGCTCAGGTGTGGACTTATCACATGCCAACATTTCAGTACAGATTGATCTTGGAAAGAGATCAAATAGCGGTACAATTGATTCCTCGTCACCCGATGTCAAGGTACTTGTTTTAACAACTTTTAGAACTTTAACTACTACACCTCGTCTTTTTAAATATTTTATTCAGGATTACTTGTAATTGCATCAGGAAAACGAGAAGCCTTATGTTGATCAATCGTTGGCGTGTTCGAGTAGTGAAGGATATAAGAGGTTGAAAACAAGCACAAGGTAAAAGTTTGTATGCCAGATTTAATTCATTTAATTTATTTCATCAATTTATTATTCCTCTTTTATCATTACTGAGGATCATTCAAGTGCATTTTTTGGTATCTAAGTTGTAATCTAACTGTATTTCGTCTTAATTAAATTTTGTCCTATGAGGGGAGGGGAAAATGCATTATTCATTTTTATTTCAGCTACATTTTGTGGAGCTTTTTTTGTGAGGCATGAACTTGTAATGGGTCATGAAACGTACAATGTTTTTATTGCTAATATCAGACACTCCGATTAACTTTTGTGTATATATGAACAGCATTTTATAGTGCCATTCCCATTCAATACTGAATGAGATACCAGAGTTACAATGGTTTACAGTAACAGATAATCATAATGTGAGGTAGAAGGAAAATAAGCACACTTTATATGATAACATGTTCATAAGAAGGTTGTATGCATGTACGCACATTTTAATGCAGCTTAATCCCCGGCGAACCCATCTAACCCTTTTTTATGTAACGAAATTATAAGTAACTTGGTTAAGATAATCGTCTTTCATATAAAATTAAAATACATGTAAAGAAGAAAACTTACCGAAGCAAACAAGTAGACCTGCATGTACCACTGAGTATGCATATGCGTACACAACCAAACAAGTAAGGTTGGTATTACTTCCAAGGATTTCGCCAAACATGACAGGTCTGATTAAGAGATCAACACTCAACTTTCATGAAAAGCCATCAACCGCTGTGAAACCGTCAACTACTTATAGTTAGATAGTTTGCTTTAACAATAAAAGTTAGTTATATAATCGCTGTTTACCAACTACCTATGATTCCATCAATTAACTGTAGCTTAAAAGTTATGTTTAGCAAAATCTTAGTATAGGAGTATGTTTTCTAACATGAAAAAAGATGTTTCCTAATATATTGTTATTATGGGCCAAGTTTCACATTATTGTTTCATTTACGGCAAAATGGCCCAGTTGGGAAAGTCAGCTCTTACAACCCACCAATCATATGATTAAAAACAAGGCCACGATGAAAACATTATATCATCTTCACATTTCATCAAATATTCGAATTTACAACAAAACTAATCCGTAAACTTATTGATCACTTAAACTCCGTTGCACCACAATCTATTTTTGTTTGGAAAAAAGAATTTAAGTAAACATTAAATTAAACTTGAATAAAATTTCTAGCTAAAACGTCTCTTTCCTTTCACATGATTAACAACATATAATTAGTAGAATCTTAGGATAAAAATTATAATAATAATAATATTAATTCGTATCGTGTTGCCGTCGTGGTCCCATAAGTGATGACGTGATGTCAAATCGAACCCCACAAATTAAATAAAATTATTAGTATCAAATATATGAATGAAAAAGATATGACATGATGGAATGTAGACTATAGTATATGTCTCGGAACATAAAATATCTGTTATGTAGTTGCGAACAACTATATGTGATCAAAGATAATATTTGTTTAATTCTTATTCAAACAAGCGAAGACGACGTAGGTTATGTTTAACAACAACTAACTGGAGCTGAAGCTGGAAATTGTGACAGCTTGTGACTGAGGATTCATTTTCCAAAACCTACTTCAAAATACTTCTCTTAGAGATTATCTTTTCAATTATCCCTATTATGTTTTTATTGTCAAATGAAGATTATTTATTTATATGGGATTGAGATTGTTCAAAGAGAAAAAAAATCTTATGACAAACACACCCATAATATCTTTAATATATGCATGCCACTTTATAAATCACACACTTCCAATTTTTTCGCATATATATTTTATCATTACCCAATTGTCATCAACAGAATTTTTAGTAGTATAAAGAACTATTTATTTAAGTTGGTCCAATAATGCTCGCATTATTATTATGAATGAGTTCAACAAATTAATTTAAAATTGTAAAAAGAATATATACACAACTATGATATGATTAGGACATTTTTTAGAAGCACTTTCTTGCATTATTCAATCATTTTACCAATCACACTACGATTAATCGACATATATGCTTGTTTAATCACAAAACAAAAGACTAAAAAAACATAGCATCTCCCTTTGACACACAGATGCCACCAAAATTCTGCTACTTACCATATTCTATGGACAGATAAAACCTCAAACGCACAAACTTAATATAGAGAGAAATGAATGAAATAAACAAAGACAAAAGGACACTTTGAGCCTTTGAGGGTGAAAACAACTCTTTATATTTCCTAATTATCAATATGAATGTAAAGCTATACCCCTGGAATGTCAGGGGATTTCTCTATACATGAATCGGAGTTATTAACAATGGTGATACGTTGAGGAACTATAAAATAAGAGATGAATAACATGTACTCTTTCCGCTCGCGTGGGAAATCCCCTACGATGTGTGTCCAACCCTTACATATTGCATGTGGACTTGTACAAATTCATGAAACATGTTGAAGGCGATGGACAAAAGTAATGCGGCTCGAAAAAGGATCATTGCATAATATCCACAAGTTCGTCTTCTGAGGGCTGCAAACATTCTTCGGGATTTGCATAGAAGTAGTCTTCTTCTTTGGGTCTGTCCGGAATAACCAATCTTTTCATTGGGTTCCCCATGCGTTGTGCATGTGCTTCCTTGACAGCACTCGAAAATTGATCCCAATTCAATGATTTACTTGTATATTTATCTATTAGTTCAACCAGTAGTCTTCTATCCAATAATATCGTTCTCTTGAAACCCATATATCTGAAAAGGTAATAAATCTTGAATTGTTATGACAGAACTTGAAAGATGCGAATCAGATAATTTACATCCAAATTAGCTAAAAAAGGTCAAATGGATCAAACACTTGAGACCTCAAAGAGTTGCCTAATGTGTATACAAATGCTTATATTGTCTTATTTAGAAAAGCTATATCGATATTTCCATAATATAGTTTTGTAAATAACATTTATTATTATTTGCAAAGGAACAGACGGAAAAGAAGTGTTGACGACTTGACAGTATCCCAACCCAAACAATTTGGACACCCACATAGATACTACCTGTTACCCAACCCGCACACGTTCCGCCACATCTTTTTAAATGGTGAAGGCAAGTGCAATGGTATACCTGCGGTGGCCTTCTACAACTTTAGCCATGTTTCCATCAAAAGTTGGGACAAAAATATCACTTTCGAGTGATACAAGATAGTCCAATGCTGCCATTTGTGACGAGTGGTTCTGGAAAAACTGAAGGTCGTCCACTCCCAATAAAGTCTCTTTTCTTACCTGTCAAATATATAGAAATTAACCAGCTGTATAACGACAACAACAACAACAACAAAAGAAATGGCACTGATTTTTAATACTAACCAGCTTAGGATATGCAGCAGCAAGACTAGCCATTCTCCTTTCTCCACCATATATTTCACCAGCAGCGATATAAATCTGGATGTCACGATCAATGTCAAGTGCCCTTAATGCAAGAGCGGTCTCTTCAGGAGTCAAAGGACATAGACCATCTTTCCTTTTCAAGTCGGAGTTTATGATCTTTTCTTTCCACCATGGGTAAGCATACCTGCCAAAAAAAGACATTAGCACAACACATAAGGATGTTATCAAATTTTAGCAAGAATGTGATTTTATAGTAAGACGATCAAACCTCATTCGGGTCAGTTCTTCCACCTCTTCATCATTGCATCCTTGAGTACAACCAGAAAATGCTAACATGTCCATTTCGTATCGGAGATGAAGCACTAGAAAAGGTCCATTTTGTCTCAAAAGGTTAACAACCCGTTTACCCAACTCTTCGATCTGACTAGTGAATCTTAAAGCATTGAAATTTACACGGCATCTAAGCTTCTGAAGGTCAAGGGGTTGACCACTATTGGCAAGCCGAGCATCAGTTCTATTCAAATGCAAGACTTTAAATCTTTGAATCAAAGGAAGAATCTGCAAGTAAACAGGAGAAAACGTTTAAGCTACAATGCTACATATAAACCTAGCAATTAATATTATAATGAAAGGTGAAAAGAGGAAAGTAGGGTACCTGGTTGTGGTAGTATGAAATATCAGACCAACTAACGGGTGGCATTGTATGTACATATCCTAATTCCATTTTCTTTTTAAGCCTAATAGGAAGCTGTTTAAGTATCCGGACTTCATCTCTCAAAGATGTTATGAAATGGTCAACGTCAAAAATATCCTCAAACTCACTGCCATTTAATAGAAAGAACAATAAGTCAACTATCATGATAGACACAAAAACACAGACTAATTCGGTATACCTCGGATCAGCCCAGAAAGAAGTTTTATCCAGCTCGGGAACTATAAGTGTAACATTCAAGTATCTTGCAATTGCAACCATATCACATATCTGCACGTTATAAAAGATATGATAATCAATTTATTTGTTTCTAGATGAACGAAATAAGGCAATGAATATTCCCATGGTCTCAAGTTGTACTGAAAGGACTCACAGCAGATCGCATTTGATTTAGTCCTCCATTACAGGAAATCACTAGGTAACCATTGTTCTTGTAAACCCCTGCAAAATACACAGAATGTTTTCAATGTCACGATCGAGGGGAACCTTCATATGAACATACACATATATCAAAGGAATAATAAACATAACAACATAAATAGAAAGAGTAATGAATATTAAATATATTTGCACAAGTAGAAACCTCCAATAGATTCCGTAACAAGATAAAATAAAAAGTAAATGACTACCAGCTATTCTTCTCGAATTCCATAAGCATTTAAACATGAAAAAAAACTACAAATACAGAAACTAATCCCGGAGCCACCAAGCACCAATTCCTATCCTTCATGAACTTACTAATCACCAAAAGAAATTTCACGTAATTGAAGCCGAGAAGGTTATTAGAAGGGTATAAATTGTAAAAAATGACATGAAGAATCCTAGTCTGCTAAGTTTGTGCATGTCAACACTGAACGAATTATTAGTTAACACTTGTCATGATCACAATTTTCCATTTACTCGTAGAGATGACATGTTTCAATGCACGATTTAACCTTTCCTATTCGATCCTACACCCTGTAAGCTACACTACATACTTTACCAAAAAGATTACACTAAACAAATACAACAAATCCCACATATAAATTTAATAATCTAACAATCATCACACAAGCTACAACATAATCACACCCAAAAAAAAAAAAAGCCAACAACAAAGAACATAGAACTCACTCTTTGGTGGAAGAACTCGAGCAGGAACAATTGGCAACAATTTGACATCCAAAGCAGTAGCAGAAACAGAATCAGTAGAAGGCCAACCTTTTTTTAACACCATAGGTCCCCATGTATCACCTAATGCAGTTAACTGAACCAAACAAGTCCATAACAATACCACAGTTGTTGCCCTAATCATCCACAACTTCATTTTAGCTGAAGATGATTTTACCATGGATTTCTTCAATTTCTCAACCCTAATTTCACCTACTAATCCTTGTAAACCCATACCACTTCAATCACAAACCCTAGATGGAAAGCCACTAACTAAGCCCTAATTAATTGACTGATTATTATTAGTATTCATTAATCCAAGATTGATAAAAAAAAATTAACAAAATTGATTGATAAACTGCACATTAAGTGACCAATACGGAAACAACGAGTGTATATATAACTGATTTTTCAGTTAATTAAATCTAGAGGAACAAAATGTAAGGAAATTGATTTACAGTAATAGAAGGCAATTAAAAACCTAGGTTATTGAAAGCAGAGTGGATCTTAGAACCCTAGAGTGTGGCCGGAGAGTGTTGACGGACGGCAAGAGATGAAAAAGTCGCCGGAGAAAGCGGGCGTCGGTGGCCGGCAAAGAATAAGGGGGGGAGAGAATGAAGTGGTGTAGATGTTATTACCCACTTTCTTCAACTTTATTCTGTTTGGATTTCATGGAATAATTAATTATTATTAGTGTTGCTTAAACACAAAAGATTAATTAATTAATTATTTGACTAATTTGAATGCTACTTTTTTTACTCAATTTCCTGTTATATAATTCATCATCATCATAAATAGATAGTAGTAGTAGTTGTTGTTGAATTTGTACACAATATTTTTTGGGTTCCATTTTAAATGTTTATTATTTATATTTTCGTAATAATCATTCATTTTCGATTTCAACAAGTATCTATCTTGTATATTAAAAGAAAAATATTGAAAGAGTATTAACCATTAGATTGAGATCAATAATTAATATCTAACCCTTAATTAATTTAAGGACATCATTAATTCTATTTTTATGTGACTAAAATGACTACTATACCCTTATATATTTACAATATACACCCTTCAATATTTACAATATAATTTATCTATTTTTTTTATTTGTAAATAATACTTAAAATATTTTATGAAAATTTAAATTTAATAACTACTTTATTATTTTTTTCATAATTCAAGCTCTTCCTAAAATCTTTTTTATTTTAAAATTTCTTCAAAACCCTCCAATCAATTTCTAATTTACAACACTTGCATTATGAATGCTAACGGTTCAGTTTCCGACGGGTTTTAGTGTATCTATACACATACCGGTTTAGAATATTCATACTAATAGTCGGCTCAATACCCGTTGGGTACCCAATTAGTATTACCCATCGGTTTTTCATATTTATTCATGAGTTTCGGTTATCCTCATGTATGTAACTTTGGCTAAACAAAAAAATAGTTATTGAAAATACAACATAAATTTTGAACACAAAAAAAAAAAGTATACCAAATTACAAGATTTGAAATCTTAAAGCTGATAATATAACCTTTTAATTAAGTAATTAAAAGATTCGGTACATAATATAGTATTATTATTAAAGAACAATACATATACAGAAAAGTAAATGGTATCATGCACAGTATTATCAGTAATTGATTATTTAATTTACTCTTTTGCCATTAATTTCTCTATATTCCGATTTACATCCCTAAAATAATTAACCATTTAATTTTCTAAGGCTATGTTAATGTCATTCGGGTCAGTAGAGTTTGCATTTGAGTTGTCATGTTTTGTCATCTTTCGTAAAAGTTAAAAAAACAAAATAATGCATTATAGGTTGTTGATTTAAATTACAGAGAGTTGAATAAAAACCACCAATGCACTGCAAAGAGCGTTATTTTTTAGATACAAAATAGCATTTAATTAGTGAACCGGTAAATTTGCTTATTTGGAAAAACATATATGTACGATTTTAAATAATATAGTATCATTAAATATTAATACAAATAACAAGGTGATATCATACACAATATTATCCCTATTAATTAATTAATTTACTTGGACTTATCAATCCAAAATCTATCACAATTCAAATCCTTAATACGTTTTTCATTTAAAATTAAAATAATACAAACCGATGTACCGTACACCAACACCGCCAAAAAACTTATTACATCCATATAAAACATCCGTATCAAACATATCATAAAGTTAACCCACAAATTTTGCAGGCCTTAAATTAGTATATACAAATTCGTTAAATTAGTAATTTTATAAGTGGATAATTAAGTTGGGGGAAATAGTAGATGATAACCATTTTCGTTTGTTTGTACTTCTACTTTTTGACTTACATATAACATAGAAAGTAAAATGTAAAAGTAATCGCATCAAAGAAGATGGATTTTCAAATTTATTATTCGTTAGAGTTTTTCACAATTAATCACACCTTTTAAAGTAATGTTAGCACAATAAAATTTTGATATAGACATTTTATACTTTAGAGGTGGATTCAAGAAAATGTCAACAAAGTAGAAAATAGAAAAACTAATAGTATTGCTTCATTTTTTTACAAAATTCACTTTCATAATTCACCCACAAGTATAAATATCTCATAAATCGTATGTTCATAAATTATAAAATATACATATTCGGAACTAACGTTTTTTTTCGTCGATTAGAGATCCAGAAAGTATGAATTTTTTTCTTTTTTATACCGGGTTCTTAAAACCCTAGATTTTTCAAAATCTATTGTTTTAGATAAATCTGGAAAGTTTTACAAGGATTAGAGTGGCTGACTATCGAAATTAGTAAGATTATTAATTTGTATATCCTTTTGTCATAGGTTTTAAATAAGCATTTCTTATTAGTTTATTGATTTGAGAAAGTTTTTGAGTTTATAAAATAATATTTTAGAGTGGCTGATTATCGATTTGTCAAATGTGACTCCATATGAACATACTCCAATTATACTTAATACTCCAAGTTATAATAAGAAGAAAAAACCCCTCCAATATTTATAGTTTTTTACTATTAAATTGCAAAAATTACACTTCATATAGATTTTGACAAATGATAGAAAAAATATATAGGTTCCTACAACTACCGTTTAGTCATCTTCTAATTCAATTGAAAGAGGCTATTGAGGGGGTGTTTGGGTTAGCTTTTTAAGCTTTTTACAACAAAAAAGCACTTAAGCCAATCTAAACACTTTTTCAAGCTTTTAGCTTTTTACAACAAAAAAAGTCATTTTCTTGAAGCCAAGAGAATTGGGCTTTTAGCTTTTGGCTTTTTACAATAAGAAGGTATAAGCTAAAAAGCTAAAAGCATGAAAGCAAAAAGCCACCCCAAACACCCTCTGATAGCTAAATAAGCAAAATGAAAATTAATTATTATACGAATTCTCCACAAACATTTTTGAGTAATAGATATAGTAATATATCACTTGAAGAACTACCCAAAACGATACTTGAATAGGAGATGATGAGATTTAACATATATATAAAATTAAGATAGTTTGTTTTCAACATCCCGTGTTTATGCACGGGTCTAACATCTAATATTATATAAACTTAAATTTAGGAACATAACCGACATTTCCATCTATATAAAACAAATTGACTTAAATCATTCAACGAGCCAACCCCTTGATGTTTTTGTTGTTCTCGTTTTGCGATAATTCTTGCTTATTCAATTCTTAAATTCTCGTATACCACTTAAACGATGATAGAATTTGGCTCGGTGTATAAAATTTTGTTTTCTTCTTTCAATTGTTTCACCTCTAACTTCTTTGCTTTTATCTCTAGTTTTTTGGTTTCCATGTCTAGTTGTTTGCTTTTGGTTTCTATACTCTTTTTGATAAGAGATTGACTTGAATTATAGATAAAGATGTTCACTTTGAACTTCGAAATGCACTTATCGAACTTTTATAGGAGCGATATGGTAATTTAGGAATAGAAGATAATCTTGTAGTATAATGTAAGGATTATTGTTTGTATTTTATTTCGTATTTAATTATAAGCTTGAAAAAATATTTAAATGCTTATCCTTTTCTTATTTTGGTATTGTATAAAAGTTAAATTATTTTAATATAAAAGTTTTTGGAGTTAGTATGGTTGGAGAAGAAAAGTTATGAAGGAAGAATATTTCAAATAGATGCCATTTTCTGCATATTTGAAGATGAAGAAATGAAGATAATTGGAGAAGGTCTCAACGTACCACTGAACGGTATCCTAAGTGGAACTTATGTGGTGGCTTAGACTTTGTCATCTCACCTTTTCTTTTCTTATTAAACGTAGTCACGTATGTGCACTTCGTAAGTGCGTATGCAATTAGAGCTGAAACATCGACCCATTCAACTTCAATTTGTTTCCTTCTACTTCTTCACTTAGGTATTGACTAATATAATCCTTTCATTTAATTTAATTAAACATTAGCTAAAGGATCTTCATCACTAGGTTAATCAAAATATTGGTTATAGTGGTGACTTTTAGTATCTACATAAATACATGCGCGTAAAGTCACCATACTTAAAAATTTTCAATTTTCAGAATATGGTGTTATTAGACACATGAACTTAGATGACTTGCACTCTAAAACTACGTTGAAAATATATTATGTTTTCTGAAAACTATAATGTAAATGTAAAAAAAGAAGAAAGGTAAAACTCACAAGCCCCTATCGACCGGTTTCATGGCTAACATATGGGAGGTAAATCACGTAACCTACAATTAAATGAACACGAGACGAGGAATGAATCCGACTCACACAAAAACAACAAAAAATAAATAAGAATCCAAAACAACAAATACTCCTTAATAAATAAGGATCATATATTGTTCACAATTTTTTTATTTGCACCTAATAAGCCTGTCAAAGATCCTTTATCTGCTTTTCATGATGGATGGGATCAATTGTCAAGATGAAAGATTCAAGGAAATAGAAGTTGAATGGTTAATCGTTGACGTTTAAACTCTTGATCGACCTTAAATGTAACAAACATTAAACATATGACTCCAATCTTGTTGAGAAGTGTAACATAAGCATCAAGATTAATGTAATTGGTGTAACTGACGCAAAACCCTTATTCCTTGTTCAAAGGATGTAAATATATATTCGAGTAATTAACATGTTAGAGACATTAATGGAAACAAGAAGAGTGGATTAAAAAGGGGAAATGTTGAATTCACTTAATATTTATAAAAGGAGGACAATGATATTGCCATAGGGATTTTCACTATTTAATGCTAATTCTTATAAAACTTTACGTTAATGAAACAATTTTCGTTGTGTAAATATCAAGACCCTTTATAAAAAAGTATTTACAAAATGAATTGGAACAATGAAATGTCGAAATTAGCAGATGGATGTAAGAGCACAGGGAGCGCTGAATGGTGGTTCAGTGTTCAGTTCAGTGTTCTTGAGAATACTGAACTTGAACACTGAAGCAGAAAAGTGGGGTAATGGTTAATCTTGAGGTTCAGTTCAGTGTTCTCGTGATTATTTTATTATTATTATTATTTTCTAAAAACAAATTAAATACATAAAAGAATACAAAATAAAAACAAATAACATTAAATTAAAAAGTACTTTCATACAATAATTAAAATTCCTAAAAATACATAATTAAAATACGATAATTAAAAATCCTAAAATACGTAATTAAAGTTCCTAAAAATACATAATAAAAATACGATAATTTGAAAATACATAATTATTCGTCATCCGTCTCCGATCCACCACCCGAACCCGATCCACCACCCGAACCCGATCCACCACCCGAACTCGGTCGCCTCCACCCGAACTTTTCACGAATCTTCTCCTTTTCCATGTTTAGAAACCACGCGTCATCTTCTGATAAGCCATCCGTTGTCATCTTCAAAACCCGCATTGCTTCAACGATGTCTCGGGTACGATAAACGCTAGCTTTGGATTGAGTCAATTGTTGAAAGTTTGTTGTGATCGACTCATCAAAAGAAGGCGTGCTACTTTTAGTAGAAGTGTCGGAAGATGTTTTGGCACTTTTAGGACGCCTTGATTTTCCGGGTGGCCGCGGGTGTACGCCATCTCCAAAAAGGGCGGCGTTCGGGTTTTCTTCATTCTCCACTTCATTCTCCAAATCATAAGGTACCTCTTCCAAGTCCACCGTCTCCCTTCGCTTGTTCCTACGCCCGACTACAACCGCCTCGGGCACCAACCATTTTTGTTTATCTTTCAAAAAATTCCAAGCGAGCTCTTGACCAAAAGCCGATTTCGACTCAAACCGGAACGTCTCTAAACACCGCAACCTAAAATCTTCATCTTTTTCACCACTATGCCTTTCTCTTCCCAACCTAGCAACGATTCCTTGATACTTATCACAACGATTGTTCAAAAAAGTCCACTTAGACGACAATGCGTCTTTCCCCCGTTGGACGACTTTTTCCATATCCGCACGTTTATTGTACTCGTCCCTCACCAAGTACCAAGATGACTCTCCTTTTTGATCGATGCCTCGGTTTTGATCTTCGGATATACAAATCCAACATTGAGCTAAAAGTAGCTCCTCTTTGGACGTCCAATAATTGCGGACGGATATTACTTTCTTTTTCTTTGGCGACTCGACTACTTTGGATTTTGATTTATTGGGCCGAGACTGCGTCGGTGTTTCGGTCTCAACTTGCTCCAACGGCGGCGGCACTTGACTTTGCTTCCATAACAAAAATTCTTGGTACTCGGGTGTCATTTGCGGGAATTGGGTAGGTGGAACTTGTGATTGACACGGGTTGTATGAAGATGATTGTGTTGTTTGCGGGTTGTAAGTTTGACCAAAACCCGGCATTTGAGCATTTGGAACTTGTGTTGCGGGTTGTAGTTTGGTGGAAATGGATTCCATTGCGATTGGAGGTTGAATGGGTCATTTGGGTTTTGAGATATATTTTTTTGGTTTAGTTTTTACAAATTATAAAGTATAGAAATAAGAAGAAGAAGATAAGATTTGAGGTGTGAAAAATGGTAGAAGTTGAGTGTGTATTTATAGTGTAAAATAATGATTTTTGAAAAAAAAAATTAAAAAAAATAGCCAAACGGCCTAAAAAACGGCTAGTTTTTTAAAATATTTTTTATTTTGTACCGTTGGTGGAGCGTTTGGTTGTAAAAAAGGAAAAAAGAAAAAAAAGAAAACGTCAAAATTCCGGCGTTTTGATCCGAACGGTGGCGGTGAACGCCGATGGTGAACGGTGGTGGGGAGCGCCGAACGCTGGAACCCGGCGTTTTTGTAGCTTGAACGGTGAGGGAGAACGGGGCACTCCTGTGCTCTAAGAGAGAGAAACTGCAAATGATTGTGATTGGTTTATTTCAATTGTCATTTTATTTTGTGAATTTTTTTTGTAAATTTTGTGTGAATGTAACAAACTTCAATAAATAAAAAAACGAGCGAGAGAGACTTAGCATGACTGATATTAACTGAAACTATATAGACTTTTGAGTTCGTTATTTTTATGTGTTTGTCGCATATTCAGTTTTCTGTTCTTATAATCACCAAACAGAAAATAGTAAATATATATGTCATAATAGTACACATAATTTCTTTTTTATTTCTAAATTATCAAACAACATATGGAGATTTTATTTGCTGGTAAATTTACAGCATTCGACATGTTGTGACGATAATATTAAAATGATTCTTGCAGTTATATCATAGGTTCAATTTAGTTAGTATACATTTCCAGATAAACGGGTAAACTCTCCGCACTAATACGCAATAACAAGAGATATATTTCATTGTAAAACAATAAAAATGGTATCATCATAATTCGTAAATAACAAACAAAAGAGAAATGATATCTGTGTACAGGACCACAAATGAGGGAAGTGCCTTTTTTGGGGGAAGCTTTAGTATGCGTCAAGAAGCATATTACAATTATCAATCAAAACGTCAACAAAAAATTATTTTTATCGGTAAATAGTAATCAAAATCGATGCTATAAAGAATATTTTAACGAATGAATTTCATTTTTTTAAGTCATAACATTAATTAATGAATATTTATTTAATAAATTGTTAATATGCAGTGTGATGCATATTAACTAATATGCATCGCGATGCATATTAAAACTTCACATTATTTAAAAAATATTTTTATTGTTAATATGCATCACAATGCATATTAACTAATATGCACCGCGATGCATATTAATGGATTTGGATCAAATATTCATAAATCGATGCTATAACTTGAAGAAAGAATTTATCAAGGAAGCTTAACATTCATAGCATCGATTCTGATTAACATTTACTAAATTTCAGTTTGCTTTTTTCAAGATTTGTATGGGAGAAGGTAATATATGTTTCTTGATGAATACTAACGCTTCCCTCTTCCCTCAAAAAATGCACTTCCCTCTTGATCATTCCAATATATATATATAAAAGTTATTTCACAAGTTGATGTGGCAGTGACTTGTACCTCCACCTAAGATGTGGCATGGCTGCAAACGGAAAAATAGCAAAAAATCTGATACCATTGCAAAAAAATGTGGCCAACCATACGCCACATCTGTTTTGGTGTTTTTGCTTGAGGTGAGATTTGAAGTCTGAACAAACCTATTCTTGTCTTAAATAGAAAATCATTAAAAAAAGTAAAAAACTTTATCTCCAATAATAGTTTGACAATGAAAGACTGAAATCGACCAATTATATATGGATGACAAAATTCTGTCATTGAATTGTGGAGAAAAGAAATCTTATCATGGATTGCTAATGTGCAATGTAAGAACATGTAATTAAATTATTTTTCGTAAAAGTAACAAGATATAATTGATAAAGAAAAGCAAGCATCCAATATATGAACATTAATGAAGGTTATGAAACTTACATAAAAAAAAACACCCCAGCTACACAACAAATTTCCTAAACAAATGAAACAATCAACTTCTTTGCAGAACTCCAACTCAACAAAGTTACCATTTCTACCTCATACCAATCAAATGATTGATGACTCGATCACCTCATCCCAGCAATCTGTCATTTGGCTTAATTTACCCAATTGCTTTATCCCCTCATATAAGTGGAACACAAATTCGTCAGCATGTAGCCGTTCACTTCATTCTGCAATGATTCAACAATAATACAGTTTCTGAATATGATGCCGAATTAGGACTAGGTTGTGTAAAAATAAAGTGTATGCGTCATCGATAAACGTGATTTAAGATCCTGGGATCTCTCTATGTTTTCCACATTACTACTGTTTCTGTTTATAAAAGAAGATTTGACATTAGACCGCTTAGGTGAAAAGTTGATGATTACATATTTACATTAGATTAGACTTTTTTTATAATTAAAATGGGTTGCAATTTCAACCCATTTAACTACAAAGGGGTCGACTTACGGATATATTCTATCACCAACAATGTGTAAAAAGTTGAAAATATGGTGGAACAGATCAAAAAACACAGTGTATATTTAAGTGTTCAAGTACTGCGAGCTGTTTTATTCAATATAAATGAGTTGTTATTTTCACTAAATTATTTCACTAAAATTGTATATAATTCTGTATGACTGTATGTGTGTGTGTACTAAATCGGCAAATTAACCCGAACCTCGCTTAACCTATCATCCAACATGGTTAACCAACCCTTTGTGTCACCTTTTATTAGCGTAAAACCTCCCAGGCACCCGTAGTTACAAAACAAAATGTGTTTACACGATTTTAGATTAGATAATACTACGTGGGATATTCAAAATCAGGACTCGGGAGGGGTTGTCTAGATTCTGTATATAAAAACCCAAGTTACTTGGCAATGTGTATATCATAGAATGATGTATCTACAACCAAATGCAAATCAATAGATTGAAAATTTACCAACTATGCTAAGATTTTAATCATCATCTGACAAAAAAGTATAAAAGATAAAATGAAATGGAAAGAGGAACACAATAGACTTTCATCCTTACCAGATTATAGTTTGTCAAAATCATCATCATCCAAGCCATCATCTCCATCATCTGAGAGACAAAAATAACAAATCGGCATGATAAAACCCAAAAGAGAGAAACAATACGAGTAATACTAAAGAAAAACTCAGGATCACGTGACGAACTAGCTGTCTAGTTCTTGTTCATGCGAATAAAAAGACACTCAGAACTCAAACAAGAAATTAAGACTTGACTTTATAATAGACTTTATGACTCTGTGAATTCTCAGAGGGGTTCTCCATTTTCCAGGTGGTTGCCAAGATATAGCACCAAATGAGAAAAGAGAAATCAGCAATAAAATAGATTTCACAAGATTTATGAACTGATGTAGAAAGGACATGTGTCGACTTTAACCCAATAAAAAAATGGAACAGATCAAATGCCTCGACAACATACCTGGTCCTTCATCACTGTCACCAAGATCTCCCAAGAGAAAGACATCCAAGTCCTGGTCAGTTGTCTTTGTAGTTGCACTTTTAGTCTTTTGAGTTTCTCCGCTTGTTTCTGTTTTCGAAACAGATTCAGCTGTGGAATTCTCCACTGCAGCATCTTCTTTCACCTTTTCATCAGATATTTTACTTTCTTCTTCTTCCATGTATCGTTTTTCATAACTGTAATCATCATATCAGATATTGAGTGCACAGACAGCAAGCATGTCTATATGGAACAGATCGTTGAAAGAACTAACGTGTAATAAGTATGTTAATTAATATTATAACTTATAAGGAGTTCCCATATTGCATTTTGCAAATATTAAGTAGAATAAAAAGATAGATGACTGATAGAGGTAGCAATGACACAAGCAAGAAACCACGTGCAAATGGTAAGTTACTTACGGAATCACGTGACTATTTACTATCAGAAAATATATCCTCCAAAATTTCCTCTCTCTCATGACCCGCGGGCACAACTCATACCTCAATTTTGAGATTTCCTGCAATGATGAATAGTACCAGTTAGGTTAGCGTATTCAACAAATGGTAAGACAGAGGGCAGATCACAATATTATAAGATTGCAAGACAGATCATGCATAAATTTACTGGATCTCAATGATCCACAAAAAGATGGTGCATTGATACATATTTTAACCTGTTACATGGGATAAACAATTGTACTTGCTATACGAATCTAGCATTGGTACATAGTTTTACGCATTCACATCAAGAGGATTTGGGGAAGTGTTCATCATTTAAGTTAAAATATTTAATGCGTTAAATTTTTAGAAGCCTTTCGCAAAGTTAATGATCACATTGGGTTCATTTGGCCAGGTAATAGTGCTTCCAGATTACTTAAAATGCGTATACCAAGGTTGACAAATCAAGATTATCTACCCTGAAGTTTTCAGAGCTTTTGGATGGTGTTGTTGGGATTAGCGTCAAATATACTGCTTGCTGTTCTTTCTTGTTCTTCAAATGATTCCAGGATTTTGAATTGTAACTTTCAACTTATTCTCTTCTTCGATATAGGGTCAAAGGCTACTACAGTTTGCCGTTGGATAGTGTTCTTCAAATGCCAAGAGAGTAGGTATTGAAGTTATAATTAAGATATAATATATAATGTTTTGACATGGATCCTAAGCATATTTTGAGCAATATCTAAAGAAACAGCAGATTAGGCCTGACATTTTCACTCCACAGGCTCGGCACTCTCCAATTATCAGTTATTTTGATGCATACTGAATAATTTCTATAAGATCCTTTTTTCATGCAAGTTGTTAACAGATGTCATAATTTACCCATTATTTCTTACACCCAATGACATGATTCCAGGAGCAAACTCTCAACTCAGTATGAATACTTATTGAGCTGATTGGCAGTCAAAGAGCTCTTTCTAGTCCTGACAAGACACTAAGACATCGATCAAAAAACAGTTGACAATAAGTAACTTTTACAGTATTATTGAAGACTGAAGAGTGAAATGATTAGATATGGTTACTCAAAAGCGGAAATACCTAAACATAGAAATGAACAAGCTTAAATAAAATAAGGGATTTGTAGAGTTAAAATATGCTAGTAAATTTACAAAGCTCACTACAGCTTTGATAACCTTCCTTGGTGAGGGCAATTTTTCTAACACAAAACTGGATCTTAGAACTTGGGACTTGGTCTCAGTAGATCTCAATTTAGTATCCTACGGAAGTTATCACTCTTTTGAAACCACCCTCGCTGGCCAGACGACCAAAATATGAAGAGCACACTCTGTATGGACCCACTGGCTACCTACCTAAAGATTCCATATAGCACCATACTCAAAGAAAAGAGCACAAAAACTTAACCTATTAGAGAGTAACAATACACGACATAAAGCAGATTCTTAAGAGGGGGGTAACTTCAATATAACAAGAATGAGAAGTCAGATAGTATCAAAAGTATTATAAGGAACAAAAGATGAAGTAAATAACAGACAAAGAGTAGAAATATAGTTGGTGCAAAAAAGAAACATGGCTTAATATTTCATTTGTTTGCCTTCTCCGTTATCATAGAAACCAAATGAAGAAAAGATGGCACTAATAAAAGGCAAACATAAGCTAGGTGTCTTGCCCACTCATAGTCCTTTCATATATTGTAATTTTACAATGCCACGATGCAAAAGTTACCTTTACAGTTGAAAGAACAAGTTTAGCATGTATTTCCTGAAACTTTGTAAGATCCTGCCGTACATTTGAGATCGTAGGTATATCAGACACTTCTGTGTCATCTGCATATCACATTAACGACTCCAATTATAACCATCATACAGAACAATTAAAGAAAAAGAACTTCACACACGTTTGAAAGAAATATGAACATGAAAAATAACATAAAGCCAGAATGCAGTTGTAATACATATACTAGTAAGCATTTCCAAAACACTTGCTAGCCTACCAATTAAGTTTCAAGGGAAAGGAAAACAAGATCTAAAACCTAGGTGCATTTCGATTCTCAACAGGTACAGCCATACAGAAACCTTAATACCAAAATTAGACAATCCAACACAATATTCCACCAACTATTTATAGATGCATCTCATCTCATTAATTCAGAATTTCGGACAATTTATTCCACGCCACTCCAATCCTATAATATCACTGAATGTAAACTTGAACCAAATGGAGAACATGTAGGCTTTTCCAGATGGAACAAAACGATCACAACGATTTTTCACAACACATATCCCCCTACAATACATTTTTCAGCCGAATCTACTATGACTCCAAACAAGTTATTGAAACACTTGAAGGTATACCCTCAGCAACATTATCAATGGTTTTATCAAGTATATCTAATTCCTGTGATATTCAACGATTTATAATACATCACACTCTCCTCTGTAACGTGAAGCTCAATCATATATTTGTATATTCAGCCATTCACCATTGCAACGAACCATATATATCATACAGTATTAAAAAGATGTATCTTAATTGTGTTGCAGCTCTAAACATCATGCTCAAATTAAAAAGAACCCTAGCTTCTCAAACCATTCCTAACTCACTAAGCATTATTTCCAACCTCTACACATATAATTAAGTTCGTTTCACGTGCACTTGACTACAGAACACATAATAACTACATCAAATAACCTAATTACCTGCATAACAACTCACCTTCTAACGGAAAATCACGAAATGTATTTATCGTAATCTCCTTCACAAACTCTCGCAACTCATCCGTAATCCCAAACTTCTCGAGATCTGCCGGCGACACACCATTACCACCACCGTTCGCCGTCGCGGACGACGACGGAGAGGAATCAACAACGAATTGCGAGATCGCAGCAGAGGTAGACGGAATCTGAGCTTTAATCTGATCCGCACGTTTCAACGCTTCATTTTTTATCAAATCAGCTTTCTTCGAAGCTTCAGCCGCGATCTCTTTAGATCGTTTTGATGCTTCGGATACGATATCTGACAGTTTGGATGTTCCAATTGTGAAATCCTGTGATCGTTTCGCGGCTTCTTTTGTAAACTCTTGTGATCGTTTAGCTGCTTCTTTTGTCAACTCTTGTGACTTTTTAGCTGCATCTTCGGCGAATGTTCGAGCTTTTTGCCAGAAATCCATGGCTATTGTGTCTGTGTTAATTCGTGTGATGTGTGATTGAAAATGGTAAATGAGGAGGAAGAAGAAGAGATTGAATTGAGTGTATAGGGGTGCACGTTAGGATTCATGGTGCCGTGATGTTTATGTTACCACGTTGCGAAAGTCAAGACGTTGACCGCGTTAGGAACCGTTGATAATCATTATATTTAGTTAATTAACAAAAAATTAAGACCTCACTAATACGCGTTAGTGTCAACTCAATAAATGCATGGCCCGCAGGAAACTTGGGCTGCTAATCCCTGCTATAATAACTCATTTATCATTTTTGTTTATTGGGCTTTTCCCAATAGCTGATCCATTAGAAACCCAGTTATCGCTCATGATTAAATGACTGTACATTTCCTATCTTTGTTACTTGGTAGTTGCTAAATGTGATTATTGAAACCTTTTTTTTACTAGTATGAAACAAACACTAATTTGTACTCGGTACAAAACTATTTCCATAGTACTAAATCCTCTTCCTCTTATAAAAATAATAACTAAAGAAACCAAATACTCAAATAGTATGTTAACTTAAATAATGGATCCAAACAGAATATATAACTATCATCGTCGTCAATCGACATAATAAACTTACATGTATTGGCTCTATATATCTCTACAGCTCTACTAACCAACGTAGTGATTATACTAGATAGATATCATCCGAAAAAGATTAGCAAACTTTCAAGGGAAACATAACTCGATCTCTCTAAAACACCAATGTACCTAGTTACATACTTACTACCTTTTACGTCACCTTCATTTGAAACAAGATTACACTAGCTGAAATGTAGCGTGTGTCAACTAAAGAACTCGTTATGATATTAGTGAGTTAATTAATAAATGTTAACCGTATCTTAAATCTATTGATGATTAGCAAGTATAAAAGAGTGATTAAGCTTGGCATTTAAAAGTTATCCCATTCCTTCGCTTTCTTACTTAATTTGCCACCAAGTTTCCGAGTCTTATATCGATGATTGATAAATTGACTAAAGCGTGGTCGGTTAAGTCATTGTTGTTCTTTCTGGTGAATAAAAAGTCTAGTGTCACATCAATCTCATAAACCCACATTCTATTTGCTTAACAAAATGACCTAATTATAAAATACCCATTTCAATCACATTGTTGAAAAAAAAAAAAAAAAAAAGTCAAGATAATAATAGAATATATAACTATGTCCATATGTTGTGAAGTGTTTTAAATTTGTTCTCATAAACCCACATTTTATTTGCTTAACAAAATGACCTAATTATAAAATACCATTTCAACCGCATTTTTTTAAAAAAAAACTGTCAAGATAATAATAGAATACTAGTCGGTAACCCGCGCAATGCGGCGATAGTGATAGAAAATATAATAATGACCGGCAATAATAATCGACGTAACAATAATAATTATATTAACATGATTTATTACTCCATTTTTTTTCTTTTAGCTTATATTTCAATTTAATATATATACTTTGTAGAATCATTAGCTTTATTATATGAATATTATTACTTTAATATTGATAGAAAATAATTTTGATTATTTAAATTTAAGTTTTTAATAAATGTACAAATAATTCAAAATTATTATCCAATTTGTTAAAAGAAGAAAATATGTGTAAATTGATTTGATTGTGTTAGTTTCTATATTTATTCAATTGGTTAGAAGGTATAAATGTAATTTCTGATATCCCCATTTTAAACATTAAGTCAAAATGAATGAATACATAAGAAGGGTTAAGATAAGATTAAGATAAGATAAGATATAAGTGACCTAATTATAATTTTGGTTCAGGATCGGTGATTTAGAGACTCTCGTCCCCAACTTTCTTGATTGTGGATTTCCCGTTCCCGTCCCTATTTTGAGCCAATTCCAGGATTCCCATTTATAATATATATATCGGACTTTGCATCGAGTACGAGTTTTTTTTCACCTAAAAAAGATACAATTGGGAGTCATATGAAATACTAAGACTTTTGAATTCCTTTATCTTAAATTCAGAGAATGCGGAAAGGAGGGGGAATAAAAATTATAAGAATACAAATACAAATACAAATTGAAGGCTAAAACACCAAGACTAGAGAAATACAAAACGAGATTATTAAAAAGTGTAAATTGCACTTTAGTATTTGCCATTGGATAATAATGCCAGTATGCCACTATACGTTAAACATTATTATTTTAATTTATGTTCTAAAACGTGGTTAATACAGTATATATTGATAAAAGACAATTATAAAATACATATATGTTACTAATTTGCAAACCCATCAAAAAATGAAGAACAACAAAAGTTGTCAAAAGTATGCTTTGAAGAATGGTAAATCGAAGAGGATAAAACGTTAAATTTTATGATGCATTTTTATAATTTTTCGACGTCATTTGTAAGATATTTAATTTTTAAAAAGATGGTGGAAATGAATATTTGATAAAAATGAGTGATTAATATTGATTCCTCCATTCTTACACAAATTAATATTACCATTTGAACTCCACTTTTATGTAATGACATTAAATGTTTACAATAATTGACTCATTCTTATTTTTTTTCTTAGCAAAAATAATTGACTCATTCTACAAGTAACTTTTTCATATACTTGTAGTCTCGTACACATGTATATTTACGATTAAAAATAGTAACTTTAAATATTCATTACATACGCTATACAAACCATAGTTTTTAAAAATTAAATTATAGAGTTCATGAATTACTCACGTACTACTGGACATAAGAGTCCGCTATCGATAATAGGAAAAGTACAATAAAAGGTTTATCACTCATTCCTATTTAAGGTACACAGTTTTAAATTTTTCAATTTAAGGTATCTAACTTTTAATTTGTAATCAAGTTAGGGACGTGAATTTCACAAATGACGAGTTGTCACCAAATTTCATTTTTATAAGTAACATATCAATTTAATAAATTATTATTCCTTGGTCAATTTTAAAAAAATATTAAGTATAATGGGAGATATTAAAGTTGAAAGTGTATTGAGTTTTTGTTAATATCTTTCTCCCCACTCAATATTTTTTAAAATTGATCAAGAAATATTAATTTATTAAATAGATATGTTACTTATAAAAAAGAAATTCGGTGACAACTTATCATTTGTGAAATTTGCGTCCCTAACTTGATTACAAATTGAAAGTTAGATACCTTAAATTGAAAAATTTTAAGTTGTGTACCTTAAATAGGAATGAGTGATAAATATAGTCCTTTTATTGTACTTTTCCCTTGATAATAATATAGTATAGCTCTATAAGACATATTATAATGATATTGAAAAGTATAGTATTCACGAGGAGGTGTACAACATCCACTATCTGTTTCTCTTCATTCAAACTATTGACTTTCGTGGTGTTATAACAGAAACACGAATGATAAGTGGTAAATTTTACTATCATATGAATAGTAAATTTGTTATTTTTCAAATTTATTATTATTTTACTGTTTTATAAAGTAATATAATATTTATTTTAGATGACCTAACTTAATAACTTAATTATAATAGAATTCATATAAATAGCCATCAAAATTACTTTAGTTGAAACTTTGTGATTTTCAAAAATATAATTATAGATTATTATATTTTATTTATAATTTTTAAATTGTATGTTTTGTAAATAGCATATATTATATCTTACATAAACTTTCAAACACCCAATTAATCAACATGATTTCTTTTAATTAATTGATTAACTCGAAATAACAAAAATATTACATATCAGATTTGTTTTATTTAACACTAAAATGTCATTAATGTTTAATAATCATTTATAGTTTTATATAATAGAATGACAACCATGTTGATCATGAGATATATAGTATGGAGCACAAGATTTATATATTTTTTTAGCTTCATATATGAAGAATTAGCTTAAATTTTAATAATGAATATATAGTACACCACCAATCAATATTTTACACACTGTTTTCTCTTTTATATTTTTTATATTAAAATTTTAACATATAATTCACTTCTCATCTATTTTTCTTCACTTCATTTCTTTGGTTTGTTTTAATATACATCATTCTAAAATACGAGTAATCTAATAGCGTATAGTATGGTATATATAAAAGCTTAGTAAGAAATTATTCGTAACTAGTAAGAGGTTGTGTAAGATGAATTGGTTATGGTCATATAGGTATTTGTGAGTGTCATAAAAAATAAAGAGAAATGAGTATTAGTAAAAACTGTTAATATTCATTATTTATGTGGATATGGTATAAAAGTTATATAAATTTAAATTCTTGTATAAATCTTGAACAATTTTAAGGTAAATTTGTGATCAATAAATAAAATCAATATACATCTAATTCTAAGGTAAAAACCGTAAACATTATTGGTATTTTTTGTCGTGACAAATAAATTATTTGACCAACGAACATCAAATCTACGTCCATACATAGCTCGTTAAGCCATTCAAATATTCGCATTTGACTACATACGAAACGCTACATTATAAATAACATATATATCAAATTGTTTCATAAAATATTATCAATAAAATTTGTTCCTAAGTTAAAAAAACTACTTGTTAATATATAATCACATACATACATGCACTCATAGGTAGATACACATGTAGTGTAATTATATGCTTGAGTGTGAAATATAGTGGAATCAAATAGACTTTGCAATAGCAACATTGTTGATGATGTATATTGCTCAATTATGGACCCTATGTTTTAGGGATTATGAATGTCCATGATGAGAGGGATGACTAGAGAGTTGTATGGCACCCCTCTCCCCACCCTACCCTATAAACCAAACTAGACTCCAACCCAACCCAAGTGGGTCCTATTCCAAAAATTGGCTTTTAGATAGTGACTTCCATTAACATTATATGTTTATATATCTTTATACACAACATTTCATTTACCAATATCCAAACATTACTAGTATACACCGTATCTTTTTTATATCTCATAGATTTTAGATGTACAACTATATATATAATTTATTCTTTATTATTTTTATTATACGATGAGCAAATGGATTATTTTCTTTATAGTATATAATTATAAGGTGTTTTTACACACAATGGAACCAAAATTCATCTATTCTTTTACGGTTTAAGCGAAATGTGGAATGTTTTAGAATGACATTTGAAAAGTACATTCATTCCTTTGTTACGGATGCTGTCTAAAATGACATGTACGACGACTTGATTGAAAACAAAAATAAGACACTCGATATACATTGATGTTGATTTTAATTAGGGTTACTTTTAGATGGTCAATAGTCATAGTGAAACACATGTTTATTTTATTAAAAAAATGCATAGTACTTATCATAAGATAACAACAATCAAATAATCTATTTTGAACTTATAACAATTTGGTTATGCGCAATATATTTTATGTTTGATCATTAATTGAACCATAATGTTCTTACCACAATAATCTAACAAACATCGTTACATTTTTTAACGAAAAGACCCAATCTTATGTGTGGTTCGTAGTTTGGTTTAGTTCATATATAATGGATTCTAAGGGGGTGTTTATGGGAGCTTATCTTATTAGCTTATTGCTTATTTGCTTATGTGCATAAGCAAATAAGTTTTAAAATCTTTGTTTATGCTTATAAGCTTATTTGTTCCAAAAACACAATAAGCTCCTTCAAGATAAGCCCATCCAAACACCTTAAATGAAACTTATTAGCTTATGAAATAATCATAAGCAAATAAGCACATCAAATAAGTTCCCACAAACATCCTCTAAATCAAAACAAGTTTATGTTGGTTCGATTTTAGGTTACAATTAATTCGTTCACAACATTATTATACAATCGAATAAACAACCCTACATAAGAACATGTATTTTGAGAGTCAATCATAAACCTTAATCTTCCTACAAACCTTAATAAACAACATATTCAAATAATGTAAAATATATTTTTCATATAAATAAAATAGCATGATATATATGATATATGATATAGATATAATTATAAAAGATTTTGTAGTAGGAGATGTGGACAAGTACCAGAAGGCCTAAAATGAAGCCCCCACAAAGGCCATGTGCATGTGAACATGTTCCCATCATGCACCTACACACACTCAACCAATCCACATCAAAATTCAATGGTCTCTTGTCCTTGCAATTTTTGGCCTACCTTACATTTTGGACCCACAATCATATCATATTCATACATCATTCCAAGATTGTTTATACTCACTTCTACGCTTATATACTTTTTCAATTATTATTAATTAAATCATTTCTACTACTTTTCCCAAAATTTGCTACTACAAATTTGGATAAAAATGCAATAGTTAAAATGATGAGTTGTGTTTTTAGGGTTGTTTTTAACGAAATTATGCTACAAAACATGTAATGATGTTCATGATTAATAAATGGATACAGTGTATGTAATTTAAGGCTGAAATAGACATTTTGAAAATGCAAGCTATAATAGGTCAAAACAAGCATTCGTTATTTGGACATATGATCTTTAGCATTTAATTATGTTATACTTGTATTATACTATATACTATGTACATGCCCTAGTGTATTCGTTATATACTTTTAATAGTTAATACTCCTAATTAAGTCTTAAACATACTTTTATCATGTCAACTATGGTTTAATTGATTGAAAAAACCGAGAGAGCTCACGATTACGATATGGTGGAGCTAGAAAATGTAAATGGAGGGATGAAAAAGTTAATTAGTTCTTCTTCATTCTATAGTTCCAAAGGAGACAAGAATTTTAAAATGCTAATGATATCCTTACAAAATTATTTCTTTCACTTAATTCAAAACTTTTTGAGAGTTGCCACATTGTAAATCCACTATGGGATTATCATTTGGGTTAATCAACAAAATCGGCTATCAACTGCCACCTTTCGTTGCAGATATGCAATCAACCCAAAGTATTGTTTATGTACGCAACAAACTGGTTGGTTTTGTATTTATGTAAGCAACATGGTAACCTGTTACCGGCTCAGCCGGTAAACTTATATATTAACGTATTTTTAGTTTTTTTTTAAATGTGACATGGTTAATATATTAACCAGTTTGTTGCGTACATGAACAATACTTGAAGTTTTGGTTGCGTATCTGCAACGAAAGGTGGCAGTTCAATGCCGATTTTGTTAATTAAGCAAAAACAATATACGTGGTTTGTTCCAATCATCTTCTCCGGTGTGCTCCGGCGAAAAATCCGACGAAGACCAACCATCAACATACAACGGATGGGGAGGGAGAAACGAAAACGAAAATGAAAGCGTAGATTCAGAGTATGTAAATGAAAATGAAAATGAAAATGCGGATTTGGAATATGAAAGAAAAACTATGAATCAAAAACCGTAGATCGGATCCTGTGACACCAGAATTTACGGCGGTTGCTAGTTCAATTTTTCGAAACAGAATGAGAAACCAAAGCGGAGAGAGAGACGAAGAGATGTCTGTTACGTTGATCAACCAAGACAAATCTAGTAACGGAGAGAGAGACAAAGAGATTGGTCCCGTATATGCCACCGCCGGAATATGTTGGTGGTCGGAAATTGAAAAGGAGATTTAGATTGTGTGTATACATTCAATTAAAAATGACGTGGCTACCAACCAGTTTGTTGCGTACATGAAAAGGTAAAATCTCACTTTGCAGGATCGCCGTACGAAACCAACCAGTTTGTTGCGTACATGAACAATACTTTGAGTTGATTGCTTAGCTGCAACAAAAAGAGGCAGTTCATAGCCGATTTTGTTGATTTACCCTTACCATTTTAGTCCAAATGAAAAGGAAAAAAGGTTACGGTGTATCTAAGAAGTTGATTGAGACACTTTTGTTAAAAAAAAAAAAATAGAAACCGAAAGACCAACAACTTGATCCAATAAGAATTAGAGTAGGTCAGGGTTAAAAAAGATAACTTTATATTTTTAAAGAAATGACGGATTTCTAGATTGAGTGGAAATCTATTTACATATGCAATCGTTTTCAAACACGGTAATAAATATATAGTAGTAAAGGTTAATTCCAATACGTGAATATTTTTTACCAATAAGGATAAAAACAATGTGAAACTCCTTTCAATGAAGCTCAAATTAGTACGTAATATAGAAAGTCTCGTACGAAAATGAAACAATATACAAATAAACAAATGTAACTCTAATTGGGTCATCTTTTGATTCAATGTATATCTCACATTTCGTATAATGTGACAAAAGTATGTTTCTAGTATAATTTTATCTACTAAACATTATATTTTCATTTAGGGATTATACATACGAATGTCATTCAAGTATGCCATTTTGTTTTTGTGGGTCACCCGTATTTGAAAATAATTTTGTTGGTCACCCAAGTTCGTATGTTATACTCAAGTACGTATGCTTGTTCCATATATACCAAAACCAATTAAAAATTCATCGAAAAAAAGTAAGAAGAAACATATATCCCCTATATTTGAAAATAACTAAAATGATATAATTAGGGTTAATTAAAAAATACACGGGTAATTATGTCATTTTCCATGAGTTTTTAGTCGGATTTGTTATATATGGAACAACAACGAATTAGGGTGGCTTACAAAATCAGTTTTAAATATAGGTAGCCTACAAAACCAAAATGATATACTTCGAAACACAACAACACACTCTAAATATTAATATCACTTAATCAATGCACATGATATAACATTGTATATCCGTGTGAGAATTTGTGATGTACACCATAATTTTGATACTAAAATCACTTAAACAAATATAAACGGTTTTTCTCGACTATACCATATCAAAGATGGCCGCTCGTGTTAACAAACGGACCAACTTACCTTAAAATATACATATTTTCGAAATATCATACATATCTTTGTTTTTGGAAACCTAAACTCAAACCTTTAGATATGACACATACTACATATGTTCATACACATTCACTAATGAAACACCACTTATATTTTATTACTATATATGTTAGTGATTGGTAACATTTGAAATTTATATATAATTCAAATTAGTCTTTTTTAGATATTTAGGTTGATCGAGTTTCCCACTTCTAATATATTTGTATGATAAAGATGTTTTTGAAAAATAGAAAATAAAAAGAAATGGTAGTGACATCGTACTTTCCCTTTCTAAGAATCCCTACTTCCTACTATTATTTGAATGGTATTTGTTGTGATTTGTGAATGATATTGAGAGAGATTATGGACTGAAATGTAGAAAATGACATTTGAGGGTAGTTGATTGAATTTGTTTTGGAAGTACAAGGACTTGTCAACATCTTTCCCATATAAGCCAAAATGCATATAGACAGACTTCCTTCTTGTATTTTCGGCCATACCCCTTTTTGTTTTCATTCTTACACATTACCACCATTTACAAACATACTAACTCTCAAAATTCCAAATTTAAATATCTTTTTTTTCCCCTTGTTGCAAAAGATTATACAAATTTAACCTTTTACACACCTGTTAGTGACGGTGGACCAGCGTAGTAAGACTCGCATATAAAGCCCGTTGAAGCTGGCTAAGTGATCTTTCTTAAAGAAGATAACTATTTGATCATGTTTAAAACGTTACAATCTTCGGATGTTATTGGTATAAAAAATTTATAGGGTGTTATGCAATTTTAAATAAGAGTTTTACATGGACTAAAGTTACAACCTAATTATTGAAAGGTCATCTAATACCGCAAGGTTAAACACCATTTGATATGGTTTGTAAAAGAAGTTCTCTTTATATTTGGTGCATTCTAACATGACTTTTATAGAAAGACATTTTACAATTTGGGTACTACCAGTAGTATTTACACAATCTTTATATTTGGTAAAGTTAAAAACGTTGAACAAGTAATTTCGCGCTGCTTAATTGTATAGATCTTTCGTGCTACAACGGTAAATTGAAGGATTAATTTTGTTTGAAAAAGATTTCATCTCCACTAATTATGCATTCAAATACACATATTATTTGTCCTTAATTATTTATACAAATTTAAATTTCTAGGCTACTCCATATTTGCAATGGTTTATGAGTACAATTTACAAGGCACGTAGTTGAGAAGCATTATTATTGGATCAAGCAAAGCATGATGTTGCACATATGTAGATACACAAGCACGTATGACTTATCATTGAGCTCGGTATTCCTAAATCGTAGCTAGCTAGCACATATATCAAAATTGCTTCTAAGATACTTCATCTATCCCAAAATTATAACATATATTGATATTCCAAATTAATTATCTAATTTCAAAAATAGATAAAAGAAGTTTGGTCATGATTACCATATAATCCCAAAAGTATTACACTCTTTTAAGAAATCAGTAATTAGTTAAGGGTAAAATTGTCAAATTAGTTAAGGTTAAAATTGTCATTCTGCAAAGGTAAAAAGAGAAATTAGTAATAATTATATTTTTGTTAAAATGCGTATTTTTGTCGGATGATAATAAGTTTGGGACGAAGGAATATTACAATACTATTTTGTTTGCCTCTGTTTTATTTTTTTAAAAGATTTTACAATGTTTGAAGTTTTAGTTTTCATATAATAATTAATCATATCTATTGCAAGTAATTAATTGATAATTGTAATACACTTTATAAAAAAAACCATTCATATAATAATTAAACATGGATGTGCAACCATAAAAAATCCAACAAACACCGACTTGTCTATTAACGTGAGGTATTATCGCCAGTTATCAGTTAACCGAGTAGCTGTTAATCCATCATTTATAGATTGTTTAGCGGTTAATTGTCATTTTTTAAATTATAAAAGAACAAAGTAAATGAACCACCTCATTTTTGTTTGTAAAACGTTGACCATAGTCTAATTTTAATATCGACATTTATGAAAATGTTAAACAACACTTAATGAGTATATGTGAAACGCCAAAACAAATGATGAACGACTAAGCCGCTAACGTTTGTCAGAAAGAGAAAAGATTTACAAAAATTTACAAGTGATATCTCATATTATTTTACATATTTATTTAAACTGTATTGCATTTATAAGCTTATATGTATTTTAAGTGGACGACATAACTATTCATATTCATATAGTTATAGAAAGAAAAAACTAATTGGATCGGTTATTTTTGGTTAATCGTAACGGATCC
Source organism: Pseudognaphalium luteoalbum (assembly GCA_963422505.1). Classification (NCBI taxonomy): domain Eukaryota; kingdom Viridiplantae; phylum Streptophyta; class Magnoliopsida; order Asterales; family Asteraceae; genus Pseudognaphalium; species Pseudognaphalium luteoalbum. Next base: position 8,360,377 of record OY730193.1, on the reverse strand, counting down.
AAATTAGTCAAGCAATTGTAAATTTAGAATCGAACAGTCGATTATTAGCTTGGGTTAGCTAATATAGTTGGGTTAAGCTGGGTAGTCGTTAATTTTGGTCACTCCTGAACGGAAGATGAGTAGAAATGGAGGGATGTATGAATTGTCTTGTACTCTAATAAATGGACCAATGGGAGTAAGCGACGTGGCAGCAGGAGAACCATTCAAGAAGACTGACACACAGTAGATTTGATCAGAGTGGCCGACAAGCGGATAAACCCTGATCTCTTGAAGTTGGGCTCCGTCTCCGTACACGTGTCCCTCACCCACTTCCATCGATTTCTACCCCACGGAATGTACGGACCCCCAAAACCCTCCGATCAATCAACTCTTTCGATTTGTAATTATTCCAACCATTATCTCTATTAATTATCTGGGTGGTGATTTATAATTATATACATAACCTTCGAAAAATAATACTCCCTCCGTCCTAATTTTATTATCTACAGATAAAAAATACGTAATTTAAAAAAAACATCATCATCTCTCTTACTTTTTGGTAACAAGATAATTTTACTTTTTAGTTTTTACCTACTTTTTTGTCAAACATATATAAATTAAGGGCAAAAATGAACTTTATCTTATTATTCTTTTCTATTTATAGAAGTGGACAATTAAATTGGAACATCTCAAAAATGAATAGTGAACAATAGATATGAGACGAAGGGAGTAGTTATACACAACTTTTATGCATTCCAATATTTCATAGTTTTTTTGAAGGCAGTTGTGGAATCACTGATGGACCTTTGGTCCACCCGTTCATCTTCCACAAGCGATTACTCTCCGATATGAGAACCGCTTCATGAAATGCCATGGGCGAGTTTCGAACTCATCATCCCTAGGAAGAAACCATGTAGTGGAAAACTCTCTAACCATTGGTCAAAGACCCCAATGGAATTTTATGTCCCTCACGTGGATCAAACCTATAACCACATAGATTAAAGCCATGTGTTCTTCCGCTAAGCTAGAAGGTGAAGGATAATATTTTATAGTTAATGACTAATTTTTAATGATGTATCCTATCCTATTCGAGATATAAAATAATCCATATGTTTAATTATGTTAGTTTAAGAAGTAAAACTAACCACATATTTTTAATACATGGCAAACAGAATTCAAAAGATTCAATTAGTATTTTGTCAAACGAATTTACAGTAGTTTAAATCTATTATTTTTAATAACTTCAACCTTCTATTCTTGTTTGATAAATAAAAATTGTTTATTAAATTAAAATATACCGAAAAAGAAGATATTTGAAGAGTTGAAGTAGTTATTAAATGAGAAATTGCATAACAATTGATCATTATATATTTCTTTATCATGTGTTTGTTTGTTGTTTTACGTCAATTTAATTATGGAAACTTTAGCTAGCTATAACTTGTAATTTGTTGCCAAACTCTTATAAAAAGCGGAATAAGCTATATTTACAACTTTAAATATAAACTTCAACATAATTTCTATACGTGTCTTTTGTCACCATCTGTGAAATATAAAGATACAAACACTTTTAATCTATGCATTGTCTTATACATAAAATTTACAATTTCTAATGCATTGCGTTCATTCTTAAAAATTAGTTTGATTAACTACATTCATAGTACACATTTAGCATTTTAACCGACTTTTGGTTTAAAAACATACAATTGATCATTATATGAATATACTTTGATCATATTTTACACGAAAAATGATAGGTAAGTTTAAATTTAAAGGCCGGCCTAAATTTAGACCAAAAATTATACTTCGATTGTTAGATATGATTGAATTAGATTAAGAGGGTGAGAAAAAAAATCAATAAATAAAAGAAGTATGTTTATTCTTAAGTCTATGTAATTAGATATTTATAACATTACTCATGTTATGGTTACATTAAAGGTGAATTAGTAATATATAAACTAAAGATATACCGTATACGGATGAATTTGACAAAGAAGAAAGTATGTTATACATGATTATTAAGTTTTAAGTTTAAAAACAAATACAGTATGTGCTTTAATTAATGTACACGATACATGTTAAATGGATTAAACGTATTGGTAACACATAGTACTCCGTTTAATTATCTTCAGCTATATCCTCAACAAAGTTGCCGGATTAAATATAGGTTGAAAAAGTCAAAGGGCATTTGGTCTAGCGTTATCGTGATACTCTTTCAAGCATGAGGTTGGGGTTCAAGTCTAGTGACGGACATGTATATATTCGTGGAATAATGTATATATTCATGGTAATGGGTGTGTGCAAGTAGTTGCCTTTCTAAAATGAAAAAAGATTAAAAAGTTCAAACGTAAGCTAAAAACTCATAAAATCGATAAAGTATATTCAGGATTGAGGGTGGAGACAGGCCAAGACACTTTAAACAACTCTTAACAAAATTATATAATGTACGGAGTAAATCTTTATATATAATGTACGGAGTAAATCTTTATCATTATCATTGGTATTTTTAAAATTTGATCCACTAAAAATAACTGTACGTAATCAAAATTGAACTTATTTATTTACTTGTTGCAATTCATTATTCATGTACATTATCTCGTATATTTGCCGAAATGCACCAACATATTCAGTTATCGGTAGTATTGACGAAAATGAAAATCCATTTTAGGTTAAAGTCATGTAAAAGGTAGTAGTAGCACTGTAGTAGTTATTACAGATTAATTTACTATATGTAGTGTAAATTTTTCATATAGATTACAGTTAACGGAAAAAGGAAATACCAATGCTACGTGTTAACTTAAATTCTGGATCCGCCGATCCATGCGCGCCGCGACGGTACCTATCTGGACCCGATTCACTGATTCAGCATCGTCGGTGACTCAGTTCAGATATCAGATGAATTAGCAAAGTTTCAAAATTAAATTATGAATGACGTTTATTCATGAGAGTGCGAGCTACATAGGGAGCTACACCCTACCTACACCCGACGTTACTGTAACAGTTTAACCTTTGTTCTATCACATAGGGTTAATTTCGTAATCCACCCTTGTATGTCAACAGTTGCAAATTATTACTCAACTAGGGGTATTTTCGTAAATCCATCCTAACTCACTTCATTTTTATTGCAACAGAATAATAATACTCCGGTTTTTGCGTACCAATTCAGATATTTCATTTCATTTCTTTCGTGATCACAAATTGCTCTCAAACACTTTCTACAGAGAGAAACATAACCCAACATTTCAGTGCTAATTCGTCACCTATTTACAAAATATCTTCAAAATTCCTTACATTTTCCGTTTGTTCTATAAGAAATGCAAGATATACATTCGATTGGAAGCGGTGGTGGCGTAGGAGGGAGGTTGTTCGCCGCCACAAGCGGCGGAGATAGGCGGTTAAGACCGCACAACCACCACCATCAAGGTCACACTCCACCAGCTTTAAAATGTCCACGCTGCGAGTCGCTAAACACAAAATTCTGTTACTACAACAACTATAACCTCTCACAGCCACGTCATTTCTGTAAAAGCTGCCGGAGATACTGGACTAAAGGCGGCGTACTCCGTAACGTCCCCGTCGGCGGTGGTTGCCGGAAAACCAAACGATCGAAATCAAAGACTAGTAGCAATAGTAACCGCTCCTCTAACACCGCCAGTGTACGGAAAATGTCAAATTCACAAAACTCGAGCAGTGATAGCTCGAGTCTTACAGCTACCACCACAGCTGTAAATACCGCATCCGCGGCCGGAACTGGAACTGTTCATGTTTCGGCCGGGGCGGTAACCACAGCTGCGGAGGTTTTTCAGGAATCCTGCTCACCTGGACCTGGATTTTTGAACCAAAACCCTAATTTCAATAATATGGCAATAAATCACTCGTCAGCCGAAAACGGTAACGTGTTTTCGGAGATGGGGACATTTACGAGCTTGATAACGTCATCGACAACGCAATTACCGTTAGGATTCGACGTTTCGCCGTTCACGTTGCACAACAATGAAAATTACAAAGGGAATCATCAACAACAATGGATACATACGGATCATGACACCGGATTTATGAATGCTCAAGCAACTGATGGTGGGCTTGGTACGGATGATTGGAATAAATGTACGGATCAAGCGTTGTTTGATTTAACAGGAACCGTTGATCATCAATCGTATTGGAGTCAAAGTCAATGGGATGATCAAGATGACGACGTCCATAATCATGATCATCATCATCAGCTTAATTACCTTCCGTAACAGAGGTACCAAATTATCAATTACATGAACAATTTAAAGAAAATATAACAGAAAGTGAATATGGAGATCGATATAATGAGTTGGGATCGATCGATCTCCTATGTAAATTTTATGTTTTTAGTTGTTTTGTTTTTGGTGTCAAAAGGTTCTGATTTATGATGATATCGAGAGATGTTTTGGGTTTGATGTAATTCTTGTGAATCCGAAACTAACTCTTTTTTTTTTTTGGTTGTGAAGTTTTTAGTATATGCTAATTATGGTTTGAAACTTTGAACCATTTTAATATAGAGAATTACTGTATTATATTGTGGTGTTTATTAATTTTTTCTATAATTTGTTTATGTATTTATGTTTGTGAGTGTGATTGTGTGTTAAAATCATGATCGAGATGATTTATTCGAGAAGAAATGATTGATCGAAACGAAATAGTGTTTTGTATTTTTATGAACGAAATAGTAGCAAACGACAAATTTGTCAGGATATGATAGGTCTTGATTTTTTTATTTTTTTTTTAATCTATAGGTGTTTGATATTTTCATTAAGCTTTATCAGTCGACGGTTTCGAGCCTATATAGATAAATTTAGAATTTACCAATAATGTTTTGTTGGAATTTTATTTTATTGTTAAGTTAATCATAGTATAGTATAATATTTAAGATCGAGTTTGAAGTGAAGCATGAATGGTATGAACCAGGTCAAAGGCGTTTTGTAGTTACAAGCACAACAAGCTTATTTAAAACTATGCAATTAGGCGTGTTCAAATGGTAGTAGTATCATGTCGAACTGCTAGTTATTTGGTAGTAAGATCACGATAGGAAATAGGTGATTTACTGGGAAGTCTCGGTGTGTTTATAAAAAAAAGAGAAAATTACATAAACCATCCTTATGGTTTGCTGTAAAAAAGAGAAAATTACATAAACCATCTTTATGGTTTGCTGTAAATTTCACTCGTAGTCCTTTAATTAATTTAATTACGTAGATCATCCTTTATTTTAAAACTTGTTACGTCAATAGTCCTTTACACTAACGACTGTTAACTCTTTGTTAAAAAGGACCTCGTGTATAATTTTTTTTATTTTTTTACATTTTTGAGTAAAATATAAATTATATATTATAAGACATGAATCTAGGGAGAAGAGGTTTCAATGAGAAGGGGGATAAATCATCTTGACTTTTGATTTTAAGATCTAACGATTCAAATTACTTGATGGTAATACTGTAACTATTTAATAGTTTTAATGTTAATATTTGAGGGATGGAAGGGTATAACAGTAACTTTATGATTTTTTCTTTTAAAAGAAACCGTTTATACATTATATTAATAGTACATTTTCAATAATTGTAATGACATGAAACATATAATTCAGTAAGAAAATTTGAATCGACTGATATATGGATCAATGTGATTTTGTGAGTATATATATGATTGATTCAATCAAATATTAAATGATATTTGAATCAATGTGATGAATTTTGTTTAATAAGTGTCATATTTTTTGTAAATCAATGTTAAAAATGTTTGATTCGGTAGTACAAAAATTTGCGAATCAATGTTATAAATATGGTACTTTGATCAATTAAGAATTAATGAATTAACATTTTAAAAAAAGAATTATTTTGCTAAAACACGGATGATTTTGGAGTTCTTATATTGAATCCTATTCCTTGATAGCAACTATATATTCTCACCAATTGCTCATTGCTCATAAATACAGAAACACACATTTAAAAATATAGCTCTTTATACTAACAAATGATTTTGGAGTTCTTATACTGAATCGTGTTTCTTAATAGCAACTACATGTCATATATATATATATTAAATTTTACTCAAAGAATGTAAAAGAAATTTTTTTTACACATAAGGTCTTTTTTAACGAAGAGTTAACAATCGTTAGTGTAAAGGACTATTGACGTAACAAATTTTAAAATAAAGGATGATCTGCGTAATTAAATTAATTAAAGAACTGTGAGTGAAATTTATGGTTTATGTAATTTCTCAAAAAAAACCATACGCTTGAGAAAAAGTGGTGAATATTTCAGGCGGCGAAGGCTAAATGTTACAATTATCAAGGCATTTGCACTGGAACTTTGAAAGTGCTAACTCTATTTATAATCTTGAACACTTCTTAAGCCCTTTCTTTTTCTTTTTTGTGTGTTTGTCATCTTCACATGCGTAAATATAAGTTGGTCTAATTGAAGTTTATGTGGATCACTACTAATTAAGTTCTATCATCTCGAAAGCTTAATTCGAACAGGACTGAATGCCAAATAAGGACCGATCGATTTTGTTACATATATATGTGTATCACTTCATGAATATAATTTTTTTTTTCTTCTTTTTTATTAGTGTTAGACGTGTTGCCGATCAACACGTACAAAAAACAGTTACATTTATTCCTGCAGAAACTTGAATATATATAATCCATCCAAATTAATGATTGTTAGATAAGTTAAATGATCGGGTTTGGAGGAATGTACGAACCAGGTATGGGCATGTGGGTGTGTTGGTGGTGGAGCCCCATTACATACCCGTACATTTTATTCGTATTTTTGCCCAATCTAAAGTTTGTTAATCTCCGTATATTTTATTTTCCTAATTTATGTATGCATCGATCCATATACAAAAAATAGTACATATGCAGCTTTAACTATGTAGCATGCTTTCATGTAATCATTACGAAAATTAGATTAATTTATCAAGTGGAGTTATTATGTAAATAAATATTAGTAGTATATATTGTAAAACTAATGTAAGTAATATTTTCGACTTATAAGTTATGTACGTACTTCTGTGTAATTTTTGGTGGTTTGACTGGCTATGAATTATTGAGTTGAAATAATGCAGTAAATTCAAGTCATATTTATAACATACAACTAGCTATATTAATAATAGTAATAATAATAACTTTGATCTACCCCGTAGTATGTAAAACAATTATATTACATCAATCAATAAATATATAAAAAACAAAGAATAAATAAAATAAACGTGTAGTATTATATAGTGGAATAATGATTTGACTTCTATTAGAGTGTGTTTGGTTTGTATAATATTTTCGATCGAATTGAAATTACTTTAAGGAATTGAAATCTCAAAAAATGTTAAACCTATCAAGTAAAATGAATTTGCTGAGTGTTTATTCAATTCATTTTCCAACCAAACATACTTATGAAATGAAAGAAAAATCTCCAATTTCATTGATTCGAATGAATACCGAATATAGTCATGTTTTGCAAATTTATAGTTTGAAATAACTTTGGTGATGTTTTGCTATTTCCTCGTGTTAATGTCAATTATATTGAAGTAATTTTATTCAGTAAGTTCTTTATATTTTCAAATCTTTACAAACACAAAACATATAATGGTCAGAATTTATATCACAATAGTATACAATAAGTCATAAAATAAAACACCAATTAAACTTTATATATTTATTGGTAATTTTATATATTAAAAAAAATACAAGAAGTGGGCGATGGCCTATATATAGAGTTGGGGTTAGGGGGTCCATAAGGTGATATATTGGCTATTTCAATCCAATGCATGTCATGGTGGGGTTAGACGGTTAGTGTTAGCTACGAGAAATGGTCTCATCTCTACTACTCCTTCATAAGTACTCTCATAAACACTATCTTGCCTTTGAACTCATGATTCATGCCCATTATACGTTGCATCACATCTAACTACTCTTCCCAAAGGACCCAAAGTAATATTTTATCCAACGGGCTAAGTTACATATCTCAAAAATCTCTAACAATTTGTATCATCAAATTGAATACTAGTAATATAATGATTGAGACTAGCAAACGATATCCGAAAGCTTAGTCATTTTCAGCGCACGAGACCATCAATTTTTTAAGCGGCCTGTTGATTTTGAGGACATCTGTTGTTTCCGTAGTTTCCAATTTTGTTTGTAAAAAAATCCCTTAGAGTACTTGAAAAGTTTCATGTTTTAATGTAGAATGAAACGGCTTAATTAGTAAAATTGAATTGCTTGTTTTACGTGGCTTAGAGCATCCAAAATTCATTTTCCGACCCTGATCAAGACTCGTTCGCAACACCTATAGGTTAATTGTAGTTAGAATCGAGTTCAAAAGATAACAAATATATTGAATCGTATAAAAAACAGACCTAATTTAGCATCCATATATATGTACAATTAGTTGAATATTAAAACACTGATTGATGAGTTATTTGGTACAATAAACGAACAATGGACACCACCCATGTCCCTTGATTAGTGAACTTAGAGTACCGTAGGCCCGAAATTTGTTGAGTCTAATGATATGATGCGAGTAGTCTCGTTCTTGTAGACCCGAAGAAGTATCGAAGATCACCATTAGTATCAAGCACATGACGCATATGCAACTTTTTTCGCACAAGTATTTATTAACATGAACATGGAAAACATAAATGACTTATGCCATCATCTTACTTGATATATCGTATATGTATAGTCATAATAATAACAATTCTTAAAATAAATAAATGTTTGTGTACATTAGTTAATTAGATGTCTATACCAAATATAAGAACAATAAGGTTGTTCACTCCATTTTGTTAAGTGTAGTAACTTATTTACGAACGATTAAGTGTACTCGTTTGTAAATAAGTTACTACACGAAGTAAACAATTACAAATGTTAATTAACTTGTCTGCTTTTTCTAGAAACTAATGTTAATTAACTGATATAACTAACACTTTTATAATTCTAATATTCACGAATGAAAACATGTTTTGTCCTATAATAAATATAAACATGATAACGAACTATGTGATACAACTTTTCAAATATGATAATATAATAATTGGACATGTGACATTGTGGCCCATTGCCTTTGATTTGGACCTTAGCTAGAGCCTAGTCATTTATTTTTCTTTGTGTTATACTAGTAATAAGTACTCAAATTATTGAGCCACCAAAATTATGCAAGTTTAAATAAATATTATAGTTAATTGCATGGTTCATCCATCACTCTTTATACTTCGCCTTTTACGTCAACAGTTCAAAAATATAATAGTTGTTATGCGGTAGGTTCATTTTCCTACTAAAATGACCAAGTTATCCTCACTAAATTGAATACAAAAAACTAAGACATTAAGGATATGATAATTATTTTGGTTGGAGGAAGAACCAATCGCACCAAAATTTTCATATTTTTGGACTACCGGTGCAGAAAGTGAAATATAGAAATTGACGGTACAATTGTATGTAAAACCACAGAGACGGACCATGCAATTAACTCTAAATACCAACAAACATAGTTAATACACTAATGTTACATTATAACTTATGATAGTTATTGTAATATATAATGTGCAAATGATGCCTGTATGTCTTATATAATTTGAAAATAACAAAATGTAACATTGAATCAAGTAGTGTTATTAGTCATAATACTCCGTAATATAAAGCCTTTCAACTGTACCATAGTATTAAGTAGTACCTGTGTATAACACCCCTCTTTACATAAATTAATATAATACATTATTTATTCGAAAACGTATATTATAAAAAACATATTTCATTATATAAACTGCACATAAACGGTTTACCTATTAAAACACGTCAGTGTTTAACGTTATTACACCCATATTACATTTAATACATAAAACGGGGTATTATATAACTCCAACTTGGTTAATCAAAATCATATCAGAGTTTTACAGCGTCAAACATTCCTCGCTATCGAAGCATCCACTTCCTGATACCCACAAACCCAAAATATAAACTGCAGGAAGTAAATGAGGGATTAGCACGAAGCTAAGTGAGTGAATATGTCACACACAATTCAACGTAGTACAATCATCTGTTTACACCAAATAATCGTAAACACACATTTATCAATGAGGATCGGTGGTTCTTGAGATACCATAATACCCGGGTGGTTCTCCAAGAATACTTACCATCAATCTGTAAGGCTAATACAGAATATACGGATAGCTAATCTTTATTATAATCAAACACAACTTCCCCAAACAATAAATGTATCAAGTCCCTGTGTAATTCTCATAATAACCAACTAGACCAACTAACACGTTGACCTTAATAACACTTATGCCCGTAAGCCAATTAGCACGTAGATTCTTAGTCAACAATTCAAACTAACAAGTATAATAAGCACATCTACGTTTACTTGTTGCAATCAAACAATTACAACTAAATCAAACAGTGAGTTCCAGTTCCACTCACCTGTCAATCTCAGTTCACTTACTCAGTTAACTTGTCTCACTGAGTCTTCGGATGATCTGAGAATAAAATCAATAGAAGTTAGTAACTAAATTCATAGTTGAAACACAACTATACTTTAAGCTAATCATCAATCAATTCAAGTAGTATTAATAACAATACTATATAAATAGGGTAATTACATAAGTTCACAAGTTATCATAATCATCAAATTTAAACTTGCAAACGCGATCCGGGTCAATTGGGTGGGATCGTGTTCCCCTTAAGAAAAGTTTCTGTTACCAAGTTACACTAAGCAACGCGATCCAGAAACAATGATGGGATCGCGTTCCCATGTTGAAACTATTCTGTAACCAAATTGAACTTGGCAACGCGATCCAGACTAAGACTTGGGATCGCGTTCCTTATAAGAAAACTTTATGTGATCGATTTGCACTTGGAAACACAATCCAGGTGAATGCTTGGGATCGCGTTCCCAAGAACAAAATTCGTCTGATTCAATTTATAACTGATGAACGCGATCCAGACCTATTAAGAGGATCGCGTTGAGCTGTTCTTCAGCTCAAGTACAGACCTGCACAAACCCATTCCAAACCCTAACTCTAATTTATCATCAAAATGACATCAAATTCAGATTTGCAAGTTATCAACACTTCAAATAAAACTAAGTAACATCATAGACAGCTATTTATCATCAAATAATCCATTTTCTCATGCTCAATTTCATCAATCACATTTGACCCAGATTGAACTTCAATATCACAACTCAAGAACAAGAATTTGTAATCCAAAATATAACAATCAGTTTACTAACATTAAACATCATCATTTATCATCATATATCATTCAAACATAAATTAATTCATCAATTTCACCATTTCATCCTTAATTGATTCACATAGTTTAAGTTCATAAAAGAGCAAAATCACTTACACTTTGATGATGATATCTTTAAGAAAATGGAGATGATCTTAAGAGAAATCACAGCTTCAATTCAATAATCTTGTTCGTGAATTCAGTTTTAAAATTTAGAATTCTTGGAAAGAAGTAGTAGGTTTACAAGTGATTAACTAATATTGGAGAAAATCATACCAAAAGGAGGTCGGCTCTCCTAATAAACCGACTTCAACTTTGGGTATTTTGTACCCATCTTAAATCTATTGTTTGGAACCTAAAAATCACTTACGAAAACTATTACGTTATTTTACCGTCAGTTAAAATAGTTTAAAATAATTAATATTTCATTATTCACAATAAGTCATTTGACTTATTTATCTAAGTTCCATAATAAAACAAATAATATCAAGAAATTCTTAACAATTATATATCAATTAAAATAGAGGAATTATCAGACCGATAGAGAGGATGTTACACTGTATATGCCAAATTTTCCTAAAACTGGCCCCTAGTTCATAACATGGATCGAAAATAGCTTTAAAACTCCTTAAATCGATAGGAAAATTGTTACACATTTGTTTTTAAAAAGAACTACAAACATCCAATGATAAGTATACATCAATAACCTCAAAATTATAGCCAAGAAAGAAGATACTTATAAAGTGTATTTATCAATCGCAATGGATTGATACCGCAACACTCAATCCGTAAAAAGATTACAAACTAAGACATTACATCAATCATAGATTCACTTGGTCTAACCATTACCGATAGTTTTACACTTGCACGTCCCTTTATGGTACACGTTTTAACCTCAATGCATGCTGACTAATTTTAAACTTATAAAAATGAGAATTTATGAGTTTAGACACAAAACAATCTACAAGTAGACTATTTGGGATAGGCGAGATTAAAGCTCTATATCCATAAACACAAATTTATTTAAAATACCCTCATTTAAATTAAGATGACGATGGTAATATGGTTTTAGCTACCCATAAGTTATTGTTCAGCAAAGACAAAAGTATTTTTAATTACACTTTTAAATCCCCTAACTATACTCATAAAACAGTTGCCGCACTTAACCTTAAGTGCAGTTTGATGCACATAAGATTTCTCAACGTTCCTACACCTCACGTGGTAAGTGATGAACCCCTCTTGAAATAATGCACATTGGTGTAAAATGTCATCGATACGACCCAACACAGGTAGGGCAACATTGGTAGATCACACTATATGTATCCTTTGGAAATACCTATGAAAATATTTATTTTAGTGGTAAGCAAACCTTATCAAACAAAAATGATGCAAACTACTGCCCAACACTATGTGGGCTAACTAAGTGGATTGAAAACAACATTTCCATAATATATGGGCTAACGAAATGGATTCTTTGAGTAGAAAATAATATTAGCTAGGCGCCTAGGCCTAATAGAAGTTACATTAAGGATTTAGTTTGGGCTGTTGGATTGATCCAGTATGTTAGACCCATACATCCGAATTATTTCACCAATTCCATGTATTTATTCGATCTCCATGAACAAAAGAATGTTACGAATGCCACGCCAGATTACTACCTTAGTTTAGATTAGCATTATGTCATTCCTACAAGTGATCCTCCCCACAATAATGGCTTGTTGTCTTGGGGAATGGGAGTAAAGCCCGACGAACCAATCTCGTGATCGTTTAGTCAACGGGGTCTACATCCATCCCTGAATGTCGTCCATGGATGGGGGTATACGCCGAATTGCTTGGTTTGAGACATTAAAACTACTACAACGTAGCATTTTTTATTTATGTAATGCACTCAATAAAATAATAATTTATGAGCTTTAAACCGTTTAGGTGCTATTATTTTTAGGCTCATACTTGAAATGCATGTATGTATCCCATAATAATTGAATGATGCAAAGATAGTATATGGTATAGAAACAATAAATTTTAAGAATCTCTAGTAAATCAGTAGTGACATTGCTTTATGATAACATCGGCCACCTTAATATGGTACCTACCTACATTGAAAGTACACCATGTTATATATATATATATATATATATATATATATATATATATATATATATATATATATATATATATTATGATTTTAATCAACAGTTTTTTGAATTCTCTAGTTTTAACCTCAGATAAATTCACTGCTCCTTATTTTTGGTTAGCTTTTGAGTTACTCCAATTGAAAGCATTTATTTATCAAATACAAATAGAATATATCGATTCATTAAGCTTCTAAAAATGTGCAATACACGTACACATTAACAGATTCCTTTTATTATCATCTGTTTAAAAAAATAGATAAAAGAAAAATAATAATGAAAACCCTTATACTCCCGATAAGACATATATACTTAGTACTTCATTAATTAGCCCTTAAAATTTCATCATAAACATAAACTTCAAAAAATACATCACAAATAAAAAGAAAATTACCGTGAATTAAATACAACACGTTAGTATATTAATCATAATTTTGAATAAATATAAAAACCTTTATATTCAATAAATACAATATATTTCTTGTATTCATTATCATTACCGCATATTAAAAAAAAAAATAAAAAAAATGGGAAGGTAGAACTTACCCATCTTAACTTTTCCATTCAAAAGTCTCTTATCCCTCTTTACCCACTTTCCCTACTCTCACCCTTTTCTCATTTCATTTCAAAAATCAAAATGTTACTCTCTTTCTTTTCAGTTTTATTTGACAGTTTCTTGATCCTAATTTGAAACCCATAACTTAATCAATTTATTCCAACTAAAAAAAACAAAAATGCATCATCAATCATCTCAAAACTTTGATTTAGACCAAGACACCATGAATGCTCTTTTAGGTTTTGGTAATGAACCAACTTCATGGCTTTCCGGCGAAGATCTCCGCCCTTCATCTCCGTCTCACCACCGTAATGCTGCCGCCGGAAACGTTGACCGTCGTCTTTACAATGATCTTGTTCAGATCGTTCCACTCGTTCAGTCATTGATTGTATGTTATGTTGTTTCACACACTCGCAACGTGCTTTTTGTATATTTTGATTTTTAGGGTTTTTTGTTGTTCACATTTGTTTCAAGTAAAAAAGATGGCTTTTATATGTTTTGATTGATGAATTATGATAATGTGATGTGTATAATTGTATATACATAAATTGGATTAGGGGTTTTCTAATTTTGGGATTTATTGACATTAAAGTAGTTGAATTTTGAAATTTGGGGATGTTTTGTGTTTGTAGGATCAAAAGGCGAATAGTTCGTATACTCGGAGAGGATCTATGATCAAAACCAAGACACCATCAATCACTAATAAGGTACATTCTTCTCATATGGAAATTTACATTCAACTGTATACTTTATGTTTGTAACTTTGTATGTATAATTATATGTTTAAGTTTATATTTTGTATTAGTATGCTTAGATTATGACAATTCGAAAGATGTAAGTTTTAATTTTATAGTTACTGGTTATTATTTTCATGAGTATTACTACTTACTCTTTTCATCATAGTTAGGGCTTAAGAATTATTTCAAGCTATATAGTCTTGAAGCATTTGAGGTTGAGTAAGTATGGTATATTGTAGAATAATACAGTTGAAAGTCATGTATAATGATTTTTTCATTGAAATTGAAATCAGATATAATTCTGTCCTGCAAAAAAGTGTTTTGAAACGGAGAACATTAATGTTTGTACAGTCTTCTATGATGGTCTCCATCTGTGTTGTAAATTGTATTTGCTCTGTTTGTACGGCTCCTAAAAATTTGAAGTTCTTTGTCCATTTGACGGTCTTGCCTAAGGTGCCTATGTGTTTGATTAATCTTGAGAGGTTCACTTCTTTCTGGCTTTGCAGCGTACATAGTTCATGGTCTGCCACCTATGAAGACACTTGTTAGTGATAACTTAAGTACTTAACTGAATATATGATGAGATGAAACGTTGATAGGAATAGAGAGCGTAGTCAGTCTATTCCTATAAGCGGTTCTTGGATACACAGAACAAGAGAAGACTTTAAGTTACTTTTTTTTTGCTTAATGAATCTATAGAAGGTGTCGATGTTCTGAATTCTGATATTTCAGATGACTGAAGCAAAAGGTAGGAATGCTCAATCAATTCCTGGGAAAAAGCGTAGGGAGAATGGTGGGAATGAACAAGATGGAGGTGATGGGTTCTCCATGTTTTCGTCAAATGCAATTTTAACAAAGGAAAGAGAAGAATTGGCTGAATTGAAAGAGAAAGTGGAGGATCTGCAAAGACAGTTGTTAGAAAAAGATGAAATCTTGAAGTCAGCAGAAGCTTCAAAAAATGAAATTAATTCTGTTCACAGTGTTCTCGATCAAGTGAAAAGACAGGCGTCAGAAAAGGATGCATTACTGCGATCTACTCAAGCACAATTGGCTGATGTTAAGGTATGTGTTTACCTATTAGATTCACTAGAGGTGTCAAAATGGGCGGGCCAGGCAGGTTGAGTAATGAGTCAAAACCGTCAATCTGTTGGTACTAGTAACAACTGTTGGTTTGATCATTACGTCAAGCATATTGGTGACTCGGGTACACAATATCTCTTTAGATACATTACATTTTAGGTAAAATTTGAATTTAGATACTTGATATTAAACTATGTGTACATTATGTTGTTAATGGCCTTTTTTTTGTTTCTCAGATAAAACTTGCTGATAAACAAGCAGCTGTAGAGAGGCTACAATGGGAAGCAATGACTTCCAACAAAATGGTAGAAAAGCTCCAACAAGATCTGATTGCCATTCAAGGAGAGACGTCATCATATACACTGTTATTTGAAGGCTTGTCAAATGACAATTTAACCCTTTCAGACCAAGAGTATGATGTCATCCCACATAGCGGCTACCTCCCTGAAATGGTAAGCTATATGCCGCCTGTAGTATCACATCACTATTGGTTCGAAGTCATTGCAAGATCTAATACATGTTTTAATTGTTCGTATAATACGATATGCAGGATGATATGGATGAGTTGGATATGAGCAAAATGGACGAAGCACGAGAAGCTTACATGGCTGCCATTGCTGTAGCGAAAGAGAAGCAAGATGAAGAGTCAATTGCTGTAGCTGCTAATGCTAGGTTGCATCTGCAATCATTTGTTCTAAGTTGACCGGTGTAAAATCTAACAGATTGGAATTCCACCAGTAGTTCTGTGAAGTTGACTGTTGTATAAGTCACAAGTCTGGA
The DNA here is from genome assembly GCA_963422505.1 of Pseudognaphalium luteoalbum. NCBI lineage: Eukaryota > Viridiplantae > Streptophyta > Magnoliopsida > Asterales > Asteraceae > Pseudognaphalium > Pseudognaphalium luteoalbum. The sequence continues at coordinate 8,343,865 of OY730193.1, read as the reverse complement.
GTTCAATTAATGTCATTTATTGGAATTCCCTGTGGTGTAATCTTATAATAACTGCTGTAATACTTATTGTATATGAGTTTTGCTTGAAATGAAATTTGGGTTTGACTTATGCCTTGTTATATTGTCAATTAGTCCAAGTCTTATTTCATGTATCCTAAAGAAATGTTAACGAGTGGTGAGATAGATAAACAAAGAGACCACACACATGCAAATTTTCTTATTCACCTGCTGATTTAAAAAGTGCAGCTTAATAAAGAAGTCAACAGTTGACTTTCCTGATATATGAATGTGATATACAGTGACTACATTTTCGATTTAAACATAATCTATGTGTAACTTGATTTTGTAAGCATTCAAAGAACTCAAAGAATATAGCAAAATGGTAATGGATTATTTTACTATCATGACTTTCCTGATATATGAATGTGAAATACAGTGCTTTCCTTAGGTTTATGTAGAAGTATAGTCAATGTATAAACTTAATTCTAACTGTTGGTACATTATATCAAGTATCCCAAGAATAGTATGCCTGCAGACCATCAGTTGTGACACATTATTTTATGTAATTTTATGAGAAAATCAGCAAAAATTGGAAGGCCTGCCGACGTTTATATTCTGCTCTTTCAAGAAACCCAAGATAGCATTTTTCTGCCAACTTTTAAAGCTCCTGCATTTACATTGGTTCAAGTTATCAGAACCCAATAGTTCTATAGACTTAATTGTGTGGTAAAACTGAACACTGGTTTTGGGTTATACTTACTTTTGATCAAGATGAGCAAGCACTTCTCCCCCCGGGAATGCTGATTTAGTAACCTCATATGCAACTTTGATTGCTTCCCGCCAAGTTCCACCTATTCCCCCATCTCCAGTGTCTTCCATTGGCAATGAATAACTTGATAGTAAGTGGCCCACCCAAACATCATGTTTCCTGAGATGGTTAATCATCCATTCAGAACACTAATGGACAGTCACTTTGCATTTACAACCAAGGCCATACACAGCCTTTAATATATTCGGCATTAAATCATACTCTTTTAGTAGTTCCAAAAAGACCATAAAAAGGAAACCAGGTTCTAGCTTGATGCCTTTAAAAGTGCAAGATAAGAAATTATAGTAACTTAAGATAAATGTAGTGAGAAGATTTAAACTTACAGAACAATATCCATATGCCTTGGGACATAATGTCCACCGCCAACCCCAAGCAGGATTTTGTTTTTCCCATTATTCCTACACCATCAAAGCTAAATAGTAAGAAAAGTTGCAAGCAGTATTGCGACATCTTCATGATACACAACTCTTTCTGAATACAATTATATCAACCATGTCTGTTACATGACACACAATCCATAATTTAATGAGATAATTAAACCAATATGATGTTTACCTGCGCCAATCTCCAACAGGAGCTGCTCCATCAAGCCCTAGTCCTTTCCAAACTAACTGGAGTATAGTGTAACATTATAAAGAATATTATTGAGAAGTTATTCCAGGAATTGGATTATTATTGTAACTAAATTTGGTACATTATTATTTAATTAATGTTATGTAAAACTCAGTAACTGTTGGACAAGTTTCAAGGTCTACCCAACCTGACTGGGTCTGTTACTCTGTTTGGACCTGTACAGCAAATTATACCTATTAAAACCCACACCCGGCTGACCCATTACCCCACCCTCTCATTTTGCTACCTCTACTAAGTACCCAAGTTTGATGTTAAACCTCTAAATAAAGGTGTCAGTATTTATAGATTAAAGAACTTGTTATACAATGTGTCCCTCATGACCTGTTACACAATGTGTTAATCTTCACTATGAATAAGTTTCATCTTATATACTACGCTTTACAGCTGATAGATTTACATAAATATCATAATTTTATTCTATTGTACAGCTAAGTGTATGCTCAAAAGAGATACCGAACTAAAGCAATAGCTTGTGCTGCATCCTGCCTCTTCCAATACTCTTCTGTGCTACCTGGTAATATTATAACATCAAATAATAGCATTAACGGTTCCATTCTAATGAGCTTGTATAATTGTCTTTTACAAAAACAACAAATGGGCAATTGCTTTATTTTTAAAGATTATTCTTAAATTACGAAACCAAAGAGCAACCATCATCATTATGCAACAAACAAGTTTAGAGTTTTCCCCACGAATACATACCAATTTCCACAAACATTGTCGGAGAATCAGTTAGAGGTCCGTGATGTGTGGCCTCCAATGTAACCTATACCCCCATAACAAAAGAATATAGCTAACCACGATGAACACAAGGAAAAGACAAGTCTACAATCTGCATGCAAATTTATTGTGAAGCAAAAGAAAGCTTGTGCCAGTATGACTCTGTTCATCCAAAACTGATTATTCGACTGATCATCAGAAGCATAATTTGTTTAATACAACACTAAAGATTGTTTGCCACGGCTAAAACTCCAAATAATTAGATCATGCCCTCTAAGCACTGAAGTTAAATTTCAAAAAATTTATTGACCTTACTTTTCAGAAACATACTCATTGTTTTATAAATTTCACCTTCCGTATGTTATATATACCTCAAATTCAGGAGTCAGATTATGTGATTCCGCAATATCCTTCAATAGTCTCAACCACGGCCCCATTCTGGCATTAGGAGGTGCAGCCCAACCAGGTTTGCCACCAGCTGGCGGCACCTCATCATCTCGTAAATGAGGAACACCTAAAATACAAAACATACTCCATCATAAACACCCTAATGCACACGTACGACAAGTATAACATTTAACACAGCTTTTAATACATTGCTACATATCATATACCAATTGGATGAAGGGTTAACGCAGGCCGCTTGGAAGCAGCCGAATGCCTGCTAAGAAATATAACCTCATCTACAGCCTCTCCAGTAGCAGCCTCCCATCTTTTATCCAAATGATCTTCTCTAACATTCGAGTTATCATGCTTTAATAACCTCACTTCTTTGTTCACATAGCTTGCAATGTCCTACATCACAAACACAAATAAAGTTTTAACATCAAAACCATATCTTTTTGCATTCTTTCTTACTTTTTACCTTTTCAAGTCTTGAGCTTTATCTGATTCAATACAAATAATACGAAAGTTCGTTACTTTAAGAGATAAGTATCAAAATTTAAAATCACTACCGCATACAACAACAATTGTTGTCCCTTTTTCAATAAAAACATAAATGGGCAATAACATATTTAGGGAGAAATAGCAGTAACAATATAAGGAATATGACCTGGAGAAAAGGGCCGGGGTGCCAGCCTGGCATGGACAAGAGGGTGGATGCAGGGCCGATTGAGGCAGGGTCAATGGTGGTGGCTACCACTAACGTAACCATTTGCCTTTTAAGGTGCGCCCTGAAACTATGGCTGCGGACACCGGTGGTCACTCGTCCGGTTATATTAACACAAACCATTCATTCAAACTTTGGAGAACCAATGGAATGTTGTTTATGTCTAGAGTCAAGACTTTGGCTTTGACATGATGTGCTTTTTGCACCTTATTTCTTGCAACATTACATATTTAGTCCCCTAGCTTCTTTAAAAGTAAAATATAAATCAAAAGATTTGATGTAATGTTACTTGATTTAAAGCATAGTTGTTAACCCATGATTCGAAATCTCGATTAATAATTCATGATTCACAACTCGACTTGTAAGAGTCACTATCTTGCAATATATTATGCGTGCATTATTATTCAAAAAAGAAAAAATGGTGAGAGTCGATAGTTAATTCCTTGACTGACAATACAAAAAGTTTGTCTGATTTATGACTCCTAAGTCACAAAAGTATCGTTATAGTCATATAAGATTCGAAAGAGTCAATAAACCTAGTAAGATTTATAATCATTTAAGACTTGAATTTGAATCACCTTGTATTTTACATCTTTGACTCGTAAGAGTGTAACCAATATCACTTGTACCTCAAAGCTTAACAAGTATACACTCAATGATGAGCGAATATTCAAACAAGTCAGAGAAATCCAAATCCAAAATTAATATATTCATGGTATCTTCTAAAGTCTAAACCTTTTTTGAATAATAATAAACTACAAAAAGTTAACCAAATAAAGGCACTCGCCAATTTTTTGGTTACTTTATAATTTTTTTTATATATATGTCATCACAACTAACACACCTCAGAAGAAACAAAGAAAGAAGGAAAAAAAAAAAGAAGAAGCATGGGATGGGCGATAGTTTTGCACGGCGGAGCCGGCGATATTCCGTTGAGTTTACCGGCGGAACGCCGTGAGCCTCGTGAAGCAGCCCTCCGTCGTATCCTTGAGATCGGTGTTTCCAAACTTAATGCCAAATGCTCTCCTTTAGATGTCGTTGAACTCGTGGTATATACATATACATCTTCATTATAATAATTAATTATAATTATAATTTAGTACTGCTAGTTGCATAATTGATTATTGATATCATCAATTTATACTGTTTTCATATTAGCATGATGAGTGTAGGTTGGACTCATCTTAGTATTATTCTATACGGAGTACAGTATTATATATCATATATTTTAATTTTGAATGTTTAGGTGATTAATAATCATCATAACTAACAGTTTTGTTGTGTTGACTGTGAACAAAAGTGCACTTGATATATATATCATAATCCGTGTGATTCTTTTGCCATATCTTTTTATTTTCCTTGTTGAATGTTATTTTGTGTATCCAGTCTGTTTCCATCTGTTTCTATCGGTATAATGAAAGATTTTACTTAAAATGATTGTGATTACAAATTGAATAGTAGTTGAATAACTGAACTGAAATTAGCACAAAGACAATGATATGCAGTGGACCCGATCATAAGAGATGTCATGATGGTATTGAGTGAACAAGTTTATCTCATGCTCATACCGCCTTTTTTAAAACAATCTCGTTGTGAAAGAAAAGAAAAAAAAATCTACCTCTGTCCCTAACAAAAGACTTGCCGCAATATGTAGTTTTTTTTTAATCGGGTCATTTGCTTGTTTGTTGAAATGCTAATTTAGTGTGAGAAGACATTGATTCTTTGATTCAAAGATTTGTGAAATGAAGTTGCAATTTGTAATTTTGATTCAGGAATTGTATATATATGAGATCATGATCAAATAAAAATGATTATCGAAAGCAAAAACTGTGAATCAAATATAAGTTTAGTGAATCAATGTCTTCTCACTCAAAATTAGCTTCTCATGTGATCCTTTTCCATTTATGCGTACTGTTTGAAAGTGAAGAGCTTTTAGTATAAATGGGTATAGTTCCCATTTATGTCTAGTGTTTGAAAGTATTGATGGACTTTTGTTAATTTTCTGTTATGCATTAATACTCATGAATCCTAATACTAGCTACATGTAAACCCATGTACTATAGGTGCGTGAACTAGAAAATTCTCCGCACTTCAATGCTGGTAAAGGGTCTGTTCTAACCACCAATGGAACTGTTGAAATGGAAGCTTGTATCATGGATGGGAATACGAAGAGATGTGGTGCGGTTTCTGGTGTAACGACCGTTGTCAATCCCATCTCTTTGGCCAGACAGATCATGGAAAAAACTCCCCATATTTATCTTGCATTTGACGGTGCTGAGGCCTTTGCAAGAGAACAGGCAAGTCACACAATATTCTTGTATGACACGTTGTATCAACTTTATAACACTTGTAACTTGATAGTTTAAGGAAATTGATTGACTAGAGGAATATATGTGGACCTAAATCAGAGCGTTAAGTCTTTGGTCTCGATGATTGGGCAGATGAATGAGTTGAACTTAAATCATTCGGGGTTAGGAGATATTGCGAATTTGCGATGCTGATGTTTCTTACAAATTTTATATATCTGTTGTATACGCCATTGCATTTCCTGATGTAAGAAAGTTTATAATTACATTGTTCAGGGGCTTGAAACTGTTGATAAGAGTCATTTCATTACACCTGAAAACATAGAGAGACTAAAGCAAGCCAAAGAAGCAAACCGAGTTCAGGTATGCCCGTTCCACCATTCTTAAGTAAACGGGTTGAAATTTCCACCACTAATGTTTTTTTCCACACGTATCGTGCATAATATCTCTCTTATTTAACTTGTAGCAAGATTATACACAACCTATTAAAACTGAAGATCAGAAGGAGCCACCAGTTCCTGATGGACTTAGCAAACTTGGAACCGTTGGATGTGTGGCTGTGGACAGTCTCGGGAACCTAGCTGCTGCAACATCTACGGGTGGTCTAGTCAACAAAATGGTGGGAAGAATTGGAGACACACCCATCATTGGTGCAGGCACCTATGCCAATAAATTTTGTGCCATTTCTGCAACTGGAAGAGGTGAAGCCATAATCCAAGAGACCGTGGCTAGAGATGTGGCTGCAGTTATGGAGTACAAAGGGTTAAGTCTGAAAGAAGCAGCTGCATATATTGTACATGAAGTTGCACCAAAAGGAACCACTGGTTTGATTGCTGTGTCTCCTACAGGTGAAGTTGCTATGCCTTTTAATACGACGGGTATGTTTAGAGCTTGTGCTACTGAAGATGGAATTTCGGTGGTCGCGATTTGGCATTCTGAATGATAATGGTGTTTAATTTGCAGTAAAATATTATTTATGGGTATATGTTTGATAGTAGGCTGAGCTGTAATGGAAAAGAATGAGATTGTAATTTGAAACCCATCCCCTCCTTGGGTATGAGTACTGGTTTCCGTGTATCTGGGAATCATTCTTATCTATCAATTGTTATTCATATTCACTTGAACCAAACATCCCACTATTATACTTCTCGTAATTTCGCTATCATTCTGTAAAACTAGAGGTAACAATTTTAGACCCATTGGTTAATTATGGGTCAATTTGGTTAATATTTAGGAGGTGATGGGTTTGTTGGGCCTCCTCCCCATTTTTTGGATGAGTCTAAATGGGTTTTTCAATATTACCAACGGGGGTCTAGACGGGTCTAGCAGGTAAAAAAAAATTCACCTCATTTCAGTTTTTTCATTTTTCACTCAAATTAAAAAAAAAAAGTTTGGTAAAAACCCGATGACCCGACCAGACCCGAGACCCATTAGATCCGGACCCGTTTAAACCCATCCTTCTAAATGACCCATCTAGACCCGGACCTGACCCGACCTGACCATTTTGCCACTTATATGTAAAACCAACTAGTTGGTTAAGTTAGTTTTCAACTTACACACTAAAATTTCTTAATACACAATAAAAAATGTCTGCTGCATATATATTTGGGTACTGGTTGATCTCTCATCAGTCATCACTTTCATGGAAACTGTGAAACTTACTTTACTGTTTAAAAAATCTTAATCTGAAAACTGATAATTGCTTTGAGTGTGCATTATTTAACTTATATTATGGTTTTTACGAAGAAATTTGATAAAAGGTCAATAAAAAAATCTATAAGGAAAGAAGTTGAAGATAAAAAATAAAAAGAATAAAAGAAATGGAGAAAAGAACTACATAGACCAACGAATTAGTATAAAGAAATAAATCAAAGTTCATGAAATAAGACTTGAATAAATCTTTATATTGGCTAATGCTTGCGGTGTAATTTCGGATATAATCAATACATCATCTTTATTTATAAATTAAAGAAGCACGGAATTTGATAAAACAAGATTTTTGCATAAAGAAGAGAAACAGGCTGCTTTGGGTTAGCAGCAAAACTTGAGCATGGGATTCATTTCACTCTAGCAAACTTCATTTCTGTTATGTACTAATACTCCTGATACTACTAATTTCCTGTAAACCGTTCTACTGTAGGTAAGCGAATTGGAAAACTGTCCACATTTTAATGCTGGTAAAGGGTCTGTTCTGACGACCAATGGAACTGTTAAAATGGAAGCTTGCATAATGGATGGGAATACAAAGAGATGTGGCACGGTTTCTGGTGTCACGACAGTTGTTAATCCCGTCTCTTTGGCCAGACAGCTCATGGAAAAAACTCCTCATATTTATCTTGCATTTGATGGTGCCGAGGCCTTTGCAAGAGAACAGGTAAGTCACACATTCTGTATCACACAACTTGTTATAAACTACATCACAGAGCATTAATTAACATATTAGCTACTATACATTTGCAAGAGTTTAGATTGGCCTGCTTGCACTTCTATTATTAAATTTCCATATAGAATGGCTTTGTGGACTTAAATAAGTCAATAGGCTAATTCATTTGTAACAACGGTTACAAGTGATTTGACTTAAAATCTTTTTGGATGTTACAGTTTTCGTCTAGCTAAGGGAAGTTAATTTTACAATTGTACAGGGGCTCGAAACTGTAGACCCGAGTCATTTCATCACTCCTGAAAACATTGAGAGACTAAAGCAAGCTAAAGAAGCAAACAGAGTTCAGGTATCCTCATTTCATCTTAGTTCATTCAAATTAAATTACATTGTTGACATGTACTAGTGCTTTATTATGATTAATCGTCTCTACGTCATGGTTGAAGTACATCACCAAATAACATAAACTGTTACAAGTTCAATTGTAACGGAACAAGTTAGAGGCAATGTCAATCCATTTACACATGAACACTGAGCAGGTTGATTTGGAATATGTTTCAAGTCAAACTTTCTTCAAACTTAAAATTACATATATCTGAGTACTTCTTGGAACGCTAGTTATACATAACTTAAAATAATTGAGGAAAAAATAACTGGTTTGGGTCAACCCAAATGGCCAAACCATTCTGACAATTACTAAAGGAAGTTGTTTTTATTGAATTTGCCAATCTGGCAGTGTATGATTTACATTTATTCTAGTTTCTTGCTAGTCTTTAGTATGAAAAAATGACTAAGACTTAAAAAATGAAATATGTGTAGCTATGATTTAATGTGTAGTAAGATTATGCACAATATCAGAAATATATCTATGATTATACTTGTAGCAAGATTATGCACAATCTATTCGAACCGAAGATGAAAAGGAGATAGATAGAGATAGTAAACTTGGAACTGTTGGATGTGTAGCTGTCGACAGTCTTGGGAACCTAGCTGCTGCAACTTCCACAGGTGGTCTAGTCAACAAAATGGCAGGTAGGATCGGAGACACACCCATCATAGGAGCAGGCACATACGCCAACAAGTTTTGTGCCATTTCTGCAACTGGCATAGGTGAGGCCATAATGCATGAAACTGTGGCGAGAGATGTGGCTGCAGTTATGGAATACAAAGGGTTGGGTCTAAAAGAAGCAGCTGCGTATATCATACATCAAGTTTCGCCAAAGGGGACTGCTGGTTTAGTTGCAGTATCCTCTACAGGTGAAGTTGCCATGCCTTTTGATACACCAGGTATGTTTAGAGCTTGTGCTACAGAAGATGGTTATAGGGTGGTTGCAACTTGGCCCTCTCATTAATTGATCGTTGTGTTTGGTTTGCAGTTAGGAATTGGTTATGTATACAGGTTGAAACCCGACCCCTCTTCGGGTTTCGGTGGGCATATGTTAAGACAAGAAGAATTTTGATACCTTTGTCATTTTTCAAAAAGAATGTTTTCAACTTTTTCAGTTTTTAAGAAGAATATTTACCCTTTAACACGTGCCTTTAGAGCATACGGTATGCTCCTACGTGGCATCGAAGTTCTTCAACGAGAACACTGTAACACAGTGTTCTCCCACACCGCTCCAGTGTTCTCGTCGGCGTTCTTCAATCAACGTCCTAAACAAGACGTTGTCTTCAACGATGTTCTCATTTTATTTAAATAAACCCCACACAAACAATAAATATAAAAACAAAAATAAGTTTTGAGAACACTATTCAGAACACTATTACCACACCACAAAATCCTCACCAACAACATTCTCTGGAACACTGTCCAGAACACTGTTTACCACACCTTGTGCTCTTAGGGCACAAGTTAGAAATTCCCTTAATTATAAGGGTTTTGATAACGTGTTGCACACTTTAATGAACCTGTAATTTTCTTAAATATTAACATTTACATTTAATACTCGTTAATTCAATCTTATATATATTTTTTATTTGTATGTATTAATTAATTACGAATTAATATATTTTATTAAATATATCTTAACATGTCCAGGCACAACTTAACTAAACCCATTATTATCAGTATTATCATTTTAATCTTCAGAAAAAGAGAGAAATTATCGAACGGAGCTTCGAATAAAATGGGCCCTTCAAATCCACGTCACCTGCTCCGATTAGCTCTATCGTGCCGGAAAATTTCTGCTCAGGTGACTGACCCCGGCACGGATTCCATCGTAGCCATGGCTTCATCCACCGAACAAGAATTCATTTCACACTATCGATCCAAAATCACCACCTTTCCTCGATCTCACAAATTTTGGGACGCCAAAATCGCTTCCAGAATCGGCGAAAAATTAGGGTTTCGTCTCAACGACATAGGCATCTCTCACGTCGAAATTGACGTCACTGAAGAGCTTTCACGGCCGGTTCATTACCGGAAAATGGTCCTCCCGTTCTTAATTTCCGTCAAACGGGCCGGAATTAACGTCGCCGGGTCAGAAAAATTGGAATCACAAATGTAACCATTTCGTTTGTACAACATATATTTTAAATGTTAGTTAAACTATTTGTTACTCCTATTTTTTTGATAATAATAATTATATTGATTTACATTTCCATTACTGTAATTGTATCTGCTGTGCTTGTAGGAATGCAAGTGTGCATATGATATATGTATACACACACATATGTTCATATATATATATATATATATATATATATATATATATATATATATATATATATATATATATATATATCAGTATTAGACCAAGAATGTCAATTTATTTTATATCCAAATGATAAAAATATTAGACCTTAAATTGTTAGGAATGTGTATAGAGTAAGCTGCTGTATGTGAACTTGTGCTTTGTTGGGTATTTGAATTGAATGTGTGTATATATGTATTAATGAAGAAAGAAATGGTCAAGAATTGTATCAATTTCAACGCCGATTTAGAAGATGATCATCACAACAAAGACAATCAACCGAGTGAAACTAGACATGAACATAATTACGACGCATTTATTACATATTATTCACACCTTAAGAGCAGTGAGATGTGATTCAACATCGACTTGCTGCTTTGCACAAGCATTTTTCATCCAACTTCTGGAAACATATTAGTTTAACTTGGTCCGCATGTAATAGATACTGTCTTATAGATCTTTGTATGCATAACATTCCAAAAACATTGCTTATATATATGAATTTCTATACACCGCATGTATATAGAAATTCATATATAGAGCATATCTTTTACTGGCTCATGTATTGAAGCATCCAGTGAGGCAATATTTGACCTTGTCTCTGTTGTTCTGTCTCTCCATCACTTCTTGGCTGGTACGCGTCACTGCATTGCATACAGATTCATCATAACATTATATATACAGATATAGCTTAAAGATTTAGAATATATTCATAATAACTGGGAAAAAGTGGACAAAAAGTGTTTGTGAGCAACCCAACCCATTCTGACCCATATTCATCCATGGGCCTGTACATAGCTATAACGTCCATGACCACACAGGAGCTTCTTGTCACAATAGTACTGTTGTTACAGCTATTGTTTTAGATATTTGGGATCACAATTTCACACCACTACGTTTGAATGGGTCACTTTGGGATATGTTTTATCACAAACAGGCAACTAGGTGAATAAAATTTAGTTATTCAAATTGGTCGATTAAGTTTGTTTAGCTAAAAGGGGACCAAGTCAAACGGGCTGAAAGTCGTGAAATATCAATCATTCCACCCTTCCATCTTGTACGTCTGTATATACATACATACATACATATACATACACCCACCCACACACACACACACACACACACACACACACACACATATATATATATATATACATGCACACACACACACATAGAGAGAGAGAGAGGGTGGAAAGAGCTTGCCTGAGGTTCAATGTGCCTAACTGAAGTGAGGGCATGTTCTCTTGAGTTTGGTGCTCCACGGTAGGCTGTTGGGCTAGTTCGTCTTCCTTTTCTTTAATCTGCTTATAATTTTGAATAAAACTAGATAAGTATTACTCTGACATCCTTTCGCGCTCCTAGGTCATGAATTATGTGAAACTGTAAAATGAATAGTATAAGGTGAAGTTACATTACCTCCTTCGCTAGCAGATTATTTTGATCCCGCAAGGCCTTGTCCTGTAGATATTTTTTGGTTAAAAAAAAATCTTTTAGGATGCAAATTTGATTCTCTGACTCTGAAACTATCGTGTCACTACGAAACAACTTTGGAAAATGCCATAAATGGCACGTGAATTGTGATGTATATAGGTCTAAAAATTCCTCCCATCCAACTTTGAGGAAGTATATAAGTATTTGAATATTCAAGCATACCTTCTTTTGGAGCTCAGAAATGGATTCAAGCATTAACTGGTTCTGTAAATAAAGAGGTTTGGCTTAACATGAAGTAATGAGAATAGTTGCTTAAACTCTACTGAAAGGTTTGTAAGGTAAAAATGTTTGTACCTTTCTCAACGTAAGGCGTCTAAGAGCCGAATCAAGCTGGTGCTCCAAATGCTGAAGTTCCTTGAAATTCAAGGAATCAAGGTCTTGTCCCATGAAATGCCTTTATGAGCAAAAATGTCATCATTGCTTTGTTGGAATTTTATTTAAAACTATTCCGCGAACTAGAGGTAGCAAAACGGATGGGGTGGAAAAGTTGGGTATCGAGTTAAACTCATCTGGAGCAAAATAAATTGGGCAGTTTGACTACAAAATGTTTCGTGCCTTTTTTGTATAAATCAATATATTCAACATGATTACTGAACTTAAATGTTGGGACATTTTTATGCATTTGTGTACACTTGGAGAGACTGTTGATGACCCATTTGACTCATTTCCATTTGGTTAAATTTATAAGGATGGTGATACTTACACATCATCTTTTGATCATACACACCAATTTTACATGGATAGATAGTTTTACACTTAGAAAGAATGAAAAATTAACATTAAGGTGAAATAGTCGATCAATCTATTCATATAAAGTTGGTGTGTATGGATCACCACACCATCAGAATATCTCCCCGTTTGACCCGGCAGAGATGATTAAGTATATTAGTATACCACAAATCGACCCATTCAGTTATATATGGGTTGAGATCAAACCTTCAATTTTTCGCAAGTTTGGGTAAATACCTCTCATTTTTCTGCAAATGCTCAATTCTAGCCTTCAGCTTAGTATGTTCCATAGTCCAGCTTCCCTAATAATAAATTGAGTATTTGCTGTATGTCAGTTTTAAACAAGTAGCACAAAGTTGCTAAGAAGAGAGAAAGCGTGAATATACAACCGATTGAATGTAAAAGTTACCTCATGAGATTGATTATTGATACCATTATGTCGGCTTTCTGCGTCTGAGTGTCGTTCATACCTTTCAAGGATCCTACCCATACTGTTTCAAAAACTGTAATTAGAAATATTCACATTCACCTTTATCTATATATGATATATGATATATGATATATATGATTCAATCTATGAGTACATCGTATAAGTAATTGCACGTGAAACATTAACAACATCCACATCGACATTAACAACAACACATTGACATGGTCTTAAATGAAAACAAGAAGAACTATATACCGAGGTGATCGAGTCCTATAATATAATCTGAAATGTAATTTATTAAATATCATATACGTTATATCTCTAGTTTTACAGTCATGCTGGAACATCACTGTACGATATATGAAATGTAATTTATTGACATGGTCTTTTACCAGCCTCATGCATGATCCCCACCTCCAAACAAATTTTATTAAGTTCCTTAATTAATTGACTCGCGATTGACATATATCTTGTTTAATTTGTCAATTTGTTAATCATATATCTGGCCTATATATATATGAATTAATTCTGCCTGCTAACAGGATCCTCTTCCACTTGTCTATAGCAAGACCATCTAAACAAGTCAAGTGCATCTTGCATCAGTTATAATGCTCTCTCTCACACACACACACTCAAGTTGTGGAGTTTGATTATTGCCTCATGGTCAAGCCGCCAAGGGGACCAGACCGTGTTAATACTTTCGACCCATATGGCTACATAAAAACTAATGTAAGAATGTTGTCTATGGACTACCAGCCTCCAACTCCGTTGGTTTATCTGATAATTCTTCGGCTATCATGTAAGACGCGTACCAATGGACGTCGGTTGAGGGCATCGGTTGCAGCCGACGGTCCCGACACCGTTGGTACGGACTGTCGGTTAGTGGCATCGGCTTGGCGACGGAGGAGAGAGATGAGGGAGTGAGACCCACTTTTTTTTTCCTAGTTAACGGCTAAAAAGGAAAAATTTAAAGTAAATAGCCGTTGGGCTGTGCAAACGGTAAAAGAAAAAAACTTAACAATTATTTTATTTTTACACTATACACCCACCTCATACACACTTTTTTTCACTACAACTACAAATTATCTCTTTTTCACACTATAAATTTACCCATTTCATAACAACTTCCCTACACAAATCCAACTTCAAGCTAAACTACAAAAATGAGGAGAAATCAATCTACCGAAAACGATATGTGGAACAATTTAATACATAATCACTTACCGAATGTTCTCCCGAATCCAATTTCACCAATGGGTTTGTTTTCCGCTCAATCGAGCAATTCTTCACCAAGTCAACCGCTTGGGTTTGCACCATAATCACATTCCTCTACACCATACCAACTTTATCAACCTTACCATAATTACCGACCTTTTTCACCATGCATTCAATTCCAACAATCTTCCGCGCCTTTTGAAAACCCACAATTTTTACAACAACTACCACCTTGGCTTTCTCTCAATTTCCACCAACTCCAATTAACTATCCACAATTCGAAAACATAAACACTCCCCTGAACCGAACCCGAAGCCGAAGCCGTAGGAAAGAAAGAAAAAAGGGTACAAGTTAGATCGACGAACGAGGAGGCGGTTATATTGTCACAACGGTGGATCCACATATCCAAAAAATCAAAAAAAGGGTTTCACAAAGCTTAGAATCTTTTTAGGATAAAGTGTCAAAAGATTGTAATACGGTGGCACCCATAAAATGTACGTTGAGCAAAATTCAAGGAAAGTGGAATAAATTCTGCCATGAAGTCAAAGTTCTCATCGCAATCTACAAACATTTTACCGACCCTCGTCTAAGCGGGGCAATTGAAAAAGACATTGTCGATGTGTGTTATGACTTATTTAAGGTCTAACAAAAAGGCAAGTTCATATAAGAGAAGTGTTGGGATGTGCTCAAACACTATCTGAAGTTCTATTCGGGCGAGGGGTCATGACCAACCGACGATCACACCAACCCGATCCCGAACCGATAAATCTTGGTGATGACATGCCTTCATCCGAACCTCTTACGACCAACATGGAAAGGTTGTTCCAAAACGATCAAATTCATCGACCGCCAGTCGTGATTTATCAACAAAAAGTCAAAAAAGTTCGGGTTCTAATGATACATCTACTTCTTCATGCACTTTGAAAGAACAAGAACGTTTAGCAAATATAAGATCCACGGAAGCACAATAAAGAAAATGGCCACGATCAACAAAAAGTCTACCAAAAAGACTATTCTTAAGCCGTGGAAAATGCTATATAAAAAATAGCGAAGGGTCTTACAGGCAAAGAGAGAAAAATGCTCGAAGAGGTGCAAAAAATCATGATTGATAATTATAAGTCGGATTACAAAACAATTTTTGGTCAAGAATCGGGTTCGGGTTCTTTTCAAGTCAACGATTCAGACGAACACGAACACGAAAATGAAGACGAAGACTCGGACGATCCAGAGTGGACGACTAGTTGTATTTTATATTTTCAATAAATGAATTTTTTTTATAGGAATTGTAACGTTTTATTTTAAATTAATGTAATGTTTTTAATTTTAATATATAATATTTTATTTAATTTTGTGTTATATAAATAAAATAAAAAGTGTGTGGGGTCCAGAAAAAAGTGAAATGATGTTCACTGTTGGCAGAGAAATGTTAGTTTTGTGTCAGTTTTGAAAACTGCTGACGTGGCGTTGATTTGGGAAAAACTGACACGTCAGTACGATTGGGAGGAGTCTAACGTCAAACATTTTTATCATTCTAAGAAGATTGAAGTTAAAGTAGCAATTTACTCCCTCCGTCCCATTTGAAATGTCCACGTTACTATTTTGGGATGTCCCATTATAAGTGTCCACTTTGATATTTAACCAATCAAAAAAGACTTTAGTGGGTGGATATAGTATTTGATTGGTGAAAAGTGTAGATAATGGAGAATCCTAAAACTACGTGCAAAGTCAAAGTGGACATTTGTAATGGGACAGAGGGAGTACATTTCTGTATCATCTACCTATCTTTATTTTATATTTATCTATTACTAATTTAAGACCCGCGAAATTCGCAAAATCATCCATGAAAAATACTTAAGTCGCCTCATATATATCTATATCCGGACTAAGTTACATTAATTATCAATCTACGTTAACGGTCAATTAGTCACGAAATTTTGACATATGAAGCAAAACGTAAGATATAATTCGAATGGTATGAATATATGTACAGAGAATGTTTTTATGATTTGCATTATCATATCAAAGAACTTTTGACCAAAAGACTGTTTAAATGTTCACATGTCTGAATTGGTTGACTTAACTTACTTAGCAGTGAAACAAGACGATCTTATGCTTTTGATTTTTGTTTGAATTGAAGCTAGTATGATAGGATACATTCTGCTATATTACTTGTTAAAATTCCTATAATATTTTCATTCTTCGTAAACTATTGGTTATGGTTGTACAATTGGAAATCATTCAAACAATTACTCAAACAATGTAAGTTATATTCAAGATGTTAGTGAGGACTTTTGGGATATACTTTTCAATAACAATGTAAGTTATATTCATGAAAATCGCTAAAGCTATGAGAAATTATAGTTTTAACAACTTTAACATGTACTCATTTTTAGAGTAGTTCCTCGTGATATTTAGATATTATAAGTGAAAAAATAAAAGTCAAAAACTTAATAATTTGATATTAGAAGTTCAGATCGAAATTTTATAACATCTCCATTGGCAATCGATGTGATCAACCTTGTTTGTATAATAATCATTATCAATAAGAGTGTTATCATCATTTGTGTAACATATTTCACCTTTTTGACTTTATATAATACTTCTATTGGCTATCGTGTGATGTGATCAACCTTGCTTGTATCATATTCATTATCAATAAAAGCGTTATCATCCTTTATTTAACGAATTTCACCCTTTTTTATTTTATAATTTAAAGAGTAGATTCGGGATCGAAGCTAACTCAATAAGATACCTACTCAAAAATATATATATGGAGGCGAGTTAGCGGGTATGGTATGGTGAGGAGTTTTGGTAATACCCACCCAATCACCCATATTCATACCCAGATAATTTTTCTTATTAAATTGAGTTTACACACACACACACACACACACACACACACACACACACACATATATATATATATATATATATATATGGGGATCAATTGGGAAGTAAAAAATGGGGGAATGAGGGAAGTTATTCTCAGCTACACATTCTGATTAACTCAAAAGTCAATGCGGTGATATTTTTATAAATAACTTGAAATCACCTCCCAGCACGTTAACATGCATTTCAAAAACATGTTAATCAAATTACAATTTAATATGCATAAACATTCATTTATCATGAATATTAAGTTATATATGTTATTTATATTAATGAATTTCATAATTTAACATTCAGTATTGTATGATAATATAGTATTAGGTTAAAATTCATCTTTAAAAATTTTAATATCTTACTTTTTTTTAGTTTTTAAGATTCACCGGTGATGAATGTTAGCTTATATGTGTTATTGACAATGATGAACACTTTAACATTCATTTACAATGCATATTAATTAAATAATACATGCTTGGTATTATACACAATGATAATAATAACATTCATTTACGATGAATGTAACTGATATACATTATTATACACTAATAAATGTTATGTTATCACATTTTATTATGTGTAATAGCATAAATACGTTTACATTCATCATAAATGAATGTTTAGAACTATGAAGTTGTAATTTTGATAACATGCTTTTCATATGAATGTTAACGTTCTGAGAATTTTTTGAGTTTGTGAAATTCGATTGTAATAACGACCATAATTCGATTAATACTCGTTTTTATGTTTTATACCAAGAAATTCGTTTAAATCTATTGTTTTCATCACCAAATCAAAATTTTCTCAAAAAAATCCAAAAACACCAAATTCATAATTTTGGATGAATCCGAATTATGACGAATTGAAGATGTGTATGAATGTGTTTGATGAATTTGAAGATTTACAATATTTTTGATTAAATAATCATTGAATTACATGCTTTAATTTTGGATTTTAGGCAAAAATTGAAAAAATGGGTTTTGTAGAAGAGGTGAGAAAATAAGTGGTTGTTATTTACTTCCCTCTTTCCCTCAATTTAAAAGTTTCCCTCAATTATATATATATATATATATATATATATATATATGTAATATTTTTAATATATAAGAAGATGATGTACATATTAACTGGTGAACCTTATAGTCTTATACCATATGTTTTTAAATTTGGATTTCCATGATTATTACATTCTAATTTTGTATGATATAAAAATATAAAATTGTTTGTTATCTTTAACATACAGAAACTGTGAATTAATTAAATATATACATTAAATTGTTAGCTTTAATATTTAAAATCTTGAATATACTATAATTTATGGTATTTTGATTTTGTTTTTTTTATCATATTTTCAATTTGCATCGTATTTTCAAAAACTAAACATTTTTTTGTACGGTCAAAGTTACATAAATGGAGATAACCGAAACTCGTGAATAAATATGAAAAACTAATATGTAATACTAATTGGATATCTAACGGGTATTAGACCGGGTATTGATACGAATATTACAAACGGGTATGGGTACTGATACACTAAAATGTGCCCGACCCCGACCCATTGCTATCCCTAATGAAGAGATATTAGAAAGTGATAAAGAATCAGAATGGTGACCGTACAAGAATTTAGATCACTAGGTGGTGGAATGAAGCAATGAAACTTTTAGAATTAAAAATTACATATTAGAACTTTTTTCAAGAAAAAATAAAGAATATTGTAGGAAGGGTTTGAATAATGAAAGAAATGATGAAGTAGTTATTAAATTAAATTTTTTCATAAAATTGTTAAAGGAGTGACCTAAAATTACCAAAATATAAGAGTTTTCAAAATAAGCCTTTGTCTTTTGGCAATTTTTTAGGGTTTATCGAATTCGAATTCCGATGTTATGCACATTTGTTTCTTCCATTAACGATGATCACAACAACATATCAAAAACTATATTAGTAAACCAAACTGCAAGATTAATGTAACTACTAATTCCAAGTAAAACTCATGGCAAGATACCATTTCATGACGTAAATATAATCTGCATAAAGCGACTGGTGAAGACTTGGTTCATCATGGAACATATATTTGCATGAAAAACATCAGTTAATGATATGGACAAATACAAAAATTTAGGACAAATTAAGTTTGTCGATATAGTTTTGTAATAAAAATTTTAGCAACATATGTATATGTATATATGTAACTTATATTAAATTTAACCATAGTACCAGGGGAAAAAAGATACACTCGATCCTGTACCAAATTAATTGAATAAAATTGTATAAGTTGATAAGCTAATTGTAGTATATGTTGCCTCAAAACATTAGTTACTACGTCCAGTTAAAGCTTCTATTCCAATTCCATAATGCAAGATAGATTTTAATATCATGTTTTAATTTGTAGCCAGAATCTTTTCATAATTCCCAGATATTAGTTATCTTGGATGAAATATTTCATTACATTTTAGACACTAATTCAACAATACGAGAAATCGATCAGAAGAATGAATGTATCTGCATACGTACCCATATTGAGCAACATTTAGGTATAAATTGATATTGATAACAATTAGTAGAACTAACATTAACATGTTATATGTGTCGCAAACAAGAACTTGATAATGGATCGAAGTTAACTTATATAGAAAGTATAATGAAAGTTGGGGGTATAATTATATATCCAAGGTTTTTGTCTTTATTTTTTATATATGTATCCAAAGTTGAAGTACTTAAAAGAAGGGTTGATGGTCCGAGGCGAGTCGGACTAACTCTGGGTTAAAAGTCGGTCAACTTCGATCGACAGAAAAAACTTAATTTAACTCAGAGTAACTCGGTCAAACTCAAATTAACTTGGTCAAACTTGAGCTAACTCAGTTAAACTCGGTAAAAGTCAACGCCAGACAACACTTAATTCAAATTATAATACGTTTTAAATTAGGGTTTTAATTACCTTTAAATTATTTATGTTTGAAGTATATATGTTAACACTCGAACGATTACGTCATTATGTGTGTATGTTTGTAGACAATTATATAAATATATATTACTATCTAGATTTACACATATAATTTTAAAATCTATCTATACATATAAAACAGAGATTTTTTCTTAATTTTTAGAAATGCCACATCACAATCTTTCTTTTTTCTTTAAACCCTTCTAACTTGTCATATCATCATCTTATTTTTCCCTTAAAACCTTAATTAATAATTATTAAAACTATTATTTATCAATTATATACTTATTATAATAGCCATTAAAATTCCTATATTGTATTTAATATATAACAATTTTTACTTACATAAAAAAGATTTATTTTTTAATTCATATCTTAACCTTAATTAATAATTATTAAAACTATTATCTATAAATTATACTTATTATAATAGCCTTTTGAATTCTTATATTATATTAATATAACAATTTTTACCTACATAAAAAAAATTATTTTCTAATCCATATCTTATACATTGTAATTAACAAATATTATTATTATCAACTACTATGTTTTAAGAAAATTAGCTTATAATAAAGATATTTGAAATTGATTATTTTTTGAACATTTTGGTATATATTACTATTGAATGTCAATAATAAATTTTAAACTTTCAACAATATTAAGTTACACTTGAAAAACTAAAAAAATATATGATTAATTTTTATCTTTTTAATTACCTTGCGTTGCATAGGCTCAACAAATGTATTAGAATTATGCATAATAAATTACAAATTAATTTAATTGTATTATGTAGACAAACTTAGACATAATAACATACAAAGTAATTTAATGGTATTATATAAATGGTCGTAGATCGTACGGGTTCAATGCTTAGTTTTTATATTTAAATTAAAGTTTTTTAACTACCTATTGAACATTGTTTGTAACTAAATTTGGTTTATAACTTTATGTTGAAATGTAAAGGAATGATATATATGAAAAATATTAAAGTAAACGTAAAGTAATTTGTCAACATCACAAATTAATTATGCTATCAATAACATTAATTATATACCCATATATATATTCGGCTACTTACATCTTACTATATAACTGCACTTTTCAAATGGTCGTGCGATTGCTGACCTTAACAATAACCCCATGTTGAAGTACGAACTCAATTTAATTTATTACCGTAGTATATATATAGATATAGAATAGATGGTACTCCGATCAGTTAGTACTGTACGTATAAACATCATGAAGCACACACACATATATATAGCTACAAAGAACACGACTTATATACATATATATAGTACTACGTACTCGTAATAAGTTAAAACAGCAGTCATATATCATATCATATACGAGTATATGCATCTATCCCAGTTAAATTCTCCAATAATACGCATGCATCTACATATTCAAAGGCCAGATAATTAAAGCTAATTTTATGTACCTTATGTATGTGACACATATATAATTTTATGCATCTATATATATATTCACTGATTACTAAATTTAAATAAGAAATTTGAACAAGTTATTACATCATAACCATATATATATAGAGTTTGTGATCTCATGTGCCCAGTGAAGGGGGGAAAACACATAAAAAAAGAAGAAGAAATTAAAAGACTAATAATTATTATTAGTATACTATATCATAAAACAATCTATGCTTAATTATATGCTTTTTCGAACACTCTGAACTGAAATTTATGAAGATAAAAATTCAAACAAGTTGAACTTAAAAATGCCACATATCGTATCATTGAGCTTAAACGCACTTGAACGTATACACGGAGTATATCGATCGATTTGATACGGAATTATGATAACAATTAGTTGAATTTTACCTTCAAACTAATGGTTTAAGCTTCAAAACTTTAAGCACTGTGTTGATTTAGGAAAAATGGCATCCATACAAACTTAATTTATTGAAGTTTGGTAAATATCTTCTGAATTTTTAGAAAGTGCAAATTAACATGGAATTACAAGTTCTGTTGCATGATTTTGCTTCATGAATCTTAATTAAACGACTCGAATCGATCTATACTTAACGCTGGTAATAGATTAAAGGCTGTCCATATACATCTAAAAAACATGTTAACCAAACACAATCAATAGTGAAACCAATCGATCTAAAAGAACTGTTGATATATAAGTTGACTTTAAATCATCACGAAAGAACCCAAAGTCAATTACTCGATGATGACGACGATGAAGACGTTGTTGTACGTATAGATGTACATGTTAATTAACTTGTAAAAATTAAGAAAAATTCTCGAAACAAAATAAATTTTGAATGATAGAAACCAATTAATCAAGCACACACAGTCTTTTTTTTCTTTTTTTTTAAAATAGGGATTAAATATTTGGAGATAGAGAAATAGAGACCATACGAAGCGTTAGTAGCGTACTCGCAAAGCTTTCCTTTAGTCGAAAAGACGATAAGTGCAACATCAGCCTCACATAGTACCGAAATCTCATGAGCTTTCTTCAACAATCCAGACCTTCGTTTCGAGAACGTTACTTGTCGATTGATTTTATTTTCGATCCGCTTCAACGTCACCCTTCCCCTCCCCATTGATAGAATTAACTTTGTTACCAAAAAATATATGCAACGGAATTGATATGAAGCAGTGGCCACAGGTGCTAGCTGTTGCTGTTGCTGTTGCTGTTGCTGTTGCTGTTGGTTTGAGGGAATAATTTATCACCAAGTTTGGAAAAATTATGATATTATTATATCACCTACTTTTATACAAACCCCTTTCTATTTTAACCCATTCTACTCCACATATAATTTTACTTCATTTTAGGTATATTTGAAATTAAGGGTTTGGCTAAATCAACGGTAAGCTACATATTAAGCTTCCTGAAATGCATCAAATGTTTCTATAAATATTCTAAAATGCAGTTAATTAATCAACTCTCAATTTTCCTTTTATGCAAGTATATTTACTTTTTAGTTTTATTCATGGCAACTTTTAGTATAATATTAAGCCTTAACTTCTACCCTTATGTCATCGGTTAGCTTTTCCCTTGAAATAATTTATAAATTTTATTTAACACTATCTGGTGGTATAATTTTTAATTGGTGATTATTTAATTGTTACATTTTAGTTTCTCTAGCTAGTGTACGTACGGTAATAATTTTTTATTAATTGGCACATTCATTAAAATAATCTTTTCTCAAACAAGTTTTGTGAAGAAAAAAAAAACTTTATTTTACCTTCTATTAAAAAACCTCAATCAATAATAATAATAATAATAATAATAATAATAATAATAGGGTGGACATATGTTCTATGTTTTATCAAGTGTGACATACCACTAGTCAATTAAGCTGAATTGAAGTAAAATTAAGTAAAAAATCATTATCTTTTTAATAGTCGTACCACTGCCCTCTTAATAAACTATGAAGTGATTTTTATATTTTTTTTTTTATAAAGGCTAGTACTCACACATCCAAATACCATAAATATTTACATTAATTCGCGAATATATACATTTGTCTCATTCCGAGGACTCAAACTCTAACATCTTGGTTGGAAGGGTCACCACGATACAGCTAGGCCAAAGACCCTTTAGTAACTACGAAGTGAAATAAGCTTAGAATTTTTTGTGCAACCAATTACTAAATTTTTTTAAGTCACTGAATAATACCGAATGATAATATAACTATTTTTACATACTGATATCCTTTTCTGATGCATAGTTATTTACAACCGTTAAATTTTCTCTTTATAGAAAAATCATAATAATCGAAATATAAAAATTACTGTACTATATTTGTGGAGTATAATTTGTATATGGAGGTGTTTGGAGTTTTATTGTTTCTGTGAGTAGCTATAGATTTCAAGTGTTTCATGAAGTAGGCTAGCTGTGGTTTGTTGTAATTGGTGTTGAAGTGATAAAATTGTTTGTTTAGCTAAAATAAATAAATAAATTTGTGGAGTATTATAATTTACGGCTTAATTTACCGCATGAGGTAGGGCATCATTTTTAGCTTTTTTAAGAAACTAAACATACAACCAACAACAGTAGTGTAATGCACAAATAAAGAGATTGAGGTTTGGGATATTAAAAGGGATGGTGGTATTGCAGGTTAGATTTGGTGGTATTGAAAACCAGGGTGGTTTTACATAAAATGCTGTCTAATTCTGATTGGTGGGAGGACTGTCTGGTAAGTTTTTATACCACATTGTACACGCGCGAGTGAACCATGTGGTGTGGTCCGTGTGGATAAAATTCGATCCAGACGTAGTATATGATCAGATACCGATATTTAGGGAGTACTACAATTGTCACACCATTATCTAGTTTTATCTTATTAGAAAAAACTGGTTAAATTTGTGGATTGATAATGAACTTTTAGCTTTGTATCGAGTTGGGTATCCAATTACGTATGTAAATACCAAACTTTTAAATTTTGTGTAAAGTTAATTGCTATGTATTAGGTGTCATATTATATGGAATGCCATGTAAATCGATTTTAATAATTACTTGTAAAGAAACTTGGAAAACTCGGTATTTACATTAGTGATGAAATATGTTATTTACCAAATTGGGTACAAAAGTATAATTTTTGAGATGTAGCTTTAACCCTAAAAATTAAAGTTTTATTTATGTTTTAGCCTATTTAGGTTTGTTTGAACTTGAACATGTTTCATTTGCCTTGTTTCTTCATCTTCGGACACATTTGACATGTTACTTGACTTTTTCCAGGGACGTTTTTATTTACTTAAAAAAAAGAAATTCAAAGCATTAACATACCATAAGTACATACGGTAATGAATTGAGTTTAAGTGCGAATCATGAGAATTACACCAATTACATGGTGGGTAAAATGTAGATGTGACAATTATATACTCATTGGTTAATTATGGGTCAATTTGGTTAATTTTTAAGAGGGGATGAGTTTGTTGGGTCTCTTCCCTATTTTTTGGATGGGTCTAAATGGGTTTTTCAATATAACTTATTATTGTGTAACAATTAACCAACGGGTTTGGATGGGTCTAGCGAGTAATTTTTTTTTTCACCTTATTTTATTTTTTTCATTTTTCACTCAAATAAAAAAAAGTTTGGTGAACCCGATGACCCAACCCAACCCGAGACCCATTTGACCCGGACCCGTTTAGACTCATCCTTCTAAATAACTCATCTAGACCCAGACCCATTTAGACCCAAACCCATCTAGACCCGAGATCCGACCAGACCCATTCATTTTGACACCTCTAGTAAAATGTAATTTACCCTAACTGGTTTTGTTTTCGTTAAATTCCGATGGATATACATGATTACAATATTTCAAGAAAATGATAAAATAAAAATGAAATGACGATTGTGATAATATAGGTAAACATCAAAGAGTTTATTATCTTTGATCATATTGATATTATTATTGACGTTGATGTTATTATAGAAGATTACTTGTAAATATTTATTTGTACGTTCATATATACTATCATTATTGATGATCATTTATATTTATATTACATAAATTAAAGACACAAGAAATGATATAAATTTCATGTATACGTAATAAAAAACCAACTAACAAAATAAAAAGAATTAGTGGATGCAAGAGTATATAGTCATTTTTGGTAGAGAAAAAATTAGATGTGAAATAACCTTTGATTTTTAAACAAATGATATAACGTAGACAAATTACATAGACCATCTACATTCAAAAAAAATTCTATCTATTACTATTATATAACACATTTTGGATTTTTTTTAAAAGGGAAATTACCAATGTGCTCCTAACATTAACAATAATATTTGAAAATCTACTTTAAATTACTAACATACCCCTACATGTATTAAAATCTCATTAATATCATAATTATTAAACTTAAAAGTAATAAATATAGGACTTTTAACTCTAATTAATTAAAATATTTATATATCTATCTATATATTTATCTTTACTAATATATAATGCATTTCAATTTTTTTAAAGATTTAATTTACTAATTTACCCCTAACATTATTATTAATTTTTAAAAACTTATATGAAATTACTAATTTACCCCTACATATATGATTACTTCTTATATACACTATCATTATTATAAAGATTTAATGTAAACAAAATGTGGCATAAGTTTTTAACCGTAAAGAGTTACGAGATGTGTGAATTATGGGCGGGAAGGTTGAAACGAGACGAATATCTTAGCAAACAGCCAAAGGCAGTTTGTCCAGTTTTTGTGGCCAAATTCCATCTCTAATGCCTCCAAAATTCAATTTCCCCTAATTTTACACATTTTTAAAAGTGTTGTAAGATATCAAAAATGAACTTTCAATAGTGTTTTTTATGAAATTATAAATTTAAGCATTTTTTTGTATTCTTAATTTCATTTCTATACAGTCAATTCCAATATCTAAGAGTTTCAATTTTTTAATCAGATTCTACGATTTCAATGTCTCATACATAAGTGTAGTATATAATTATACCCATGTAAATAATGTATTTTTAGTTAGTCACAACCCAACCCTCAATTTCACAAATCACAATTTGAAACTAGCCATTTTGAAAATGCAATCTAACGCAACTCGAAACCCAATCATTGAGTTCACAACCACAATTTTATATATATATATATATATATATATATATATATATATATATATATATATATATATATATGGTGTTTAGTTTTAACTCGTTTTTAAAGAGTACAGATGTGATTTTTTCCATTAAAGATAAATTATATCGTAGTGTATTGCCGTATAGAGTTTAATTATGATTTACGTACTACATATCGAATTAAAGTGAAACATAATTTTATCCCGCTGCATTGCGCGGGCATTTTGCTAGTATACATTAAATAGAACTAGCTATTCTCCTCTAGTTAAATAGACAAGGCTTTGTAACCGCACTTCGTTGTGAATTTGTTGCGAATTTTCGGAGTTATGAAAACTGATAAGAATATGTAAATTGGTTTACTACTTCAAATATGTTGTTAGCAATAAATAAAATTTCAACATGTTAAAACTTTATGAAGCAAAAAAAAAAGCCTTCACCCAATAACCCTTGTATATAAACTTCACCTTAGCAAAAGTGATATGAACCCACCTAAAACAAACTTTAAAGTATTTACATAATTGCCACATTAAAAATTAGGGTTTTTTTTATCAAAAAATGGATGGCTATGATGTGTTCTAAGCGTTCTTACGTAAATATTGTATTCTCTCTGGATCATAAGTGTAGAGGTGAGTTCTTTTAAGAATGCAAAAAAGTAGAGAATGGGAGAA
This sequence comes from Pseudognaphalium luteoalbum, assembly GCA_963422505.1. Classification (NCBI taxonomy): domain Eukaryota; kingdom Viridiplantae; phylum Streptophyta; class Magnoliopsida; order Asterales; family Asteraceae; genus Pseudognaphalium; species Pseudognaphalium luteoalbum. The sequence goes on along the minus strand of OY730193.1, from coordinate 8,316,256 downwards.
CCACTAGGATTGCTCCATTTCTCTACAAAACCTACTTTAATTTTTACCCTCATGGTTAATTATCTCATAAACCGTAAATCCATAAATTATAAAAATTACATATTCGGAACCAGCCTTTTTTTCTCTTCGATTAGAGATGTCATAAGCTATACTTTCGATGAATTTTTTTTCTTCGTTTTTTTACCGGATTTTACGATATAATCACATGTGATTTTTGATAAAAAAAATAAAATTTGTTCACGATTATTTATTCATGGTATATGTTATTTAACACGTGATTACAACTTAATATTCATCCACATTAATAGTTATAAAAACAAAATTAAAAATTTCATTGGTTTTCATTAAAAATCATATGTGATTGGTAGTTGTACATTTAATCACATGTGATTTGTTATATAATCACATATGATTTTGTATATAATCACATATGATTTTCATTTAAAAATTGATATTTGATTAGCAATTTACCGGTATATGATAATTCATGTATGATTTCAACTTGATTTTTACTTAATTATATATTTCTTAGTCAATGATTATAAATATATGTATTTGATTACTCTTTAATCACATGTGATTGATACTTTGATGTTCAATCGCATGTTATTACACCTTAGTTTTTCATGTCTTAATCTCTTTACATCATCAACGATTTGAATTTAAAGTTTAATCGAAAATATAAGCGAGTGTGATTATTTTTTATTGGTAAATCACAAGTGATTTCACATAAAAGTTTCTAAAACCCCAAAAAAATGGAAAAAAAACTTCGTCGAAAGTATATCTTGATGGATCTATATCGAAGAGAAAAAGACGCTGATTCCGAATATGTAGTTTTTATAATTTGTAGATATACGGTTTGTGAGATATTTAGATTTGATTTTTTTTTGTGTGAAAATGGGTATTTAAAATGGAGCAATCCTATTGGTTCTTTCATTCTCACTTTTTTTGTAACATCCTATCGTCGGGTCTGGTAATTCTCTACTTAAATTGATTATTTAATTATTTTAGAAATTATTTGATATTAATTGTTTATTTTGAAACTTAGATAAATAGGTCTCAGGACTTATTGTGAATAGTAAATTGTTAGTTGTTTTAATTTAGTATAGTTGACGGTACAATAAAATCAGTTTCTCGCAATTAATATTTAAGTGCCAGACAATAGATTTAAGACGGGTATAAAATACCCGAAAAATAGGAGTCGGTTTATAAGGAGAGCCGACCTCCTTATTTGGTTACCTCCTTGCATCTCAACTTTCCCAAAATAACTAAGCTCTTCAAATTGAGTAATTAGAATTTCAAACAACAAATTGAGATTCAAATAAGATTACTTGAAATTGAAATTGTGATTCCTTATAAGCTTGCTATCATCATCTTCATCATCATATTTTAAGTGTTTTTAAATTTATGAGCTCAAGCTTTAGTTAGGATGATATTGATGAAATTGAATGATTGCTTAGATTGTTTGTGATAATCTTTGATGTCAATGATGCTAATTGATGTTAGAAACTGAGTATGTGAACATGATATGCAAAATTTGATGTTTTGTTCTTGAATTAAAATTTTAGAGCTTAAATGTGTGAATTATCAAATTGGTATGAATTTGACATAAAATGGAATTGATTGAGGTTTGTTTAAGTTGTTGGATGTTAAATTGTTGCCATATAAAGTTCCTTTAAGGCTAGAAACATGTATTGGACGGATTACCATTTGAAAGTTGTGAATTTGAGAGTTTAGGTTGTGCAGAGTTTAAAGTTCTGCTGCTGTTGCTGCTGTAATTGAAGAACCAGCCGGCGGGTAGCACACCCAAGCCGGCGGCTTCTTTATGAACACTGGCTAGCCGGCGGGCAAAAGACCCTAGCCGGCGGCTTGACCATTTGGACCGGCGGGTTAACCACCCTACCCGGCTGTTGCTAGAGGCTTTAAAACACGACTTGGTTCGGTTCCATCAAAACACATTGTAACACCCGTCAAATTAGGACTAGTGATTAGTACCTAATCAGTTGTTAATAAATGTAATTAGTCCTTAGATTAGGATAATTAATGTATCTCAATATATATTGATGAATATATACGAACATGCGATTTAATTAAATCGTACGCAATCCCAATCGAATGTAATTCGATTCAATTTATACGGACGTTGGTGAACATTTTTATTAAACAATATAATATTTTTTAATACAACTCTTAGATACAAAATATTATGTTAATAATATTTCATATTTATTGCGTATCGTGCAAACAAGGATTTCGCGGTAAGAAATAACAAACACGCAAACAAAACGAAACAAGTTAAGTTATATTTTATAACTCAATTATTAAAGTAATTGGTGAAATATTTTAATTAAAATATCGGGAAATTATTCGTATCTTAAAATGTGTGTATGATGCGCGAAATAAATATTTAAACGTTCAAACGATCTAGAATACGAACACTGCACGGAGCGCGTACGCGGGAGAACGAAAAACTGATGAAGCCCACACTCGGTGGACCCCACCAGCCGGCCCCCCCTCCCCTCTCTTTTCCCTCTTCTCTTCCCTCCTTTCTTCTCATTCTCACCATCCACTTCTCTCTCTTTCTTCTTTTCTCTCTACAAACACCATCACCAGCACCACCACCACCTCTTAATCACAAAATTACACCACCAAACGACCTCGGTTTTCATCGCTCATTTGGAAGAAAAGAAACGCCTCGCAACGATCTACATTTCCATCTTTCCGGATTCTCCCCGCGTTAAGTTGTAAGTTTTCGACAAAACCCGCAACTCCTCGATTTTTAGTGTTTTCAAGCTTTAGTTGTTTCTTTAAGCTTGTAATGTCCATCTAAGGGTTGGGTAAAAGTTTCAGGCCAAACGGTGGCCGGAAAACACGTTTTTAGCTCAAAAATCCGACATCAGATTTAAGTGTCGCATAGACACCTGCAGTATAGCGTCACTTCGTGCGTCACTCAAGTGACGCATAGAGTGACGCATAAAACCCTAATTTTCCGTCACTTTTAGCGACACTTCCTAAGTGACGCTTAGACCCATACCCGACACTTATACCAACACTTACCTTAGTGACGCCCTACCATGCGTCACTTCCTCTAAGTGATGCACATGCTCAGATTTACTAATTTTAGCGACACTTCCCAAGTGTCGCCCACGCCCCTAAGTGACGCATAAAACAGAAGGTTTCAAACTAATTTTACACTAAGTATTGAGGCCCAAATTTGACGCCCCATTTCACCCAAATTCAAGTCCAGATGTGTTTTTCACCAGGTCAGCTCGACCCCAGCCAGGGGCTGCCGCCCCTTGGACCCCGCTACCAGGGCGCTGCCCCCGGACCCCCGTCATTAACGGGCTTCGCCCTTACCCTAGGTTTACGAGTAACGGTGTTGCATCTAAACTTTCACACAAAGTGTTAAACTAGTATAACATCAAACACGAATGCGACACAACTTCTAAAACACATTGGAACTTACTTTTAGGTATAACACTCCAAAATCATCACTTATTATTACAAACAATCACCGACGGGCCGTACACATTTTCAAACACTTAAACAAACAACCAAATCGTGGAAATTTGGACATTCTAGTTGAACAAACAACTACAAGGGTGATCTTTGAGATATTCAATCATGTCATAACCATCGCGTGTCGTGGACACCCTCAGGTTACAAGTCGTTGGACTTCGATTCTCGGCTAATCAATCTAAGTTTATTAAGATAAACTCTTCGGGCTCAGGTGAGTCTCATGGCCCCTCTTTTTACTGTTATACTAGGGGTGTGATACATTGCTCTGTTTTTAACACATGAACGCGAGTACATATTTCAATATACTACATGAGTTGTTTTCATCTAATCAAACCAAAGTCCTCCGTCAGTATAGTCTGGTAATACAAAAGTAGCGTGAATATTAGTATATGGTACCATATAGGATTGACCCACCTCGTCCGGGTTAGTCGCGCTAACCTCTGCAACGGACGTAAAGATCTGAATCACGCTCTGTAGGATTTGAACCGACGACATCGGGTTTTGGAGACCCACGTTCTACCGAACTGAACTAAGAGCGCTTTTTTCTCATAAAATATAAGACTGTAAAGAAAAGGATTGGCCCCAATACATCTTGTATGCATACACTATATGGTATCATAAGAATGATAGATTCTATATGATATGTCCAATGTGAATTGATCTCAAAAATCCCTCATTACTGCTCAAAAGAGCAGTAATAGGTAGGGATGACAGGATTTGAACCCGTGACATTTTGTACCCAAAACAAACGCGCTACCAAGCTGCGCTACATCCCTTCCATTGGTCTACAGTGTCATTGTAGAGAATTCCTGTCTTGTTTTCCACATCGTTATCGCCTCTATTAAAATCTAGATTTTTTATGTCCATTTCGTCTTTTTGGTCTCATTTAACATATAGAATTGTGAGCATTACGTTCATGCATAACTTCCATACCAAGGTTAGCACGGTTAATGATATCAGCCCAAGTGTTAATTACACGGCCTTGACTATCAACTACAGATTAGTTGAAATTGAAACCATTTAGGTTGAAAGTCATAGTACTGATACCTAAAGCAGTGAACCAGATACCTACTACAAGCCAACCAGCTAGGAAGAAATGTAAAGAACGAGAGTTGTTGAAACTAGCATATTGGAAGATCAATCGGCCAAAATAACCGTGAGCGGCTACGATGTTATAAGTTTCTTCCTCTTGACCGAATCTGTAACCTTCGTTAGCAGATTCATTTTCTGTGGTTTCCCTGATCAAACTAGAGGTTACCAAAGAACCATGCATAGCACTAAATAGGGAGCCGCCGAATACACCAGCTACGCCTAGCATGTGAAATGGGTGCATAAGGATGTTGTGCTCAGCCTGGAATACAATCATGAAGTTGAAAGTACCAGAAATTCCTAGAGGCATACCATCAGAAAAGCTTCCTTGACCAATTGGGTAGATCAAGAAAACAGCAGTCGCAGCTGCAACAGGAGCTGAATATGCAACAGCAATCCAAGGTCGCCTACCCAGACGGAAACTAAGCTCCCACTCACGACCCATGTAACAAGCTACACCAAGTAAGAAGTGTAGAACGATTAGTTCATAAGGACCACCATTGTATAACCATTCATCAACAGATGCTGTTTCCCAGATTGGGTAAAAATGCAAACCTATAGCTGCAGAAGTAGGAATAATGGCACCAGAAATAATATTGTTTCCATAAAGTAGAGATCCAGAAACAGGTTCACGAATACCATCAATATCTACTGGAGGAGCAGCAATGAAGGCGATACTGATATTTGGGAAGACGAGAGTAGATTAGGCTCTCGTGGAGGCACCTCGCTCGGAATTCTCTATATGGGACCCGACCCCTCGAGTTAAGCTCAGACTATGCGCTCATGGCTGTATACATAACTATTATCATTTGCTGGATGCAAATCAACGATTAAATCTTGCGGTTCACACTAAATTTATTTGATATCTAAACCTGTGAGCTCACCAGCGTTAGCTGACCCATTCTAGCATGTATCACAGGTACACAACAGTAGAACTGGACTGCCCAACATGATGCATATTAGCTCGAGTCTTCATGCAAGCATTCAAGAGATTTTACTTCATTATTAGTACAACTAATTATGTATTCAAATCTCTTCATGCTACGAACACGAGCTATGTGTAGGATGATTATTGTAAACATTTTAATATTAATATATTTTGTCAAAACGACGCATATAGAGTCGTTTACTATTAATCTGTGTGCTTTGTTATTGATTAGTGACACCCAAATCTTGCTTCCGCAAAACATTAAATTTGGGGGTGTTACACACATTGTACCCGGCGGCTAAGTAGGTTGAGCCGGCGGCTCATGATGTTAAACCGGCGGGTCATGGACCCTAGCCGGCGGCTTGCTTGCCCTGTTCAACACTTCATGTTTACTTGACTCATTTCAGTTATGTGTTATAAATTGATATAAGCTAAGTATTTATGATCTGGATTACTAACTTATATCTGATTGTTGATTCTCAGATCCTCCAAAAGATAAGTGACATTTAGATTCTGAGTTTGTGAAGACAAAGGTATCGATGAGTGGATTTAAAAACTCACCCTTCGGTTTAGTTGTAACTATTTGGTTGCAACAAGTATACGTAGATTGATTATAAGATTGTTAATCTGTGATATTGATTATTAATCTACGTGATATGTGAATCTATGTGTATCAGATTTTGAGGTCAACGTGTAGTTGGACTTTTGGTTATTATGTGAATTATACAGGTTTTGATTCATTTGTTGTGTTTGAGACCTGTGTATGAGTTTAATAACCAATAGTTATCGGTCTATTCTGTAATGACCATACAGATTGACGTTAAGTGTTCTTTGGGAATCCCCGGGTATTATGATATCCCAAGAGCCACCGATCCTCATTGGAAAAGAATGTGCTTATGATTATTTGTTGTAAACAAATTGTTATGCTAAGTTGAATCGTGTGTGATAAATCTATTCACTTAGCTTTGTGCTAATCCCTTATTTTAACTTCCTGCAGATTTTGTTTACTATGTGGGTAGTCAGGAAGTGGATGCTACGGCAGGGAAAGTTGACGACTTGTGACTCTGATATGGTTTTGTATAAACCTTGTTTGTAAAATATAATACCCCGTTTTAAATGATTGTTAAACGGTTTAACTTGATGTGATCAGAATATGTAAAGTGTTTATGTACATTATTTAATATAGAGTAAAGAAATGTATTTTATAATATACGCTTTCGAATAAAATAATATAATATTGTTCTCCTGAAAGAGGGGTGTTATATTTTTTACCATTCTTTTTTGAACTTTCCTCCATAAGTATAAATATATATAATTAAAAAATGAAAAATGTAATAAATTGGTGTTCGTCATCTATTTAAAACATATTTAAATAAATAAATCTGAACTTCGATAAGTTTAGTTGACTTTTAGATTTTTCTGATTAATTTATAGTTATCTTAATATAAGAAACATCTTTATGATGTCATTATTTTAATTAAGTTTTAATTTATCAATTAAGTCTTTTAGTTTTACTAAATTTTAAAATAAGATCCTTAACTTGTTAAAAATGATTATCTTTAGTCAACTACTCACTTATATATAAAAAGATAATTAATTAATTAATTAAAACATTATTCAAATTGATATGTAATGTTTATATATTCAATTCACCGAGTAGGAATAATATTACCCGAAAAGGTTTATATAGACTTAAAATAATTAAAAAAATTCACTAACTTGGTTTCAAAAACTTTTAATTTCATAATCTTTAATTATATAAATTCATTTACATACAAGTAATACTATCATGAATTCAACTACAATGCTTAATATACATATTAACTTACACATTTTATTATTATAGACAAGATTCTAAATACGAAGTTTCATATTAAAAACAACGGGGCGTGTGTATACACAGGTTTAATGTATAGTATAGACATATAATATATATTTTTTTTGGCGAAAAACAACAAAATTAGAATTAAAATCTTGAGAAAAGTTCATTAGAGTACAAAAATTATTGAAAGAATGAAAGTACCAATCAAATCGTGCCATGTGTACAAAGAGAATGTTTCACATGTAGAAAAACCCATTTACCCCCCCCCCCCCAAACTTAAATATCTCACAAACGACAAATCGAAAAATTATGAAAATTGCACCATTAGATTCGGCGTTTTATCCTCTTCGATTTGTCGTCCTTCAAGGCATACTTTCGACGAGTTTTTTTCTTTTCATTTTTTGGTGGGTTTCACATTTTACTAACACATGTGTTAATAATTGGTTGAACATTAAATTTAGATATAAGGTTTAGGGTTTAGTAGGGTTTAGGATTTAGTAGAGTTTATGGTTTAGTGTTTAGTAGGGTTTAGTAAGATTTAGGGTTTAGAGTTTTGTAAAGCATTTAGGGTTTGGGGTTTAGGAGTTAGGGTTTGAGGTTTGGGGTTTTGGGGAGAACCCCAAACCTCAAACCCTAAACCCTAAAACGTAACCCTTAAACCTCAAACCATAAACGCAACACTTTAACACGTGTGTTAGTAAAATGTGAAACCCACCAAAAAATGAAGGAAAAAAACTCATCGAAAGTATACCTTGATGAACGGAAAATCGAAGAGGACAAAACGCTGATTCTAATGGTGCAATTTTCATAATTTTTTGATTTGTCATTTGTGAGATATTTAAGTTTGGGGATCAATGGGTTTTGTACATGTGAAACATTTTCTTTGTACAAATAACACAATATCATTGATACTTCTATTCTTTCAATAATTCTTGTACTCTAATGATCTCATCTCTTAAAACCTATTCAACAAATGTTGAAATAGGAAAGGATGATACATAGAGAGTCATCCAACCGATTAAAACAAATAACAATGGCTAGCCACAAGCCTAGAAGCCCTATTCTAAAAGACCACATGAATCAAATGAAATATAAACTACCAATAAGCAATAAAATATACTACACCCTAAAACGAACCTTCATTGACTTCCATAGCTCCGACCTACAAAACTGTACAAAAAACAATATCATAGCTAATGACGCGATCAGTCGAAAAACCATAAACGATTTTATACCTTCTTTCCCGCGCTAGACTCATCATTCATTGCTAAGCCCTTGACGAAGTCTTCGAATGTTGCCATCTCGTTATCCCGCTTTTTCATGTTGATAATTACATCCGGTGTATTTTACCGTATTTAATTATATACTACGGAGTTTAATCATATCATATTGTATACAAATATTTCTAACACCGACATCATTTGCATGTGTAGAGAAGTTGGGGCCTTCCTCTTTGCTTAAAACTTAATACGGAGTATTTAATATCATTAAGTACATGGGCTAGCTTGTAATAATTTCGTTAAACTAAAAAATTAAAATGATGAATATTTAGTTGGGGGGTTTAGTGTAAATTGTGGAGCTCCTTTACATATATAAGACAATTACAGTAAAAGGCGGCCGTAATATTTGACTAAATTGTCTTGAGCCAGCACATTAATTAGCTTGATGTACGGAATGAAAACTCCCCGTGAACACTAAAAACAACGGCCGTCAATCAAAATATACTCCGTATGTTTAATATAGATAGATACATATACATAGACTAGTTATCCTTACCGTTTTTCAACAACCAATAAGCATAGACAAAAGCAAAATATATATTTAAATAACTTACAATTCACATCAGCCAAAACCCCAAAATATGACAAAAAGGACACAAATTAAACAGGCCCACCAGTTACACCCATCCACCAATTAATTAAAAATTTATAAATGACCGATCTTCGATTGAGCTACCTCGTGGCCCAATTACTTCTCAACAATGTATCCACGGGCCAGAAGCCCAAAACGTTTAAGTGTTTTTTTTTTTTTTCTTCTTGAATTGTATTTATAAATTATTTATGAAAATTGAAGTTGTAAAGCAACCTGCAAAAGGGTCTGATATATATTGTAAGAGAGGATGCATGAAAATGGGTATCTGTTATAAGGCAGATGATGGCGGCTAACGTCACGTACATTGCTCTAAATAGACATGCATCATCACTTTTATTTGCTGAAAATAGAACTTAAAAATCAATTTCTTGATACGAATACTGAAAAGTAATTAAACTGCATATTTAATTACCATCATCAACAATGATACCCACCTAGCTATTAATATGCAAATAGTCTACAACACTTCTTTGAATTCTAAACTAGAAAAAAAATACCAGATTCAACAGCTACTTTGACTCCGGCGACAATCATCATCATCATCCATCATCTCTCGTTTTTGAAGAGGTAAAAGTTAATGTATAGTTGAAAGTTTTGATTTTTAATTAAGGGGATTTTTAGTTACCAATGTTAAGAGTTATGGTGTAGATTTTTGTTGTGACATTTGAAAACCTATAGTTTTATTTTCTGCTTTTAGTTTTCATCTTTGTTATACATTCTTCTTCTTGGTAGTTTTACATGTTTCCATGTACTTTAGTCATATAAGTGTAGGTCTTATCTGCAAGATACATGAAAGAATAAAAAAAAAATCAAATAGAAACTACTAATTTATGGAAAGAAGTTGACTATGTAAGAGATCTGTAGAAGTCCATGAATAAAGTTCAGCCTTTTATGTTCTATCTTTGTTAAAAATGGATCCTAGCACTAGTTTAATAAACCCTTTAGGGAAGTAGATATTTACTGTAGTATCTTAACTAGATTTACATATTGTAAGGGGTGGTAAAATGAGCAGGTTAAGTCGGGTTGGGCTAGCGAACAGGTCAAAACGGGTTGCTTCAAATCCCGCCTTCCAATAATGACTAGAAAATTTTAGAGCTATAACATTTAGACTATAAGTAATGTGATCTGTTTTGTTTTTGTTTTGCAAATCAAATAGCAACATTATTTGTCAACATATGGTTTGTAAAAATGGATGGCTTTATACTATAGGAAAATAGGGACACGAATAATCATCGAGACTTGTACAGTTAGAAATCAACCATGCTTCAATTCCTGCTACTTTTGGGTTTTGGAAGAGTTACTTCTGTGAAAAATAGTATTCGCTGCAAGAAAAGCAGATCATCATAAAGTCACTACCAAAAGACTATATATTGACTTCAAGGAATTATTTCTGTCATCTGGGAAGTCATAAGGACGTTATCGATTGAACCTGACAATATGAAGTCTTGTTGACATTTGTTTGAAATGTTGATGTACATGGTATTGAAAAGCAACGCCAATTCTCTATGCACAATTCATATGTACTAAAGTGTTTTTATTTGTTATTTGTTTACACAATAATCTTTCTTTGTATACTTCAAATCAATATTTATACTTTTACTAGAAACAGATTGTGTAAGCTGCAGATCACCATGAGCAGCAGTACTCCAGACATTTGTGAACTTCCTAGCTCCTTTTTTAAGGTGATCCGTCCAGGTCGCATGCTTCGAGTGGTCGGTCTCTTCGTTCTCTTTACTTTTAATGGCATTATTAATTAGCATTCTATTGTTATTCTTTAATTTTTTTTAACTAAAATAGATATACCTACAAATTACACATGTACACATGTTGTTGCAGTCAATACCCAAAGCATTCAGACCATATTTGCAAGACATAGAAAACAGAAATGCCATATTAAGAAGAGATAACAAAAAATGGCAAGTAAAGATTGTTGGAGATTGGATGTTTGGAGAAGGCTGGGAAAAATATGTTAGAGACAATGGTGTTGAAGGCAGGAATTTTATAGTATTCAGCCATCTTGGAAATCTTGTTTTCGATACAGTGGTTTACGACGAGAGTTTGTGTGAAAAGAAATATCCAGATAATCAAGACACCGTTGGTGAGTGTATTTTTTTAAATCAAATAATACCATATTTTATTAAATCATGTCAACTTTTAAGTTGTTGTCAAGTGCTAATGAATCATGATTGTTTACAACTTGCCTGAATTTGCAGCAGGGAAGAAGATTTCAAAAGGTAAAGATACACGCAGTACAAGGACATCAGGTTCTTCGAAACTTTGTGTGCTTTTAATATCACTCAAACAATAAATTGTGCATTACTTACTTAAGAGCATACATGGTTTTAAACAAAACTGAGTTTTTCTACAATACAGTTATAACTCATTTCAAAAACACTGTGTTTCCACATATTCTTAGAGGACTGTCTTGTTACTTGTTAGTGTACATATATGTGCAGTCAAGATGACTTGATGAGCGTAGATTAATGGCAGCTATTTAAGCTTGAACAAAGAGCTGAGTAGAAAGCCAAATGTGTGAGCAGTAACATATCATTCAACATACAAAAAAGTTTACATGACACAGAAGTCTGCAAATGGTCTTAAAAAAGGAGACCATATTAAGCTTGAACTCGTCCAAACTGGGAGAAGTCCTAAAGCAATATTTTATCGTATGAAATTATCGTCATATATGTCCCTAAGAATTTATGAGTTTGATTGGATATATTTAGTTTGTATGATTTCTTGAAAACGGTTTATGTTGATTGTAGGATTATCTGAGGCTTCTCGAATTCCTTATTTTAAGTCCGTTCTCACTGCATCTAGGTTAAAGGATTCAGAAATGGTAATTGAGTGTGAATATTTGTATTATACACATTTGATATAAGGTACAACCAAGTTTACAAATAGTTTACACTTTTTTATAATTTGCAGAATATTCCATTAAAAGTAGCACGATCAAATGGCTTGGTGGATAAAAATTGTGAAATGATTGTGATAGATGAAAAACAAAAACTTTGGACGATGAGACTTAGTAACCCATATGATCATGTCCGTATAAGAGGAATTCGTCCTATGATGCTTGACAATGGACTAAAGGAAGGAGATGAGTTCATATTAGAGATTGTCGATAATGGAGATACACCTGTAATGAAATTCCACAGGTAAAGGAACACTCTGGATATACGTGTTATTTCATATCTAAAGAGTAAATATATGGCTTGCACCAGATATACCATCTAATTTAGTTTATGATGATATGGCACTATAATATGTCAAGCAGGTCCGGTTTTGTACTTCGATACTTACAGATCTGTTTCAGCATGTCATATTATCGTGTCACGTCTTGAATTATGGTATATTGGTATTCTTACATTGGTAACGAGTGTTCTGTTTAACCTATATTTGTTTTATGTAATAGGGTTGATAACATTTAAGTCCAGTCACTCAGGCTCACTTGATCTTGGTAAGGACTTAGTTCGGGCATCCAGACATGACAACCAAATGAGACCACAATATGTTGCCATTCTGGGATATGGTGTTCAAGAAGCATGACTACCATATGTACTTCTTTCTATCATGAACTTTTAAAAACAATATCTTAAATTTGGACATTTTATGCGGTTTCCGCTAGATATATGGCATGTAACTTTAATTTACTAATGTTATTTTGGTTGATTATATGTAAGTTCATTCTTCTTCCCTATGCTTTCAAAGATGGACATTGTGTGTGGGACTCATACGTATGACTTTTATTAAATATCTTTTCAATTCAGGAATCGTTGTTTATAGAGTGTGATTATGATTTTGTTGGTTTAAAGAAGGGTTAATAGACAGGTAGGGTAACAAACTTTCACAACATGTTCAACTTGGGGAACAATCTGATTAGTAACAAAAATTAACTTAACTTTTAAAACTTGACATCTAGTGTAAAAAATCCCGATTAGCAACCAAAAAGGATTTATCATTTTGAACAATTTTATAAACTTTAGTCATCCTTGTACACATTTTTATAAAGTTTAGTTACTCTCAAACACATTACGTATAGTTAGGGTTGATTTATGTAAGCAATTTTTTATCGTTCCCTAAATTGCACACTTTGTGAAAGTTTGATGCCGTTGATGTCTATTAACCTTTAAAGAATTATTATTTGGAAGAGAAATTGAAGGTTGGAAATTTGGTGACTTATTTTTATATGCAAACTTTTAAGTTCAAATTTACCTTGAACCCATAATATCTCATTTAAAGATACTGAACTCTACCATCTGAAATGGAAGAAGAGCTATTAAATTTTATTGCTTCTACAAGGCGACAATATGTGATTTTGCAGCTAATTTGGAATTATATGTAGTATCCCTGGTCATGGTTATATTAATGGGATGGATTAAAGGGAATGAATTGTTGGCCCCTTATAACAACTGGTGGGATATTAGCAAAGGGAATCAATTCTGGTACCGATATGCAAGCTTGCGGCAGGATAAAGATGGACTGATTATGTTTGTTGACTTTTCTGGGTCGACGTGGCAGTTTGTTTGTTTGAGAGTTTGTGGTAGTTTTGAAGTAGATTTGGGTGAAAACCTGTCAAAACAGGTTTATTGTGAAAAAAAATATAACTTATATCAGGGGCGGAGCTAGGATATTTCATATAGGGGCAAAAAATATATTTTTTCTTTTTCATATCATTTTGGGGGGCAAAACTTCAAAACTATCACTAATAACCTTAAAAAGGTTATTTTTTTCTACAATTCTAGATCATTAGGGGGGCGACTGCACCCATGCCCCCCCTCTAGCTCCGCCCCTGCCTTCTATCAAAATATGTTAACTTGATTTGGTTTGAAATGAATATTGGTCAGATGAAGATTTGGTGCGGTTTGACTTAATTCTGTCAAAGAGACCAAAAAGTATGCCTGATGATCATGAGCTAGTCGTTGAATTAAATGAAGTGCAAATGAGGGATTGAAAGGCAGCAGGAATTGTAAGAATTCAAGAAGATATGATGTCAAGTGGAATAGAATGAGGTGCTAGAGGTCTATGGTTTATCAAGATAATGTTACAGTTTGACTATGCAAAAAAAATGAGAAGAACGATCATGGTTTTTTGTTTTTTGTTTTCCTCTGTTTTGGATGGAAGGGTTGTGATAATTGACTAGTAAGATGCTTTTGAATTGGTATTTGGTTAGTACTGAAGACTGCTAGTATAGTTTTGACATGGTTTCGAAAAATAGTTTGACTTCTGAATCTCAAACTGCAGTCTAGGTTCATGTAAAGGACTACTATTTTAGAATTAGTTTGGTATATTTAGTATTGGACTTCTGTTCATGTAAAGGACTTATGTGCATTAACATCCCCTTTGGGAATGCCGAAAGCAGACTTGTAAATATTTTTTCTAGTTCATTAACAGATGATAGTTTTGCACATTTTGTGCTTGATATAAACGAGAAATCTTCTTTACCCCTGCGTTGCGACGGGATTAAAAGCATAAGTGTGTCACGTTGATTGAAGTCATTAGTCATATGTGACTGTGCTGAGATTCAAACTGAGATGCCTAACATATAGGAATGGAGAGTTAACCAACCAAGCAGGTATGCATTTGGTTATAAGCTATGCTATACTTTTTATATGTTTATTTAAAAGCGACTAATGAGACCAGAAAAATACTGGTGAACTGGTAACACTTTGAAAATTGATAGCAGGGGGAATAACAATGGGCTTGGAGAGTACATCACTTACATTTTTCGAAATACTGGTTCACCTCATTAGTACCTTATACAGAGTACGAAATTATATGGGTCTTCAACTTCATGCTCTTGAACAACACAACGTGCATGTATTAATGTATACTCCGTATGTTATTGGACATTTTATTATGGTAAGTTCATCAATAAATAATTTAAGTTGTATCCCACATTACATGTTCAGTGTTCATCCTTGGCCCTGCTGGTATTGTGAATTGTTTGGGGTTCAATAATCAAAATTACAAAGTGAGCCCAATAATTTCAAAGTAAAGGTAACAAAAATCCTCAATAAATAGTAAAATGCCATGTTATAAAAGAGATTAACCAACCACCTAAACATCTCAATGTTCCAATAATCCCATACTGCAAATAAATAAATAAATAAATACTATTAAATAAAGAAACTCATAAGAATAGCTGCTCAGACTCCATAACAGGGCCAAAATAGTAATTAAACTATACGATCGAATCTAACACTCTATTTCCCATTGGAAATAACAGCCTCAGCGGGCGGGTTGAGCTCGTCCCATGCATCAATCCAAGTAACCATAGCATCAGCTAGCTTGATGAAGTATTCATCAATCTTTCCAAGCTTAGCCTTCACCTGTTTTGAGAGCTCCTTGTAACAGCTCTGAACTGTGGTGCATTCTTTTGGCAGGGTAGCAGACTGGAAGAATGGGATCAATTCTTCCTGCCAGTAAATACCCTTGTATTCCTTTTTCAGGTTCACGAATGGGTTGCTAGCCTTGCTGTGCCAAATGTATGGCAAACCTGTCTTCACACCTAATCCCAGATGGTCACAGATAACCTATAACAAGCAAATACAAAAGGGCATTGTGTGAAAAATGAAAGTATGCAATTGAGGTGGCAATCTGTGGTAAGGCACGTCGGGTTACAAAACAGATTAAGATAGAAACATGTCATTCTCAGTACGGGTCGAAACCGACAAGATCTTTTTGTCAACTTTTGTAATTCTCATAAATAATTAGTTAATCAAATTGAGTAAAATAGCCTTCAAAATTATATGCACTGAAACGACAACCTATTTGACATGTTTCCTTGTTATCTAAATTTGCTAAAACAAGTTGACCCATTTGAGATGAAACGCAGCCTGAATCAACCCATTGACAAGTATATGGAGCGAATGTATTACGATGTTTACAGGGAGTTAAATCTAGGAAACGAAAGATTATACCTTGATGCACCATCCAGCCCACATGTCGTCGTAACGTCCAATTGGCTGACCATCACCCATGAGACCAAAGTACATTGCTGGACCGATCAACTCACGGTCAAAAGCAAGGTTCATTCCACACATGGGGAAGAGGGTTCCCTTTGGTATGGTCATAACTGCGTCCACATACCTGGTTATACATGAAACAAAAGATCAGATTAATAGATGACTCAAATTAACACAGTTTCATACAAATGAGTTGAAAATGTTAATTATAGTTCCTAAGCACAATTCATTATATGAGATTACACATTTTCACCAGGTAAAAATTAATCTTTAAAGTTCCCCATACAATCAACAATATTTGGAAAATAAACTAGTGATACAGGTATGGGCCCCTATAAGGATCTACTTGTGGTCCCTACGTGTTGTATGGTCTAGCAGAGGACCCTTTTGCATTATTACAAAGAAGTTTAATCAGCATTGTGAAAGAAGACCAAAGAGACACACCTAGTGTTCCT
This sequence comes from Pseudognaphalium luteoalbum, assembly GCA_963422505.1. Taxonomy (NCBI): domain Eukaryota; kingdom Viridiplantae; phylum Streptophyta; class Magnoliopsida; order Asterales; family Asteraceae; genus Pseudognaphalium; species Pseudognaphalium luteoalbum. Next base: position 8,299,603 of record OY730193.1, on the reverse strand, counting down.
CTCACGAGGCTTGACGAGTTGAGTCGGTGCATCGTAATCAGGGATGTTAAGCCACAAACCGTGAGAAACGGCAGTTGAGACACCCTCACGAAGACTGAATGGGTATCCACGAACAAAATCAGCACCTTCCCTATATGGGTCATATAGGGTGTTGAAGAAAAGTGGAGTCGATGGAGACAACAAGTTCTTGATGTGTTGCTCAAGTGCATTGATATCATTTCCAGAAGGATCTTTGGCAACCTATCGACTCAACAACACTAATCATTAGCCAATGTCTAATATACCCTTTCTATAATAAAGTACTACTAAACATGGGAAACTAAACGGGTTTACTCAAAATCGTCAATCAGGTTATTTTAACTTGAAAACTTTTCAAAACATATCATGATACCACAATATCTCTATACGGACCTATTTACATAAGTATATACATACACAGATTGCACATACTTGGTTAAAAAAACCATAATGAAAATTATCAAATTCCTGGTATAAATTAAATCTCAGAAGCAGTTTATCAATCAATCTACAATGTCCCAAACACAAATGATTTTTCAAGGATTCACTTGAAGATAGTAATAAGCAGATCTGTGTTCAAAACTTCATATAACTTTCTTAAAACCCAAAAAAGTCCAAAATTTAATTGAATATAAATAAGATTAAACATTTATTATAACTTTAAACCAGAAATTGAACAGAAACTATAAACAAAAACTGGATCTTGATGATTTGATTTCAATTCATAAACCCTAGGAAAGCTAGATCTTATGAATTTAACTTCAATCTTTAACCCTAAAACTATTGAATGTTAAACAGACACGAAAAACTGGATCTTGATGCTATATTTTCAATCTTAAACCCTAAACATAAGTAAATCCCCAAAGCTAAACCTTACCCAACTCAAAACAACACAACTCAAACACATAAATTTTGAATCTTGATTACTTAATCTCAATCTTAAACCCTAACACAACTTAAATCCCCAAACTTGAGCCTTACCCAATTGAAAAAACTACACAAACTAAACACCCAGAACAATAAATCAACAAACAAACAAAATGGTAAAGTGAAAAAAACTTACAAAGCAATCATCATCAATTGTATAGATATACTTTTTCTTGGAAACCATATAACCAAAGCACCGACAAGCAGAATCTTTGAAAGATATGCAAGAAGATTTAGGACCCAGGATCCTGTTAATGTCATTGCGGTTATAGAGTTCATAATCAAAACCTTCAGGGACATTAATGACCTTTGAAGGATCACCATCTTGTACGATGATTAGATGGTATTGTTCGAAAAATGGTCTCCACATTTCGAGAAAATCAAGGTTTCGGATTGTGGGTATGACGATATCAAGTTCATCTTTCAGTAATGGTGTTGGGGTCACCGGAGAAGACATTGTTTTTGTTTGAAAGATTGAAGATTTGGGGATTTGATAGTGGAAAAAAGAAGGTGAAGAGGAGGGTATAAATAAGTGAGATTGGGTAGACTTTTTGATTAGTGAGATGATTTAGGGGGTGTGAACAAGTTTGAAATCGGGAAAATAAAATAAATAAATATTGTAGCTAAGAAGTTAGACTAGTGTTACGAGTATTTTATGAGTTTTTGATACCGGTAAAAAAGTTTTATTTGATCATAACTACAATTAGTGTTGGTTATCATATCTTTACTAACTAATTGATATGATAACCAACACTAATTATAGTTATGATCAACACTAATTAATATAATTTATTAATTAATTATGTTTATGTTAGTCCGTAATTGTTTCTAAGTTCTATCAATTAGGATCACCATTAGTTAGTAAAGATATGATAACCAACACTAATTATAGTTATGATCAAATAAAACTTTTTTACCGGTATCAAAAACTCATAAAATACTCGTAACACTTGTCTAACTTCTTAGCTACAATATTTATTTATTTTATTTTCCCGATCTACAATATTTATTTAGTAAAGATAATCTATCTATAACCCCTTATAAACCATTTAGCTATTTTAACCTTAAACTTAGTCAAAGACAGATGGAAAATCACCAAAATACCCTTTCAATTTAAGTCAACTAAAACTTTAAATTAACATCAAGAAATATGGAAAATATCATGAAAAATCAATTAAATAATAACACTCATTAAAATTCACTCATTTTCATTCCATACAAGATCATTCATTCCATACGATAAAATCAGTTACAGCAAATGCAATACTAATAACAATTAGAAACATGTCACAAATTTTTTAAGATAATTAAGAAATAGAATATGTAAACTGAAAATTGTAACTAAAGATCATAGTAACTAATTTTTCTAATAATGTTATACTAATACGAATCAATTCACACACATTGATTGATCAATATTTATTATTTATTTTGAATTATAAATTTGTAAACTAAAAGAACAAAGTGTAAATTTTAAACATTAAGAATAATACGTAAATGCTTTATAATGGTTTAAAGTAAGATAACAATGACCGTAACTACCGAAGTATATCAATCTCAAAGTGATGATAAATACAATGACAAATACACAATACACAATTTCATTGATAGGAGGGTTAGTTGGTGATAACTAATTAGCGTATAAGCTAACACATAATCAAGTGCGCATATATATCTTAAGTGTTTAATAAGAGCTTTTAGAAGTGTGATTAATGAGAATCTAAACGTAAATAATTTTTTTACTAATTAGTAGTATTTTTGTTTGCATTGAACTTTGACCATGAAACTTTTTTATAAAGTTAAATGGCACTTTGATCATTCCAGTTTTTCATAATTAAGTTGTGAAATCATTTGATCATTTTAACTTGCGTAAGTTTTTCTAAACCATTTATCATCCCTATTTATATATCAACTTTACTAAACCTCGGACCATTTTATCTTTTTTATAAGAAATTCTATAATGCTTTCACAAACTGCTTATTGAACAAATTTTTTATTTTTATTAGATATTTAGACACATAAAAGTGAACCAATTAGCATGTGGATTTATCCCTAAAAAGATGGAAATGATGGGGCGTAGTTTTTTTAAATGTTTGGTAGGAGGCAAATGACAGGTGGGCCACGGTTATGGGAAGATGCCTACCTACATACGGTTGTCAATTGTTAAATTCTAAAGTAGTTTTTACATTATTCTACATTTCTACTACTTAATCAAAGAACTTAATAACCGAGCTGTCAATTTACCGACACTTTTTCATGAAGATTAAACAATAACTAAATAATGTTAATCCAACAATAACTGAATAATGTTAACAGTAGTCTAAATAACCGAACTTGTAAATCTCACATTTACCAATAATATAAATAAAAATATGTAAAAGAAAAAAAAGCTAGCCCACATTGATTTCGTCTTGTTGTACACAACGTATCCGAGTAATACACACCAAAGACACTTGGATGACTACGGGGTCTTTCCAAGTACATCAAACAAGAAATGAAAGACAAACAACCATAAAGACCGCTCTTATAAGGTTTTGTTTACAGAGTCAGTTTCAAAGTTTATGATAGCAAAAACGTAACTCTTTGTATCTTTTTTTCTTTCCAGGTTGAGTAACTATTACCATGAGTGTGATTAACTGATTATATATGTGGCCTTAAATTTAGTTTTTTTATATAAAAAAAATTACATGTTTATTTATTTTGTTCTGATTCAATTAGTTTATTTATTTATAAATGCATCATTAAAAAGTGAGTGATGAAGATAAATAATTGAGGAAGGGGTATAAAGCATCTTTGAAAAAGGGATGCCATTATGTATTTAAGTAACGTGGTACGACATGGAACTTCACTACTCTGCCTCTAACCCAACATGCTTCACCCACATCATATATGATATATCCTTCCTTCTTGTCCTTGATTTAATTCCAATTTACAATAATTTAATACGGAGTAATCAATTTGATATAAATATACATAACTTATACGGAGTATATCTTTGTACACTAAATTAATCTCACTAGACAAAATACCCACTTGTAGTGACATGAATACGTAATTCTACAAAACTCGTTATATTTTATCACGGAGTATATATGTTTTATCTTTTTCTAAACAGTTTCTCACATATCACACGAACGAATGTTTACATATTATTTCACGAATATATACATACATGTCAGTCTCATATTTTAAACCCACAACTTCGTTGTTGTAATATCACCTCCATACAGATGGGCCAGCGACACTTTGATACTCCACTAGTCCACTCGTTATACGTATTGAGTTTTAAAAAATAGAATGGTTAAAAAAATAAATTATTTAATGCAAAATGTTTGTCTAACTAATATCAAACAAACCAACCAAACAAGGAGAGACAAAAATGCAGTGTTTCAACAAAATAAGATTATATATAAATTGAATTAAAAATTGTATTCATAACAATCATACCGAGAAAGGGAACAAATCTTTAAAAAATTATGCAAAAGGGACATTGAATTGGAACATCAGTTACAACAAATCATTATAATACGGTATGTAATGTAATTGTCCCATATATAATGGGTTCAATATTTTGACAAATGAAATCCTAAGAACTATTGTAAACTACACATGAGTTTAACAAAATAGCACAAGGTGACAGATTTCAAATAACAGTCCTCGTGTAACGTAACCCATGAAAGTTGATGGGATTATAGAGTTTGAGATTGATTGATGAGGTAGTGCTCTTATGTTATCGTATGTTACTGACATTAAAACATTAATAAATCGTTATTTGAAACATAAAGGGTTATTTTTGGTAGATTTAAAGCGTCGTCAAATTCACAAAGTTTAGGATGACAAATAGAAAGAAGACGAATTGATAACGAAATGATGAACATGTTAAAATCTTTCCTCTTAAACATGAGTATTTTCATTTTCCTGAAAGTACAAGTGTATGTGTTTTACGAGGATGGGTACCTAGCATGCTACATGTTTACCCAAGACAATGTTTGAACCCTTGACCTTTAGGAAGTCAAGGACGATCTTTATCAATGAGTCATCTAGACAAGTGATACAAGTGTAACTATTAACTTATACTTTTCATCTATAGTGTCGCTTAGATGTATTAAATCCAGATTCCGGAGTACGCTTTTAGACTTATTTTCATTTTTTAACATCTTTACACTATTCAATGTGGTTATCTAAATATTAATAAAAGAAAACTTTACTAATCTCAATTTTGCTTAAAATCAACATTTATTGACCAATCAAATGCTTCGATTTCACCACACTCTCGATTAACCAATCATATGCATTTATTCACCTAATCTTATTAAAATATGTATATAATACTTCAGAGGATCGTATACCTTATCCGTTTACATTGTATAAATATTGATTAATTGTTATTATTAGTATTATTAATTAATAATAAATATGAATCATAGAACTAAAGTTATGGAAGCAATGGGTTACGTATGTATAAAACTCACATCGATAATTCAATAGTAAAAAGATAAATATGATCATATATGTCAAAGCATGATCGCTTAAATACGTATGTATTAAATATTATAGTATGATATATTTTTTTGTTAGATTTATGACATAATTACTAATGAATTTCAACTTAATTACAAATACAAATAGATCTACTATTTTTTTAACACATATATGGTGTTAGAGTGAGATTTAAATGGGAATGAAAAAAATTTGTATGACAAACCATACTTCAAAGGTAAATTTTGAAGAATAAATAACTATGCGCAGCTGTACAAATAACTCATACCAGGCTTACAGTTTCGTATTCAATGCACAGATATTTATTAGATTGAAGATTGACACCAACATTATACTTATAAATACATCTAAAGAACATTTTATAATGAGACAAATTTCATAAAATAATAATAAAATTCAGTTATAACTATATTTTTCCAAGTAAAAAGAAAAAATAAACAATAAAAATAATCATAATACTATATACTAAGACGTAGTAAAATACTAACAACAAAATAAAAGGTATCTACGAAAACTAAAAAAAAAAATAAGTGAGAAAATGAGTTTTGTCAAACTCCATTTTACATTGCAATAGAAGTACTCTTACAACCTATTTTATAACAGGACAAATTAATATTGAGACAAATTTAGTATACAAAGATATTCTACAAAAATTACAATGTATTGCAGTCAATTAAAAGTGTCTTTATATACTTTTATATAATTCATTATTATTGTATATTATACATTTTAAGTATTTTTAAGAAACATGCATGCCAATATATTTAATATCAATCAAGTTAACAGTACAAATAATCATATTACTAATACTTAGTAAAATAATAACAATAAAATAGAAGGTATCTACAAATAGTAAATAAGTGAAATAACGGGTTTTGTCAAACTTCGTTTTACAAAATGGTTCTACAAAAATACGATATTTTGCAATCAATGAAAGATGTCCTTATTTACGTTTACATAATTCATTATTACACTCTCTATCGTACATTTTAAATAATGTTTTCAAACATGCATGCCAATAATAATAACAATCAAAATAACTATACGAATAATAATAAATTAATACTTAGTAAATAAATAATAATAAAATAGAAGGTATCTACAAAAAGTGAGAAAAAGAAAAACAATGAATAAGTGATATAACGGGTTTCGTCAAACTTTGTTCTACATTACATGGAAGTCCTCCTGAAGCTTATTTTGGGTTTGTTTGAAAAAATAGTTGTAGGGTGTAACTGTAGGTTGTAAACTTTAACTGTAGGCTGTAGCTTTAGCTATGGGCTATAGATTATTTGAATTGGATTGTTTGACACATGAACTGTAGCTGTAACTTTTAAGTGTAAAATGACATAAGGAATATCAATATAAATATAAATGATAAACATAAATCAACAAATTTAACAAAAAATATTATTTATATAAAAAAGTTCTTTATTGACTGAATAACAAGATAATCAATCTTTGCATATAAAAAGTAAAATTTAAACAAATAATATAGGATTTTTAAATCATTTTATGTGAGTTACTGTACATTAACATTTAACAAAAATTGGTTCAAAAATATCACAGCAGAAAAACATCAAAAATATACATGTGAGTATTAAAAGGGCATTTTAATAAATTGCTTAAAAAAAGCTTCAACAATTTTTACAATGCTTCTTCCTTTAGCGTTTTAGTGAGGGGCTTTTCAAAATAACTAAAAGTAAAGCTAGGCTTAATTCTAGTGAGGAGCTTTTCAAGATAACTAAAAGCTAAAGCTAGACTAAAGGCTACTCAATCCAAATAAAGCTTTTGATTTGAAGGAGCTTTATTTTTATTTATTTTTTCTTTTTTTATAGAAAGGCAAACCTACAAATACCTTATAATCACAAAAATTTACGTAATACCACCCACAGGGTTTGAACCCACAACCACTAGATTGAGAGCCAACTCACATACCACTAAGTCAAAAGTCCTTTGGTTATAGGAGCTTTATTTTTTAGAAATTAAAAGCTAAAAACTTCATAAAGCTTTTAAAAGCTGTTTACCAAACAAGCCATTTATAACGAGCAAATTAATATTGAGAAAAATGTCGTATACAAAGAGGATCTACAAATAATACAATGTCTTGCAGTCAATAAAATGTGTCGTTATATAATTTTACATAATTTATTATTAGTCAATAAAATGTGCCGCTATATAATTTTACATAATTTATTATTAGTCCATATTGTAACTTTTAAGTATTTAAAAAAATGCATCCCTATATATAATAATAACCATCTTACAAATCCTGTGTATAGACGGGTTTTTAACCTAGTTAGAGATAATAAAGCTTTTTATCGCTCAGTTCGAAATTCAGTTTATCCCAAAGTGGTTCCAATCTTGAACACTAATAGTTATTTTTTATCACTCCTGGATGTTCCACGGAATATTTATTTAAGACATGATTGTTGCATTTTGGTTTTGTTTCATAATTAAGGTCAATGGTCATTCTAGGCTTTAAAAGTTAGGCTGCCTAATTTTGAAGTGCAATCAACCATCAAATTATTGACTATATATACATACTCTTATAGAAAAAGCTTATACATTATTATTATAATAACCTAACTACTACACCATCCGTCTCAAAATAAGTGTTCAAAATTAATTTTTACGGAGTTTAAAAAATTATTTTGTCAGATATTGAATATGATACTTTTACCCTTGTTTTTTATAGACTCTCATGTATCAATTTTGAGAAAAAGGTATATTAAGAGTTGAATGATATGTTATATTTGTAAGTAGATACTTATTTTGTGACAAATTAAAACTGAAAGGTGAACAATTATTTTAAGACAGTTGGAGTACTATATAAACAAAATATATCAATCTTTAATATAAAAAACACTCGGTGTAATTAAAATTTCAAATTGTTAAAAAATTATTCCATCTAATCATCGCTCACCAGTCACCACAACAAAACTACGAAAAATGTAACATACCCAAAGATATACACGAAAAATTATTTCATACTTTAGATTAATTAGGAAATTACCTGCACAAATGCGCAATGTAGCGATTACGAATTAGAAAAATTTAAACATTAGTAAATGGTCATAACTAACAATAATATTAACTAAAGAGATATTGATAGTTACTAGCGATGATCATTAAGAATGACAACAAAATTCAATTCTCAAGAATTAGATTTATAAATGATTCATTGTTACATTTGATATTATTAAATTCAATGATACTCTCAATGTTAAATTAGAATTAATTAAAGTGCTTGAACTTTTTAGTATTTTCTTATTTATATCAACTTTACAAAATGAAATTGAATTCAAATTGATATTAAAAATAGAATGTAATACTCATTCCGTCCCAATTTTATATTTCACTTTTGATTTTTTGAGTTTTTCTCTTTTCAACTTTGACCTTCAATATTTTTATTTGTGTTATATAATATTTGATGCAAAATATATGAATGGATTGAGTTTTGAATTTATTTTCATTGGCATAATCTGCATCAAGTAATACGGAGTATATAATACAAACAAAAATATTCAAGGTTAAAGTTGTTAAAGAAAAACTTCAAAAGTCAAAAGTGGACAATAAAACTGGGAAGGAGGGAGTAATTACTATTCTTCCTTCTATAAATGGTTAAAGGATAGTTTAGCCTTTTCTAATATAAGTAGGGGTATTTATGTATTACGATCTTTAATTTTGTAAGGCTACGAAGAAAGTAGTCAAACAATAATTTATATAAGGATCAATTTTTCTTATTGCGTTAAAGAAGGACTAGAAGATCAATGAGAACAAAGAATAGGGGCTCTTTTTGTATTAGTCATAACCTTTGCTAAAACTCAATAGCAGGAAGCAGCCATGGCCAGAGTGAAAGCATCACATGTTTTAAGCACGAATACTCAAATCCAAAACATAAAATTTTGTATCATTGTTTAATTCTTCAACTATTTCATTATTGTTACCATGAATTACATTTCTCGAATCAGGCATATAACTAGGGTTTTAGCTAGGGTTTATTAAGAAATTCAAAAAATGGATAGCAACAATTTGGAGCAAACATTGCAGGAAGGAAAGCTATATAGATATGTAAACAATTTAATTGTTGCTCATCTTAGAGACAACAATCTTACTCAGGTATTCAACCCTTTTATTATTTTTGCTTAATTTTGTTCTTCATTTTGTTGATTTTATGCTTCAGTTATAGATTACTGCAATCCCTATGTTCTTAAAAGTTAAAAAGTTTCAAAAAAAAATTTGGGTGTCAAATTGGATAAGTTGCAATATCATAAGATTTATATGTATATTAGACTTTTGATAATAAAGTTGCTTGTCACATTAGTTTTGTAATTAGGGGTGGCATACATGTTAGGGTTAGAATAGGTTTCATGTTAGAATAGGTTTCATGTTGATAAATACTCGTATAACACAAATTTTGATTCATACAACAAAATTATACATAGTTAATGCATACAGTACAACTCACTGATGCACAATTTTGTTGTAATCAATCAAAATTTATGTTGTATCTTTCACTTACCTTACAGATTGGGGTGATGTCATAAAGTTGCAACCTGATTGACTTTGATAATCATAGTTCGATATGCCTGTTTTACTTACCAAAAGTGTTCCGTTTATGTGGTTTACCTATGAATAATGTGGAAAATTTGAGATAGTATGTTGCTGATTTTATTTAATGGGATCAAAAGTGATGCAAAGGGAACACCTTGACTAACTTTTATATAAAAAGTTGGAACATATTGAAGTATTATGTACTGGAACATTGAGATAAGTACGTTGCTATTTTATGGATCAGTTCTTGATTGGGTTGATCACATTAGATTAAGGGGTGTTTGGATATATATATATACTAGCCGATAACCCGCGCAATGCGGCGGGAATATATTTGAAATTCGTGAAAAAAAGTGGTGAAAGAGCAGTTGAAAAATTGATATAAAATATACGGCTTAATAGAAGCAAATAATAAAAATAATACGAAGTAATATGATGAACACCACTATAACAAATTAAAAAAACACTGCATGTCTAAGATGTGTGCATTGTAAATGTCATTTTCATATGATTACGTGAAAAAATTATATAGCAGATAAATGAAAATAAATTTAAACTTCAAATAGCAAAATCCAAACTCACATGAATAGATTGGTATGTTTTTCATGAGTACAAGTGCGTTTATATAGTATTAATTTTACTATGTTTTTTTGTGTAGTGATTTTGTAATTGATTGAGTAATGAATGTTTTGATGTAATTGATTTTGTAGAGTTATTGTATAGTTGACTTTCCAAAATAGAAAGAGTCATTTGTGTTAACATTATTTTTTTATTTAAGATAAATAGAAGGGTATTATGAGGATTTCCCATATGACATAAGGTCAACACATGGGAATGTTTAATAAAGGGGTATATATATATATATATATATATTAAATGGTTAGTGACTTCAAGAATAAGGATAAAATAATTCTCATACATTTCTCTTTAGCTACATACTTTTGATCCACTAAGCATTCTGATCTGCTAAGCATATCATTATTACGGAGTACTGCTAAGCATATCATTATTACGGAGTACTGATAACTATATAGTATTGCTGCACATATCATTACGTTAGTGAATGAAGCAGGCTAGGTTTCATAGCTGACAATTTTCAACTGTTTGACTTTTGACTTTCTAGGCTGCAATTGCAGTTGCTTCGGCTACAATGACTTCACTTAACATTGAAGCTTCTCCTAACAAGCTTCTTGAACTTGTTGCCAAGGTTTGATTTTTTTTTTTATGATCCGATGACAAAAAAATGGTTTAAGTTAAGAGTAGTGAACAAAAAGATATAGAATGGTGGGTCTGAAGAATAAACAGGGTCTTGCAGTGGAAAAAGATGAAATGGGTAGAGGAGTAACTTCATTTCCATTGTTTAGTTCAACCACAACATTAGCTACGGCATATGGCTCGATACCAGCTTCTCGTACTGTTTCTTTAGATTTTAGGTAAATCGAATGTTTTTTTGATGCGCGACATGTAATTGATTATAATCGCGATAATCACTTTCTTGTGTGTGGATACAGTGATTACGATTCCTACTAATTAAATATTTAGTACTCTATCACACAAGCTGCAACAAAACTTACATAAGAGAACCTAAAATAACTTATTTACCCCTAGATTTGTACCCATATTAAGAGTTTTCACCCACCTTTAGCATTTTATAATACTAATAATATGAAATGATAATTGTTGAGGGACAGATGCTAATAAATAATTGTAAGAAATATTATTGTAGCTGTTAAAATATTACTTGTCGTATTTTAAAACAAAATATTCAAACATCTAATCAAATATGCTAAAATTTTGTTATTATGCATCAGTTCCGTAAATAATCAAAACTTGTTAAAAACTCAAACAACTGATTACTAGTTACTACAATGTTATAGATCATCATAACTAGTACAATTTATATGTTTATTATACGTGGGAACAAAGAAGTATATAATTGTCTTTCCTTGCTTCCCCCACGGCAATCACTTCAGATGCTTTTAAAGTTCTTGCTGCATCCAATTTCTGAATTTACGACTCAGCAAGCTTGTATTTTCAGCTCATATTGAAGTTAAATTTGCTAAACCAATGCCTCGTTCTTAACAGTGCTGTACATGATACAAAAGGCTCTTCAAAAACTTTCCCAAAGCACGAAACCAGGCATGTTTCGGAACATAAGGTATGCTACTATGCATCCGTATGAACATATGTGAATTTTGTTTGTTCCCTTATAAGATAAAGTTGAGATATTGCTATTTTGTCATGTAGAATGTTGCAAGATGCGCAAGATTTAGTCCTGATGGAAGGTTTCTTGCATCAGGGAGTGCGGATACCTCAATTAAACTGTTTGAGGTGATAATTTTTGTTATAGTAGTTCCTATTGATTACATTTCATTATAATAGGTCCTATTCTTTTGTTATAATATCAACGCAATACTAAAAATAAGAGATTTGTTATATTTTGGATATTTGAATTGTTGTCTTTAATAGACATCATTGTCACGTGGTTTCAATATTGTATTTGGTATTTAATGGGTGAAAATATTTATTTTCATCCACCTGCAACTTTTAAGAAACTTCTGCTAATGCGTAGTTAAAAAGCGGGTGTCTAGGCTATTTCAGTTCCTTAAGATTAAGGGATTATGATACAAAACCAAATGCTTTAGTATATGGTATAGATGTATATGTAGAGTAGTGTGATAAATTTGATTACAACAACTACTGTATATTATTGTAACAATAATCCAAATTTTTACATTTATTATCTGACTTAGATATAGATAGAGTAGTGTGATAATATCCTGCCAATGACGGGATTGGGTATTGTTGTTGTTGTCGTTGTTGTTGTGATAAAATACAATTTGGGTTATTATTGACCCAGTTGACCCGTTTCATTTGTAGCTGTTTTCTTAAGATTTACCTGTTATACTAGTTAGAGATGAAACATGACCTGATTGAGTGATTGTCCCGTTTTTAAGTAAATGGCCCGGCATGTTCACCTCAAATTTGCATGTGAACCATTTTTTGTAGCAAAGTTGCTTCTATGTGCAGGTAGCAAAACTTAAGCAGATGATGCTGCCAGAGGGAAAAGATGGTCCTGTTAGACCCGTTGTACGGACATATTATGACCATCTACAAGTAAGTTTTTCTTTTCGTGTTGTCCTTCATTAGGGAACTCGTGATCTTAAAGCTAATAAATATCTTGTACTTCCTCAGCCAGTAAACGACGTGGATTTCCATCCCCAAAGTCCTATTTTGATATCTGGGGCCAAAGATCACTCAATAAGGTATGATGCTAATAAGATTATTGTACCTTAGCATAAGCTGATAAGTTATTTATTATATACTTCCATATCATCATAATGCAGATTTTTTGACTTTTCTAAGACAGTTGCAAAGAGAGCATTCAGGGTTATCCAGGTTTATTTGTCTTCATTACTTAAGTTTGTGGCATATTTAGATTCATTTGAAATCCTTTTTCTTCTCATTCTTGACGTTATATTGTTACAGGATACTCACAATGTCCGCTCTGTATCTTTTCATCCTTCTGGAGAATTTCTTCTGGCAGGGACAGATCATCATGTTCCACATTTGTACGACATCAATACTTTTCAGTGCTACCTCTCGGCAAATGTACAAGAAATCGGTGTTAATGGTGCAATAAATCAGGTATGGATAGTATTGAATACTCCTGATAACTGATGACCCGGCAACGTTCTATTTTCATTGTTAAATTCTCTGTGTTTGTGGTCATGCAGGTGAGATATTCCTGTACAGGTGGCATGTATGCAACTGCCTCAAAAGACGGTGCTATAAGAATATGGGATGGGGTGACCAGCAACGTTGTTCGCTCCATACTTGGTGCACATGGATCAGCTGAGGTTACCAGTGCAAATTTTACCAAAGATCAAAGGTAAAATATTTTTTAGCTGGGCTATCTTTGTAAAGTCCTTCCTTCCTAAACCAACTGGGCTACACATCTAGGGCTGGCCCCAAAGTTGTAGCCTGTGAGGATTGAACCTGGGTCTCCACTGGATAGATCCAAGGCTCCAACCACTAGTTGGGATTGAAATGAAACTAGTTTAAAAAATTAGAAAATGAAAAACTGGACATGAATTGTCTCTGGTCGACTTACCCAAACTGACACCTCAGTTGCCTATTTCCCATCTCTAATTTATGAGAGTTGTTGAATTCATGTGATGACCACTCTTTTCATCCTTTAGATATGTTCTCTCATGTGGAAAGGATTCTTCCGTGAAGCTGTGGGAAGTTGGAACCGGAAGATTGGTCAAACATTATCTAGGAGCCACACACACACAAATGCGTTGCCAGGTATTTTAGTAATGAGTAATTAACTTTGTGATGTTGATGTTCATATTTGGCTTTCTGTTGTGACAAACTAACAAGTTTGCAAACGAATCCCACATGCTGCAAAATTTTGGCCCTTAAGTACCAAATCGATAATTTATTTAGATTGACATTTCACGATATTACACAATTTTTCTGCAATAGCCAAAGTATAATGTTTTAGTTTACAATAAGCATTGATTGTTTGTAGCCTCAAGCCAATTACAAAAGCTTGTTATGTAATTTTGGCCTATTTTAGGGTCAATCTGGGTTATACATAGTCTCTAACAGGGAAATTGTTAAAAGTATTCTAGTGGAAACATGTTGAGAGTGATCCACACATAAAACCTCCAAAATCATTTTAATTTCGAAAACATTAATTCTGAGTTCATGAGGTCACCTGACAAACATTTGATTGTTAAATTCTGCAGGCTGTTTTCAACGACACAGAAGAATTTGTATCATGCATCGATGAACCTAGCAATGAGGTTTGACATTTCCATAGTTGTGTAGTTATATTTAATTGTTCCACTTATCGTGAATACTTTAATCTGATGTTATTTATAATCTGTTGGTACACAGATTGTCATCTGGGATGCTCTTAGCGCAGAGAAAGTAGCACGATGGCCGTCTAACCATGTGGGTGCACCCAGGTGGCTTGAACATTCACCTACAGAGGCAGCATTTGCATCATGTGGTACTGACCGCTCAATACGATTTTGGAAGGAAACTCCTTAGTGCCATAGAATTTTTTTAGGATGTGATACGATGTTAAATAGTATGATACTGGCTTGGCTTTGACAAGTCGATAACTTTTACTCAACTACACTGATATGAACCTGAAAGGAGTGTAAACATGCCTGTAGGTTTAACCACCTTTGAGCCTGTAAACATATATGGTAATAAAGAAATGTAGGTGATGTTTGTTATGACTGTTTAGATTTTTGTTTTGTTTGTATGTTAGCATGATCCAGGGAACACATGATGCTGACTTGTGAGTCTCTATGGGTATGAGTAATAAAGTCTATAATGGGTTCCGAGTTGTCACTTAAGCGTAGGGTCGATTAATTGTTTTAACTTGTTAAAATTTAAGATGAAGACACAAAGAGTTTCAAAAGGATAAAAGACATGCCTGTTTTTACTCACCAAGACATACATCTTGATATATATTTTCAAAAAAATATATAAGTACATACTCTGCGATACAGCTTAAGCTGTCCATGTTATAGTTCTAAACTGCTCTGCAAACCAAACCATTTTACAGCTGACTTATGGAGGACCAAGCCAGTCAAACTGCCTCAATTGCATCGGTTCAACCAGTTTGGTTTTTGACCACACCAAGTACATTCTAGACCAGTGAGCTTAAATCGTGTTGCCAAAATAGGTCCTGCCTAATGTTGCAATTTCATATTCGACATATATGTTAAAAGAAACATGTTTTAGCCATTGAAACATACAAGACAAAAAACAAACCACATATCCAAATCACTAATGGGTCTATTAACAAGAGCCTCATTCTGTCTAGAAGAATATAGCATTCTAGTATAACAAAAGTTTAAATTATCACAGAATGGACATGCCACTACATCATTTGTTTGTTTAAAACAATCAACAAACAGATAAACAGAAGGAAAATTTGAGCACAAGGAACACATAGTAAAAAATACAAAGACCTCTCTCATTGGTCTTTGCAACAACTCAGATGTGCTTCCAAAGAAGAATTAATCTCTAAAAGAAACTTAAAAACACTAGATCTCTGAGTTTATAGCAACTCCGCCTATTTTATATTTTATTTTTCTGATGAAATCAAGTCTTGTAACGTTTGTTAAACAAAATGAAAACAACAAAAAACATTGTAAAATTCATCGAGTGATGCTAAGATCATTATACCGATAAAAGTTTTATCACACACCTTCAAAATGCTTAATAAGCCCGCCTTTGCGCTTTCTTTGGCTTCTTCACAAAGCTCAACCTAATCTTCTTAAGACGTCTCCTTTTCCTTGCCATCTTTTCTGGCAACGTTTCCCGCTTCTTCTCCTTCATCACCACTGGCTTCTTCATGAACCTTGGATCCAGTTTATAAGCTTTCACTTCAACTGGTAATCCCTTCTTTTCGGCTTCTTTAAAAAGAACATTCGCCTTTTCAACACGCCCATGAGCACACAACTTCCCCATTAACAGATCATAAGTCTTAACCCCAGGTTCACAATCTTTCTTCATCTTGGCAAAGACCATTAACGCGTGATCAATCCTCTCAATTCCACACAAAATAGTTAGAAATTCATAATATGCTTTCTTATCGAGTTTATCCCCAAATCCACTAGATTTCATCCTATCAATCATTTCATCGCCTTCCCCAAGCCTTGCAGCTTGATACAAACTCTTAATTAATACAAGAAACGTTTCTTCATTCGGATGACACCCCCATTCTCCCATTCGATCAAACAGGTTCATAGCTTCCTCAGTCTTCCTAATCTTACACAAATTACTAATCAACACATTAAAAGTCTCCACATTTCTTGGAACACCAGCCACATCCATATCAATTAACACTTTTTCAGCTTCAGATTGAAGCCGAAACGGATCTTTCTTCCTACAAAGCTTACAAACACAATCAAGAATCGCATTATAACCAACTAAACCGATTTCAAATCCGCCTCGATACATCTCTTGGCTTAACCTCCTAGCTTCATCTAGTTTTCCATCAACACACCAACCTTTAATCAAAGTATCACAAATAAACTCATCAGGGAAAAACTCATTAGCAACATTAGTAACCAGTTTTTCGGCATAACTAGCAAACCCATAATCACACAACTTAGAAACAATATACTTCAAAGATTCCAAATTTCTCACAAACCCATAATCAAGCTCCATTTTTTCAAAGATTGCAACCACTTGTGTTGCTCTACCAGCTCTAACCAAACGATCGATTAACGACTCGAAACATTTAACACCCGAAACCGCTTTATTCGCAATAAGTACTTCATGGGTTGCCTTGAAATCTTTTCTCCTGCCAAAATACTCAATAAAATACGATAAAGATTCATCATTTAGCTTAAAATCAGATCTTGTTGACACCCAATTGTGGAAATCAAGAACTGTACGGCCTGATTGTGGGGAAATATTTAAGGTGGTGTGAATGATGTTTGATGTGAGAGTGATGTGCGAGAAGCTTAAATCAAGTCGTTGTGGGAGAGTGGTAGGTTGGTCAGTTTGGTCTTTCGTGAGTTCATATGATATGGATTCAGCAATTTCTTGAGAATCTTGGACAGGGGTTTGTGTAGAAAAGAATTTAGGGAAAAATGGTGGGAAAAAATAGTACGGTTTTGCGTTTGGGAGTGTGGGTTTTTGGGGGTGGAGAACATGGAAGTGACGGTGGTTTGACGGCGGCGATGGTAGTGGAAGAGATAAGAAACGACGGCGGAGGAGTGACCGGAGATGGGCGGCCGGCGGGGATGGTTTAAGCATTTTTTTGTTTTTGTTGAGGGTTTTGTAACTCAAGATTTTTAACAAGATGGTTACTGAAAACCTAGAATGAGTTGACCCATATTGGGTTAACCCGACCCTGGAGATAAAGGTCGGATCTTGGTTGATGGTTATGTTAAAAGACTATGTTGTCTAAATGGTAGTTTGGTGTTGATGTATTTTGAGAGGGTAAAAGAGTCTTTTTAGTAGTGAAGGAGTATGAGAGGCATATCAGGAAGTGGATAGAACGAGATAGAGATGTATGATATCCGTATGCATGATGATGTGGTTGCTATAAAATCAAACAATAAAACTAAAAATCTTCATCTTTTTGTCATAGTTCATGCTTTTGTAGGCTCAATATATCCAACAAGGTACAATTTTGAACTTAATTATTATTTATTTTCATTATTATTTATTCATTTATGTATATGTATATGCTCCTCAGCTCCTGTGTGTTATTAACATTTGATAAATTGACTAAATTTGTTAAGAATGGTGGGTTATACTTGTATGGCTTGGGGAAATGCAGTATCAGTTGTGGGCAAAAAGATGAGACTTTAATCTTGTTTGGTGTGTAATGATGCAAAATGCGCAAGTAATATGAATGTTCTCATTAATATGTTTATTAATTGAGTAACTCAAGGACACTGCATTTGCCCCAATCTATTGTGATATAAATTAGTAAACCCATGTTTTGAAAAAAATGGATATTGGTTTCTTGAATTTAGCAATCTGATGACCATGGTCAATATTAAGTTGCCTGTTTATAATCTACATTGGAATCCTAAGAATTTTCAACAACTTTGTCAGAGTGATTGCAATTAAGCACTGCATAATCGGTGCTCTTGTGCAGAGCAAACTAAAGACATGTTGTCGTTGCAACAGTTACCGTGTATTCATCAGACTCAGGTTTATATCATCTCTCTTTTCCGTTTCTTGTATTTGACTTCCGGAATAAAAAGTCAGTATCATTTCTAAACATTGATGTAAGTTGACTTTGTACATCAGCTAGGGCTGTGTACTAATGGCCGGCTCCAAAAGGGTGTCCCCTTCATTGTTAGAGCAGAGCAAATATCAGCTCCTCCAACCTCTCTTCAAGGTAAACATCTAAACTATTATCACTAAATGAATTTTGTAACTTGCGCAGTTTATGCTATTTTTTATCTACAGAAATATTTTCGCAATTTTAACAAAAATAAAGTTTCTCGCTTTACAGATAAAACTGGGAGACGCCAAATGCTTGCCACTGGGATAACAGTTGCTCCTTGGTTCTTTTTGTCATACCAGAAATCAGTGGCATGTATGTACTTTTCCCTGCAGATTAATGAATGTCCATGTAAAGTTAATACATAGTGTATGGTTATTCTTACTTGTTCTTGAAGGTGGCTTTTTCGACCCCTTACTCATTAATGGCTCGATTCCAGTTATCTTTTACCTTCAACTGGTAAAACTGGTCGAATAAGGAGTAGCTTAAAAGGAAACGAGTCAGATGGGTTGAAACTTGTCCAAAGTGTAATGATAAAGTTTTTTGCAATCATTTTTGATGCAATTACTATTCACAAAACGATTTTTAAAATGTTGTGCAAAACGTGTTTTAGGTCAACCTATGTGAAAAATTACTCGTTTTGACCACTTACCCAATCCCTTTTAGATTCTGCCATTTTTGCCACCTCTATTGTTTTTGTTATTGGGTTTACGTATCCTCTGCGGTCTTGATAATAGTTGACGTGTCTGTTTCTGATTTACTTATTTAATTATCACGGCTTTCTGAGAGTAAACTTTTGATATGGCTCAGTTGCTGCAGAAAATGCCAAGGGATTTCTACCAGTGACTGACAAGAAAGATGGATACTCGTTCATCTATCCCTTTGGATGGCAGGTGTGTTTGATGCTTTTATATCATTCTGATAATAATTGTAATATATCACCCGGAAAGCAATCAGTGTATTATATGACCATTAGTCAAATGTCGTTATATACCTTCCAGTTATGTGTCTTTGACCATGTTGCAATTTCACTTGTTTTGGTCAGGAAGTTGTTATCGAAGGCCAAGACAAGGTTTTTAAAGACGTTATTGAACCTTTAGAAAATGTTAGTGTTACTGTGTTTCCTACAAACAAAGAGGACATTCGGGACCTTGGTTCTCCACAAGAGGTTCGTTCATTCATTTAAAAATGCATCTTTATTGCTCCTGCTGTCAGAGAAAAATTGCTTCATTCGTCACTTTTGACACGTGGGACATCAGTCAAAATTGGGAGCTTTGGGTAATGCCTGAAAACTGGTTGTTTCTCGGTCAGGTTGGGTTCACCTCCAGACGTTGGCTGTTCACTTACTGTAAACAAATTATGCATTGAATTTGATTGGAAAAACTATGTCATGACAGTAATTATCTAACTTTTGAAATAAGTTATTTAGGAGACAGTAAGCACTAAAATAACAGTTTTTGGCACCTTTTAACCTGTTCCGCTGTTCGACTCATTTAAACCTGTTCCCTTTTTGCTTAATTTTTTTTACCTGACCAATATGGGTCGTTGCAGATAAAATTTCATCCAAATAGACATATTAGTTAACTAATTTTGTCAAAATTGGCACCTCTATATCTCTGTCATTAAATATTGCAACTATTGTGAACCCAGATTAATACCATTAACTTCATTATGACAAAGACAGACAAAGAACATATTTTGACTTGAGATAATTTCAATAAGAATGCTGCAACTTTTGTAAGTCATCGTATAAAATGGATATGTGACAGATCTCCAAGTTTTTGCGCTAAAATCTTTTCTCTTTTGGGAAATTCAATGTGGTTATGACCATTTCTCCATTTGCATCTCAAAAATGCAACAAGAACTCCGTTTTTCAAAAGGAGCCACTTTTTTTTCAGCTAATCTGATTCTAAAAATAATACACATATTAATCTCAGGTTGCTGAAGCTTTAATTAAAAAGGTTCTTGCTCCCCCTTCACAGAAGACAAAACTACTTAATGCAACAGAGGTTAGATTTTTGTAAATATATCAACAAGGGGACAGAAAATGTGTAGTATTCAACTGATCATTTCTTTTTTTTGTTTTTTTGTTTTGCGCAGCATGATGTCGATGGAAAGGCTTATTACACCTTTGAATTTGTCGCACAAGCCCCAAACTTCACTCGCCATGCTCTCAGTACAATCGCCATTGGCAATGGTATAAACAATTCTCACTCACTTGTATCTCATAGAGGTAGCAAAATGGGTGGGTCAGATGGGTACGGAAATATTGAATATGGGCCAACCCAATGCTCAACACTTTATTTTCCTATTTCTGATTTTTATTCAAATGATATTAGAAAAACATTTTGTCTTAAAACGTTAATCAATTTTTTGATTACGCGACATAGAAGGCTTTAAGCATTTGGAAACACGTTGGGTGATCTTTGAGATGTTTGACTTGGTTGAGATTTATCACATTGGACATGTTGCGATTTATCAAAATGGGTCGAGATTGCCGTTTCTAGTTTTTCAATTTGCATACTGTAACTATGCTGGCTGGATCATTCTGTAATAATATTTCAGGGAAATTCTACACTTTGACAACGGGGGCAAATGAGAGACGATGGGGAAAGATGAAAGACAAATTAAACGTCGTTGTTGATTCCTTCAAACTATTCAATGTCTAAAGATACACTCATTGTTTGAACATCCTAGCTAACTCTGCAGGCTATCCAATTTCCATATATAGTTGAGCATTTTCGTATAAAACAATCATGTTTAAGCAGCTTTTCGCTGCATTTTCATTAAATATCAAGAAACCGCATTTTTTATTTTTTATAGTATGATAATGTGAAGGTAAAGTTAAACTTTTGCTAAATTAGTGTTTTCTAGAGTAAGTAATGTATGAATAATTGTTACAGTATCTGTTTTGTGTATTAAACCACTAGTATGGATTACATAAAATAATCAGTCCAGTCTGCTTTTAGGCTAGCTTACTTGCCAAAATCTTTTTATATTAAAAGTAAGGTTTAGCTCATATACTGATATACTAAAAAATAAACATCTTGGTACCAGTTGCATACCATAAGCAATCATGGTATACACCTTAGCATCATTAGCAAATCCGTTGACTAGTTACTTTATAATGTTTGAATAGCTATTTGATTAAATTATCTGTTTAGTCATTAAATATAAAATGACTAGTGGAGGTGAAAAACCTACAAGTCAAAAGTAAGACTTTCTAGTGGCTGGAGAATTGAAAATTTACTCTTGAGATTCAAATTTAGTTTGATGTGCTTAAATCTTGAGGCCAACGCTACCGTGTGTAGTTCAGAGTGATCAACACTTATAATTTATAAGTAACACGAGTTGTAATAAAAAATATATAACCAAAACAGTTTTCATATGGTAAAATAATATGCTACACATACTAAACTTGGAGGGCTGTCAAAGTTTGTAATTTGATAATCATGGACTACAATTCTATCATGTTAACATCTAATAACACCTATATTGGTTGCTAAAGATTACAGAACCAATGACTACCACATGTTATCTCTTATATAGATTAATAAACCCACTTCTAACATAATTAAACAAGTATAACACGAGTATGAAATACATTATAAAAGTCATTATATAACACTTTAAACCGACGGAAGTGACATGGATGGTACCAATCCATCAGTTTCTTCGTCGGTTTCGGTACTTCGGTTTTCCGACGAGAGGCTTGGGTTCCATCGGGTTTTTTTATTGTTTGTGTGTATAATATTAAAGGTAAATTGGTAAATACGGGCCTCAAAAATTAAAGTGACGGAGCAAGGATGGGAGTGGTCAGTCAGTTTCAGTCGGTTTCGGTCAGTTTTCTGAAAAAGCTGATGTGGCGCTGACGTGGCTCTGTTAGTTTCAATCAGTTGAGTTTAGGGTTGGGAGTGACCTAATAACATTATCCGTATGAGTTAGAAACAATTTTACTTTGCACTTACAAGTGGATGCATCAAATTACAATTATTCCATCATTGCCCATTCATGGTATCTCACATGTTTGAGTCCAATGATGATAATTGCAAGGCACCTTATATGTAACAATTTCAGTTAAAATACATAAAAATGAGTTAAGGTTTTATGTGATCAAAGTTTTCCTACCAATTTTTAACACATAATTTAACATGTAGAGTACATGTTCAAACCACAACCCAATTAGACATCTAGAATAAACAATAAATTGTGCTTAAGTATAAACCTCAAAATGTTATAACAATCATTTGATATAAACAATGATTGCTCCCCAACCACAAAACTAAAGTATGCATGTGTTTATGACTCCATAAAAGTGCTAGGAAATGGTTTGTGTCATCCTCACTCCATTACTACTCAATCATCATATCCTTCCTAGTTTCTATCTATCATTGCACCTTTAACACTTAATTATAAGGTTTAATCATTACATCATGAAAGGAATAGTAATAGAGTAACACCAATCTAATAAATATATCGAATAAATTGATTAACTGAAATTGTACATCTGTTAAAGCTGACAATATGGAACCTATGTAAGTCAGGACATCTTGAACCATAACCATTTATTCATTTGAGCATAAGTTGACATATGTACAATCTATATGATGTAGAATAAGTGGCAACGATCGCTAATTATTTCTATTTTTGAAACTTAGTTTAACGACAAAAACGTAGATAATCCAATGAAGAGAAAACATGAACATGTGACAAGATGACTTCTTACAACGACAAACACATGGTTCGACATGGCCCGTGACATCATATATATAGTGTTGTGGTGGTTTTTGCTTGCGTTTCGTGATAAAGAAGATAGCATGTCAAACGTTGTTGCATTCGTACATGTACTTGTTGTCTTATTCTATCCATTTATTACATTACACTTTTTTTTATATAAAAAAAAAATCAATAATTATGACTAAAGAAAATGATGACACAACTAATATGATGATGTGTTTGAGGCCTTTATGTTGCGGTGGTTTTTACTTCATTCCAATTTGCAACGGCCATGTATGTAAATATTTTGGTATTTTTCCAATACTTATTATTAAACTTTATTTTAGTAAAATAATAATAAGGTTCGTGCTTAAACACATTACACTAATCGTTAAATAATGATAAATTGTTTTAAAGTACATCAAATTAACTAATAAAACCAAAAATTAAAACGCAATAATTTCACCTTATATGATTCGATCGACAATTGGTTCATAAGATGGGATGCTTGAGGCATATACATCAAACTTTAATTATTCTTAATTTTAAATCATACAAAAGGAAGATCACTTTTGATTCATATATAAATAATTGTAATAATCATGATTAGGAATCATCTTTGAGTGTGTTTGATATGAAATTTATACGAAAGGATTTTATGAAATTGACTTGTTATGATTTATTAAAATTGGGTTATCTTTAATCCGCCCAATTACAAACAAGATTAGCGCGCTAATGATCCCAAATAAAGCATAAGTATCATGTTCCATAACTTTAAATTTTTCTCAAATCTTCATCGTTTGCAGTCTCATTTAGCATTGCGAATTTGCGATAATCCTCAACATCATCAATGCTTCCATTTGACGCTAACGCGCATTATCACTATAGAATGAAAGTGAAAGATCATTAAGGCTTGTTAAGATGGTATTTATGAGTTATTGTTCTGATCTAAAAGCCTAAAATGCACAAGTTTGATTATGCATCTTATGCTTGATAAGATATGAGTACATAAACATCTTTAACGTATAAACTTTTTTTAAGAATAGTGTTCATCGCAAACGTCTAAGAAAACAGTGTCTTGAAGATATGGTCAAAATAATAGGTTCTGATAAACATCGTCATCATGATGCGCTATAAAGATATTTCCCTTAATTGTTAATTGTAATGTGTTTAACATAGAAGTGATATCTCGTTTTAGAAAATATTACGACCCCACGTATCAATTACATAAAATAAAGTTGGCGGGCGCCAGAAGACGACATTATATGCCCTTGGAAGATAGTAAGGGTCATAACGCCGAAAAAATAACAAAGACCAAAAACGACAAGAATCACATTGCATCAATTGTGATGGTACGGATTCTATAAGGAGTTGAGTAACTTTGTAGACGTGTACATAGAAGAATCCAACATATGAAAGTGATGAAACTTTGAATTCGAATAATGTTGGAGATGAGGTGTGGTGTGATATGATAACGAATCTTCGGATATTCAAGTCCCAAATGGGCCTTTTGCGAAAGCAATGGAACTTCAAATTCATGTCAAAGAAACAAAGCGAAAGAGAAGGATGTGTGTGTTCAAGATCCCTTTTAAAACAGCAAGTATATATATATATATATATATATATATATATATATATATATATATATATATATATATATATCTAATAATATTGTGTGTTAATGTACAAGTAATTGACAGTGAAAAACAGCATAGCCTTTCAAATTGCAAATTGCATAAAGAACAAAGCATAAAAGAATAAAGATGAATGAGATGTTAGATATTGGAGTTGATACACAAACAAGATGCTAATAGTACCTACATTCCACTATTAATATTTTACTTTGCTTTATCAAATTATAATCAAATAAAATATTATCCAAAACAAAATCAAATTAATGAAATTATTCAACTTTTATGGATGGTTTTGCGATACGTCTTCCTATAAAACACATACAAATAAGGAAATGATGAAAAGTGACACCATATTCATTGATAAGACAAAATCACAAAATGCATCCATATATTTGTACCAACAAAGTTCTCCACTAAACGTTTTTGTTATTGAGTTAACGTTTGTACGAACATACGTGTTTAGATTAAGGGTTTTGATGAGTGGAATTGGTAAGGGTTTTTCGAAACCAAGTAAGGTGATTGGTTTAGCAATGATTCCCATTTTAATTTCACTCTATATCAATCTCATACTCAGAGCGATCATGTTAAACAAACCAAACTTACGTAACACTTTGAATCTTTGACAAAAACAAGGATATGTTACTATTTCTGGTTAAAAAATGACAATTTACAACCAAAAAACGATACAATTGAACTAAAAAGAGAGCCCCCATAACAAGACTATCATCATTAGATAACTTGAGAGGGGCATGACATATTACAAGGGGCACACATACATATATTTTATGTCCCAAACAAAAAGTTGTGTACAAAATGCATATTTCATTTCATATCCATCCCCACCCCCCAACTTTTCAAAACTCCAAAACTACCCCTTTTACTAATTCCTTCCTAAGAAAATAGTAATAAACACTGATGGTAACTTAACTATGGTTACTACATTCTCTTGCCACGTCATCAAACCCTAGCCACTGCCTTGCAAACCAATGGTTTCTTCATTTCCAATGACATTTTCAAACACTCTGACAAATCAACCTTCCCCTGATCCGACCCGGAAACGGACTCGACCCATTTGAAATTTTGAAGCAACTGGGCCAACCAAAGCTGAACCGTAGCCAAACCCATGGTCTTTCCGGGACAAACCCTCCGACCCGCACCGAACGGAGCCAACCGTAGATCCGAACCCATTATGGAAACATCCTCATTCATATGCCGATCCGGGTTGAAGCTTTCCGGGTCAGCCCATATTCTTTTGTCGTGGGTGATGGCCCACATGTTGACCATCGCCGTCGTCCCAGCTGGAACCATGCGAGGACCCACTTGAGTATCGTGGATAGCAAGCCTAGCCCATGACAGAAGCGGGCCCGGTGGATGCACACGTAGAGTTTCTTTCACAATTGCATGGAGGTAAGGAAGGTTACAAATATCCGAATCACTTACAGCCCGACCCGGCCCAACAACCCTATCAATTTCCATTTGTGCCCTTGATTGTATCTCGGGGTGTAACACCATCCTCGCCAGAATCCATTCCAACAAAATCGCCACAGTATCAGTTCCTCTAAATATCATTTCCTGCAAAATCAATTATACATTAATAAATATTTAATTACCAAATAATTTCTTAATTTCTTAATAAAATGTAAACAAATAAACTTTAATATTTTTTAAAGAGTTCAAAAAAAATAATACAAAACTTGAACACGTTTTATAATTTTTATTCTAAAAAATAAAAGCCTCTAACAAATTACGGTAAATTTAAACTTACCCAAAGCACAGCAATCATATCATCATCACTCAGCTTATGTTCTGATTCCAAATCAAGCAAAACATCAACAAAATCACCTTCATAAACCACCTCACTATCCCCATTATTTTGCAACCTTTTTTCACGATGCTCATTAATAATATTAGTCACAAAAACATTAACCCTAGTCACCAAATTTCTACACCTTTTCCTAACACCCTGAAAATCAAACCAACTAATAACAGGGAAATGATCACTCCAATTAAATGTTCCCAATAATTCATAACCTTCACTAACTAACTCCTCTAATTCAAACCCATCATTATCGTTACTAAAGTCGTTATATGACTTACCAAAAACCGTTACCATGACATTATTTAACGACGCTAAATGTAACAGCTTTTTAACTCCAACGTATCCGTTACTATTCATGGAATCAGTAACTTGAGTTACCAACTTTGCCCCTAGTGTCTCACGGAACTTACCAAAAGTTGTTATTCTTTTGGGACTAAATAGATGGGTGGAACTTATTCTCCTTAAGTTCCGCCAATATTCGCCGTAAGGAGCGAACCCCATCGCCCGGTGAAACAACAGCTCGTAAGCCGATTCCTTCACCGGGCGGTCGGCGAAGGCAGAACTGTTCAGTATCTCCTTTGCGGTTTCGGGTTCACTCGAGATGACGAAACGAGTGAACCCGACGGAAAAGGACATTAGTGAGGTGGCATTAAATGATTTCGAGAGTTTTGAGAGGTTAATGTGAGTTAATGAAGATGTGAAAGTGAATAAGAGGCCTAAAATGGGGAAACCGGAAGGTCCGGGGATTGCGGATTTTGAGCGGGATTTAGAGAGTGCCCATGCGAGACCACCGGGGAAAAGGAAGAAGGTGAAAACGGAGAGTAAAACGACGACGTAAATGGAGAGACTGAAGGGGAGAAGTGGAAATGAGGTGTTGTGAAAAACAGGGTAAGATGAAGCAGAAGAAGACATATTTGAGAGTGAGATGAGATGGGTGGTGTAATGAAGAAGAAAAGAGGTACTCAGGGTTTTATATAGGGGGAAAAAGATGGATGTAAACTCTCTTGGACTAGGTAGAGTATTTTTTTAAGAATTTTTTTTTTTGGAAATTATTAACTTATAACTTAAAAGCAGGTATTAAGAATCATCATTAAATATATGATTCTTTGTTATAAATAGTTTTAGTGTATCATAACTTAAACAAATTCTATATGCAACTATAGATAGTACCAAATATAAGCAATGTTTTGAAAATCGTTTTTCAATCGGACCGATGAGGGTTTAGTTCTGATTCAACCGGTCAAACTGTCGGTTAATAACTGGCCCAAAACTAATTTTTTTTCTCTAAAACTAGCCAAAAACTGTTCGGTTCCCATTTCATCTGGACAAAATTGAAAAAATCGCCAATTTGCCTGTTGGGAATTCCGAAAATCCTGATCCGACTGGATTGGTCTAACCGGTTTTCAAAACGTACATACTTTCATTAATCAGTGTATTTATTATCATATTTTGTTTTAAAAATATTGTTATTGTTTTAATCATCAATTACATACGTAAAGTATATGATAATACAAATATATAAGTTTTCTTCAAGTTTTGTTGATTTAATAGAAGGTCTACTCTTTTCGATGTTGTACCAAATTTGTTACATAATCTTTTAAAAAGTTGGTGTACAAGAGAAAATACACAAATGTTTGAAAAGTTTGGTTTGTGAGACGTATACTTTTAACTTTTAAGTAACCAAGGATATGATGATTACCAAATATATAGCTAGTAAGCTTTAATACATGCTAATTTAACAAAAAACAAGCTAAAACCCTATTTCATCATGAACAATTGTTTGACAAATAATTGAGAATTTGAGATCAAAGATACAGAGGAAATTTATATCTTGGCTTTATTGGATAGATCCTTACACTATAGTATAAAAAGGCAGTATACTTACACACATTTACATATAAAGTTACCTATAACACGAATTAACGTTGTATAAAAACTCATAACATCGATCACTCCAACTTTATTTACCTCTTAATTACTTTCAAAGTTAATATTGCCATTTGGTCTTTGGTATTTTGTGGAATATATATAAACGGGAATTAGAATTTGGAATCGGTCGATTATTGCTAATTCAGGTACTCTCTGTCGTTTGAATTACGATTCCACCATTGATTAAAGAGATCACTTTTAAGTCATTCAAAGTTGAAATTTTAGAACCGTAATGTTACAACATTTACCAGGTTAGCACCACTTGGTCGACATAGAACTATAGAAGTATGGACGTATAGTTTGTGTCACTTATATGATACGTTAAAAATGTATAGTGGTTGGCTAACGCATACCTTAATGAATAGTAGCATAGGCTAACGTGTATTTAGTGTTTTTTTCACAAATCATAATTAATACGGAGTATATATTTCGTTGACACATACTTAATTATTATAGAAACTCGCCTCAAATTATTACTCCATCCGTCTAATTAAAAAAAATTCACATTTTATAATTTTGTGATGCCTCACTATAAGTGTTCAATTTGTTATTTAACCAATTAAAAAAGACTTTAGTTGGTAGATTTAATATTTGAATGGTGAAAAATATAGTTAGTGGGGAATCCTTATTAAACTGCGTACAAAGTCAAAATGGACATTTTAAATGGGATAAAGGTAATACTTACGATTATTTTCGGAACTCGTATAATTTTGGAATTACCAAAATATATTAAAGTCAATCTCCAAAGCCTGTCTGAATTTGGTCTTCGTCAAACTTCTAAGTTCTAACAACTATGTTTCCACTTTAAGTTATGTAAGACGAGTTAATGCTTTAATGTTACAATAGTACTTAGTACTTTAAGTATTAATTTCTACAATAAATACAAATATGCATGTGCAAAATGTGAAGAAGTGCACCTCATATATACTTCTAAAAAACCAAAAACGAGTTAAGTCAGTCATTTGGAAGCTTCACATATCCAATTGTTTCGAAGCTTGATCTAGATTTAACTATATACAAGGTAACAAGGAGAGTGATGATTCTTACGTTATTACAATTTATCCATACACTACTTAACTTGATTTGCAATGTTATATCTATCATATGTACATCACTGTAAAACATATTTAATGATGAATGAATAATATGATGTAATGTATAAATCACTCGAGAATTATAAACTTCTTAAATTGAATTGCCTCAAGTCTACAATTACTCTCAATGTGATTGCATATCAATCTTGTTTTTTACCACGCCTATGGAACTGTGTTTTTTGGGAAAATTTATTTGACATACTTTCACTAAGTGACATACTTTCAATTATGTTCAAGATATTAAGCATCACGATTATAGAATAGATATACACATTTTAGATCATGAAAAATATATTGGATGATTTGATATTTATGAACGCGTCGTAATTTGGAAATCAGCTTGAAATGAACGCTTACAACTTATTTATATACAGGAACAAAGTGTAACTAATTAACTCTAACTAAACAATTACACTTTCATCACCTATACTTAATTACTACTTATCCTCTATCATTGTTGCTCAAATATCGTTAAGTTTTACATTCATCGCAATAACGCATTCATCCGTATATCGTTGTGTAATATTCTAATTAAAAATGCTTATAAATTGAAAGAAAATCGTATATCTATGAGATATTTCATATATTGATCTTTTAGATTTCAAAAGCAATGTCGTTTAAAATTTAATACAGTGATACGTGAAACACGATATACCAGAACCTCGGAATATTATAATTCGATATTAGTTGATGAAGTTGATTTATACCAACTTTCAAAAGGAAGTCAAAAAGATTTAGTATATATATTTAGATATATTCAGTAGTAGACATAAAGACCTTGTGAATCGTATCGTATATTGGATAACATGAAAGTTATATATGTGCTCTGATTATGATATTAGTGATTTTAATTGGGTTTCATCGTCAAACTTTTGATATATTTAATCATTTAAAGAAATTTGTTGAACGTACACTTCTTAGCTATGTTTAAGAAATCATCACTATCACTAACTATAGTAAAGTAATACTCGTAACATTAATTGACCATTTTTTAATTCTTACAAACCAATCACCTCATCAAGATTAGTTGTAAATGTAGTACTAGTAATGATTAACATTTGTGTATGATGACTTGGCGAGAGTGTAATTTCTTTGAAGTTTTTTTTTTTGCTCTTATATTGAATGTGTTAAACTGTTAATCATTGTTTCTTCTATTGCTTGGGATTTTATTTTGTTTGTGTCAAAATTTGGACTTGGCGGTCAATTTCTCCTCCGAGTACTTTGACAACGGGAGATTTATTTTCGAATCTTTTAAGTGTCTTTGATCATGTTGAACCTAATTAATTATCTCGAGGAATATGTTATGTTATTATCTGGCTTTTTGGAACTTTAAAAATACAATCCTTCTTGTTACGATGAAAGACAACATTGACATGATTATATTTTAGATAGAAATTTTTTTTTTTCTTCTATTCAAAGGTTACATGTTCTTGGAACAAAAAACAAGTACTCTCTTGTAGACTTCGTTGGTCGACTAGGTCCAAAATCCTTTGAGAACTATGTTGCTATGTAATTTTATTATTTGTGTTTTGATGTTGAGTTTTTTAATTCTGTGTTGTAACTATCGGCCCTTTTTATTTTTCATTTTTTCATTGCTATTTTTAGAAAATATTTTTAGCCCAACTCTTAATCAAGATAAAATGTTATTATAGAAATTATACAAAAACAAATTTGGGAAGGAAAAAAGAAGGAATCTTTTAGGCAAACAGTTGAGACACATCCCAAAGCTCCCAACGTTGATTTAGAAATTTGGTAACGAATATTAAAAAATTAAAAATTAATTGTGCATTTGACATTACGAACGTTGACTACTTGACTTAACTTAATCCCAATTCCCAATGGTCAAAACTTTAACAAACCTTTTTCTTTGAAATGTCAACGTATTTTTCCAACACTTTTTGGGAATAATTACTTTTTTTTAAGGCGGAATAATATATATAATTTACTACTAGTAAGATACTAGTAAATCACCATAGTACAATTGTACATACACCATCAATAAAACGTCACTAAAACTAGAAACACCCTATGTTTAGATTCGAACTGCGAGGGTACTAAAATGGATGAAAAAAATCTGAAAGATTTCAGGAAAAAATCCTCGAATATAGGGGTCGAGCGATCGGTTTTCACCCTATATCGTTTTTGATAATACCTCATTAGGATCCAGACACTGACCATCAAGACATCAGGTCATCATTTATGCCATTACACAGGAACAATACATAAGAACAGACACCAAGTTAAATAAACATAGATTAAAACACCATTCAAGCAGCAACTGATATTTTTATCTAAAGCAGCTACTTCAAACATAACAGCATGATCTTCTGTTCTCTTCCGGTCTTTATCAGTCTAATACCCGTCTTCCGTTTTCAACTATAATTTGAACTCGCACCATCTTTTCCATGATATGTCCTTTCGGTTAGCTCTATTGGTAACCCAAAATAAACTAGAACTTAGAATTTCATCCTTGAGCCGATGCCATGAGGGGGAGACACCATTAAAGCATGCCTCGTTTCTAGCCTTCCATATGCACCAACAAGCCGTAAGAATGATAGCTTGTATAACAACACTTTTCTCTCCTTCTTCCTTATCCATCACACTTAACAGATCCCGAACCGAAAAGGCAAATATGGGTGTTATTTTACACCAGGAACTTATGTAGCACCATACCAAATTAGCAAATTCACATGAAATAAAAAGATGATTAGTGGTTTCTTCAGATTGAAAGAACAAAAAAGAGATGTAACCTGGATATTTCGTCTACCCAAAGCAGATTTGGTAGGAATACGATCCATTTCCACACGCCAAAAAATATATTCACTTTACCAGGAACCAATTTGCTCCATTTAAAGTGAAATTCTTTTGCTCGACCAAAGAAGTTGATTATGTTATACCTAGCAGATGCAACAGGGAATGTGCCCGATGAATCTCCCATCCAAGAACCGTTTTTGTTCAAGATGAGCTGTGATATATCCAGATTATACGCCATTAACTCGTTTTGTATCTTGCATATATTACCCCATGAGCTCGATAAACCCTTCTTGAACGGAATCAAAGATTGATTATTCTTGCATATATGAATAGCTTTAATAGCTTGACTCCATACAGCGTTCGTTTCTCGGTGAAATCTCCACCACCATTTCAATAGTAGACTGATGTTTATATGTTTGAGAGATCCAATACCAAGTCCCCCTTCCTCCTTTGGAGCTATTACCCTTGACCAACAAACCCAATTTATTTTGTGATTATTTTCCAAACCACCCCACAAGAAGTTTCTCCGTATTTTCTCCAGACTTTCAATGACTTTTATGGGAGCTTTGAAAATGGAAAAGTAATAAACAGGTAGACTATCTAAAACCGATTTCATAAGAACAACTCTCCCAGCTAGCGATAGTCTTTTTGCTTTCCAAGAAGATAGCCTACACTTAAAAATATTAATTACTTCTGACCAACTTTTACATCGATTCATATTTGCCCCCATTTGAAGGCCAAGACAATTGAAAGGTAATTTTCCAACTGTACACCCAATCTGTCTAGCTACTGAAGAAACCACATCTTGATTTACGTTTAACCTGAAAATATTGCCTTTGGCTATATTCATTTCAAGCCCTGAAACAAGAGAGAAACACCTCATGATTCTCATGATGTTCATTACATTCGTAACAGACCACTCACCTAATATAATTATGTCATCTGCAAACATGAAGTGAGTGATTATGGGACCCTGATTTGGAAGCCGAATACCCCTTAAAATACCAAGATTTTTAGCCTTGACAAAAATACAATGATAAAAAGGAAAGAGGATAAAGGATAAAGTGTTTCCATTATTCTAAGTTTGGGATTGAACATCTTACAATGTACAACTCACCCAAACTCAGGCTCTGATACGAACTTATAACACCCCATATTTTACAATATTATTTAAATGTATTTTACATCGGAAGCGTAAGTCCAAACAAACATTAACAATTAAGTTATAGAACAATAAGTAACTAAACCATAATATTTCAAAAACTATGGTATATCTAAAATGGGTGTTATTTAATTCCAAATATAACTTTAAGCTATCAAAGTAATATCAGAGTAAGCCTGGTCAAACATTCCGTCCCGAACAACTTCTTGACAATCCCGTTATATCAAAACCATAACCTGCAAGAAGTGGGGTGGTGGGGTTAGATCAAAGCTAAGTGAGTGAATACATAACCAACAACCTAACTTAGCATAACAACCTTGTTTACAGCAAATCATCGTAAACAAATAACATCACAATAGATCGATGGTTCTTGGGGAAACCTTCATCCAAGAATACCAACAGTAAACACATGATATCAATGAGATAACATCTCAATACAATGAGGACCGGTGGTTCTTGAGATACCATAATACCCGGGGATTCTCAAAGAACACTTATCGTACATATCCGTATGGCCATAACGAACGAGGCCGATAGTTTGGTACTAATTTCACACGACCTAATTTCCCATTAACGATACTTACAATAGTAACCAAACCCAACCAATAGGTTGAACTCAATACACATATGTTCGAAGGCCAAATATCAAGTGATCACATATTCACATACTCAATCAGGTCAACATATCAGACTAAACAGTCTATCAACAGTATTATTACTATCAAACCAAATTAATCATGGCAAACCAAAAGCAGTAATAATACGATTACCCATTGTAACCAAACCTGTTACAACTAAATTATACCGAGGATTACAGATCCACTCACCGACACCTCAGTTGTCCACTCAGTAGTCGAATGTCACTGAGTCTTCTCGTAATCTGAGAATTCAAATCAAATATAAGTTAGTAACTGTGACACCCGGTCAAAAAGGGTCAAAATTAGCCTCTAATTTAAACCTAAATCATTCGTACTCAATACGTGATTAAACAAAAAATTTTCTGATATTATATATATAAATATATATATATAACATTAAAATGATTATTTAATAATCACATACCATCAAATCTGAAAGAACACGCAATCTCAGATACGGACGTTGGTGCAAAGCATTTTTAAATAATGTATTATCGATGAAAATAATAATTACTTATTTGGTTGCAAATTTAAACGCATTTTGTACACTGAAAACTATCCGTCAAACCAAAGAGAAACAAAGATATAATTTTATATCTCCTTAAAAGTATTTTTATAAAATACTTCGAATAAAAATATACACAGTTTTATATGTAGAAAATTATCATTTGAAAACATTATACTACTTTACGATCGGGTACAAAAACACGGGTATTTTGTACTACGAATGGGAGCCAACCAACTCCAATAATTGGAACCGGTCGACTACACCAAACACACCCCTCACTTTCATTTCATTTTCTTCTTCATCTCTTCCCTCCATCTATCTCTCGGTCTCTCGCTCTATCCCTCTCGGATTCAAAATAATCATCATATTGATCATCAACAACAACAACATCAGTAACAATCATCATCATCATCACATTCATCTTCATCTTCTTTGATCATCATCACCATCCGGATCATCATCCTCATCCTCACGGGCCCAAATTTTAATTCGTAAGGAAACTCAAACTTTACTTTAATTTCGCGTTTATAATACTTATATTATCATATACTAGTGTTTTATATATGAGAATTTGGTTAAAAAAGAAGTTAAAAACTGGGTTGGGGATGAACTGCACGAACATACCTGCAAGTGGTACCTGAGCCGAACGGCTGGACTTCCATAGCCGAACGGCTGGAATACTCAAACATAACAGTTTTTGTAAAAATGCTGAAGAATGCTTCTCGATGAAAAATTTATTATAACGGTTTGGGCTAAAAGTCACACGGTCACTCGAAAACGGCTCAATGATCAAGGCTATGTACCATAGCCTAGGCGGTTTTAAGCCTTTCGGGGTCGTCTAGGGGTCGAAAATGACATATTTCAGTTTTTGGACCTCGTACCAAATTTCATAACTTATGAAATAAAATATAACAAATATAAGAATAGTTGTAAACAATATGATACATCCATGAACGAGTTATATAAATGCAAAAACACACGTTATATATCTCTAAAATATAATTTCAATCCGTCACCAACGGGCCGTACATTTTATAAACTTTAATCGGAAGTACAAATATAATCACTTGGACATAATCAAAATGGATAAACATTAAAACGGAGAAATATTAAATAATCAAATGCTCATTATAATCTCGCGTGTTTAGGACACTAGGAGATTCGGGGATTGCCTATTCCACGTCGGACATATTCATTGCTCGGATAGACTCAGGTGAGTCTCACAGCCCCACTTTTACTATTTTTAAACTTGGGGTGAGATACATGCTTACTTGTTTTTGTGATCACTGTTATTCGGTTAGTTAATTTAATTATTAACTCTGTTAAACATGTTGGTTATCATTGTCGGTCTTGATTTTCATTGTTCGGGTATTGCATGAGTGTTTTAATACGGAAAAGTCCTCATCATTGCATGGTTCGTTAACTTAATAAGGTGCGATTACTAAAAGATAGATCTATCATGGGAGTGACGTCCCCGTCCGGGTTGCTAGCTACAACCATGTACAAACGGGCATTTTAGTAATTGTTATGGGTGTTGACACCGTTCGGGAGGCACAAATCGGGTTAGGCCTCGAACCATGGCTTAATGCAATACAAATGTCATTATCGGTAACCTTAATTGGTTAATCATAGTTCGGTAACCTTAATGGTTTAATCATTGTTCGGAAACCTTAATTGGTTTATCATTGTTCGGTTGTATTATTTAATCTTTATCGGTATTAAATCGTCGGATAATCATGTTGATCACATCAATGTTTATGTTAAACCTGTGAGATTCACCAGCTTTATAGCTGACCTTTTAGTGTTGTATTCTCAGGTGATCTGTAATAGTAGGATGACCCTCAGGATAAGCTATCTACTTACGAGTCGCATGCATCTATTTGGACATGAAGATTTTCTTGCATTATGTTTTGTATTAATGGTTATGTATTAAAATCTTCAAAATCAAATGTGAACTCGCTATTATTATAAACTTATAACTTATGACTTAAAACTTTGTACTACTTTTGTAATATATTTATAAACGTCTCATGTAGAGTCGTTTGCTTGTAACCTCTGTGATTGATTATTGATTAGTCACACCCAAAATCACCGCTTCCGCAAATCATGAAAATGGGGGTGTGACAGTAACCAAGACCATTAACACTTAACTTATATCAATTCACAATACTAGGAACTTAATACAATTGATATCACAATTACAAGTTCCTAATCACGTATTATAAATCACAACACAACTATTATTATGTACTACTACTGGTCTATCAATGTTATATCATATAACAATACAATTAACATTAACATTAACAATTAGGAATGGATGTTGGACTGGCCAAAGAAGCCACCGGCTGGGGTCTAGGACCCGCCGGTCTAAGTCTCAAGCCGCCGGCTTCGATCTTTGACTCGCCGGTTTGCCAACCCAACACAGAACCCGCCGGCTTGGCTCATCAAGCCGCCGGCTTGTTCATCAGATTCATAGCAGCAACAGCAACAAAATACCCTGCACTTTCAATTACGATTTAACTTCTAAATTTTACAACTTTAAGGTGCCAAATCAACCAAGTCAAGTTTCTAACCTTAAAGGAGTATCATATGGTGATAAATTAACATCAAACAACTTAACCAACCTCAATCAATTCCATTTTCATGCCAAAACCTATACTAATTTACTAACCCACAATTGTGAGCTTGAATCCCCATTCAATAGTAAGAATACCACAATTCAAACTACAATTCAGTTCACTTCTAGGTTAAATTAAAATTACTAACCATCTTATAAACACTTATTAACACTACCTTAACCAATTTCATACTTTAATTTCGGATTAAAGTCATTAACCCATCAAAATCATCATAAATCATAAGAATCACCATAAATTTATAATCTTAAGCTTGAATCTTGTTAGTAATCAACAATAACAAGCTTAAGTAACAACAATTTCACAAAACCAACCCTTAATTTCGGATTAAACTTACCAATTAGCAAAAACCCCAAAAACCCCAATTTCTAGGTTATGGAAAATGAAGAACATGTGATCATACCTTGATTATGATGATGATAGAAGCTTGAATTCATGTTTAACAATTTCAATTTGATGTTCCTTCATATTCTTGTTAATTGATTTATGGTTTCCTGTATTAGTATGTACGTACGGTATGTATGTATATAGTTGAGAAAAAGAAACCAACTTAAACATGTGTATGTATCATATAAGTGTTTAAATTTCATTCCCCGTACTTATTATTGTCTGGAACTTAAAAACCATTTACAGGGAAACATTATTTTATTTTACCGTCAACTGAATTAAATTAAAACAGTTAATAATTTACTAGTCACAATAATTTATTTGACTCTTTTACCCATTTATTTTCAAGTAAACTACCGAATCTATTTTCTGACACATTAAATAATAATTCACAGTCAGAAAATATTAAAATACTTCCAGACCCGAGCAATGGATGTTACAAAACCCTTCCATCATAAGCAATATGTCTTCCTGCAGTAGCCCCAATATCGTTTAATGAAAGCAAAATTGAATCCGTCAGGTTCCGGAGCTTTGTTGTTACTAGAGTCCCAGATAGCTTCTTTGATTTCATCCTTGCTGAATGGTGAAATTAGAACTTCTGCTTGTTTACTTGTAAGCTTATTAATGTTGTTGACAGTGATCTTTAGTCGGGACGAGAATGGTTCCTTAAATTTATTGGCGAAGAAACGCACTGCTTCTTCTTTAATTTTCTTCGGGTCATCCACCCATTTTTTTTCCACCCATATTCCATTGATCTTGTTTGCCATGTTCCTGGAATTAATGCACCCGTGAAAGAAAGCCGAATTTTCGTCCCCGTCAATTGCCCATTTGATTCTTGCCTTTTGTTTAAGATCTTGCCTCTTGTCTTCTTCTATTTTCATTAGGTCCCTATTTGCGATTAACTTCTTTCCAATTTCTTCCTCTGTTATATCCCTGATTTCTGCCTCCGATTCCAGATTCTCCAAAAGTTTTTCCAATTCGAGCACTCTATTCCCGGTTTCCTGCTTTTCTTTTACAACCCAGTTTTTGATTGCCAATTTTATGTTTTTGAGCTTTGAGTGTAGCATATAATCTGGCCAGCCTGAACGTACTTGTTTGTGAAAGGGTCCCACTACTGTTTCATCCAAGCCTTTAATTGATAACCAAGAAGAGAAGAACTTAAAAGGTTTTGGGCCGATTTTTTTTTTTTTTTGTGACTTTTAAAAACAATGGATGATGATCCGACCATTTTTTTAGCAAGGCCATTAAAGAAGCGTTTGGCCATCTATCCATAAAGGAAGAACAAACCAAGATTCGGTCTATTTTACTCAATTTAGAGCCATTTTCAAGAGAATAGGTAAACTTGTACCCACCCATATTGTACTCAAATAAGTTTGAGTCTTCAATGAAGGAGTTAAAAAGCATTGCACCATGTCTATTAAAATTCGAATTCCTCCTATCTGATGGCTCTCTAACTTCGTTGAAATCCCCCAACATTAACCACATTCCAGTCCTGGATACTCTGAATTCCCCCAACAAATCCCAAAGCTTTTTTTATCCTTTAATGCCTGTGGAGCATATACATTTGCAATGTTAATTGGAGAAGAATCTCCAACTAGAAATCCTGACACTATTAAGACATTTTGCAATGTTAATTGGAAAAGAATCACCATAAACACTTATAAAACAATAAGTCCAGCTTATAACTTACAAAAAAATTTTAGCTACAAACTCCAACTATAAGTTGTTAGCTTTAGGTACCATTCGGTTTTCTTAAACACACTTTAATTAGGTGAATTAAGATTACATCATGTAATTTAACTTATATATCATTACATGTTTTTATATGTAATTTAGCTTTTATGTCAATTCGCATCTACTCTGATTTGCAGGTTCACTGTGATCCGAAAATCATAATTGAAAATTAAACTCGTTCCGAGCTCAACAGGTTTAACTGGTCCGTACAAATTAATTTCCAAAACCCTTAATCCCTTATATACTTGAACATATATTTTATTTATAAACGGATAACTATATTATATATTGTCACGACTCTGGTTATGCTAATTCCATTATTTAAATGTGTCTTTTCACATAATACCATAATACTTTATTTTCAAAGCAACGTCATTACAGCTGAATCGATGGAAGGTATTCATTGACTTTATTTAAAGGGCTAGACTTTATTTTAAACTAAAAACTCCAAATTTAAATTAAGAGCTTTTGTCTAGTTGGTGCCATGACAACTTGAATTAATGTATATAACAAGTTTTCATAACCTCAAAACTCAAGTTGGGTATGGGCAATTGTACTTAATGTTATTAAGTGACTTTTGATCTAGATTAAACATCATGTGATCTAATATGATCAACAACAAATGTATTAAGTGCCTTTTCATATGATTTAAACAGCGTGTGACCTTGTACAAGGATTAGTGCTACAATTATAAGTGACCTTTCGCTCTAATTCAAACAACACGTGGCTCATTGTGATTATGATAGACTGTATACATGTATAATCGTAGGAGTCAATGTATCATGACAATTTGTTCAAAGAATATTTATTTGCGAATATAACATTAACTTTTTATTTCATGTTATATTATATTAGTAAATTACCCTATTCACAAAGACTTAAACATCATCATCGTCATCGTCATGTTAATATGAAATACATGTGACATACATCATGGCCTTTTTGTCATTCTACAATGGATTTCAAATATATTACTATATCCGTCTCAAAATTATTATCCGGTCTTTGACTTTATGTAGTCTTTCTCTTTCAACTTTAACCTTTAATATTTTTGTTTGTGTTATATAACATTTAATGAAAAATATATGAATGGATTGTGTTTTAAATGTATTTTCATTTCTATAATTTTCATTAAGTATTATATAACATATACAAAAATAATTAAAGTCAAAGTTGAAAGAGAAATAATTCAAATTGACAAAATTGGATAATAATTTTGAGACGCATGTAAACTAAATTGATTTTTAAAAGGGGGATATTCAATAATTATTACGGAGCATTTATTTTGTTATTTCGGTATATAAGAGCAAACACTTTTTCTAAAGCTTTTATAAATATTTTTTTTATTTAAAAGGCTTTAAAAAGTCATTGTTTAATAAAGAAAAGCTATTGTTTATTAAAAATAGGGTTTTAGTCAACGATCACCAACGTACTCTCCTTTTTGTTCCGAGATCATCAATTAACCGGTTTTATTACCATGATCACCAACGAACTTTCAAATTTCATGTCGAAGTCACCAATCTACTGTTACCTACAGCT
The DNA here is from genome assembly GCA_963422505.1 of Pseudognaphalium luteoalbum. Taxonomy (NCBI): domain Eukaryota; kingdom Viridiplantae; phylum Streptophyta; class Magnoliopsida; order Asterales; family Asteraceae; genus Pseudognaphalium; species Pseudognaphalium luteoalbum. The sequence continues at coordinate 8,258,269 of OY730193.1, read as the reverse complement.
TGGGGATCGCCAACATACTTTTAATACGAAGTTAAGATAGCCAATAAAAATTACAAATAAATTCATTTTTTGAAAGTTCGTTGGTGATTATGGTAATAAAATCGGTTGATTGATGATCTCAAAACAAAAAGGAAAGTACGTTGGCGATCATTGACAAATATGCTGATAAAGAGAGACGGTACAGTGACTTGAAATTTATAAGTTTATCGGGCTACAACTTTTAATAAATTGCGCATTTCATAGGTATTACTAAATAAAACTACGAACTTTTGTTTATTGAAAGTAAAATCTTTTTACATACTTTTTTTCACAATGCTCACACACACAATCTTGTAAAAGGCTTTGGTAAGGAAAACGAAGATTATAGATGCATAGTGGGGCTTTAACGCGGCGCGTGACTGACATACATTGATATGGGGTTTCGAAAAGAAACAGAAAATAGAACGGCCGTTACGGCGCCGGCTTCCGTTCTGTATCCTCCTCTCCTCTGTTTGATTCCATCCCTCCACTTTACATGGGCCCAGCCCATATCTCTCCCCTGTCAAAATTCACGTAATAACATTTGTGGATATCATCAAAATTCATCCTACACCATTAATTATATTTTAAATTAAAATTAAAATGTTACGGAGTATATAATACAATACACTTACATACCACGTATATCAATGGTGAATAACTAAATTTTAGATTTTTAGTAATACACAAATCACCACTCAACTATTTTATTGTTATTAACGGACATATTTTATATTCTTGCGATATCTTAAAATAATTTTATCAATTCTTCATTTTAACAAATTTAAAGCTGTTTAAGTGGAATCTAAAATAAAATCTTATTGGTTAGCAGCTTATTTATTGTACTATATTTAAATTGTGTGAATATTTGTAGTGTATAATTAAACTGAAACGGAGAAATTATTTTGATGGTAATTCTAAAAGTTTGTTTTAACTTGTAAAATTTAAGTGAGATTTGAATCTTTCACACATCTTTGAAAAAACATGATTAAATGTGTACAAATGTATCAAATTATAGTATGACATTTATTGAATGTAACAAACTAATTAGATTTACATTGAATGTAATGAACTTAATAGTTATTTACATTATATGTATTTTGATCAAATTAACGGTTGTAAATGACGTGATGATAAATTATATAATCAACACGTGAAAAAGGTATCAGGGATTACATGCAATGTAAAAAAAAAAAGTTTTATACGTTATTAAACTCCGATTATATTCATCAAACAAACTTCCGATAATCACGTGCACCGTCATAGACTTACAGAGACCCGTTGACCTCCTCATACTGCCACATCACCCATGCCACGTCGCCTCTGAGTGTGCCTCATCGACCTCCTCCTACGATATTTTTCATGTATATATCCCACTTGTTCTAAACCAACACACACATATACTATCAAGAAAGGAGTACCATATATTTTAATCACCCAATACCAATTTGCAATTTTGGGTTTCAATTGTTGATTATTTGTATTTCAATGACCTTAACAACTTATGGAATAAGAATATAGGGAGTATATGTTAAGCACATGCATGATCCCTTTTACTACACAAGAGTCGTACACACCTTCATAATTAGTTTATAAAAGCAAATACTTTTCTCTCATGACCCAATTGTCAATGTTTTTTGGATAAGTTAGTTTGATTGTTATTTGCTAAACAAGTTAAATTAAAATATTAAGTTATATTATTGAAATTTGTATTTAAATTACATAAACCAAATGACCTTTGACCTAGCGGTATGAGAGGAGACTTGCAACCGGAAGGTTGCGGGTTCAATCCTCACTTGAGGTATACGAATGTATATATTTGTGGTGGTTGTATATATAACCTGTGTGTTATATAGCAGGGTTGTCTTTCTAAAAGGGTAAATAAACTACATAACAGGATTTAGTGTCAGGGCTACCAAAGTGAAATTTGATATAGAACATATGTGAATCCATAAATCACAATTTTATGTAAGTACTTGATTTTATATGATTGCAAAGTGATATTGGTACCATTTGCTACTAGTTTTTGAATGTGTATCAAACAATTATGTAGTAAGGAGTAATAAACACTAAAGATAATCATCATAATTGCTAGATATCATCTTGGACTATCGACACAGTTTTAGAATTCCATACTAAATACGTTAACCAATTAAATATGATTTATACTCAATAAAAGTTCATTTGATCGATTCTAACATGAAAGTGATCACTTACTTGGAACTCCATACAACCTAAAATATCAACATGAACATTAGTAGTGGGAGTGAAGGAGTAATAGTTAACTACTCTACCGTCTCAATTTAATTGTCTACTAGACAATTGCACACAATTTAAAAAAATGTAAAAATAATTAGAATATCAACCAATTAAATTCCATTCTTACCAACTCAAATAATTTATAATTGGTTAAAATTGAAGATAAATAATTATTTTTAAACAGTTAAAAAGGTGAAATTACATATGAACTACGAGTATTAATTTGTGGCTAATAGAATATGTTAGTGAGAAAGTCAGAAAACAAATTGTATGTTTGACTAGGGAAAAACCTTATTTGGCAACGTGTAGTAGGAAAGAGTTGATGTTTTGAGAATATAGACAAAAATATTTGTAGAGCATATGTAGGTAGCCTCGTGAAAACTGTAATTTCCAACAAAATCATGATGGAACCAAGAGAGCCTTTTTTGATGCATTGTTGACATTATCAACCCAAAAGATCTCTTCATACCAACAACAAATCCTTTGGTCAAAAACAGGGCTACAAGCGCATCCCATCCCATCCCATCCCAACCCGCATCAACACACAAAAACCGATGCTACCTACTACTACATACATCACTCGTACTCTACTATTTGACTTTGTTCATTGAAGCTTTCAACCCTATATATATCATTTAGACCCCTCACTATGGTGAACATCAATTTGCATAAGTTGAAGCCACATCAGCCCCACGTTAGCTTTTTTCAAAACTGATACTCCACTGTCTACAGTGAACATCAGTTTTCATCACTTCTTATTTTTTTGAGACCCACGCACTTATTTATTTATTTATTTAAAAATATAAACTTAAAAAAACATTTTCATTAAAACTAAAAACATTAAATTAATAAAAAATAAAACGTTACAAGTCCTAAAAAAATACATTTTTTGAAAGAAAATAAAAAGACAACTAGTCGTCTACTCCGAATCCTCCGAACCCGCTTCGTCTTCATTTCCGTTGTCGTCTTCGTCCGAATCGTTGACTTGAACCGAACCCGAACCCGCTTCACGATCAAAAACCGTTTTATAATCATTCTCATAATTATCGACCACGCTTTTTCGCACCTCCTCGAGCATCCTTTTTTCCTTGCCTTTAAGCCCCTTCGGTATTTTTTTGTATAACATTTTCCACGATTTGAATATAGTTTTTTTGACCGAATTTTTGTCAATCGTGACAAATGTTGCTTTTTGTGATTCCACGGTTTCTATGTTGGCTAAACATTCTTTTTCTTTCAAACTACGCAAAGAAGTAGCGGCGTCACTTGAACCCGAACTTTTTTGACTTTTTTTAGCTTTAGCTCGGCCGGGTGGGCGACGAATAATGTCGTCTTGGAACAACCATTCCATGTTGGTCGCAAGTGGCTCGGAAGTAGGCATATCGTCACCAAGATTAATTGGTTCGAGTTCGGGTTGGCTTGGTTGTCGGCTCATGACTCCATCATTTTCCATAAACTTTGAACTATATCGTAACACATTCCAACATTTTTCATATATGAAGGCCCGTTTTTGTTGAACCTTAAACGCTTTGTGACACCCCCTAACAATGTCATCGTCACTTGCCCCACTTTGACGACGATTGGTAAGATGTTTGTGGATTGCAATGAGAATTTTGCAATCGCTACGAATTTTGTTCCACTTTCCTTGGAGTTGGCTCAAACTACATTCTTGAGGTGCCACCGAATTATAATCTTTTAAAACTTTGTCCCAAAAAGCTTCGAAGCTTTGTGAAACCCCTTTCTTTGATTTTTCGGAACGGTGGATCCAACGTTCGGATAAAATAAGCGCCTCGTCGTCGGACCATCTAACTTGAACCCTTTTTGCTTCTCCTTTTCCTTTTCCTCTTACTTTTCCTTTCTTCGGGTTCGTTGTCGGCACAGGTTCGGGTGCGGCTTCGGCTTGGGGCTCGGGCTCGGGTGGAGTGTTGATATTTCCGAATTGTGGATAGTTAATTGGAGTTGGTGGAAATGGCGAGAAAGCCGAGGATGGTTGGGTTAAAAATCGTGAGTCTCCAAATGGTGGTGGAGTTTGTTGGAATGTTGGTGGAGTTTGTTGGAATGGTGGTGGAGTTTGTTGGAATGGAGAATATGGTGAAAAGTGTTGGTAGTTTTGGTAATTTTGGTAACCCTGAAATTGTGTGGCGTTATTTGCGTATTGGGAAAAATCGGGGGGTTGACATGGTGTCGAGTTGCTCGATTGAGCGGAAGATGTGGCCGTTGGTGAAGTTGGATTATGGGTTGAGTTCGGTATGGGATTGTTTATTAAATTGTTCCACATATCGTTTTCGGTTGATTCGTTGCGCCTCATTTTTGTGAAGTAGAGTTTGGTTTTATTTTTGTATGAATGTTGTGTTTGTAGGGGTGTATATATTGTATAAAAATGTGAAGTTGAAAAATGAAAATCTGTAAGGAATTGGAGATTTGAAATGGTAAAATGTGTATGTAAAATATTGTGTGTAGAGGTGTATATATATATAGGAGTTAAAATTGGGTTTAAAAATGTTTTTTTTTCTTCCATACGCTCCCAACGGCTACCCAATTTTTTTTTAATTTTTTTTGAGCCGTTTCACAACTGACGCGGGCTCCCCATTTTACTCGTTTCCTTCGGTTTGGCAACGATATCTACCTACGCAACACAACCGACGCCCCGTGCCTATGGCATCGGTTGTGTCACTTGCACCGACGCTCGCACCGACGTTACGATAGTGAGGGGTCTTAGACCACTCGCATCAGTGATACAAAATGAGTGAAACCTCTAATGAACTACATCAGCGTCACATCAATTTTTCAAAAATTAACTGAATCTAACGAACCCTTGCCATCAGTGACCCGTCACTTTAACTTTTTGGGTCCCACATTTACCTATTTACCTTTAATATTATACACACAAATTTAAAAAGAAAAAAAAAAGAGAGAGAGAGAGAGAGAACACGTCAGTTTGGTGACGAAGGAAACTGACGAAGCGAAGTGACGAGTTGATCCCATCGGTGTCACTTCGTCGGTTTGTAACCGACGTGAGCCGAAGCTCACTGATGGGAGAGCACTTAAGCATTTACATGTATTGTGCTAAAATAGTAATGCTAAAATACATGTATTATTTTAACCATTTATTAAGCATTTACACATTTTTTGCTTAAAACTTAATAAAGGGGATATGGGAATCCTCAAAATGCCTCTCAATCTAAATATTAAAATTGTAAGATGGGGAATTACTCTCATGCCCCTAAAATATTTATTACACATTCTATAATTAAATATGTATCTAAATCTATAAGATCAACATTCAAATTAACACATGTATAATATAAGTTAAATACATAAAACTAATCAGTACTAAATTATTTATCAGTTATACAATAGATACTTTAAATTTGGGTATTGGAAAATTAAATATTGTCATCAAATAAGTTTTTTTTACATTAATTGATATATGTTATCCGCCGTTTTAGACGGGTTATCTACTAGTTTATCAAATGTAAAAGCTCAAAGGTTTGTTTACACGAGGTAGAAAAGGAAATGATTTATGAATATATATATATATATATATACACTTTGATTTGATACATAGTTGTTAACTCGTGATTCGATTCACGACTCCTGATCTCAATGTTGAACTCGTGACTTTGCTCGACTAGTAAGAGTCACTATTTTACAATATATATATATATATATATCGTTTTAGATTTTTGTTCATAAGTGAAATAAAACATTGTGAAATTCCATAAACTTAAGTCGTTGACCCTCAATTAACATAAATGTTTAATTTAAAATAGATTATACATGTCTTTTTATCTTTCATATTACATTATATGACTCGTTAGAGTCAATACTCGTAAGAGTCAAAGTCGTTTAAGAGTCGGAGTCCGAGTTGCCTCATTTTTTGGATTGATGACTCGACTCGTAAAAGTCAACCCATAAATCGTGAGAGTTTAACAACTATGCGTTAATGGCCTAAATGTAAACTTAACTCTTTCATTGGTTAATACAATTACTCTCTCATAATCTTATTTGTTGAACAAGTCACATGTCATTTCTATATTTTTAAACCTATTATATGTGTCTCTAAGTAGGCCTATTAATCATTTGATATAGTAATGCTAAATAGGTCTATTTACGTATACCTACATATATGCATAATTTTCTGTTTGGTTGAATTTTTTTTCTTTATTAATCTCATCCGATCAATATTTCAAACATTCCAATTACATATTTTGTTCTATATATTTAATCATGTATATTTAGTCTTACCAATCACTTTTCTAACAAAATTCGTAAGAGAGAAAATATTTGTAATTGAGTAGTTAAGAATACTTATTTAACATAAACTTTTTTGTTATATAACTATCTTTCTTCAATTTAAGTATTACTCATACTATCATAACTAACTAGGTGAATGATCCACGATAACACGAAATTTTATATTTTTGGTTGTAATTTATCCTTTAGAAGTTAAATGATGGGTTGGTTTGTTTTGTTATACTTAGAACAAAATAAGTGTATACACGTGTAAAAATTAATGTATACAAATTTTGAAATGTTTAAATTTTGATTTTTGCACTATGGTTAATTGGTTATAGCTTCTTATAACTTAGACTAAACTTATAAGAGTAGCATTACCATAGTAAATGAGGTACATATATAAGTTAGATTTGGTAATTTAGACTAAACTTATAACAGTAGTATTGCCATAGTAAATGTGGTACATATATAAAGTTATATTTGGTCATTGGGTTGTGTAGTAGAGAAATATATTTCTAATAGAGGATATTAATTACGTAAATTTTAAACCTAAAAAGTATAATAACTATTTATTATTTTTTTATTAAAAAAAGGCAGATAACTAACAATTTTAATATACATCATTAATATGTATGTAATCGGATTATTAAATGTTCAAGATTTCACGGTTCAAATGGCCCAAATAAAAATGCATCTTAAGTAATGTATGTGAAATACCCTAACCCTAAAATCTCATGGCGAAATCACGTCGCCAGCAACCACAACCGCAACTGCCAACACCACCATCAAACCGACAGTCACAACAACCAGATCGACCACCCAATAATAACTACAACATTATGAATGACGATTACTCAAACTTTATGGATGAAATTGAAGAATTAGTTCAATCAAAAGAAACTCCATTTTTTAAGGTGGTAGATGATGATCATTTCACTATAACGTTATTAAATGAAGATAAAAATGATTCAGTTCAATGGGTACATCGAAAGTCGTTGTACATTGTGGCATTTGGACCCAATTTAAGAAGATTTTTTCATTTTTCCGATTTCAAGGTTTTTAGCGGATTACCGGATGTTGAGCTTACGAATATGAATTACGCTGCATCGTATGTGCATTAAGTGGACGTAAGAGTCAAAGTCATCGACCCGTGAATCGTAAGAGTTTAATAAGTATGCTTTGATGGATATAAATGTAAATTTAACTATTTCATTGGTTAATACATTTTATCTTTCATAAACTTATTTGTTGTACAAGACACGTGTCATTCCTGTATTTTTAGACATATATTAGGTGTCTCTAAGTAGGATTATCAGTCATTTGCCATAGTAATGCTAAATAAGTCTACTTATGTAGATCTACAATAACTGGTTCAATGTCCAGTCCAATTTTCAAAATATTGATTTCATCCAATAATATTTCAAAACTACCAATCACATATTTTGTTCAATATATTCAGTCATGTACATTCAGTTATTAATGTTTTATTTAAAAAAGGTAGATAACTATATTATTACTAAACAAGCCCAATATACATAATATAATTATACACATATTCAGCTATATGTATGTAATCATATTATTAGATGTCCATGGTGCAAATGGCCTAAATAAGAAAGGATCTTAAGTAGTGTTTGTGAAATACTTAACCATAAAATCTCATGGCGAAACCACGACGCCGATAACTAGAACCACAACTGCTAACACCACCATCAAACCGATAGCCACAACAGCCATATCGAACACCCAATATTAAGTACATCATTATGAATGACGATTACTCAAATTTTATGGATGAAATTGAAGAATTAGTTCATTCAAAAGAAACTCCATTTTTTAAGGTGATAGATGATATGGGTACATTGAAAGTCGCAGTACATTGTGGCATTTGGACCCAATTGGAGAAGAAATTTTCATTTTTCCGATTGGAAGGTTTTTAGCAGATTACCGGATGTTGAGCTTACGAATCTGAATTATGTTGCATCGTATGGTGCATTGAGTCGGCGTTAAAGTCGAAATCATTTAAGAGTCGGGGTCCGAGACGCCTCATTTTTTGGATTAATGATTCGACTCATAAGTGTCGATCCGTGAATCGTAAAAATTTAACAAGTATGCTTTCATGAACCTAAATGTAAACTTAACTCTTTCACTGCTTAATATATTTTCTACTTATGTAGACCTACAATAACTATTAAGAATGCCTATCAATCATTTGTCATAGTAATGCTAAATAGGTCGACTTATGTTGACCTACAATAACTAGTTCAATGTAATGTCTATTTTTCAAAACATTGATCTCATCCAATCAATATTTCAAACATATTAATCACATATTTTGTTCAATATATTCAGTTATGTACATTTAGTTATTAATTTTTTATTAAAAAAGGGCAGATAACTATATTATTACTAAACAATCTCAATATACATAATATTACTATACACATATACAAACATATGTATGTAATCAGATTATTAGATGTTCACGGTGCAAATGACCTAAATAAGAATGCATCTTAAGTAGTGCCTGTGACCAACCCTAACATCTCATGGTGAAACCACACTTTCGTCAACCACAACCACAACTGCCAATACCTCCGCCAAACCAACAACCACAACAGCTGGATTGACCACCCAATATTAACTACAACATTATGAATGACGATTGCTCAAATTTTATAGATGAAATTGAATAATTAATTTATTGAAAAGAAAATCCATTTTTTAAGGTGGTAGATGATGATTATTTCATTATAACATTTTTAAATGAAGCTGAAAAGGATTTAGTTCAATGGGTACATCGAAAGTCGCTGTACATCATGGCATTTGGACACATCTTGAGAAGTTCATTTTTCCGATTAAAATGTTTTTAGCGGATTACCGGATGTTGAGTGTACGAATCTAAATTAGGTTGCATGTAGGGTGAATTAAGGCGACGTAAGAATCAAAGTCATTTAAGAGTCGGGGTCCGAGTTGCCCCATTTTTTTGGATTAATGATTCGACTTATAAGAGTCAACCCGTGAATCACGAGATATAACAAGTATGCTTTGATGAACCTAAATGTAAACTTAACCCTTTCATTCGTTAATACATCTTCTCTCTCGTAATCTTATTTGATGTACAAGACAAATGTCTTTTCTATATTTTGAGACATATTTTAGGTGTCTATATGTTTGCCTATCAATCATTTGTCATAGTTATGCTAACTAGGTCTACTTATGTAGACCTACAATAACCGGTTCAATGTTAGTTTTCAAAACACCGATTTCATTCAATCAATATTTCAAATCTATCAATTACATATTTTGTTCAATATATTCAGTAATGTACATTTAGTCATACCAATCATTTTTCTTTCCAAATCCGTGAGAGATATAATAAAAATTAATTGAGCAATTAAGTATTAAATTTACCATAAACTTTTTGTTGTGTAACTATCTTTCTTCGATTTAAGTATTACTCGTACTATTAGAACTTATTATTAATTATTAAAATTGACTCTATCAATTGACAAATAAAAATATTTGAAAAAATAGACCTTCATTTTCAGTTCACGATTTCATGGGATCAATATGTATGTAACTGGATTACTCGAAGCTCACGACTTCACGCCCAAAATGGCCCAAATAGGAATGCCATCTTAAGTAGTCTTTGTATAGTGAAAAACCCTAAACCTAATATCTTATGGAGAAACCAAGCCGGCTACCTTAACCGCCACCACCACTGCCAAACCGACAGCCACAATGACCACCAAACATTAATTACAACGTTTATCACGGCGATTAGTCAAGTTTGATTGATGAAATTGAGGAGTTTGTTTATTCAAAAAGTACCCCATTTTTTAAGTTGGAAGAGAATGAGTATTTCACGGTAACTTTATCTGATGAAACTGAAAATAATTTAGTTCTTTCGTAACGGTCACCGGATTTCAAGATTTTATGATGAATTTTCCATTTTTCGGATTTCAACATTTTTTACGAATTATCGGAAGTTGTAATTACTAATCTGAATTACGAAAGCTCTTATGGTGACTTACTTCGACGTGGAATGGCTGTACCAAAAATGTTGCACGCACTAGTAGAGTACGACAATTTCATGGAGGATTACAAAGATTACACGGCGAATTACGAAGTTTTCATGGTGAATTACACTTTCATTTCGTTTAGTTGTAGATCGTGTGATATAAGCTTTGCAGATGAACCATCAAGAAATGATTTCATTCGCAAAAAGAGACATTCGTTTGCAGTTCATGACTTCACGGGATCAATATATATGTAACTGGAATACTCGAATAATTAGTTGTTCACTGTACTTCTGACCTTCAAAGTTGAATACTTTTGTACAAATTACTACATTAATCTCTTTTCATCAACCGAATCACTTCATTCTTGACCACTTTTTGAAAGGGACAAAAATCATAACTCATTATGAATAGGGTGATCATTTGTAAATCACTAGATGTCAATCATACATTACCAAATATGTTCATCATGTTATAGAGCACAACACCGTAAAATATACTTGGTGATGTACGAGTAAAAACTAATGAGGTAGCAATCAATTCCCTAATATATATACTCTCAAATTAAACTCACAAACTCATGTACTCCTAATTAAATATTAGATCATAATTTATTCTTTTTAATTTGAGCTTGACCATATAAAATTTATCTACATATACTAATTGAGAAGCTCTTTTTGCTTATTTGACAAACTTCTCCAATTAACACATAAGCGTTTGCCCTACGTGTCATCATTTCATTAAGTTTCTAAATTAAGTGGCTACTTGTCAATTATTTAATTAAAGTCGATTCGTTAATTCTAGAATGTTATTCATTTTTCATAATCACAATTTATAAGTTTTTAGAAGTTCAATCATTCATTTTAATGATTCACCTCATATAAATTATTTATATATTATCTAAATTTTCTTAAACACAACATTAATTTTAATATATTTTCCTAACTTATAAATTAGGGGTGTGCATGGGTCGGTTATGGGTCGGTTAATAGATAAAAATTAACCATAACCGCCATGTCGGTGAGAAATCAAATCCATCGGTTAACGATGAACCGCCTAACGGTTAATCGGTTAATTTGAAGGTTATGGGTTGGTTAACGGTTAACCATCGGTTTTCTATGAAGTAATATAAATACAAAATGTAACACGAATGTGGAAAAAAATAACTTTATAAAGTAAATAAAACATCTTACTTTTGCTTATAAAACATCGACCGTTATATATTGTTGATATCGGCATTTTTAAAAGTCAGTTAAACGATAAATTAAATGTATTTGTAAAGCCTCAAAATAAATTATGAATGATTTTACCATCAACGTTTGAGAGAAATAGAGATACTCTTTAATTTTATTATAAATGATATCTTGTGCCGTCACATATATTTGTTTAAATTGTATTGCATTTATAAAGTTACGTGCATTTAAGTGTATATATATCTATATATATATATATATATATATATATATATATATATATTATTTATTTATTTATATTTATGAAAAACTAGCAAATACATATAATTGGGCGGTTCTGTTAATGACGGTTAATTTGGGTCGGTTATAGTTATATTTTATGCATATTTTTTCTTCATACTCTTGCATTCCATCCATGAAAAATAAAAATAGTAAATGTTACATTAACAAACTACTATATGTAGTAACCATTTTTTTCTCAATATACTGTTGGCTATCAAATATATTTTTTAAATTGTCTATAGGATAATGAAGAAATTGAAGAGATCAAAATCATAGTAAGTGCGTGTAGGTTTTTCAAAGTCGAGCATTATAAATTTATTGTTAACTAACACATGTAGTAATATTCTTTGCGGGAAAGTAAATGAACAAAAGAGACCAAAACCACAAAGAAAAATAATGAATATGAAGTGGTATACAATATAATGATTTTTGTACATAATTTTATAAATTTACTTTTCTTTATGTATCACATCACGAAATCCAATAACATTTTCTACTCTAATAAATGAAAACATGAAGAAAGTCTTACACATTGGAAATTAGATGACGTAATTGAGGTTTACCATCCGATTGATAAGATGGTGTGACAAATTCTATAATTTATAAAAAAGTTTTGTCGAGATGTAATATATTATTATTTTATTGTAGGGTGATTTAAATTGCATAGAGTTATATGATGAATTTAAAGTAAATCATTTTGAGTAATGGACAGTTGCATGTTCATCTTTTTGAGTAAAGAGTTGAATTGATTTTCAAGGTGTTAATGTATAATCAACACGACTATATTATTAATGATGCAATTAATATTGTATTTAAGTAAATAATGTAATTTTTTAATTTATTTGAGCATTTCATATTTATTTTAAGAACATGAGTTTTCATTATACGATTATTTCAGTTTATTATCACCTATAAAGTTATTTATTCAAGCCGTCTATCGAACGGGTATAACACTAGTTCAAATCATATATGAAATCATGACTACATTTTTCTTGTTGTTCAACATGATATCTTGAGGTGTTACTTTATTTTAAGGGTTTAAGTCACCGATCACCAACGTACTCTACTTTTTGTTCCGAGATTATCAATCAACCGATTTTATTACCAGGATCACTAACGAACTTTTAAAAGTTGTTCCGATATCGCCAAATGGTAACCGGTAACCGGGATAACAGGTTACTTTTTATTTTTTTATGACTTTTACATTATTTTTTATTTCCAACTTGGAATATAATGTATACGTGTCCATACATCCAATGTGTAATTTGACCGGTTCATATCATACGCATACTCATCATCATCGTCATAAGCGCATAGATGTATGTATATTCATATTTTAAATATTCGAAAATTGCTCTCAAATTACAGATACATACATGATCAGACCATCACTAATCCTAATACCACAAATCAAATTTTTCTAAACTCAATCCTCATTTATCTTCCGAGACTCAAAACTCAATCTTTCCTATTTGGCGAATTCGAGAAACTCGATCTTATTAAGATAGAAACGTCCAGTTCTTCGATAGGAGTTAAAATGTGTTCGAATTCGAAGTAGAATTGAGACCCATTGGACACCTTGAACAATATCGAAATCGACGATATGGATTCTATCGGCGGTTTCGGAAGCTTCTAGAATCGCTTGATTTGCAGTTAAGTGAGCGATTCAAGGCTTGTATAGCATCTACTGGATATGTATGTATAATTCGAGCGATATCATTTAGGGTTTTAAGTAACGGTTTTGATAAAATACTCTCCGGCGAACTTCTTGAAATCGACAGCAGAGAGGTTTCTGGCTTCGTTACTTTCTCCGAAGCTATTGTCGCTGTTGACGGCGATTTCGATTCAGATCTACCTGTTGTTAACACTACCGATTCAGAATTTCAGATCTTGGAGAGGTGGTTCCGACGTAGCAAGCTCCGATGGCGCTTAAATTTCACTACCATTGTCGATTTGTTTAGTGACAACCACCACCACCACCACCGTTTGATGTATGATGAAGTTATGTATGTGTTTGTCACTGTGTTTATGAATAGGCAAAATAATTGTATTATTTGATGATGAATGAAATGATGTAGCTGACATTGATGATGACGATCTGATGATACGGCGGATGCCACGTATATTAATGTTTTTTATATGGATGCCAGGTCATACGTATTAGAGACATGGCATTGCCACGTCGTCTGGTTAATTAAGTTTTGGGTAAAAAGGTACTGAATTGGCGATTTCAACACGTAACTACAAAGTTCGTTGATGATACTGATAATAAAACCCGTTGATTGTTTATCTTGGAACAAAAAGGAGAGTACATTAGCGATTAGTGACTTAAACCCTTATTTTAACTGTTCAAATATTGGATATGAAAGAAAATTGCAAAACGAACCATTTTTTGTAATTTGTTCTTAGATTTCTTTATATACCATAACCACTAAAATATAACAAACTTATTTATAAAACTCAAAACCACGTTACATTTGATGATGGTACAAATTAAAAGTACCCATTTTATTTATCTATATACTACATTTAATGCATCTTGCTATTTTATAATTGGAAACTTTTAAGAACTAAAATTCAACATTTCCATATTTATATTATATAATTTTTAAATTAGTAGCTTATCTTTTTATATTTCTTCACTTTTAACCCCACATTTCGTATTTCATTCTCCAGCTCTACGAATAAAGTTATAGTTGTCGATATAAGTATAACAGTAAATAATATTTAATTATCGCCGAATTACGAATTACAATAAAGTATGATATCCGCTACATAGCGCGAGTATTATGCTAGTATATATATATGGGAAAATCACGGATTTGATCCATTGACCATACCCTTTTTAACAAAATAATCTTTTGACCAACACTTTTCACAAAATAATCCATTGACTGGCGCCAAAAATGGCGCCCCCGGCGCCCCACCTTATTTATTCCATTTTTAAACCTTAAAGTCAAAAAATTGATGGCCCCGACGCTAATGATGGTGACGTGTGTGAGAGGGTGGGGCGCCGATATAACGAGGTGGGGCGCCGATATAACGAGGTGGGGCGCCGATGGTGACATGTGTGAGGGGGCGCCGATGGTGACATGTGTGAGAGGGTAGGGCGCCGAGGTGACATTCGAGGGGCGCCGAGCCTATCAATTTTTTGACTTTAAGGTTTAAAAATGGAATAAATAAGGTGGGGCGTCGGGGGCGCCATTTTTGGCGTCATTCAATGGATTATTTTGTGAAAAGTGTTGGTCAAAAGATTATTTTGTTAAAAAAGTTATGATCAATGGATCAAATCCGTGATTTTTCCTATATATATTCTGTATGCAAGAATCATAAAGTACTTATTGATTGAAAAGATCGAGAAAAGAGAATAATATCTTTGTAATGTATTTGTTACAGTTGAGACTTTTTCACAGTCATGTCCCTTTCAAATAGGTATGGACGTATGGTACCCCCTACATTATAGGAAGCATGGTTTACTACTTACATTTACATATTTGTCCCTCGCATTTAAATCCATTGCTTTTCAATACACTCATTATGAATCCATATTATTGGTTATGTTTCGCCCTGATAAAATGTCGGGATTACACGTGAAGGAGTTTGTAATAATTCGTCCCACGTCGGATTGCTATAGAAAGTGTGAGTTCGTTGATTTAGCTTTGATGGGCGTTTCAGTGAATTACATTACGAATTCAGGTGGTTATATACATATTACATTTTCAGTAGGTTGGGTATTATGTGTATATAGTTCCTTGTACCGACTTTATGTTTCACCACCAATCCCTAATTGTAACAATCCATCCCACTTTGGATTGAGATTAAAAGTGTGAATCCACGTTTAAAGTTGTGGCTAATCAATATCTTTTATTATGGTGTTTAGTTTAAACTTGAAGATATCATGCTAGTGCATTTCTTTAGCTTTGATAAGGGTTTCATATGTTAACAGAGTCATAGCCTCTCGAGGTGCGACAACACGTGGCTCGTACATCTCTTAGGGTATGAATCTTGATTATTGATTATGTTTCGGTCCGAGGAGAACGTTAGAGTTATAAGACCGTCTCCAATGAGGTTTATAGTAGGTGGTTTATAGTGACACGGAGGGACATGGAGGTTCATGCACGAAGGACTTGCATTAGAGTATTAAGTCCATGAGAGATTTATAAAGGTGAGAGAATACAAGTCCATACACATGGACTTCTATGGACCCATAAAGCAATACAATTTATGAATATATAAAGCAATTAAAAACTAATACAGAGGGGATGTCCATGGCATTGATAATTTATAGGAGTAGAATGAGAAGTTTATAGAATTGGTAGTTTATGAAAAGTTGATGTGGAACGACGTGGCAATGGTATAGACTTGTGAAAGTCCGTGGCATTGTGGATGTTTTAAGTGGGAGAGTATGTAACAATCCGTCCCATATGGGTTGAGATAAAAATGTGATTAATCCATTATTTTAACTTTAAGCGCCGCTTCATTAATTGTATTCGATATTTCAAAATTCAAAGTACAAGGTATCCCTAGGACTTCACATCCAAACCTTCAAAGGATAATCATTGGAACACTCTCAAATTAGTTTGAGTAGTGATAGATATATTCCTACTAAGACACGTGCCAACGGTACATCGGTGGGGAGCATCAGTTTGGCCGACGCAACCGACGCCGTTGGCACGGGGCGTCGGTTGCTCGGCGTCGGTGGCCAGCATCGGAAAATCGAAGGGGAAGGGGAAAAATGGGGGCCCGCGTCAGTTGGTAAAACGGGTCGTGGAGTGGGGCTCAGTTGCTTTCTTTTTCCTTTTCTTCTTCTTCTTCTTTTTTTTCAATGTTTTTGATTCTGTTTTTTTTTTCATTTGCAGGGACGATGAAGTGATGAACGATGATGATGAATGAATAAGTTTAGGTTTTATAATGCATTTGGGCTTGGCTTTTAAATAGGATCTTTTTAATACTTTTTTGACAAATGGGCTTTTAAGGCTTAAATATAAATGTGTTCTAATTTTGTACTCCGTAATTATTTAAAGCATTTTTTAACTAATTTAATGGTTTTATTTTTAGTTTATGTAATGTTTTCTTTTAATTTAATGTAATGTTTTAGTTTTAACGAATATGTATTATTTAAGTTTGTGTTTTAAATAAATAAAGAAATTAGTGTGTGGGTCCCAAAAAAAGAGAAGTGATGTTAACTGATGTTCACTGTTGGCAGAGTAGTATCAGTTTTGGAAAAAGCTGACGTGGCGCTGATGTAGCACCAACTGATGCGTCAGTTGATGTTCACCATTGGGAGAGGTCTAAATGGACTTAAATTAGTCATAACTTATTCATTAGCTGATATAAGGGATAAAAAGTTTTCCTCAATATTTTATAAGTCGAACAAAGAGTTTTAAATTTATCTTTACACCTTTTAATATTATATATAGCATATGGTTCAAATTAGTATATCAATTTTGAGTGAGAATATGATAATTAATCTTAACTACTCATTCACATCAAATACCCATTTTCCTCACATTTTTGAAACATAAATATCTCACAAACAGTATGTCGAAAAATCATGAAAATTGCACCACTAAATTCAATGTTTCCTCCTCTTCGATTTGCAGTCTCTCAAGGCATACTTTCGATGAATTTTTTCCGTTATTTGGTGGGTTTACAAATTAGTAACACATGTGTTAGTGATTGATTATACGTTTGATTTGTGGTTATGGTTAGGGTTTTACAAGGTTTAGGTATGTTTTAGTAAGGTTTAGGGTTCATGGTTAGGATTTAGCAGGGTTTAAGGTTTAACATAGTTTATAGTTTAGAGTTTTGTAAAGCGTTTAGGGTTTAAGGCTTGGGTTTATTGGTTAGGGTTTATGGTTTGTGAATTAGGATTTCTCCCCAGAAACCCCAATCCCCAAACCATAAACCCCAAACTAAACCCTAAACACAATACTAGCACATGTGTAATTTGTAAACCCACAAAAAGATGGAAAAAAATATTGTCGAAAGTATAACTTGTTAAGAGGATAAAAAACTGAAGTTTATGGTGCAAATATCATAATTTTTCGATGTTTCATTTGAGATATTTAATTTTTAAAAAGTTGGTGGAAATGTGTATTTGATAAAAATGAGTGTTTGAGATTAATTATCATTTGAACTCCACTCATTATATATATATATATATATATATATATATATATATAACTTTGAGACGTTTTATTGTAACTTCCCTGCTTTTAAAACAGTATATTCTAAACATAGAACTCAATTATTAGAGCTATCACTATGGTCCGTCGGTTGGAGTGACGGAACCGACGCCATAGGCACGGCGCATCGGTTCCGATCCGTCGGTTAAAAACTTCGCCAAACCGAAGTAAAAACCAAAAAGCTTGGGCCCGCATCGGTTGGCTTTTTGTGGCTAACGGCAATAAAAAAAAAGGCATGTATCCGTTGGAGCTTGCAGTGGGGAGGAAAAAAAAATAAACCATCACAATTTTAAACACTATATATACACACCTTATACTTCACAATTTTTAACCCATTCTATTTCATACTTTTTAACCACCAACATACCTTTATACACCAAACCCAAACCTTCATTTTTAACCTCTTTTTAACCACCAACATTCCTTTAACCTCTTTACACACCAAAACCACCACTTTTTATAAACATTTTCCATTCCACAATATATACACATATCTATACCCATTTTTCATCCACTTTTTCAAACATTTTAAAAAAATTATAATGTCATCATCCGATTCCGATAAAGAAGATTTGAGTGCCGTCATGGCCGTCCGCAATCCGATCGCTAGGCTAAATCATCTCGACGTACAAGATTCGGACTCGGATTCGGACGAGGATACTGAATTTACATTTCGTATTCCACAAACAAGACGTTATTTAAGTAGAGATCGGGTGGGTGCCGACCAACGTTTATATCAAGACGACTTTGCCGAGAGCCCGACATTCCCTCTAGATTATTTTCGGCGTCGGTTTCGGATGAGACGCCCATTGTTTATCCGTATATGTCAAGGTATATTATCATACTCACACACTCCGTTACCCTTTTATTTTTCATTTTTTCATCAAGGTCGAGACGCAACTGGAAAACTTAGTTTTAATGTTTATCAAAAAGTCACGTCTTCCTTACGCCAATTGGCATACGGTTGTGCCGCCTACGCATTTGATGAATACTTACATATGGGTCAGCAAACAGCGTACGATTGTTTGGACAACTTTTGTAAATGTATTTTCCATTTATATTCAAATGAGTATTTAAGAAGGCCAACACTCCATGATGTGGAACGTTTACATCAACGACATACGGAGTTACATGGTTTTTTGGGTATGCTCGGAAGTATCGATTGCATGCACTGGGTTTGGCAAAATTGCCCAATAGCATGGCAAGGTCAATACACTCGAGGTGATCATGGATATCCAACAATCATGCTCGAAGCTGTTGCCTCTTACGATTTATGGATTTGGCACGCTTTCTTTGGACCTGCGGGATCGAGCAACGACCTCAACGTTCTTAATGAATCTGATTTATTTCAAGACTTACTACAAGATAGAGCTCCTGAAGTAGTGTTCAATATTGTCGGTCAACAATTCAACAAAGGGTATTATCTCGGTGATGGAATATATCCAGAATGGGCGACGATTGTGAAGTCATTTAAGCATCCGATATCAGAAGCCGAGTTGAGGTTCAAGAGGTACCAAGAATCTGCAAGGAAAGATGTGGAACGGGCATTCGGAGTTCTTCAAGGTCGTTGGCAAATCATCA
The DNA here is from genome assembly GCA_963422505.1 of Pseudognaphalium luteoalbum. NCBI lineage: Eukaryota > Viridiplantae > Streptophyta > Magnoliopsida > Asterales > Asteraceae > Pseudognaphalium > Pseudognaphalium luteoalbum. The sequence goes on along the minus strand of OY730193.1, from coordinate 8,238,490 downwards.
AAAACCCTGCTAGACCATACAGCGTCAACAAAATTCGTCGAATCATGTATTGTTGTGTAATTTTACACAATATGATAACCGAAGACAATGGACGAAATATGTGTCCACTTGAGGAAGACTATATGGCAAACCCGGATAATATGCCTCAACGTTCGTGGGAAGAAAGGGTTGCAACGCACTTACGTATGGATAAAGAATTACGCGACCGCGCCGTGCATCATCGACTCCGCGAGGCTCTAATCGCGCACATTTCGACTCTCCCACCAAATTTCCGATCGCGTTAGCTACTTGTACGAGTTTAAGACAATAAATGTATTTTTTTCAATAATTGTTATTATTTTTTTAACATTTGTAATGTTTTATTTTTATTTAATGTAATATTTTATTTTTATTTAATGTAACATTTTTAATTTAAATGAATATGTTTTATTTAAGTTTGTGTTTAAATAGATAAAGAAATTAGTGTGTGGGTCCCAAAAAAAAGAGAAGTGATGTTAACTGATGTTCACTGTAGGCAGTGGAGTGTCAGTTTTGGAAAAAGCTGACGTGACGCTGATGTGGCTCCAACTGATGCGTCAGTTGATGTTCACGATAGTGAGGGGTCTTACATATAGAGGTGTTGCAACAAAAATAACAATATTTAGTCAAAAGACATATTTACTTTATTATGTTAAAACTCAAAATGTGTTAGCATTTTTTTCAAAGTTTTAAGATGCAATCAATGTCGTATCTTGCTCTTTCCTTAAACTTAGATTCATAATCACAAAAAACCTCAAGATATAAATGTGACCCAAATTATATCAAACCAAAATTGATGATATGGTTTAATAATTAGATCTAATTCAAAAGTATTCTCAATCAAGTATGTTAGTCTAAATAATTGTTGTATTTCTTGATCTGCAATTTTCTAATTAAGTGATAACTTTCATCATTTTACACAGAGGTCCACATATGGTCTTTAAACCGAGCTCGGGCCTAGAAAAAGGCTGAAATAGCTCGAAAAACCCGACCTAAAAAAGCCCGGTCTGAAGCTCGGCCTGAAGTCCGGCATGACCCGAAAATCCTAAAGAGGCCTGAAATTATTCGAAAAGACCCGTTCCGACCCGGGCTAAGCCCAAAGCCTGAAAAATTCCAAAGCCCGTGCTTTTTAAAATAAAGCCTGAAAGCCCGGACTTTTTTGAGATAAATCCCGTACTTTTTTTTAAAAAAAAAGACCGGTCCTATTTTAAATTACATGTTTTTAATATTTATATTTGAGTTTTTACTTATATAATATGTATATTACGTATATTTTGTTCTTACAAAAAATATCTTTGATATATTATATAACTTACACCTTTTAAATATACAAAATTTTCAATTCATTAGGTACGTATATAAGTATATATTCATTTTATCAATTAGTACTTAATCAACTACGGTAATATCGTTTAGACATTATATTTGTATATTATAAAATACAACTAAAACTCATTTTTACCCAAAAAATAGTAGTTATATAGTGCTAAATAAATGCAATAAGAAATTAGTTAGAAACAAAATTAATTTTTGAAAAAACCCGAAAAAGTTTGGTCCGACCTTTTAAAAGCCCAGGCTAAGTCCGTTTAGCCTGTTCGGGCCTTCATAGCAGGGGCGGACCCACGTTATAGCCAGCGGTGACACGTGACACCAGTCAATTAAGTCGATTTAGTATAAATTTAGTTGAAAATTTATTGATTTTTTAAGAGTGTTACTACTCATATTTAGGCAGTGCACCTCATATTTAAATAAACTTAATAAATTACCAAGTCGAGAAAGCTTCAAAATCTGTGTGACACCGGTGACTAAATTTTTTGGATCCGCCTCTGCTTCGTAGGCCTAGTTTTTTTGTTAAGGCCCGGGCTTAGCCCGACCCGATCTTTTTTATGCCCGGGCTTTTTTTAAATCGAAAAAGCACGAGCTTTTTTAGGCCCGGTCTAAACCTGTCCAACCCGGGTTTTGTGCACCTCTATTTTTACATGATAATGATTGAATATTTATGACATATCTCCTAAATAAAGTGGGACAGAATTACCAATTTTTTGGCCCATAGACATAAAAAGATACAAAGTGTTATGACCTTCTAAAAAAGCCAACTAATTTTGTGTCAAATAAAAGCTTATTTTTTCTTTATTTTGAGTATGTTGCATAAGCCCAACTTTCCAAACATCGTAAAATTTGAAGGTACAAATACTAAACGAAGAGATACCAAGAAACAAAGAATTCTTTCTATAAGCAGAATTGTTCTTTAGATCATTTCAGTTTTGCCACTCAATTTAGAGACAAAAAGAATAAAATTGGAGTATAACTTAAGTTTTGATTTGCTTTCGATCGTATCTAAATCAAAATCAAAGAAAGCAATACGATATCGATGTTTCAGTGATGAGACGTCTTTATGGTAGATGCATGGTCGATAATAGACACAATGAAAATTAGTTGACCGTAAAAATTATGACAGATATAGAGATGCAAAGGATGACAAGGATATCAAACCATCGATTAAGTCACAAAAGTTACACATACACTAGAGCCTATTTATGTTAACTTACCATATACGAGTATGAATGTACACTATCTTTTCTTTATCGTGTATCAATACATAATAGTGTTTCATGATTTGATAATGTCACACGTTCAACAATTTGCTGAAATTATGGGCATACATCATACCTTATATCAATTTGCCAACTAAATAGCCAATTTATCATGATATATCAAAAGAGTTGTCATGATATTATCATCAAAGTGGATAACAATAGATCTCTTGATATATCACCATATTCTCAAAGGCAAATTCAAATTTTCAATGTTGATGCATTTATACATCTTCCACCATAATCATAATAATGATTACATAATTCTTTATCTTTTTTTTACTTGAATTAGATTATTTTTCATAGACTTCCACTATAACTATTGTTTTCAATAACATAGTTAAATAGATGTAACCTTATTAGAATAACAATTAAAATTAAATATGATTTAGATAAATTAATTTGAACGTGTTACGTGTAAGATAATTATACAAAATTTAAATTTATTGAATAAAGTTATCCCATTCATATCTAGAAAAGAAAAACAATTATTTTGAAGATAACATGTTTATTAACGAAAATGCATCTAAGTTAATGGTTTCATCGTACGCTCAACTGTACTGGATAATCTGTGAGCTATTAATACAATAACATTGGCTTCATCCTCTCAGCCCTCGTTTATTTCATTTTATTTTTATCTTATTATGAAAAATGAAAATAATCTTAGTAAACTGTGTAAATAAGTCCCATGAGTTGACCAGATAAACTGCTAAAGTTAGCAGTATCTAGTTCAGATTGGCCTAGTCTAGAGGCCCACTAGTAATGGGTTATTTACAGTTTGTGATTTAAATTTGACTCAGTTATTCACATATCAACAATGTCAGTACTCTCCAACTGGTTTTTAATTCCAAAAAAAGTCCAAATCAAGCATGCTGAATTCAATTGTTGGTTAATTTTTTTAGGCTAGTGATAAATACAACAAATAATTTAATACATACACAAACTTTTATGCTTATTGATGCTGTACTGTACAACACTGCAATGCATAGTTTTGGTGTATGCATCAAAAAGTTTGTTTTATGTATCAACACACATTTTTTTACCCGACCAGCTGACAGGCTCATCAGACTTATTCATTCAATAAAAAGTTCTTCTCTAAAGCATTTACATACTGCAAGAATTAGAGCGCCGATTGTAATAGCAAAACGGTTGATATGCAGTCACATGAGATTATCAGAACATGGGGTCCTGGATCAACTCAAAAAGGTGTGCAACCTATTAAATAAACGACAAACGATAATTGAATCTACGCTTTTAAGTCAAATAAAAAGTTAGTACGATGATAATAATTTAGAAACGCCCTTTCCTCAGCCGCGCCCAATAAATCGCAGCAACTGCAGCACCACCCAAGTGAGCAGATCCCGATATTAGAGTATTTCCCTGGAAATTGAAATGCTAATAATTCAGTTATACAATCTCGAAAGTAGCGTTCTTTTGATTTCTAATAAGACAAGTCAAGGGGTATTCATTGGGACAGAACTGCACTGTTCTAAACCCGTATGGTTCCAGTTTAGAACTGGTTCAGTCCCAAATCGGACCGCATACTGAAAATAAAGAAGCTAGAAAAAAATTCTTTCAGCTCCTGTCATACGATCAAAGTTGTGCTACGATCAATAGACAGAAATTAGATTGGTGATGCGAGATTATGGATCATACCTCTAATATTCTCATCATATCATGCCCAATTAGAAATATCCCCTATAAATAACCATATGAAACAAAAGGGTTACCAGATACTCGAAAACGAAGAATGAATAATCGCTGCAGTAGTGAAAGTTGATTTACCAGTAAGATAGCAGGTACTGGTATTATGAAGTCGAGATATATAGTTTTTGTCGGGGCAAGAAATATATCAAGCAACATGATGGCATTCACTGCACCACTTGCTCCCTACAAAGTAAAAAATCCTTTTTGCAAGTCATATAGGAGTATATAATTTCCTGCATGTGACCAAAATTTTTAAATAAACAGAAATGTTAAACGTACCAGCCCTGGAAGTTTTGAAGGGTCTTCATACAATCGCTTATTCTGTAGTAAGCAACCATATATAATAAAATGCATCAATACTTGGTATCTTTGATGTGGTATTAGTTTCAAGGTTAAACTGTTAGAAAAGTTTGTACCTTCGAGGATAGGGCCAGAAAAGCATGGTGCACTAAGAAGAAGGCTGAACCAACAAATGCCCCTGCTAGGTACAACTTAAGCAGAAATTCAGGCCCAAATTGGTGTCCAATCTGTCCAAAGAAGCAGCAAAAAAAACACATGTAATCACGATTGTGAAGTTGGTGTAATCATAATGTTGTCCAGTCTTCTAAATGGTAGTTACACAATTTTAAGTTGATTATAATGTTTGCATGGTTCACAAGAAGCCGTTTGATGAACATTTAACTTGAATGAGGAGAGTTTTCAACCCAGTATAACATAATCCTATCTATTGTATCCTTATTTCGGAAAAGAAAACAGTCTTGCTAAATGTGTTTCGATTTGTACCCAAACAAGAATACAAATCCTGATTACATTACATATTGCACACAGGCTTAGAAGAATGATATATGTCACCTATCGAGGCAAGTAACCAATATTCAGCATAGCATATTAAAAATCTATCTTTCTTAGGAATGCTAAATAGTGAACTACCTAATTAATTGTCCTAATTTTGAATATCACAAAAGTCATGTCATTGAGAACTTATAACACTGACGTTAACACCAATTTCTTATCAAATGTTAAGCTTATGTGCATTCATCTCAAACTCGTTCTGAACCCATTCTACTAGCTACACCAAAACTAAAAAGAGAAAAAGTAGCATGGAGCTTCAAAGGAAGTGAACTTACACTCTTCCCGAAAAAATATAGCCCAATCATGTTTGAGA